>JARGCV010000091.1:1333750-1970000 GCA_034064705.1 Bothrops alternatus | reverse complement strand
CCAGAACCTTGGGTGAAAGTGACCACGTCATAGTGGAATTTAATATAATGCAAACACTAGCAATAGAAAACAACCCAATCAGTGTCTCAAACTTCAAAAGAGCTGATTTTAACAAACACAGAGAGAACCTAGGAAAGATTCCATTGATGAAAATCCTAAAGGGGAAAACAACCCAAGAAGCGTGGGAAACTCTGAAAAATGCAATCATAAAAGCCCAGACCACCACAATACTATTGAAAAAGAAAAACAAAAAATTCAAGAAGAGAGGGCAGAAATGGGGTTTTCCATAGTCGATAACTAGAGATGAAATATAATTGGATTCTTACAGATGGGAAGGAAGTAACAGGCAGCAGGGAGGAAGCAGAGCTGCTTAACTCATGCTTTGAATCAGTCTTCACACAAAAAGCAATTATAGTCCAACATACCTAAAAAAACTATTGAAAAAGATAAACTAGAAACAAAAAATAAACTAAAATAAGCAAGAAACTGGTAACAGAACACCTATCCGACCTTGATTAATATAAATCACCAGGACCTGGCAGATTACATCCTAGAGTTCTGAAGGAGCTGGCAGAACCATTGCACCACATCTTTCAAAGATCCCATCTTCAAGAAAGGAAAAAAGACCCAGGAAACTACAGAGCAATCAGTCTAACATTAATATCTGGGAAGATCCTAGAAAAAATAATCGAAAAACAGATCTGCAAACAACTAGAAGCAAAGAAAGTTAAAACTAGTAGCCAGCACGGGTTCGTTAAAAACAGATCATGCCAAACCAATCTTATTTCATTCTTTGATGAAGTGACTAAATTAGTAGACCAGCGAAACGCTGTGGACATAGTATACTTAGATTTCAGTAAGGCGTTTGACAAAGTAGGCTACAACCTGCTGCTTAGTAAGCTAGAAAAAGGTGGGATACACAACATCACCACCAGATGGATCTGTAGCTGGCTAACAAACTGTAGTCAGTGGTAGCCCTCAATGGTATTACATCCACATGAGAGAAGTAAGCAGTGGGATACCACAAGGCTCTGTCTGAGGCCCAGTGCTCTTTAATAGCTTCATAAATGACTTAAATGAAGGAATAGAAGGGGAACTCATCAAATTTGCAGATGACACTAAACTGGCAAGAATAGCCAACACCCTAGAAGATAAGCTCAGGGTTCAAAAAGATCTTGACAAACTTGAACAATGGCCCCTATCCAACAAAATAAATTTAATGTAGAGAAAAACAAAGTTTTACATTTAGGCAGGAAAAATCAAAAGTATAAGTACAAATTAGGCGAGACCTGGCTCAAAAACAGTAACTGTGAGAGGGACCTTGGTGTCCTCATTGAGAGCATGTGAATTGTAAATTGCTTGAAAGGGCATGTTTCCCTCCCCCATGGAATTTGCAAGAAGGTATGCATGCAAAGGCCTTAGTGCCACAGATCAAGAACCAGCCTGGGGAGCTTTACGTGGAGTATGTGAAGGGAATAGGCTCAGTGTGATTCTGAAGGGTGTGTGTGTGCATCTATTAGTACAAACATCCTGGAAAAATTTCCCTCCCACCAGATAGAAATCCAAGGTGTTCAGGACTTACTGTGCCAACCACTTCCAAATTCCATCCCTCCATGAATCCATTTAACTGGATGATTACATTAAGGTAAATGAGGAAAGAAAAAAAAACTTTACAGTGAGTTTCTGCCCTCCCCCCACAGTCTTTCCAGTTGTCTTCTCTTTTTTTGTATGAGTTTTATTGGTTTTTCAAGTTTTTACATCCAGGTGCTTAGGAAGCAGTGTGGTGATAGGGTAATCAATAGTCCAATAACAAAATCATTCATGTATATCTCAGGTTACATCAATAAGGATTCCCTCTCTAGTTCCCTTAAATATTATATCATGTTCATATTAATACATTTCTAACTACAGCTCAGTCAATCAAAACATTTATCAATAAGATTTTACTTATACATATCCAAGTCCTGTTTTTACATTTTGCTTGATTCCAATTCCATGTTTCAATTTAGCCTTTTATAACCAATATTTAAGTTTCAGATAACCTTAATTTCCTTCATTTCATTATAAAATATGTAACATAACTAGAATAGACAAGTTGATCCAAGATTTGCCTTCTTACTTTGTTCACAAATATATTCTATTTCATTTATTAACAAAAATCTTCCCTTATCACAAATGTATTTCCATCTACCAATCAATACTATAATCTAACAATTAATTTTAATTTCCCTTATAAGTCTTAACCCTGAATATTAAACCAATCACTCCAAAGAGTTAGTTAGCCCATTAAGTGAATTTTTAAATCCCGGTTTTAAATCTAACTCTGGCTTTCTTTTTGTGCCAGGCAGACTCCCATACCAATGATTCTGAATCCACTGATATGTCTCCCTTCATTCTGACACATGTTGTTTGAATCAAGGAAGAACATCCAGTTATCAATTTTTCAAAGGAACTGGCCCCTTTGTTGTAATTAGGTTGTTCCCTAATAGTTCAAATCTTTGTTCTTCTTCCAGTTTCGTCTGAGTAAAGTAAAAGGCCATATCCAGTGTTGTAGTTATTGTTTGATTAGCTAAATTGTCTAAGTTCTCAATGTGGTATGTTTGTTGATCAGTTCCTATTGCTTTTGGAGTTATAGATATTGTAGTTAAAGTCAGTGTTGGATTACCAAAGTTCTTAATAGGTTGTGGACATTGTTGTTCCTCTTCTGTTGTTTTTTGGCTTGTAGGTTGATCATCTAGAATCTGGGGTTCGCTTTGTAGTATTGTGAAAATATCCTCAGCTTTCACTTTTGACTTGATTAGCTCAGTAGCTTGAAGAATTTTTTCAAGGATAAGTTTGTAGTTAAGTTGTGGGTAGAGTTCCTCTGTTTCCATGGTGATTAGAGATAGTCATTTGGTGGAGGCTATATTTAATAAGAGTCAGCCAATGTTCACCTCCACATTTTCTAGCGGTTGTCTTCAGCCAGCTGTTTCCAATTGTTATCTTTTGGGTAATATGAAGGACAAATCAAGGGAGTCAACTGCCACAATTGAGAAAAAATAAATAAATTTAATTGCTATGCCAGGTTTCACCACAAGATGTCCTCAGCAGACCACAAAGTCTTTTCCCAAATGCCAAGCTTTTTTATTTTTCAATTAAAGAAAACAAAGAAAAAATATTTTCCAAAATTAATAGTTTAGATAAATGATAAGTCTCTATCATAAGAAATTTTGGGACCCCAAAGTATCCACAAAGCAAAAATCCAATTATCTAGTTGATAAAGTTAGTTATTAAGACCTATTTGTTAGTTAGTTAGTTAAGACCTATTTGGAAGCAATCACTACGGCAAGATCTCAGTATCTTTCCACATTGATTGCGTCTGCGGAATCTCGTCCGGCTGCCCTGTTTAGGGTGACTCGCTCTCTCCTGGATACGCGGAGGAGAGAGGAACCTTTGCAGGGCAATGCCGAAGAACTTAATAGCTTTTTCGCAGACAAGGTCGCTCAGATCCGGGCTGACTTGGACTCCAATTGGGATACAGTGTCGGCTGACAATGAGTCAGTCGAGATGACAGAGGCCCGTCTTAGTCCTGTTGAATGGGAGGAGTTTGATCTGGTAACTCCTGATGACGTGGACAAGGCCACTGGAGCTGTGAGTTCTGCCACCTGTTTACTGGACCCGTGCCCCTCCTAGCTGGTTTTGGCTAGCAGGGCGGTGACACGGAGCTGGGTCCAGGCTGTTGTTAATGCTTCACTGAGGGAGGGGTCCTTTCCGGCTCCCTTAAAGGAGGCAATTGTGCGCCCCCTCCTCAAGAAGCCTTCCCTGGACCCGGCAATTTTAAATAACTATCGTCCAGTCTCCAACCTTCCCTTTTTAGGGAAGGCTGTTGAGAAGGTGGTGGCACTCCAACTCCAATGGTCCTTGAATGAAACTGATTATCTGGGCCCTCAGCAGTTTAGGTTCAGGTCCGGTTACAGCACGGAAACTGCTTTGGTCACGCTGACCAATGATCTCTGGCGGGCCCGGGATAGAGGTTATTCCACTATCCTGGTGCTTCTTGACCTCTCAGGGGCTTTCGATACCATCGACCATGGTATCCTTCTGCGCCGGTTGGAGGGGCTTGGAGTGCGGGGCACCGTCTTGCGGTGGTTCACCTCCTACCTCTCTGGCCAGTCGCAGTCGGTGTTTGCAGGAGGTCAGAGATCGGCTCCGAGGTCTCTTCCGTGTGGAGTCCCTCAGGGGTCTGTTCTCTCACCTCTGCTTTTTAACATATACATGAAGCCGTTGGGTGAGATCATCCGTCGACACGGGGTGAGTTGTCATCAATATGCTGATGATACTCAGCTCTATATCTCTACCCCGCATCATTACAGCGGAGCAGTGGAAGTGATGAACTGGTGCCTGGAGGCTGTTGGGGTCTGGATGGGTGCCAACAGGCTCAGACTCAATCCCGACAAGACTATGGGTTCTGCCTCCCCAGGACAATTCCATGTGTCCATCCATCACTCTGGGAGGGGAAGTTTTATCCCCGTTGGAGAGGGTTCGCAACTTGGGTGTCCTCCTCGATCCACAGCTAAGTTTAAAATACCATCTTTTGGCTGTGGCGAGGGGAGCATTCGCTCAGGTTCACCTGGTGCATCAGTTGTGGCCCTATTTGGATCGGGAGTCATTCCTCACAGTCACCCATGCCCTTGTCAGCTCAAGATTCGACTACTGTAATGCTCTCTACATGGGGCAACCTTTGAAGAATGTCCGGAGACTCCAAGTAGTACAGAATGCGGCCGCACGAGCCGTCTTGGGTCTCCCAAGACATGCTCATATCACTCCAGCCCTCTGTGAGCTGCACTGGCTACCTATTGGTCTCCGAACACAATTCAAAGTGTTGGTTATTTATTTATTTATTTGGGTTTGTATGCCGCTTATGGTTATGACCTATAAAGCCCTATATGGCAATGGGCCAGGATACTTGCGGGACCGTCTTCTGCCCCATGAATCCCAGCGACCGGTTAGGGCACACAGGGTTGGCCTCCTACGGGTCCCGTCTGTTAGACAATGCCATTTGGCAGGACCTAGGGTTAGGGCCTTCTCTGTTGCTGCCCCAGCCCTCTGGAATCAACTTCCCTCAGAGGTTCGTACTGCTCCCTCCCTCCTAGCTTTCCGAAAACTTTTAAAAACACATCTATGCAGACAGGCTTGGGGCGTGTGAGCTGCGCTCTGCCCCTGGGCCTTTGATTGGGACTGTATGTTGTACGAGTGGGTATAGTTTTATAGTTTTTTATATTGTATACTACTATTTTAACTGATTTATATTTTGTACTTGTATTATTTGCTGTGAGACGCCCTGAGTCTGAGGAGAAGGGCGGCATATAAGTAAAAATAATAAATAAATAAATATTCGTTTCTTTTCTTTCCAAAGCTTAAATTCCCAAGTATGCAAACACTGCTGAATTGAGAGCAGGGGGAGAGTTTCAAGGAGCTTTCACAGGAAGGTAGTTAGGGTAAAGAGAGAGAAAAGGAAAGATCTCACCCAGATCTTCCACAGTGCTTCATTGAGCTTAGTAGTGCTTTTGGTTTTTGGCTGGTACACTAGATGGTCAGTCATGTTAATGGCTGACCTTTCTTCCGTTGATTCAAAGGAGCTGTCTCAGCTCAAGGGGGAAGGCTGCCACCCTTCCACCATCAGGCGAGGGTCCTCCTCAGCGGTGGTCGCCCCTCCAAGGCGACTTTCTGCCCTTTCCAGAGTCTTTTGATGGAAAGAAACCAGACGGCGGGGGAGGGAACTCTCCCCACATGTCTGAAGGCGCCGGAATCTGGAACCAGAAGCCGTCTTTCCAGTTGTCTTCTGAGGCTTCACGTGGGGGCTAATGGCTTCAGAAATCCTTTTTTCTGCAGAAAAGAGAGATTGGGTTAGTTTCTCTCTCCCCTAAGTTTTTTTCCCCTCCATTATTCCTTTGGGGAAATATACTATCCTGTGTTATTTTAGTATCCCCCAAAATATTCCTTCTGAGTGGGGTGCTGACTTTCTACAGATTATTTGGTTCTACAGCACTCTCCCTCCATTTTATTAAAGTTTATAAAATATAGGTAGAAACAAAAATATCAACAGAATAGGGGAAGGAAAAGAAGAGAATAGGGGTGCAAGGAAAAAAGGGAAAGAAAAAAGTAGTGACTTCTAACTTTTTTTGGTGCAGTAGAATATAAAATAATTACAAACTCAGCTTTTTGCTTTACATATTTAACAAGTACTGGCCATTTCAATAACAATAATTTAACCCCAAAAAACCTAAGATCAAAGTTTCATTTTTTTCTGTCTTGAATATGAAGTCAAAAAGCAGATTTCAAGTATGAAAAAACTTGATAAGTTCTTTTCTTTAGTCAGAACATTTCCCTCACCTACAGCATTTGACTGAAAAATATTCAACCGACAATGTGGTATCATTGTATGTTGTCTTAAGGCAGCCTCATAAGGTCAGATTAATATGTATCAAAGCTGATTAAAACTTAAAAGGGGGTAAAGCAGAGATTTCAATTTTTAAATCATGGTATAATGAGATGTCTAAACACTTCAAATTCCCATCCTCCTAAACTAAGGGATTGCATCATTGTTCTGCTGCTCTATGCAGATGACATTGTAGGGGTTTTTTTTTTTTTAAAACGCCAATAGTCTTTAAAAGAGCTCTGAGAACTTTGGTACAATACTGCAATGATGACGATCTGAAAATAAATCAAGATTATGCTTTTGCCAAAAGGACAAAGTTCCATTTATGGAGCATTAATGGCCATAAAATAGAATGAGTGACTAGCTTTAAGAATTTAGGAGTAGTTATGCATACCACTGGCTCAAGGAAAGCTCACTGGCTTTTTCTTCCGCCATCTTGCGCCCGGATCGTCTCGTACAAAATGCCTGGAGAAGCCACAGAAACTGTCCCAGCAACAGAACAGGAGCTGCCCCAGCCTCAGGCTGAAACAGGTTCTGGAACAGAATCTGACAGCGATGAATCAGTGCCAGAACTTGAAGAACAAGACTCCACACAGGCCACTACACAGCAGGCGCAGCTTGCAGCAGCAGCTGAAATAGATGAAGAACCAGTTAGCAAAGCAAAACAGAGCCGGAGTGAAAAGAAAGCACGGAAGGCAATGTCCAAGCTTGGCCTTCGTCAGGTCACAGGTGTAACCAGAGTTACGATCAGGAAATCCAAGAATATTCTCTTTGTCATCACCAAGCCAGATGTATATAAGAGTCCTGCGTCAGATACTTATATAGTCTTTGGAGAAGCAAAGATTGAAGATCTCTCTCAGCAAGCACAGCTGGCTGCTGTTGAGAAATTCAAAGTGCAAGGAGAAGCTATTTCAAACATCCAGGAAAACACACAGACTCCTACTGTACAAGAAGAAAGTGAGGAGGAAGAGGTTGATGAGACTGGTGTGGAGGTGAAAGACATTGAGTTAGTTATGTCGCAAGCAAATGTTTCTCGGGCAAAAGCTGTTCGTGCCCTAAAGAATAATAGTAACGATATCGTAAATGCAATTATGGAATTGACGATGTAGCCATCCAGAAAGGACTTTTTGGTGTTACAGAGAAATTACAGCTGAACTGAAAATTTGTACTATTTCTATCAGTTAATAAAAGTGGTGGTTTAAAAGATTTCACATCTATTTGCTTTCCAAAACATGTTAGAATCGTGAAATTGGGAAAAAAAATAGTGGCTAATGATCCTGGTTTGAATTCCTTATTTGCTGGAAAGTTTCTACTAATTCTTTGAAATTTTGCTAGAGTGCCAAAGAAATGGCTTGATGGGAATCATTTTTTAATAGATGCAGCTGCAGTCATAGAAACAGTGGTTGTATGCACAATTTTCCTGTTAATAATCTCACTAAAAAATATACTTGATAGAGAAATGTTGTCTTTGTTTCAGCAATTCATGAAAAGATTTTGCTACAGTTTCTTTGGTTACAATAGATCTTAACTAATGCTGATTCATAATTTGGACTCCTTCCGTTTATCCTTGTTGATTAATATATATGTGAAGTATTGTACCTAAAATGCAAACCAAATAATAGATGTCACTATAGCTTCTCATTAGAAATTCAGCAGTAGTATTACTGTGTGTGAATACTATTCACTTTGTTTATGCAGAACCAATTTGTGAAGAGAACAAAAAAAATGCAGGAGAAAAGTAGGTGAGAGACATGCTCTTGAACAGTCAGATTGCATTTGCAACATTGATGCTGATTTTACAAATAATTGAAATTTAAGCAGTATAATTGTTCAGTGAATATGACAGAATGATAGCTTGTCTTTCCTCATGCTAAGGAAACTAAGTTACAGCTTTGCTTGTTTTCCTATCTTGAATATTTCTTTATCGTATGTTGATTTGAGTGGTCATGGAGAAAATTAAATTTCAATGGGAAAACCTAAAAAAAAAAAAAAAGGAAAGGAAAGCTCACTGTGAATATGCTACTGTTCCTGGACAAAGATCTGCCACTGACATCCTCATTTTTTTTTTTATCCAAGGTAAAATATTATGTTGCAGCCTCCCTAAAGCTTTTTCAGGTTAAGCCATTACCCCAGCTCCTTTATGGGACTCTAGTTGACCCCCTAGTTTGTGTTTCATCTTCTGGGAGAGGGTACAATTTAAATTCATCAAAGCAGCTCTCCAGACAGTGGTGGGATTCAGCCAGTTTGCACCACTTCGGCAGAACCGGTAGCTAATTTTTTGTTGCCCAGGCCCAGAATGGACTTCTGGAAGCAGCATCCACACAGAGAACCAGTTGTTCACATATCTGAATCCCACCACTGTCTCCAGATCTTTGCAAATGCACCTCTATGTCTGGAGAAAAGATGATACAATTGAGTGAGTGTCTAGCTTCTACAAACCTTTGATTAAGGATTAACTTCTATCTGTAAGGCCTAGCACCATCAGGACAGTTTTCAATCCACCAGGATCAAGCCTGTTGAATATAATCTTTTAAATCTAGGCTACTCTGCCTCCTCAGTTGTTAAGATGGAATATGATCAGGCAAAATAAAACCTGAAGCAAAGCAAAATGATACAGAGCAGCAAATGGATTTAGGGAAGGCTGCAGACGCCCTGTCACCAGAACACGACTGATATATTATCACTACTGCCAACTACCTTATACAGCTAAAAAAAAGCCAGCCATCAGGAAGCTTTCTCTGCCTTGGGTTGCCCTCTGCAGTATTGGATGATAAATATAAAAAGGTAACATTGGTTGAAAGGCTGATTCCTCTATAATTCTGGGGGAGTGGAAACTACATAACTGCTCTTCATTGCCCCTTTTAGGAAACATCAGAACCAGACCCATACTATCTTTAATTAATAGATATCCTGGTCACTCAGATTCAGTCTATGCCCAGATGGTGCTCATAGATGAAATTCCGCTTGTTACAGTACATATAACTAGGTTTTGTGCAGCAGCACAGAAGATCTATCAGACTCTGATGGACCAATTTTCTGCAGAGCAATCTATGATTCTATAATTCATTTAAATTTTAGATATTATCATTTTGTTGTAATTTTAAATGTTATCAAATATAAAATAATTTTAGTATTTACAATTTAATATAGGCTGCATCCTGGACGTCACTTATAGATGTTAAGTTGTTTTATAAATGTATTTTAATTCATTCTCTAAAATTTAGTTTGATTAAATATACATATATTCACAGAACACTCTGCTTGTATTGGTCTATGACAGCAATAAGTTGAAACTGAACTGAATCCTCCAGTCCCACCCATAAATTTCTGCACATTTCTCAAAAGACCTCCAGAGAAGCATGGCAGCTCCCAAGTGTTTTCCGGCTCTCCCTCCACTGTCACCACCCTATACAACCGGGTGCACACAAACGTTAATCTTAGGCCATTTGCTTCAATTTTACATGTCAACAACATCCATTTACACATGAAAAACCAGGGTGTGTCTCATGGGAGACCAAAGGCCTCACGAGCAATTCCCACACTAGAATCTCCTCTCAGCTGCTAGGTTAGCTAGGTTCAACTCTGCCCTCTGGGCACCCCTTCCTTTGCCCTCCATGTCCCTTTCCACCTCTCACCTGGCCCAGGCCAAGCCACTCGGCTCAGGCCATCATCAGGGATGGTGATAGGCCAGTGCTCATGGCTCTTTGTGCATCCATCCTCCTGCTGTTTTACCCACTCACCTTGCTTTCAGTGCCTACATCCTCAACAATGAGATTTACTATCTCTATCAGGGAGGGCAGCGACAGAGAGGGCAGCAATTTACTACCTCTATCGGGGAGGGTATCTCTATCTAGGAAAGCAACGGAAAGTGCATAAATGAAAAAGAACCCCCAACATTCCTCCCTTGGTGCAAAAGATCCTTTCGCTCACCGCGGGGGCTGCATCTCTCTTCTCAGGTATGGATTGCTTCGAGTCTTCCAGATCCCTCCATGCAACTGACATCTAGGGATATTGTGCATTTATGCAATAATCACAGTTTCAATTGGATAAATTATTACTTTTCTTTAGGAAAATAGTCCACTGGTTCTGAAGATCTACAGTAGTGGCCAAAATTGTGGAAATCTTTTGGGGAAAGTGTACTGATAAGAGCAGGACATCCCCTCCTCACCCCAAAGAGGAAATATCTTGGCAAACACAGGAAGAACCCAATACAAACTAGCCTGATTCAGCAGCAGCCTGAGGCTAAATAAACAAACACTTAACACACACTGACTACAAGGAATGCAGAACTGGCTAACAGCAATTAGGATTGACAGGATTAAAATAGAAAAACCAAAAGGTACACAACAATAAAATAATTAACACCAGATCCCTCCTGGAGCAAAAATTAACACCTTTTAGACAGAATTGAGAAGGAAATTAACCCAACAGTAGACACTGACCAACAAATCAGAAAAAACAAATTTAAACTCACCAATCAGAAATGACAATTTTGGAAACCATAAAAGGGTATAAGAACTCATGTTTGAAGGCCATTCTGTCTAGCTAGCCGGGGATTCATGCTGAATTGTCACTCAACTTTAATCTCCGTGATTAAACCTCTCTTACCAGTAGCTGGCTTCACATTCTATTTGTTCTCCTCTGTGCTATTTGGGAGAATCCCGGCTGGAAGAGCCTGAACGGGGAAATTCCTCCCAACAGTACATTTGAGGTTTGATGGCTAATAACACCACTTTCTTTGGAGTAGTACCATAAAATTATTTATCAATGGAAAGATAATTTAATCAAGAATGTAATGCAACAAAGTTTGTTCAATTATCTGTATTCTATGAAAAGTTATAGCCAAATAACCAGAAAAAGGAAGCACAACTTGCTTAGGTTGATATCAGATAGCTTTCCTTCATCAGATTGTAGCCAATGAGCACGAGTGTTTAGAGAGCCAATCAAGTGTCATCTTGTTTTGGCAATGAGCCAATCAAATCACAATAGGATTCAGTTATTGATGTCATGTATTGAAGCTGAGAGGACATTTTTCAGTGTATTATGTGATCGCTATCAAGAGTTGACCGGTCACCCAGAAACCAATGTAAAATAGTATTATTAAGTGAACAAGACTACAGTTATAAAGAAATTAGAAGAAAAATTGGTGGAAAGTTAACTAAAGGTGGCATTTCTAAGTTTTTGAAGAGGTATAAGGAGACTCAGTCATTACAAAACCACACTGGTAAAGGCAGGAAAAGGTGCACAACAGCAAGTGATGATAGAATAATTAAGAGACTGTGCCTACATGACAGAAGAAAATCATCTGGGTGTATACAAGATGAAATGGTGTAATGCAATGTGAAGTTGAGTGCAAGGACTGTTCAGCGCACACTGCAGGAATTTGGCCTAAAATCTAGAATTCCACAAAAAAAAGCCACTTTCATCTTTCAAACAAAGGTTAAAAAGACTAAACTGGGCTAAAACCCATGTTACCTGGACAGAGGAACAATGGGACAGTGTTATTTGGAGTGATGAGACCAAGAGCTCCCTGTTTGGTAGTGATGGCATAAAATACATAAGGAGAAGAATCAGAGATTTGCATCCTGATTGCATTACATGTACCGTGAAACACCCAGTGAGTGTTATGATCTGGGGTTGTATGACATCAAAAGGTGTGGGCAGAATATGTTTGATTAATGGGAATATAAATGGCCAAAAATACATTAAGGAAATACTCGAGCCCAAACTGAAGCCTTCCGCACATGATCTTTTCCAAGACAATGAAGCATTTATATTTCAACAGGATTCAACTTCATGTCATGTTGCTGCTATGTGCAAAAAGTGGTTTCAAGATAATCATATTCCACTGCTGGAATGGCCTGGGAATAGCCCAGACCTTAACCCAATTGAAAATCTATGGAGCCGACTAAAGAAACTTGTTAGTCAGAAGCAACCCAGCAATAAAATCCAGTTAATAGAAGCAATCATTCAATCTTGGTTTCACATTGTAACAGCTGCATTCAATCTTGGTTCACTCCATGGGAAGATGTTGTAAGGCCGTAATTCATGCTAAAGGTTACCCAACTAAGTATTAACTGACATGGTGATAATTTTTGTATATCTCGTTTTTTCTATGGTGATAATTTTTGTATATCTTGTTTTTTCTACATGTTTCATTTTTCTTTTTTATAACTGCTATTCTAATAGCAAATCCTTCTTAAAAGTTATTGCATTGCATTCTTGATTAAATTATCTTTCCATTGATTTATAATTTTATGGTACTACTCCAAATAAAGTGGTGTTATTAGCCATCAAACCTCAAATGTACACTTTTCCCAAAAGGTTTCCACAATTTTGGCCACTACTGTATGTCAAAGGTCCCAAACCCGGGCCTGAGCCCAACAGAAAACAGCTCAGGATCAGGATTTGTTTATTCAGACACACTTTTGCGTGCAAGGTGCAAAGCAATTGCAAAAACAAAGTCAGTGCTGGGAGCTACTGCCTCCCAGCATACTAAATAAATGGATCCCACCCGGACCTGCTCCCCACCCACCTAACCAGCATCCAGAGCACTGATTGTGAGCACCCAACTCACAGCAGCAGTCCCCCACCTCCAGCAAGAAGCACAGCTCGGGGTTCAAATCCCCTGCCATTTTCCATGCCGATCAGCTGTGCAGCGGACCTCCGAACAGCTGAGCTGGCAAACCCAAAGTCCCGGCCACAAGTGATTCACCGGAATGCTGGTCAGGCAGCAGCTGGCTCCCAGCTGCCTGACCACGATCGCCTCTCAGCTGAGCCCTGGCCATCAGAGACAGGTACAGGGGGGATGGCTGCTGCTGCCGCCAGTCACTACCTCCAGCCGCCACTGTCATTCCAGCCGTCAACAAGACACACCCCCGGTTAGTGGCAAGCCCCACAGGGCTTGATGGTGTGTGTGTGTGTGTGTGTGTGTGTGTGTGTGTGTGTGTGTGTGTAGCTAAGAGCATATAAATAATAGGCCACCCCAATTGAGCTATATTTCATTTTTTTTAAAAAATGTTTTATTAACTTTTTAACATAATCACCTTAATATTCAGTAAACAGTGTGTTGTCTGGGTTTACATTTCTATAATCTATAATCCACATAGTAACTTTACTTGATTTCCTCTTTTTCCCATAATGTTCTCTTTTACCAACCTTAAGTTAATACAATTCTTGTTGTTTTAATGAATGATGATTCATATAAAAGTTTTCTAATATTTCTACAGATAATAATCACATCAATATAATATTCCTTTTCTATCTAGTCATTCTGTTGTCTCATCATAGATCCTGTTTACAGTTCTTGTTTACATTTGTTTTTTCCACAATGTTCAAAACATTCTTACTGGTTAAGATTTTCTCAAAGTTAACTACATTTAAATATTTAAGTCTTTTTTCTCATGTAAGCCAACCCAATACTTTTACCTTTCTTAAGGAATAAATAAGACTAAAAAGAAAAAGGAATAAGAATAAAAAAATAAAAAGATAGTATGCTACTTAAAATCCCTATTTCCTATAACCTAATACATATTTATTTCCATTTTTTGTTCTTTTTACCACAATTAAAAATATATTTAATCTTTAAATATTCCATTTAATAAATCTAGTCCTCTAGTCTAGTCTTTTAACTCTTATTCAAAACATTTTTAATCCCTTGTAATTTGCTTAAAGTCAATAACCTTTAGATAACTAAAACATTTCCTTTATATAAGCCATATAATGTAAACTCTTTTATATTACTCATATCAAGAAATAAAATAAAAAGAAGAAAAAGAAAGTACTGTGTTACTTGAGGGGCTCTTCCCTCTTAAAGTCAAATTCACATCCAAATTTTTTCTATTTCTTTAACCATATTCGAACAGGTGTTTCTTTTTTAAATATTCTCTCTGATAGATCCCATCGTCTATTTTCTTAATTTTCACTTTAGTCTTTTGCTTTTGCCCAGTATCTTTCTTAATCAATATGTTCTGCTGAGTCAAAGAATCTTTCCATATTCTTGTAGGTGTTACTGTAGATATAAAAGGTAAGTCAAGTACAATATCTTTGTGAGAGGCATTTACCCATTCATTTTTGTTGAAAATCTTTTTCTTTCTTTTTCTCTCTGCTTCTCTTATCATTTTTTGTCTCTCCAGTTCTAGTGTTTTTCCCGGCATATCTGCAGTCCATTTTGTCCAATCTTTTTTCTTATCCTCAAATTTGTTTTGTGGTGTAAAGTATAAGTTGTCTTTTTCAAATCCAGTATTTCTTGTATTTTTTTCCCACTTGGGTTAAATCTTACTTCTTTGTTTTGTTAGGTTCCATCTTTAAGTCTCTATCCTCACATTTGTATTCAGTTGTCTGTTTTATCTGTTCCTTCTCTGTTGTTGTTTCCTGGGATATTTTTTTTTGGTTGTAAAGTTAAATTGGAGATGAATTGGTTTATATTTTCAAAGTTATTTTGGATTTCTTTGTAGTTTGAAATCATTGTTATTTGAATTAGTTGCAACATATCATATATCTCCTCTTGAAAAATATTTATTTTTTTCTTGATAGTTTCTTTCTGTAAATCTCTGATTTTCCACAATGGCCAAGAATCCAAATTTTCTTTTCTCTGCAAATAGCTTTGGGGTCAGAGTTAAATAGATACTTGTAATCCAAAAAGTTCAAAAAAATTGTTTTTCTTTTGTTCCCTGAAGTTTGTAAGTCTCACTTTGTCTGCAGCCCAGATTGTTTTCTTTTTTGTCACAGCTGTTCTCTGTTGTTAGAGCTTTGAAGATCACAAGTAGAGATTAGTTTTTTCCAGATTTTGCCAAGTCCTGCATGAAAGCCATAGTGTCGTAATCTTTATCCACCACTAGATGTCAGCACTGGTTTATTTTTCAAATTTTCAAAATGAACAAATTGCCTTTAAAATGAGAATCTTAACCATTCAGTAACTTCAAACTTATCCAAATTTAAGTTTTATAGTCATTTCATTTCATTTCAATATGTTTTGGTCCTCCATAAAAGGTTTAATTTGCCGCTTCTGTTAGTAAAAGGGTGGGGCAAAAATCCCCCTCCTTCACTTTCAGAGATTTTTTGCTTGTTGGGATTTTTTTCCTTCAGGAAAGTTGATAAATAGGATAGAAAAAAAATCAATGTTTTTACCCAGATTCAAACGCGCTGTTTACAATCAGCTTAAAATAATGCTTTTGACTTCAATTGCTTGCAGCTTGGGCTAGACTCTGAAGTTAGGCTAGCCTTTCTCCTGTTGGTTTCTGGAAGGCTTCTCTTGGACTGATTGGGTCGACCACCATCTCTCTGAGGTCCCTGGGACGTCCTTCCTTCTTTGCCACCTCTTCGGGGTGGCTTCTGGCCCATTTAGGGTCCCCTAACAGGAAGAAACTCAGCTGAAGGACACGGAGTCCTGAACCCCTCAACTGCTGTGCTGCTACGCAGGACCGGAAGTCCCAATTGAGCTACATTTCAATTCTTGCACAGATTTATAACTAAAAACTAGTGACTAGTTTCTACATCAGGGAATCCATGTGTGTGGTGGGAGAGGTGACAGATAGTTTTAGTTGACATTCAAGAGTTTTAGTGTATGTCTTCCTCTTGGGATAGCTATGACTGCCTCCCTCTTGGTCACAGTGGAGCTTTGCGGCCACTTTGTGACTACTTTTGTGCTGCACTGTAAATGCAGAAATTATAATCAGCATAATAAATTCCACTATATCTCCTCCTGGCTCACAGTATTGTGATAGTTGTCTTACAAATTATCTATTGAAGCACATAGAAAAATCAGTGAGACAAAAGAGGAGAACCGTGAGACCGAACTGTTGTGTAACTGCCATAAGTAGGATAGTAGAAAGTCCTTATTTATTTCATAGAAATCATAGAATCGTACAGCTGGAAGAGACATGGAGATCTTATAGTCCAATCTCTTGCCCAAGACAAGAGACACTATTATTTATTCATTTATTTTATCCCACTATTATTGTTTTTGTAAATAATGGAAGGTGGCAAACATGTCTAATATTCCTTCCTCCTCCTATTTTCCCACAATCTTCTGAGCTGAGCTGAGCTGAGAGTGACTGGCCCAGAGCCACCCATCCAGCTTTTATGTCTAAAACAGGAGTAGAACTGGCAGTCTCCTGGCTTCTAGGCCAGAAGTTCACCATTACTCCAAACAGGCTCTCAATCCTTTTTATGGAGGAGGGATATAAATTCCTCTATTGAAGTTTACCATCCTATTTTACATAGTCTATTTTAATTTATTCATGTAAGTCTTACTTTTAAATAGATGTGTCTCAAGGAGCTGAAAACATAACTACAATGATAGGTAAGGAAAAAAGTACTACTGAATGTTTTAAATTTATATGATCACTGTTAATCAATCATACCTAGGTTTTGTAATCTGCTTAGATAAAACTGTCCCCTTTATTTTATTAATTTTCTCCTATTTTTATTAATGCATTGCCATATTACTAGCATATCTATAGGCTTTTTAAATTATCTGATGCTTATTTTCATAGAATCATTGTGTGAAAAGGGATCTTGGAAATCATCTTATCTAATCCCTTGCTAAGGTTTGGATCCAATAGGGCTGACAGATGACCATCTAGTTTCTGTTGAAGACATCCAGTAAAAAGAGAATGCATAGCACATCATGTGACAGCCTGTTCCATTGACTGATATCTTTTTAAAAATTTTTTTTTATTGATTTTATAATTTTAAACAACAACAAGAAAAAACCAAATTAAATACAACTCAACTTAATACACTCTTTTTCAACTTTCTCCCACACTAAACAAAATTTCTTTCTTATATATTGCAAGTATTACAGTTGAGTACATTATTATACCCCCCCAACCTACCCCCCCACTTCCCAGAGTGAATACAGGGTAAAGAAAAAAGAGAAAAAAACCCACTATATTAAACAAAGTTATTATATAAATCCTAATAAAAATTTAACTATATGCTAAATACAATTTCTTAGATTGATATTTCCCTTGAATGTAGTCTATCCATTTTTTCCATTCTAACATATATTTTTCATTCGAATAGTCTTTCAAATATGCAGATATTTTGGCCATTTCCGCCAAATTTATAACTTTCAAAATCCATTCCTCGATAGATGGTAATTCTGCCTTCTTCCAATATTGTCCCACCAACAGTCTCGCTGCTGTAATCAAGTTCAAAATCAAGTTCATCTCTATGGTGGTACAGTCTTTTGTAATACCTAATAAAAACAGCTGTGGTGAAAATTCAATACGTTTTTTCAGAATATTTTGAAGTATCCACCAAATTTTTATCCAAAAAGCCTTAATTTTTTTACAAGTCCACCATACATGAAAATAAGTAGCATCCATACATTCATATCTCCAACACTTAGGTTGTAAATTAGGGTACATACATGATATTTTTTTCGGATCCAAATGCCATCTATAAAACATTTTATAAAAGTTTTCTCTTAAATGTTGCGCTTGTGTAAATTTTACATTTTTCACCCAGATCCTCTCCCAAGTTTCCATCATGATTGGTTGTCCGAAATTTTGTCCCCACTTTATCATACAATCCTTAACTAATTCAGTTTCCGAATCAATTTCTATCAATGCATTATACAATCTTTTAATATGTATTAACCTTTGATCTCTAATTTGTTTAATTAAATTTTCATCTATTTGAGATAAACCCACGTTCAAATCTTTTTTCCATCTAGTCTGCAATTGTAAATATTGAAACCAAGTAAGGATTATTCCTTCCTCCCTTAAAATATTCAAGGGCTTCAATTGTAAAACATTCCCTTCTTTAAATAGGAGTTTCTCATAAGGCACCACATCATGTAATTGTTCTCTATTTATATTCTCTACTGCTGCTTAGTAATTGAGAAAAAGGTGGGATACACACCATCATCACCAGATGGATCTGTAGCTGGCTAACAAACCATAATCAGTGAGTAGCCCTCAATGGTACTACACCCACATGAGAGAAGTAAGCAGTGGGGTACCACAAGGCTCCGTCTTAGGCCCAATGCTCTTTAATATCTTCATAAATGACTTAAATGAGGGAATAGAGGAGGAACTCATCAAATTTGCATATGACACTAAACTGGCAGGAATAGCCAACACCCTAGAAGATAAGCTCAGAATTCAAAAAGATCTTGACAAACTTTTTTTAAATATTTTATTAGTTTTATAATTATAAATATAAACAAAAAATCAAATTAAATACAACTCAACTGAGTACAATCGTTTGCAACTTTTTCCAACACAAAACAAAGCATAAAAACTTACATGGGATAGTTAAAATAACTATGGGTATTGCTCGGCATCACCCCCTCCACCACATCCCCCTCTTCCTTCCTCCCTACCTCCTACTTCTATCCCCCACCCTCTCTCCCTCCCTCTCTCTCCACCCTCCTCCTACAACCTCCCTACTTCCCTCCAATCCTTCACTCCTCAATCTCCGCCCCCTCCAGATGTGGTTCCGAGGTACTGCCCGAGCAACCCCTCTTTTATCAAAAAGTATATCATTCTTATATAATACCTATATTGCAGTTGAGTACATTATAACACCCCCCAACCCCCCCCAACCCCCAACCCCGACTTCCCAAAGTGAATACAGGGTAAAACACAAGAAAACCCACTAAACTAAACCAAATTATTATGTAAATCCTAATAAAAATTTAACTATATTTTTCAGTCCAACATATAAAAATTTAACTATAGGCTAAGTGCAATTTCTTAGATTGATATTTCCCTTGTATATACTCTATCCATTTTTTCCAGTCCAACATATGTTTTTCATTTGCCAAATTTATAACTTTCAAAGTCCATTCTTCGATAGATGGTAGTTCTGGCTTCTTCCAATATTGTCCCACCAACAGTCTTGCTGCTGTAATCAAGTTCAAAATTAAGTTCGTCTCTATGGTGGTGCAGTCTTTTATAATGCCTAACAAAAACAACTGTGGTGAAAATTCAATACGTTTTTTCAAAATATTTTGAAGTATCCACCATATTTTTTTCCAAAAGGCCTTGATTTTTCTACAAGTCCACCATACATGAAAATAAGTAGCATCCATACATTCACATCTCCAGCACTTAGGTTGTAAATTAGGGTACATATATGATAATTTTTTCGGATCCAAATGCCATCTATAAAACATTTTATAAATATTTTCTCTTAAATGTTGCGCTTGTGTAAATCTTACATTTTTCACCCAGATCCTCTCCCAAGTTTCCATCATGATTGGTTGTCCAAAATTTTGTCCCCACTTTATCATACAGTCCTTAACTAATTCAGTTTCAGAATCAATTTCTATCAATACAATATTTTAATATGCATAGACCTTTGGTCTCTAACTTGTTTAATTAAATTTTCATCTATTTGAGATAAACCCATCTTCAAGTCTTTTTTCCATCTAGTCTGCAATTGTAAATATGGAAACCAAGTATGGACTATTCCTTCGTCTCTTAACATGTTCAAGGACTTTAATAATAACGAATTCCCTTCCTTAATTAGGAGTTTCTCATAGGGCACCATATCTTGAACTTGTGCTCTATTTATATTCTCTATTGCGTGTCTGGGAACCGTCCAAACAGGAATCTTTTCATTTAATATATACTGATACTTTTTCCAAACACGCAACAGAGCACTTCTCAATAGGTGCTCTTTGAAACTCCTATCCACCTTTTTATCATAAACTAAATATGCATGCCAACCATATAATAAACCATACCCTTCAATATTCAGTATTCTATCATTAGTTAAATTAACCCAGTCACTTATCGCTACTAAAACAGCAGCATGGTAATATAACTTAAAATTGGGCATTTTCAAACCACCTCTTTCCCTTGTATCCTGAATGATTTTTAATTTGACCTTCAGTTTCTTGCCATTCCAAATAAATCTATTAATACCCTTCTGCCACTCCTCCAAATTCGCATCCTTTTTAAGTATAGGTAACATTTGAAAAAGAAATAAAAATTTTGGCAATACATTCATTTTAACTGCCACTATCCTACCCATCACAGATAATTGTAATTTTTTTCCATTTCTCCAATTCTATTTGTATCTTATTCCACAAAACTTCATAATTATTTTTATATAACTTCCCATTAGAGGCTTCAATATCAATTCCTAAATATTTAACTTTCTTAACTATCTCACAACCCGTTATTCTTTCCAAATCCTGTTTTGAATTAATATCTAAATTTTTAACTAATATCTTTGTCTTAGATATATTTAATTTAAAACCTTATACCCTACCATAATTTTTAATTATCTCCATCAATCTCTTAGCTGACTGTGTTGGTTGAGTCAGTGTCACAAGCAAATCATCAGCAAAAGCACATAATCTATAGTCATGTTGTCTAATCTGTATACCTTTTAAGTCATCTGCAGCTCTTATCCTATTCAATAAAACCTCCAAAGTTAAAACAAACAACAAAGGGGATAATGGACATCCCTGTCTAGTACCTTTCTCTATATTAAATGAATCTGTTAAATCCCCATTCACAATAATCTGACCTGTTTGTTTCTGATAAATTGCCAATATAGAATTAATAAACTGATCCCCCATTCCCATCCTAACAATTATTTTTTTCAAAAACGACCAATTCAGTCTATCAAAGGCTTTTTCCGCATCCAAAAACATAAGAACTGCGGGCACCTGGATATGCTTCTCCAAGTATTCTAATATATTAATGAGTTGTCTAACATTAGTTTTCATCTGTCTCCCTTGTAAAAAACCAGTTTGGTATGAATGAATTATTTGTTGTAGAACTGTCATTAGTCTATTAGCCATAATTTTTGCAAAAATCTTATAATCCGTATTCAACAATGAAATAGGTCTAAAATTTTCTGGTTGAACATTATCTCTTCCCTCTTTGGGAATTAAAGAAACATAGGCTGTTTTCCATGAAGGTGGAACCTGACCACCCTCTTGTATATTAACAAATAGCTCTCTAAGAGGTTCCACCATTTCCATTTGAAGATGCTTATAATAAATTGCCGTTAGCCCATCAGTCCCAGGAGATTTTCCCATTTTCAATTGTTTAATCACTGAAATTATTTCTTCTGATGTAATCAATGTGTTTAATCTATCTCTTTGTTCATTGGTCATTATCAATACATTTTCTTTTTGCAAAAAAGTATCTATCTCATTCTCTTGTATCTTCTCTTCAGAGTGCAACTTGGAGTAAAATTCTAAAAAAGCTTTCTTAATAATTTCTTGTTGAAACACTTCCTTCCCTTTATATTCTATTTTTTCAATTATGCGGGATTTTTGTTTTTTCCTTAATGTATAAGCCAACCATCTGCCAGGTTTATTAGAATTAAAAAATGTATTATGTTTTGCATATTGTATATTCCTAGCAACTTGGTCTGTCATCAACAAGTCAAATTGTTTCCGTAAAATCTTAATCCCCTCTTTAATATTTTTATCGTCTGGTCTCTTTATTAATAATTGCTCTTTCTTTCTTATTTCCTCTTCTAACTCCTTCCTTTTTTCCTCTTGTTTACATCTATACCTTTTATTCATATCAATTAAAATCCCATGCATATACGCTTTACTAGCATCCCACACCATTTCTATTGTTGTGTCCTTATGCAAATTTAACATAAAAAATTCCTTCATAACATTTTTTACATTCATTCACATTTGTATCATATTTAAACAAATTTTCATTAAGTCTCCAAGATCTTTTAGGACTCTGTCCTACCATTAATTCCATCCAGACCGGATTATGGTCTGTTAAAACTTTGGGTAGGATTTTCACCTTCTTTAAACTAAAAAGAAAATCACTTGAAGTTAATATGAAGTCAATTCTAGAAAATGACTGATGTCTATCAGAAAAAAAGGTAAATTCTTGCTCTTTACCATGCCTTTCTCTCCATATGTCTATCAAGTCAAAATCATCCTTTATATCAAAAAAAGATTTAGGCAACTTAGAACGTGTTTGAGGAATTGGTGATATCTTCTTTTTGTCTAAACCAATATCTATAACACCATTCCAATCTCCCATTAAAATACAAGACCTATAATGAAATTGTATTAACTTTTTATATATTAACTTATAAAATTTTCCTTGTTGTTGATTTGGTGCATATATGCCCATCAAAAGAACTTTCTTCCCATCTTTTAAAATTTCAATTGCTAAGTATCTATCTTGTATGTCGGGTTCTATTAATTTAGCTCTTATATGATTTTTGACATAGATAACAATTCCATTCTTCTTCTCGGTGGCCGCTGCAACAAAATGTGAACCTAATTTATTATTTATCAAATATTTCTGATCAGTAATTCTAATATGTGTTTCTTGTAGACAAATTACATCATTTTTACATTGAGTCAAATAATGAAATATCTTCTTCCTTTTCTGTGGAGAATTTAAACCATTAACATTCCATGTCAAATATTTATTTGACACGACCAACTTGAGAAAGCCTTTGCAAGACCAAATCAACTTTTTCATCCATTTTCTTCTTTGGTCGAGCTCCCATGGCTTCCAGACATGTAGGTACAGCTTGAATTGTACGTTCCTTTTCTTGTTGTTCCATACGTTTAGTAGTTGCTCTTGTTTGCCTTTGATCTTTAGGCTTCTCTACTTCCAAAGGCTGAAAAATATCAATGCTCCACGCGGGCAGCTCCATTAAAGCTCCTTTATCAACTCCTGTTGCTGCAAAGGGTTGTGACTCTGAAGACTGTACTTGTTGTTTTAACTCCATATCTCTTTCTTTTGGTGAATCTGCACTTTTTGGTGTTGGAGATGGGGGTTTACCAGCCTTCAACACATTCTCAAAAAAATCTTTTGCTTTCCCAACAGAATTCAAGCGGTACCTATTACCCTGGTAAAATAATGATAGTCCAGCTGGAGCCTCCCATCTAAATTGTAAACCACATTTTTTAAATTCAGCCACCAAAAATGCATAATCTTTTCTTGCTCTTAACATCTTCGGAGGAATCTCCTTCAAAACCACCACCTCCTGACCAGCAACACTTAATTTCTTATTGTAAGATATTGTGAGAACGTGATTTCTGAATCTCCTTGTAACAAAATAAATCACAATGTCTCTAGGTAAATTTCTTTGTCTTGCAATCCATGAATTAACTCTGTAAATCCTGTCAATCTGCCAAGAGACATTTTGTACCCCATCTTCTAAAAATTGTGCCAAAGCTTCTTCAAAAATTCTTCTCAAATCCTCCTGATTCTCATTTGCGACCTCCTTCAGCCCTCTAATTCTAATAGCTGACATCATTTGATTATATTGTACCATGACTACTTGATCTTGTATATCACTTTTAATTTCATCAAGTTTTTCCTCAATTTGTTGCTCAACCCCTTCCACCTTCTCTTCAACTCTCAAGGTATAATCCCAAACCCCCTTAAAAGCTTCCACGATATCTTCTCTTATCACTATATTGTGAGTCTCAATTGTTTCTTTAATTATCTCCAGTTCATCAGTTACACCTTTAACTTGTTCCTCAATCTTTTTCTCCAATTTTTCCATACTTTTCTCAATATTGTCATTGTTGATAATGCAGCCTGCAAATCTTTCATGGTAAACATTTCTGGAGGGGATTGAGTAGACAGGGGGGCTTGAGGCTCTGTAGATGTTAAAGAAGCTGGGGGAGCAGAAAAACTACTTGCTTGTAATTTAGAGGGCTGAGCCGGAGAAGATACTGCCACCTTCGCAGAAGCTATTTTTGTTTGTCTGGCTGCCATTCTATATTCAGTCCACTTTTAAAAAGTTACTTTGAATAAAAAAGAATCTTTACATGTATATTGCCAAAAAAATTTCTTCTTCTTATCTTCTTTCAAATCTAAATTTAATTGTAATTTATAGGATTTTAAAGTTTAAATCTGAGCGATCGCTCTGGCTTTGCTCTAAAAAAAATCGCTTTCACTTTCCAGTCACTTTCCCTTTACAGTGAAAGCGATCGCCATCTTGGATACATTATGTTGATTGTAAAAGTATGTGGTCAGAAGTAAAATATAGAAAATTACTTGCAATATAGAACTCCTGTATTCACTCCGCTTACATATAGGTCTCTCTTGAATATTTATCTTGAGCAGAGAATGGTCGCGGCGTCTTTTTCTGTCTGCAGACAAAAGCGTCCCTGGGCAGGAGCGGCTTCGAGCGCCTGGGGAGCTCTCACTCTTTCCCCCTGAAAATTTTTTCAGGGGTTTTTTAGAGGAGCTCAACCCACGCCCGATGCTCTTCACCCCTTCTTCGCCCGAAGGGGGGATTTTTCACCGCAAAGAACAGCTGATGTTCGCTGTTTTGCGGCTTAACAAAACCCAGGAAAATGGAGCCTCCAAAGGTGGTAGATCTTGACAAACTTGAATGATGGGCCCTATCCAACAAAATGAATTTTAATGTGGAGAAAAGTAAAGTTTTACATGTAGGCAGGAAAAATCAAAGGTATAAGTACAGATTGGGTGAGATGTGGCTTAAAAACAGTAACTGTGAGAGGGACCTTGGAGTCCTAGTGTACAATCACTTGACTATGAGCCAGCAGTGTGCAACAGCAGCCAAAAAAGCTAACAGAATCCTGGGTTGTATAAACAGAGGCATAGATCAAGATCATGTGAGTATTAGTACCACTTTATAAAACCCTAGTAAGACCACACCTGGAATACTGCAGTCAATTTTGGTCACCATATCATAAAAAAAATGTTGAGAGCTTGGGAAAAAATCAGATAAGAGCAACTAAGATGATTAAAGGTCTCGAGACTAAAACATACGAAGAACGGCTGGAGGACTTGGGTTTGGCTAGTCTAAAAAAAAGAAGAAATGGGGGAGACATGATAGCAGTATTCCAGTATTTGAGGGGCTACCACCAAGAAGAGAGGGTCACGTTATTCACCAAAGCACCAGAGGGCAGGACAAGAAACAATGGTTAGAAACTGATCAAAGAGAGAAGCAACCTGGAATTAAGGAGAAACTTCCTGACAGTGAGGACTAGTTAGTGGAACATTTGCTTCCAGAAATCGTGGTCGCTCCATCACTGGAGATTTTTAAGAAAGAGACTGGACAGTCTGTTAATGAGCATGCGCAAGATGGACGTTTATGCCTGAGTGCCCAATGCTTGGGTCTAGGAGATGAAGTTTGGGGAGCCCACCCAGGGGGTATATTTCCATCAAACACCCCTGGGTGGTTACTGGAAAACGCTGCCGACCACCAGGCGCTGTAACGGGGCTTCAGGAGTCCGGACTGAGCTGGGGCGAGCAGAGGCGTCGGCAGCTATGCGTGGCGTCTTTGGAAATGCCGAGGCCTCGGAGGATGATGTGGATTGGAGCCGGGAGCCAGCGTAGCTGTAAAAGATCTGGAGTAGCGGACCTGCGGTGGGTTAAGAGCTCCCTGGGGGGAGAGCCGGCTGGTTTTTACTGATAGCTGAGGAGCCCCGTAGGGAGAGAGCTGGCCCCCTCCCCTCCCTCAATGATAGCTGAGGATGCAGTGAGGTGAGGTCATGCTGGACATGTTGGAGCCTCGCAACTGGCCTCTTTCCTCCCCCTTTCCTCCCCCTTCTGAGAGGAGGAGAGCCTGGAGTAGTGGAGTGACGAGGGTGAGAGCTTCGTGGGAGAGAGCCGGCTGGCCTCCCCCTTCCCTCAATGATAGCTGAGGAGCCTCCCCTGTATTGCTCAATGACAGTGTTGCAAATTGCTAATCGTGAGAAATCCAGCAAGAACTATTATGCTTCCAGCCTGCCAGGCCAGTACAAGAGGCATCACACATGGAAATTGATCGATACCCCAGGATCCGGAGAGATGAGGGGAACCCCCTATGATGATGAGCTTCCTCCTTCCTCCTCCTTCCTCCTACCCCCCCTCAATGACAGCTGAGGGCGTGGTGAGGTGAGGACATGCTGGTGCCTCGCGGCCCCACCCCACCCCAAGACCATATGGAATTTATGGACAAACCCTCATCTCTGTGTTTTTTACCCAAGCTATGATTATTGGATGCAGGACAAGGCGAGCCTTCTTGCACTGCGAGATGCCTCCCTCTCGCAGAAATGGCCTGTATGTCTTTCGAAGGCCTACCTTGATGACGGATTTTGGAATCCTGAGAGGTGGCATGCTCAAAAAAAGGGGTTATGGAGGTTTTTAAGTAGGGGTTTTAAATGTTTTTAAGGGGTTCTGGGGTGGGGGTGGGAAGATTAATAATAGTAATGGTGTAGGCCTGGGGGGAGGTCTATGGGATAAGGGAGGGTTAGGGGGTGGGAATAAGGAGGAGGAGAAACATGGGCCAGGCAACGGGTGGGACCGGAACCACAAGGGTGCGGATCAGGGAGGGGGCAGAGGTGATTTAGTTCCCATCGGTTTTGTAAGTGGGAGGGGCAGATATGGCGGGAGTAGGGGGCCACATCAATTTACGGGAGCGCGCCCCCGCTATCTTCGAGCGGTGCCGTGCTCCGACCCCCGCAACTCTACTTGTGATCTGGGTTGTTTAGAGCCAAAGGGCTCGGGTTGTAGGCTGATGCTGTGCAATGCCAGGTCTGTGGTTAATAAGGCCCCCCTGATACAAGATTTAATTACAGAGGGGGCTGTAGACCTGGCGGGTATTACGGAGACCTGGTTGGGACCAGAGGGTGGTGTCCCTCTGGTGGAAATGTGCCCTCCAGGCTTCCTTGCATTTCACCAGCCGAGAACTCAGGGCAGGGGTGGGGGAGTGGCGGTTGTGATTAGGGAAGGTCTCAGGCCAAGGGAAGTCACTGTTCCTCAGACGGCAGGCTGTGAATCCCTCCTTGTGAGGTGGGACCATGGGGGGCCGAGGGCTGTGTTGCTTACGTACCTGGCTCCCTGCCACGTGTCAACTGCCCTGCCCGAACTCTTGGGCATCATCGCTGCGGTGGCGGTTGAGGTCCCCAGGCTAGTAGTCATGGGCGACTTCAATCTGCCGTCTGCGGGTGAGGCGTCTGGGGAGGTTCGGGAGTTCATGGCTTCCATGACAGCCATGGACCTGACCCAGGTAATTCAAGGTCCCACACACACAGGGGGAAACACGCTTGACCTGGTTTTTGTCTCTGGTCAGTGTCTGAGTGATCTGGATATGAGAAATATAGTTATTTCACCTTTGTCATGGTCAGATCACTCTCTCCTACGCTTGGACTTTCGGACCGCTACACCCCACTGCAGGGAGGCGGAACCAATTGTTTGGTACCGCCCCAGGCGACTGATGGAACCCGAGAGGTTCCAGACGGAGCTTGGGCCAATACTGGAG
Organism: Bothrops alternatus; assembly: GCA_034064705.1. Classification (NCBI taxonomy): domain Eukaryota; kingdom Metazoa; phylum Chordata; class Lepidosauria; order Squamata; family Viperidae; genus Bothrops; species Bothrops alternatus. The sequence goes on along the minus strand of JARGCV010000091.1, from coordinate 1,942,393 downwards.
GCTCTAACACATATAACACACAACTCGGTCGGGGCGCTGGTAGCTGCCTGGGATAGGGCAGCTGCTGATGCCTTGGATAAGGTTGTGCCTTTGTGGCCTCTGAACCGGCGTGGTTCTCGATCGGCTCCCTGGTTTAACGGGGAGCTGAGGGAGATGAAGCGCCGGAAAAGACGCCTAGAGGGCGAGCCGCTCTGAGTCTGACCGAACACGGGTAAGACACCATATTAGGACTTACTTAGTGGCAATAAGGGCAGAGAAGTGTTCTTATGTCACTGCCCTTATTGCGTCATCAGATAACCGCCCAGCCTCCCTGTTTAGGGTAACCCGCTCCCTCCTTCATCGGGAGGTTAGGGGGGACCCCTTGGAGGGAAGAGCTGAGGATTTTGTGCAATATCTGCATGACAAAATCGCTCAGATTCGGGAAGGCTTTAACTTCAACGAAGGTGGTCCAGCAGAAGTGGCTGAGGCCGGTCTTGAGACTGCTATCTGGGCTGAGTTTGACTACGTGACACCTGATGATGTGGACAGGTTGCTGGGAGGTCTTAGAGCAACCACATGTTTATTGGACCCATGTCCCTCCTGGTTGGTACTGGCCTCCAGTGAGGTGACGCGAGGCTGGCTCCAGGCAATTATCAATGCTTCGTTGAGTGAGGGTGTCTTCCCCGCCGCCCTGAAAGAGGCGGTGGTGCGACCCCTCCTCAAGAAGCCCGCTTTGGACCGGGCTGTTCTATCTAATTACCATCCTGTCTCCAACCTTCGCTTTGTTGCGAAGGTTGTTGAGAGTGTGGTTGCTCGACAGTTCCCTCAGCACCTGGAGGAATCGTCGTACCTGGACCCGTTCCAGTCGGGCTTCAGGCCGAGTTACAGCACGGAAACAGCTTTGGTCGCATTGGTGGATGATCTCTGGTGGGCCCGGGACAGGGGTTGCTCCTCTGTCCTGGTGCTATTGGACCTCTCAGCGGCTTTTGATACCATCGACCATGGTATCATGCTGCGCCGGCTGGCGGGGCTGGGTATAGGGGGCACCGTGCTTCGGTGGTTCTCTTCCTTCCTCTCTGGCCGGACGCAGTTTCTGTTGACAGGGGGTCAGAGGTCGACCCCGAGGCCCCTTGATTGTGGAGAACCTCAGGGGTCGGTCCTCTCGCCCTTGTTGTTCAACATTTATGTGAAGCCGCTGGGTGAGATCATCCGAGGTTTTGGGGTGGAATTCCATCAGTACGCTGATGATACACAGCTGTACATTTCCACCCCGAACCACCCAAATGAAGCTCTTGACGTGCTGACCCAGTGCCTGGAGGCCGTGCGGATCTGGATGGGGAAGAACGGTCTCAAGCTCAACCCCTCCAAGACCGAGTGGCTGTGGTTAACGCCGTCCCGGTACAACCAGCTGACTCCATCGCTGTCTATTGGGGGCGAGTCAGTGGCCCCCACAGGAAGGGCTCGCAACTTGGGAGTCCTCCTAGATTCACAGCTGTCCCTTGAGGACCATCTGACGGCCGTGGCCGGGAGGATGTTTTACCAGATTCGTCTGGTATGCCAGTTGCGCCCCTTCCTAGATAGGGACGCGTTACGCACGGTCACCCATGCCTTCGTCACTTCCAGACTGGACTATTGTAATGCTCTCTACATGGGGCTTCCCTTGAAGTGCACGCGGAGGCTTCAACTGGCGCAGAATGCGGCCGCATGGGTGGTAGTGGGGGCACCCTGGCGGGTACGAGTGACCCTCATCCTGCGCGAGCTGCACTGGTTGCCGGTGGCTTTCCGGGTGCGCTTCAAGGTACTGGTTACCACTTTTAAAGCGCTCCATGGCATAGGACCCAGTTATTTACAAGACCGCCTTCTGCCAGTAAATACCTCCCAGCGACCAGTTCGCTCCCACAGAGAGGGCCTCCTCAGGGTGCCATCGGCTAAGCAGTGTTGGCTGGTGGCGCCCAGGGGGAGAGCCTTTTCTGTGGGGGCACCGACGATGTGGAACGAGCTCCCCCCAGAACTCCGGATGTGTCATGATCTCCGCACCTTCAGAAGAGAACTGAAGACTTATCTCTTCAATCAAGCCGGCCTGGCCTAGATCTCCTCGGGTTTAAAAAAAAAATTTAAACAAGGCTGTTCGGGTTTTAGAATTGGGTTTTTAATAGGTTTTAGTAACAGCCTTGTATAAATATTAATTTAATTTATTTTTAAATATTTATTGATATTATATGTTTTTATTGGATTGTAAACCGCACCGAGTCCTACGGGAGAGGGGCAGTATAGAAATTTAATAAAAGTAAAAGTAAAGTAAAGTAAGTCACTTGTGTGAGATGGTTTAGGTCAGTGGTGGCAAACCTATGGCACGGGTGCCAAAGGCAGCACTTGGAGCCCTCTCTGTGGGCAAACGTGCCATTGCCCCAGCCTTGCCTCCCCCCGTGACCTCCTCTTTACCAGCAGTCCTCCTGGAGAAGAGTCACCCCCGAGCGTGGCCCACGCGGAGCAGTGCAGCCAAGGACATGGCAGCCAGGCAGCGTAGACAAGACTCTGCCCTCACGCCCCATCACGCACAATTAATGTTACGGGGCGAGGGCAGAGGGCGTGGCTGCCATGGCGCTGCTGGGCAATCTGTGACGGGCCCTGGAGGCGGTGAGTGACCCTGCAGGCAGGCAGGGTGGGGGCAGAGCTGGGGCAGGGCAGGGGGTGGAGTGGGGGCAGGGCCAGTTTTGGGGCACTCGGTCTCTAAAAGATTCGCCATCACTGGTATAGGTCCTCCTGCATGAGCAGGGGGCTGTCTAGAACAGTGCTTTTCAACCGGTGGTACGCATACCACTTGTGGTACATTAATGAGTGGCAGGTGGTAGGCAGCCCTGCCTAGCCAAGTGTAGTGGGGGAGGGAAAGAGCCAGCACAGGCAAGGACTTACTGTGAGAGATTCCTCTAGAGCTGCAGAGTGGCTGGGGTGAAGCAAAGGGTCCAGCCTCACTTCTGACTCACCCTCCCCCATGAGGAGGAGTCCCCCCCCAGAAAGGAGAAGCTATAAAAGGATGCAGTTTGGGCAGGAGAGGGAGGGAGAGAGAGAGAAAGCAGCAGTCTTGGGAGGTGGAGTCAGCTCTAGCTGCACCGAAGGGAAAAAAGGAGGAGGAGGGTGGGGGAGAGGAGAGGAGATCAAGCAGGCTGGCCATGAGCCAATCTACAACTGCTGTGGCAGCCACCTATGCTGGCAGCAGCAAACAGGCAAGAAATGCAGGGGGGAGGGATCGCCTTCCAAGAGGAATGAAAAAAGGCAGCAATGGCTGGAGGTGAGGCAAGGAGGAAGGAGGGAGATGGAGAGTGGAAGGATTCTTATGTGCTTTTGTGACTTTGAAGTTCTGGGATTTGTGCAATATGGGCTTTGTGTTCTTAAGGAGTGTTTGGCAATTTCTGTTTGGTTGATGGCTGTTGTCTCATGTTAGCTTCTATTGCTCTGCTATTGTTAGCTGTAAGTTTTGCTGCAAGGGATTTTGAAGTATTTTTCTCCTGAATGGATTTTGCCTATAGCATTCCTTTACTTATGAATGGAGCCATTTGGGGAGGCTGCTTAATTACATTTTTTTTTCTTCCTTAAGTGCCAGCAGCACTCCTTAACTTTCCTTTCTAGCCAGTAGCTAATTCTTAAAGGGGAATGTACCTTTTTAAGCTAGTTCACTCAGCAATTTGTCTTTTCTGTCTCTGGAGACTTTTCCTTGTTTGATGAATATATGGAAGAGAGAAAATATGGGGGGGGGTCAAATTCTTCCTTCAGAAGGAGGTGGGCATGAGAAAGAGGCAGTGAGGGAAGTCCCACCTTAGCACATGGCTACCAGCAGCCCTGCCATTGACTTTGCTTGTCAAAAGGTTGCAAAAGGGGATCACATGACTCTGGGACACTGTGACCATCATAAATATAAATCAGTTGCCAAGCATACAAATATAAATTACATGACCCTGGACATGCTGCAATGGTCATAAATGTGAAAAATGGTCATAAGTCATTTCAGTGCAATTGCAACTTTGAACAGGGTTTTTTTTTTTTTGGTCATCAAGTTTTTGATACCTTGCTAGGTGGTACTCGAATATTGCCATATCCTAAAAGTGGTACAATCGATGAAAAGGTTGAAAAGCCCTGGTCTAGAAGACCTCCAAGATCTCTTCCTACTCTATTCTATTAATAGGGCATGCTTATTTTTCTGGGTGCTATTTAATTTCTTCTATTTGTTAATGTGATTAACAATCATTAATTTTAATGATCTCTATTTCACTTTCACAAAACAATAAAGCAAACTATAGTACAACTTTAAAACAAGTACCAGTATGGGAAATGCCCAGTGGTGGGATTCAGCCAGTTCACATCACTTTGGCAGAACCAGTAGCTAATTTTTTGTTGCCCAGGTCCAGAATGGACTTCTGAAAGCAGCATCCACACAGAGAACCAGCTGTTCACATTTCTGAATCCCACCGCTCGAAATGCCTCATTATTTTCACCAAACAATATAGTTTTATGGAGTTACATTACTCAAAGAATTGAATGGGGAACTATATTCCACCTGTTCCATTCATTTTAGGAACTCTATATTAACACAGAAAGGTTTACAATGTTACCATGGCCCCATGCAGAAAATACATGCTGAATAAATGTTAATAATGCCAAAAATGATAATAAATGATAAGACTGGTCAGGAGGTTCCAAAATGACATATTCATTAATTCCATGCAGCACTTTTTCACATGCATTTAACCCTCAATAAATCCTTATTTTAAAGAAAAGATTCCTGGTAAGACGGTGTTATACCTCTTTCTCAGCAGCAGAAAGAATCAGATACCTCAATATAGCTTTGGGAAAATAATAAGAGGTGGGTGGATTCAAAATGCTCAAAATGCTCCAGCAGCTTGTCCAAAAGTCTATTAAGAGCTACCAGGAGCATAGCTTCTCTTTTCCAGTAGAATAGAGCAGAGCAGAGCGGAACAGAACAGAATAGAATAGAGCTGGAAGGGACTTTGGAGCTCAGCCCCCTGCTCAAGCAGGAGAACCGGGGGGGGGGGGTTGTCATAGAACGCCCAGAACAGAGTTCTGGCACCTTTTTTGGATGGAACCTTGTAGGGTAGACAAGGCAGGTTGTATAACATGTATGAGTTCCAGCACTTTTTTTTTTTTTTTACAAAAAAAGCACTGGGAGAACCTATACCATTTCACATAACTGACTGTCTAGTCTCTTCTTAAAAATCTCCAGTGATGGAGCGACCATAATTTCTGAAGACAAGCTGTTCCACTGGTTAATTGTTCTCGCTGTCAGGAAGTTTCTCCTTAATTCCAGGTTGCTTCTCTCTTTGATTGGTTTCCAACTGTTGTTTCTCGTCCTGCCCTCTGGTGCTCTGGAGAATAATTTGACCCCCTCAAATACTGAAATATTGCTATCATGTCACCCCTATTTCTTCTTTTCTTTAGACTAGTCACTAGCCAAACCCAAGTCCTGCAGCCGATCTTCATATGTTTTAGTCTCCACTAAGGATAGTATGTATCAAGGAATATTCAGCTCTCCATAAAATATCGAAGCTAAAGAAGCTGCTGTTTGTATTATTGTAGTTATCATAGGAACTGGGAGTGCATTTCCCTATTATTTACTTAACTAAGGTCATTTCTTCTCTTTCAATGTTAGCTGCAAAGTTGTATTTTAACCTGTGCTATTTATCATGGCAAGAAGTACTGTATTAGCAGCTTCTGCCCACCATTAAAGCCTTATAAAAGAATAAAAACTATAGAGGGAGATTGCTATGTTATTTGTCCCACCGCTATCATAGAAAATTTCCTGTACTTATTTATTTGAAGTGTTTCTGTTTTAATTTGGGGCATAGCTCTCACAAGATAGTATGTAATGATAAGAAATATATGCAATGCGTCCGGTCACGCGGTGCGGAGCAGTTTCTAGAGGGCTCCGAGACGGGGCCCGGTTTAACGTTAATTTACCAGACCCCCAGGAGTGTGAGCCGCCGGGAGAAACGGTAAGCTGGAAGAGGGCCCCCAGACTTACCCGAAAAGGCGAAAAATGCCACGGGAAAGTCCGAGGGAGCCCCAGACGGGGACGAAGAAGCTGGTGGCGGCCGGCCGGCCGGCTGGCCCGAAGAAGTGATGAACGGAAGCCGGCGCGAGCGGCGTGAGCAACGGAGGCAAAAAAGAACAACTGCACGAGGAGCGCGGGCCGCCGGGAGGGTCTACCGGATGGAAGAGGACCCTCGGACGAGTCGTTAAAGGTGAAGAGGGCCGCGAGAAGATCCGAGGGGGCCTGGCGCGAGCAACGGAGACAGAGGAGGAAGGTACAGAGGGAGACAGAGACAAAGCAGCAGCAAGGAGGGAGGAGGAGGTGGAAGGCCTGGAAGAACCGGCAGAGAGACGTGGGGAGAGAAGCCCTCCCAGCTGCGCCCTTGAATCAAGGGACTCAGAATCCCAGGGGCAGCACAGTGAACCCACAAGGGAGGAAGGAGGGGGAAAGAGAGAAAGCGGCCAGAACGTTATAGTACTTGAGCTGGGAAAGGAAAATTTGGAGCCTTATCCCTGAAAGGTCAGATTACAAGAACATCACCTGAGCACTGCCGAGGGAGCAATCTGGTTTATTCTAAAAATCAAAAGAAAAGCAGGGCCAACAATAGGCTGAACTCAAGATGGCCACCAAGCAGACCAAACTGATACCCCCAAAGGGAGCTGCATCCTCCCAAGCTCAGCTCCCTAAAACACCAGGGAACACTCCACCTACCCACCCACCCCATCCACCCACAGGACCCCAGACCCATCCGTCAACCCAGTCCTGTCCAACAGCACACACGATGCAAGAATTAAAAGAAATGATAGAGGTACTGGGAAAGAGGATGGAGGGAATGGATAAAAAGTTGGAGGAAGTGGGCATACGGATGGAGAGACGGTGCAAAGATATAGAACAGAAGCTGGAGGAACAAGGCAGAGATTTGGAGAGAAAGTGGGAAGAGCAACGCAGAGCGGTGACTGCAGACCTGGACCAAATTAAGGAAGCAATGCAAACACACAACAAGAGAATGAGGGATGAAATGGGGAAAAATCTTAAGGAGATTAGGGAGAGTGTGGAAAAAAGGATGGAAGAGGTGGAGAGTCACATGGAGGGACAGATAACAGAGATGAAAAGTGTGGCTCAGGACCAATCCACTATGATACAATATTGGCAAATGGCGTCTGCAATCAGATTCAGAGGATGGAAAGAGACAACAAACGAAAACCAAGAGGACCTGAGAAGTATCTTTGTAAGGGGCCCTGGCAAAATTTCTGGGAAAGGAAACCAAAGATATTTCGTGGCAATTCGACAGAGTCCACAGAGTTAACTCATGGACGGCAGCAAACAGGCACCTACCAAGGGACGTGGTCATCCATTTTGCAACAAAGGGGTTCCGGGACCTTATCTCCACAACGTCCTACAACAAGAAATTATATGTAGAGGAGCAAGAGGTGAAGGTACTGAAAGAAATACCCCCGACGATGTTACGAGACAGAAAAGACTACAAGTTCCTGGTCAATGAACTGAGATCACGCGCTCTACAATATCGATGTGAAGCCCCAACAGGAATGTCACTACTCTATAAAAGTAAAAGATACCATCTGAACTCAATCCAGAAAGCCAAAGAATTTCTTGAAAAGGAACTGAAGGCGGAAGGACCTCAACCCACAATGAGGGACAACGTAGACGGGCCACATGAAAACGGAAGGGACCTAGAACAACGAGCAAACTACTCAGAAGTACAGACCGCTGCAGCAGCAGGAGAAGGGAATGGACCACCTCGAGATGCGACGGCACAGAGAACAGAGGGCAATAAAAACAAGGAAGCATGGCAGATTACAGAGACAAGGCAATTAAGGTCCACCACTAAACGCACAGACCAGCAAGACAAGATTCCACAAAACAATATGAGCACCAACCCGGATACCATGGGAGTGAGACCAAGGAAGAAAGCAGGAGAAAGAGCAGAAGCGGTCTGGCAGGAGTATCCCGAAGCTGATAATGGCACGTAAATATCTGACGTGGAACGTTAACGGGTTAAACTCCCCACAGAAAAGGAGGAAAATATTTCACTACCTGAATCAAGCTAAAAATGATATAATTTGCCTACAAGAAACACACATCAGAGTGGCGGACCAGAAATACTTAATCAACAACAAACTAGGCACACAATTTGTTGCAGTGGCACCAGGAAAGAAGAATGGGATTGTTATATATGTAAAGAAACATGTAATAGCTAAGCTAATAGAGTCAGACTCCCAAGGTAGATACCTGGCAATCGAAATAGGTAACACAGGAAGATAAGAAGATTCTGGTGATGGGCATATATGCACCAAGTCAACAACAAGGAAAATTCTACAAAATGATACACAAGAAGTTAACACAACTCAACTACAGATCATGTGTTATGATGGGAGACTGGAACGGTGTCATAGAGATCGCCCTGGATAAAAAGAAGTTTGCACCTAACCCGCAAAAGCACTCCAAGTTGCCTAAATCCTTCTTCGCCATGAAGGAGGACCTTGAACTGACAGACGTATGGAGGGAAAGGCATGGCAAAGAGCAGGAATTCACATTTTTCTCTGACAGACATCAATCATTCTCCAGAATTGACTTTATATTAACAACTAGCGACTTGCTGGTTAGCCTAAACACGGTGAAAATCCTACCCAAAGTAATATCGGACCACAACCCGGTACGGATGGACTTAAGACATGGTCGGAAACCGAGGAGATCCTGGAGAATTAATGAAAACCTGTTTAAATATGAAGAAAAGGTGGCTGAATGCAAAAATGCTATGAAGGAATTCTTCAGCATAAACATGAAAAACGAGACACCTATAGAAATGATATGGGACGCCAGCAAGGCATACATGCGTGGGATTCTCATGGACATGAATAACAGGCACCGTCGTAAACAAGAACAAAAAAGAAAGGAGTTAGAAGATGAGATAAGTAAGAAAGAGCAGCAATTAATAAAAAGACCGGATGACAAAGTCACCAAAGAAGGGATCAAGATTCTAAGGAAACAATTTGACTTGTTGTTGGCAGACCAAGTGACAAGGAATATACAATACGCAAAGCATAGGACATTCTGTAATTCCAACAAACCTGGTCGGTGGCTGGCATACATCCTAAGGAAGAAGCAGAAATCCCGCATAATTGAAAAGATAGAGTACAAAGGCAAGGAAGAATTTCAACAGGAAGCCATCAAGAAAGCTTTTACCGAGTTCTACTCAAAGCTATACGCCGAGGAGAAGACACAAGACAAGGAGATAGACAAGTTTCTACAAAATGAAAAGTTATTGACAATCACCAATGAACAAAGAGTTGCCCTGAATGCATTGATCACAAAAGAGGAAATACACTCAGTGATCAACCAATTGAAAAAGGGAAAATCGCCAGGGACGGATGGGATAACAGCAACCTACTACAAGCATCTTCTAGAGGAAATGATAGAACCCCTCAGAAAGCTATTTGTCAACATACAAGAAGGCGGCCAAGTCCCACCATCATGGAAAACAGCTTACATCTCGCTAATCCCCAAAGAGGGAAAAGATAACGCACAACCTGAAAATTACAGACCCATCTCACTACTGAACATAGATTACAAAATCTTTGCAAAAATTTTGGCCAACAGATTAATGACTGTGTTACAAAAAATAATTCACCCGGATCAAACTGGATTTATACAAGGACGCCAGATGAAAGCTAATGTAAGACAACTGCTGAACATAATAGAATATTTGGAAAGGCACAATCAGGTGCCTGCTACTCTCATGTTTGTGGATGCAGAAAAAGCCTTCGACAGACTGAATTGGCCGTTTCTGACAAAACTGGTCAGGGGGATGAAAATGGGTAAACAGTTTCTTAACTCCATAATGGCAATTTACCAGAAACAAACAGGCCAGATCATTGTGAATGGGGACCTAACGGACTCATTTAACATAGAAAGAGGCACGAGACAGGGATGCCCGCTATCACCCTTGCTATTTGTTCTAACGTTGGAGATTCTGCTGAACAAGATAAGAGCAGCAGAGGACATAAAGGGCATACGGATTAGACAACTAGACTACAGACTATGCGCCTTCGCAGACGACCTGCTGGTGACAGTGTCGCAACCAGCACAATCAGCTAGGAAATTGATGGAGATAATGAAGGACTATGGTAGGGTATCAGGCTTCAAAGTAAATATATCTAAGACGAAGATGCTAGTTAAAAATCTAGACAACAAAGCAAAACAGGACTTGGAAAGAATAACGGGTTGTGAAATAGTTAAGAAAGTTAAATACTTAGGAGTGGAGATAGAAGCAACGAACGCGAAATTATACAAAAATAATTACGAGGTGCTGTGGAACAAGATACAAACAGACCTGGACAGGTGGAAAGCACTACAATTGTCCCTGTTGGGTAGGATAGCGGCAGTAAAAATGAACGTATTGCCAAAATTCCTATTTCTCTTTCAAATGCTACCCATACTGAAAAAGGATGTGGAACTGGACGACTGGCAGAAGGGCATTAACAGATTTATTTGGGATGGCAAGAAACCGAGGGTTAAATTAAAAATCATCCAAGACACAAGGAAGAGAGGGGGATTAAAAATGCCCAATCTAAAGTTATATTACTACGCCGCGGCACTGGTGGCGCTGAGTGACTGGATCAACATGACAAACAAACGAATACTGAATATTGAAGGGCATGGTCTACTATTTGGATGGCACGCATACCTGGTGTATGACAAAAAGGCTGATACGAACTTCAGGGAGAACCCCCTACAAACCCCGTTGTTGTGGGTCTGGAGGAAATATAAGCACCTTCTACACGATAAGATCCCCATCTGGACGGTACCCGGGCACGCAATAGGGGACATAAATACATCTCAAGGGCAGGAAGTGGTGCCCTATAGTAAACTTGTATTGGAAGAAGAAAATGGGTTTTCATTAAAGCCACCAAATACGCTAGCAGATGAAGGAATAGGGGGTACCTGGCTATCATATTTGCAACTGCAGTCTAGGTGGCAAAAAGACATGAGGAAGGGAATATCCAGAACAGACGAGAATTTAATTGAACAGGTTAGAGAGCAGGGGATCAGCCATATCAAACGAGTGTACGGTGTTCTGATAGAAATGGATTCTGAAACTGTGATAGTCAAGAATTGTATGGTAAAGTGGGAACAAGATTTTGGGCATTCTATTACGATGGAAACGTGGGAGGAAATCTGGGTGAGAAATGTAGAATTTACGAAAGCGCAACATCTAAGGGAAAACTTCTACAAGATGTTCTATAGGTGGCATCTAGATCCGAAAAAACTATCATACATCTATCCAGACACCCAACCTAAATGTTGGAGGTGTGGCAACGGGGAGGCTACATATTTTCATGTATGGTGGACATGTAGAAAAATTAAAGCCTTCTGGAGGAAGATATGGTGGACACTTCAAACCATTTTGAAAAAGCGTATTGAATTTCTACCTCAGGTTTTTTTGCTAGGGATCTTAAAAGATTGCACTACCACAGAACTTAATTCTGAACTTGATCACAGCAGCTAGACTGCTGGTGGGACAATACTGGAAGAAGCCCGAAATACAACCTATTGAAGATTGGACTTTGAAAGTAATACATTTGGCAGAAATGGCGAAAATTTTGGCATATTTGAAGGATCGCTCAAATGAACAATATATGATAGACTGGAAACAGTGGATAGATTATATACAAGAGAAACACCAATCAAATAAAATGTATCTGGCGTATAGTTGAGGCTCGACGTGAGGAGTGAAGAATGTTTACCAAATCTGACATTTACAAAGACTAACACTTACTGTTGTATTTTATGATCTATGATGATTGCTTCTTAATGATATTATGATTAATGTTGATTGCTTTAATAAAAAATTTAAAAAAAAAGAAATATATGCAATGCTCAAAAAACCACAAATCTCCAAATCTCAGAAATTAGTGGTATAAAATAACATAAGGCAGATGGGAATATATATTTCAAGCACACTTGAAGGCTTGAATAAAGGTACATTTTACAATTCCCTGAGAAGAGAACTTTATAATTAACTTGATAGAAATGGAGTTCACCCAGACAGCCCTAACTGTTTCTTCCAATTACTTGATTGTTCTAGTGGCCACTTAGGGAAACTATAGTAAAACAAATAAAGAAACCTGGGAAACTCAAATCGCCCAAATTTGCAAAGATGAAGTCAGGAAAGCTAAGATATAGAATGAAATAAAACTCACATTAAATATAAAAAGTTTTTTTCAACATTTAAAAAACAAGAAAAAAGAAAACAAACAGTCCACTAATGCAGGGCTTTTCAACCTTTTCACCCATTGTACCACTTTTAGGATATGGCAATATCTGAGTACCACCAGTCGTCTAGCAAGGTGTCAAAAACTTGATGGCCAAAAAAAATAAAGGAAAAAAGTGATAAAGTACAGGTAATCCTCGACTTACAACAGTTCGCTTAGTGACTGTTCAAAGTTACAATGGCACTGGAAAAAGTGACTTATGACCATTTTTCACACTTATGATCATTGCAGCATCCCCAGGGTCATGTGATTTACATTTGGATGCTTGGCAACCGATTCTTATTTATGATGGTCACGTTGTTCCAGGGTTACAATGGCACTGAAAAAGTGCCCCCCCAAGCCACAGCCGAGCGAGACACCTGCCTGCCCGCCCGGTGGCGCTCTTCCTCCTGTCCAAAGTTTTCATTGTTGTGGGCATTTCTGTTGAGGATTGACAGCGGGGGTGGGGTGGGGGTGTGTTTGGTTTTTATTCCCCCCGTCTGCTGGGTGGTTGCAGCAGGTTTTGGTCACTTCACATGATCCTGGGACACTGTGACCACCATAAATATGAATCAGTTGCCAAGCATCTGAATGTAAATCACAAGACCCTGGAGGTACTGCAACATTCCAGCTGATCGGTGCTTCTTCAGGGCTCAGCAGAAGCATCAGGATCAGTGCTGAGCTCCAGCTGGAGCTTGGCGCTAATCCTGGCACTTCCGCTGAGCCCTGACAGGTCTGCAGCTCCAGCCATCTCTTGCTCAGGCTTGTGCAGTGCTGCCACCGGTTCAGCTCATTCCCCTCCCCTGCTACCACTTTTCTAGGATGGTTGCATACCATCTGCCAGGTGCCAATGTACCACAGGTGGTACCCGTACCACTGGTTGAAAAGCCCTGCACTAATGGGAGAAAATGGCAAGGAAGTAACAGGCAGTAGAGAGCAAGCAGAGCTGCTTAACTCATTATTTGCATTGGTCTTCATGCAAAAAGAAACTATAGCCCAATCTGCTAGAAACATAACCATAAAAGACAGACTAGGAATACAAATTAAAATAAGCAAGAAAATGGTAAGAGAACATATGTCTGATCTAGACAAGTTCAAATCATTGCAATCTTATGGATTACATCCCAGAGTTCTGAAGAAGCTGGCAGATGTTATCTCAGAACAATTGAACCATATCTTTTAAAGATTCTGGAGCACATGGAACTACCTGAGAAATGGAAAAAAGTTGACATGGTTCCCATTTTCAAAAAAGGGGAAAAACATATCCAGGAAACTACAGACCAATCAGCCTAACATCAATACCCCAGAAGTTCCTTGAAAAGATAATAAAAAAACAGATCTGTGAACACTTAGAAACAAGTAAAGTTATAACCAGAAGCCAACATGGGTGTCAAGGTTCCAACTGATGATCCCAACAAAGTAAGCATAGCTGAGACATTCCAATCTCTAATGCAAAACTTTATTGAGCACACCATATTGGCACTGATGAATAGAAAATCAGCTCTAGCTAAATTGGCACGAAATCAGTATATTAAAAATATAGAAACTCCCTTTCCCCCTGACAGTGCAGGTCACATTACCCAATTAAGCTTCAGACAATTATTAATGAGAAAGAATCTTCAGTTCTCAAAACAAATTCGTGGATGACCTTGCTTCTCAGCCTAGCTGCTCCACAGCTGCAATACACATTCCATTCTCCCCCCACCCTGTAGGCAAGTCAAGAAACAAAAATAACTGAAGCAGCATGATGTTTCTTCGAGCTTGACAATGGGCTTGTTAGAAACAGATAATGCCAAACAAATCTTATTTCAGTCTTTGACAAAGTGACTAAATTGGCAGACCAGCGAAATGCTGTGGACGTAATATACTTGGATTTCAGCAAGGCATTCAACAAAGTAGACCACAAGCTACTTCTTGTTAAGCTAGAAAAAAGTGGGATAGCTATCCTCTGGCCTCAAGGTGACATCAGCCACAGGGACACAGGCTACCCCAAGCAGAGAGTGAGGCTCTTGCTGCTGGAGCATGACTGAAGGTCCGGGCGATCCTGTTGGAGAGCCAGGGGCAACCAGAGGGAACCTTGACCTTGGGGGAATTTGGTCGACTGGAGACAACCTGTCAGGTCCCTAAATAAATACATTGTTTCCCTATGCCCATTCCTGAATCTGTAACCTTTCTTTGGAGCCTGTCATTCTGTTGGGGGGGATGCTTTGCACTGTCTTGCTATTGTACCCTCCCCCCAGGGGATGGAACGTATCACCCTTACCTGAGAGACAGTTGGGCTTGGAGCCAGAAGGAAATGAAAGTGAGAGAGACCTTGAAAGAATGTGCCAAAGAACCCGATTACCAAAATTACTATGCCACCTGTGGATTGGCTGGAATTCAAATGAACATTGGGACTCTGGGGGGAGGAGTATTGAATATTGCTTTTAATATACTGCTTTCACAGATTTTCCCTCAGACCTCATCTTGTTTTCCCTGCTATCACTAGCCCTTAATAAAAGTTTCTTTTGAGGCAATGCCTGTTTCAAGAGTTCTGCTTTCTTGGGTGGCTTAGCTGAGGTAGGTCCTTACACTACCTCTCAGCGACAGAGCACTCCTAAAGCTGCTGAGGCAGAGCTCCCACTGATTTTGTCCCACAGCCTTCATTCACCTGCTGGCTGGGATGAATCGGAGTGGTGGAAGTATCTGACCACCTCCACAGCCACTTCATTGAGAGACTGAGAAAGAAGTTCAACTGACTTGAAATGGAAGAAGTAGAGCTGATTGCTTGCCATCTGATCTCTGATAGAGGAGGCCACAGAAGCTCTTCAATGCTACCACCTCCCCGGTGAAGCTCAAGCCCAGTTGCGATGGCTTCATGCTGCTTCACTGCTACCTTGGCCAGTCTTGGCATCAAGTCCTATGTGCCGGCGTAGCCCTGAAAGAGGTCAGCGCCCTGCAAGTCCTGGAGCCCAGCTGAGGGAGTTTCACGATGTGGCTTCCCCATGACTCCAGTGCCAGGGGCCAGGTATACAACAAGCCTACTGGGGACAACAACCTGTAGATCCACCTCCTATCAAATCCATGTTTGATAGAGACCCTGAGAAGCTATCTTTCTTCCTGATCAAGGTGTGGGCTCATCTGAACCACCTACGCTCTCGCTTACCCCAATGGGGGCGGAATGGTTGATGCCATAGCAGCGAACCTAGAGGGGGAAGCAGCCGAGTGGGTGACCTCCCTACATGATGAACAGGCACCAGAATTGTGGAACATTACTCTGTTTATGGGTAAGCTGAGAGCCAGGTTTGAAAATGAATCACAAGCTTTGCAAGCTGAGAAGGTCATCCATAATCTGAAGCAGAGAGGAAGACCAGCTAAAGTATGTCTGAGAACTTCAGAAGGTGGCTGGACAGAGTGCTCACTAGTCCCCCGCTTCAGAGCGGGGCTAGACTGTGATTTGTTCCAGGCGTGACCTACTGAGGAGTTCCACTCTTTCAAGTGAGAGAGAAAGTTTACTTGTTACCGAAGTACCTAAAATCCTTGCAGCCCTCAAAAAAGTTAGGACCAAAATTTGTGGGGCCATTTCCTATTAAAAGAATAATTAATCCTGTCACTATAGAATTGGAGCTCCCAAAGACACTCAGACAGGTTCACCCAATCTTCCACTGCAGCCTTTTAAAACGTGAACTGCAATCGCCCTTAAGGCCAAATGCAGCTCCTTCCCCTCATTCAATTATGGTAGAAGGTGAACAACATTTTGAAATAAAAGAAATCCTGGATTCCAGAAAGCATCATGTTTCCACCCAATATCTAGTAGCGTGGAAATACCTGCCACCTTCCCAAAATGAGTGGGTTCAGAAACGTCATGTTGCCCCCCCCCGACTACTTAGTAAGTTTCATGCTGCATACCCAGATAAACCAGACTAATCCTTGTCTCCCTTTTTTCTGTTTTATCTTCTACAAGTGGATCTCTCTTTCTTTTAAGGGGGGCAGGATGTCAGAACCCATTTTTTCTGGAGGAGGGAATCTATTTCATTTCTTTCTATATCTTACTCAGGGTTCTGCCATTCTCCTAGTGTGCAATCAGAGCACACTAGGATGGCAGAGCAGAAATAGTTTCAAGTTGTTCATTAGAACTTAGACTTTCCATCATCTTTCATAAACTTTTATTTTGCCACTTGGAAATCTTAAGCTTCTTGATAAAACAAGGAACCATCTAAAGATGAAACAAGAGGAAACAATACTTAACAACAACCTTATTGGGAGTTTTCTCCCATAACAATTCATATTCAGATCATTAGCAGAGAAGATAATATTTTAATGTGACTGGAGTATCCCAGTAGTAGTGAAGTTATCAGAAAAAAAAGTTGGAATTATTGTTACTTTTTTCTCTCCAATCTGCAAGTATATTTTAATAAACAACACAGTATTTTTCATTTTGAATACTGCAACAGTGAATCATTTTACCAGAGTAATTAAGTAGCAGAGCCAGCATTTATTTATACTGGCAGATAGATACAATATGGTTGTCCTGGATGCAGATATTGGCTTAGCCTAGTTATCAATGAATACTAACAGATGTTCATTATATTTTGAAGCTAGATTTATTAAAAATACAGGTAATCCTTGATTTACAACAATTTGTTTAGTGACCGCAAGAAGTTACAACAGCACTGAAAAAAAGTGACATGACCATTTTTCACACTTACAACTATTGCAGCCTCCCTATGGTCACATGATCAAAATTTGGACACTTGGCAACTGAGTCATATTTATAATGATTGTAGTGTCTTGGTGTCATGTGATTACATTTTGTGACCAGACAAGCAAAGTCAATGGGGAAGCCACATTCACTTAACAACTGGGTTACCAACATAATAACTGCAGTCATTCACTTAACAACTGCAGCAAGAAAGGTTGTAAAATGGGGCAAAATTCCGTTAATACCTGTCTTGCTTAGCAACAGAAATTTTGGGTTCAATTGTGATTGTAAGTTGAGGACTGTATACGGGAGTAGGAAATCAGCAGTTCTATCTAAATTACAACTTGGAGTGAGGGAGAACCTTCCTTTAAACCCAGAGATTCATTTAAGTAAAAAAAGGTTAGCACCAGGTCTTTCACCATTCCCTTAGTGGTCAATATTGGCAAAGACTGGCAAAGAGATGATGCAGTCTTCAACAAGAACTTCTTCCTTATCCTGCCTCCATTTCCTGGGATTTCGTCTCTCCTTCTGAAGTCAAGGCACTCTGGTGTTTTCCCACTGTTCCTCTGCTGCTTTCCGGCTCTTTTGAAGAGTGGTTTTACTATACACCTGTGTGGTACACTGTAATCATGATTATGATTATGCTTACTTTTTTTCAGCATTCTAGAAAACATTTGTAGTAGAGGAAATACAGAGAAGGTAGCAGGACACTGCTAGCTGCCTTTCTTAGTGCTTCTTATTGGTCAGATGGAGGGAAAGAAATTGTGAAGAATTAAAGCCAGCCAGATTGCTCTTGCAGTTTGTGAAGAGAGGCTGGAGGCCATAATGAAGGATTTTTCATATTTATGTACTGTACACTCACATATGTGTATGCCTAAATAGAGATAGAGTCAAGTTGAAACAAGTCTGTTTGAAACAAGTCTTGTAATCTGTTCCTTGTCTGTTTGCAGTTTGCCTTGAACTTTCTCCTATGATGTCACTGCACCCATCTGTAGCAATACAGATGTTTGCTGATTAGTAGATTCTATCTTGTCCTGTCCCAAATCATGAAATATGCCATCACCACTTTTAATGATTATATAATTTAACAAATTATTATTTAATATTGAATGACAATTTAAAGATTTAATTTAATAACAATTATTCTTAATGCCCTCATAAAACAAATTTATGGAGCTTGCATAATCCTATATCATACTGTATAATCCCACATTTTTTTTTTTTGCAGAAAAGCTTTAATATATTTTCTCCCTCATCCTTCAATTTTGGTTTGGTTTTCTGCTGTCATTCACACACACACACACACACACACACACACACACACACACACACACACACACACACACACACACACGAAGAGTGAAGCCAACTGAGCACAGATAAGATCTAGGGCTTAAGTTGTGGTGATAAGGGCAGTGAAGCATACTAACTTCTCTGCTCTTATTGTATCCAAAGATAGCCAGATGGATGCCTGTTCAAGATGAAAGGGGACCTTTCCAGGACTGCTGTGAGGAATATTCTCAGCATCTGTTAGATAAAATTGTTTGATTTCATTTGGACATGGATGCCAGATGTGCAGATCCTATGGAAATTATTATGGAAGTCACTGAGGAAGTGACAGAAAGAATTTGACAAAATTACTCCCAAGGAAGTGGACAAGGTCCTTGGTGTTCTGAGTTCTGCCACCTGTCCTCCTCCTGGTTGGCTCATAGGAGATGGCATGCAATTAGATCCAAGAAGTAATCAATGTCTCTTTGATGGAGGGGATGGTGCTGCCTTCACTGAAAAATGCCGTGGTATGGACCCTTATCCTTGGACCCAATAGTGTTAGATAACTTTTGTCCAATTTTAAACTTTCCCTTCTTAGGGAAGATTGTTGAGAGGGTGGTAGCTTCAGCAGGCCCTGGGTGAAGTTTATCTAGGCCAGGGGTCTTCAAACTTGGCCTTTTTATGACGTGTGGACTTCAACTCCCAAAATTCCCCAGCCAGGCATGCTGGCTGAGGAATTCTGGGAGTTGAAATCCACACGTCATAAAAGGGCCAAGTTTGAAGACCCCTGATCTAGGCCATTTTCAGTCAAGATTTTGGCTGGGCTACTGCACTGAGACAGCATTTATGAATGATCTGTGGAGGGCCTGAAACAGGAGTGGTGCATTAAACCTGGCCTTCCTGGATCTCTCAGTAGCATTTGTTAGCATCAACCATATTAACCTTTTGTGCCAGCTCAAGGATTGGAAACAGGGGCACTCTTTTATGGTAGTAGAGAGCACTGTTTTCTCCTTCCTCTATGGCAAGTTCCACCAGGACTTGGGGTATGGCAAGAGGCGAAGTTTAGGCCACTGCAATGCAGGATGCCTTAGGTTTTTCACCCCATCTCTTCAACATCTACGTGAAATCACTGAGATTTGACAGCATGGAAAGTAATGTCACCACTGACAATCTAGTAATATATCTCTACTTCTGGCCATCCAAGTGATGCTATACCAATGTTGGCCCATTGCCTGGAATGGTTTGGATGAAAAGGAATTAGCTTTGGCTCAATTCTGGTTCTGGGATTTTAGTGCTCTGGTTCAGATAAGTTATCAGCTTTGACTTTTGCCAAGGTTGTACTCCCCTGGACAGAGTTAGAGACTTAGGAGTTCCCATGGACTTGCAGCTCCTGCTTGAGGAGCAGGTGGCAGCTGTGGCTAAGGAAGGGCCTTTCAGACTTCCGGTGGCTCCGCCGGCGTCGCTAGAGTCTCCTCTGTGAGGCTCCGTTCCCTGGGTATGTAAAGCCGCAAAAAATAGTGAACATCAGCTGTTTTTTGCGGTGAAAACTCCCCTCTTCGGGCGAAGAAGAGGTGCAGAGCATCGGGAGTAGGGTTGAGCTCCTCTAATATCCCTGAAAAAAGCTTTCAGGGATTAAGAGTGCGAGCTCCCCATAACTCCTGAAGACGCTCCTGCTCAGAGACGCTTCTGTCATCAGACAGAAAAAGACGCCGCGACCGCCTCTGCTTTTTAAAAAATAGAACACAAGAGAGACTGTTTGCAGACTGAGTGAATACAGGAGTTTTTATTGGATTGCAAGTATTTCTTATTGTTTTTCTGGCTATGTATTTCTAACTGTTACATTTAACATAATGCATTCAAGATGGCGTATAGCTGTCACTACTTTCACTGCTAAAGGAAAGTGCTTGAAAGTGAAAGTGAATTCTCCATTTTTTTTCTTCTTTGTTCTCGTAAGCGAAGCTAGAGACACGGTTGTAGAAATTGGATTAAAGCCAGAGCGATTGTTTTAAAATTTAAAATGGAGTGGAATTTACGTTTTAATGTCAAACCTATTTTGGACCGCATTGATGAATTTAAAGAAGAAAGGATTGCAATCTTGAGGGAGACTAGTGCAGAAATATTGAAATTAATTAGATCCTTTTTTCCAAATGAAACTGATTTGCAACCGACTATTGAATATTCTACACAACAATCCAAACAAGAAGAAGACAGTATTGAGAATAAAGAGAATAATGGGAAATGGATCTTGCTTGATAAACAGTTCATTTACGGAGTGGAGGAAGAGGATTTGTTTCAAGACAGGAGGGGGTGGCTATTCCTCTCAGACAAGCAGCAAGAAGAAGATTTAATTGAGAAAAAAGAGAAATTGATCCAGTTTAAGAAGCAATCTATCTATGCTGCTGAGGACCAGGAAAAGCAAAGACAGAGATTTGAAATGTTACTTCAACGAAAGTTTATGGTTAAGAGACAAATGATATTGCAAGTAAAAAAGAGAGACTTATTATTTGGAAGGGATGCCTCGTTATGGAGATTTACCTGGCAAAAGAAAAAACCAAGAGTACAATTGAAGAAGTGAAATTTAAAATTGTATGCAAGGAATTATGGGTAATTCAAAATTATGGATTGACTTAAGGACTATGAGTAAGACGTAAAAGAAGATGATTAATGGAAGATATAATTAAATTGAAAAAGAATGTACCTGCTTTGAAATGATTTAGGTTTGACATTAGATTGATTGATTGATGGATAGATAAGCATTATGTGATTTGATAAGGTTGAAGGAATCTAAGTTAGAAATGGATTAAATAGATTGTATTTGTTATTTAGGTTTATTTGACATATGAGAAAGCCCAGAAGTCGATTGAAGAAGTGAAATTTAAAATTAAGTGTAAGGAATTAAGGCTAATCTAAGATTATGGGCTGAATTAAGGATTAAGTTTATGAGTAAGATGTAAGAGAGGTTGTTTAATGGAAGATACACTAAATTGATTAAGAATATATATATATATATATATTTGAATTGAGGGGCTTATTGATATTATTTGTTTAAAAGAAACTGATTATTGGAAGATATATACTAAACTTGATTGTTTGGGTGACTTTACATAACCTCTCAATGAATTGAAGTGATGGATTGATTGTTAGATTGATGGTTTAGATATGTAAATGAAAATTAATATTCTTAACAAGACGATGTGTCGGTCTGGCTTAGTGTAGTTTAAAATTCTTGTTAGGATTATATAATAACTTTGTTTGAAGTAGTGGGTTTTCTTTTGTTTTACCCTGTACTCACTCTGGGAAGTCAGGGGGGGGTAGGGAGAGTTTATAATTTTATATACTATGCTTTCTCAACTGTAATTGGGGTTGATGCAAGAATATGTAATTATTGTTATTAAGGGGTTGCTCGGGGGGCCTCTGGGCACCACATCCGATGGAAAGAGGAAGGAGGAGTGAAGGCTGATGTAAGTAGAAAGTTGATAAGAAGGGGGAAGAGTAGGGATAGTTGGGTGGAGTAGAAGGAGGGAGAAAGAGAAGGAGGGAGGAGAGTAGGTAGATAGTTGGTAAGTGAGGGGGGAAGGTTAGGGTTAGGGGGATGTGGTGGTGGGGGTACCGGGCAGTAATGTTAATTGTTTGGTAAATGTGGTTTATGATTATTTTCAGTTGAGTTATTATTATTAAATGTATTGAAATATGTACTAATGTTTTGTTAATGGATGATTTTGAAATATGTATTTATGTTGTGATTATGTTTATTGTTTATTTTAACACTATGATTTGATTTAAGCATTTTTCTTTTTCTGTTAAAAATTAAAAAACCAATAAAAATATATTAAAAAAAAAAAGGAAGGGCCTTTCCACAGACTCTTGTTTGCCAATCATGCCCATTCCTGGGTCAGGAGGCTTGCCCATTGTCACTTATGCCCTGGCCATATCCTAGTTGGATTATTGCAATGCACTTTAAATGGGGCTTGCCCTGAAGACTAATTGGAAGTTATAACTGGTCTAGAATGAGGCAGCATGTATAGTTTTGGGTGCCCCACAATTTACCTATATTATACTATTGCTATTGAAAAGATTTATTTCCAGTATGATTTAAGGTGCTGATTATCTCCTTTAAAATACTGAATGACAAGGGCCAGGTTATCTGTGTGATTGCCTCTCCCCTGAAGCTATCAGCCAGTTGTGTCAGATCTGACAGGGTGGGCATGCTTCAGGTCTCTTCCCTTAAATGTTGCCATCTAGCAAGATCTAGTCTTCTTGTAGTGACCTCTGGTCTTTACCTGTTCCTCAGATAAAATATAACTAATTAGGAATACAAGGAAAAACTTTTTGTGACAGAGGTGTGTATGTGTGAACAGTTATTTAAACTCCCTGAAACCAGCCTCATTTCTCTTCCTTGGAGATCTGGCAAAGTCATCTTTAGTAACTACAGCATGTGATAAATAACTACTGTAGTCAAACAGTAATTTGCCGGATCAAGTGATGTTGGCTTGATTTCCCTGATCTTCTTCTAATATGATGATCAGGCTACATATAGTAATAAACTTTGCTCTTTGAACAAATAAGTGTTAAAAATGGACAAAAGTTTGACATAAGAAATAATATAATTCAGAAAACATAATTACTCACTATTGACTTTAAATAATTATTCACTTGCAAAGGACGTTTAGTGGATAGTTCTAAAATAAAATTACATTATTATTGATCTAAATAAAACTAAACTTTACCATTTTGTGAAAATTCATAATAATTCAAGGTCCCTGTTTCATGATTTTATTGTGAATAGCATTGCATGCTTCTCATAATACAGATTCTAGTCCATGAAAGCTTATTCTATCCTAGACTTAAGACTCAAGTTACCACTTACCACAGCATGCTGACTGCCACACTGGTAACTATTTTCAAGAGAGACGTACTTATTGCCTCTGTCTCATTCTCAGCCCAGTGCAGTCTAGTCATTTTTAGTTGTTTTGATATTAAAGTAGTGGTTTCCCTCTTCATTGAAATTGAAGATTAGGAGGTCAGGAGTGGAAATCTGCCCAACTCCTAGTTACTGCTTAAATATGCTATGGACACAACAATTGGTACTATTCCTTTCTCTGATTCAGCAGGGGGAAAATAATCTTTTCAGCAAAGAATAATTAAGAATAATTGAATATGCTGTAGTATGGATAGCCTGAAATGGCTCAGATTCAGCATTAACCATTTTATATGCCATGTCAGCTATTATACTACATTTTTCTCAGATTTGACAGGAGATTGTAAGAGAAGTTATAATATCTTTGGATAATTTTATTTTATTTTTGAATATACATATTTATATGTGTGCATGTTCATATTTGTATTTTATACTGTTTCAAAGTTTATATTATCCAGATTGCTATTTTTAATTTATTTTCTCCTTGTTGCATATATATAGACCGACCAAGCCCTCTGGCATATTTGATTTAATATTGTCTTTTAGCCATTTTATTTTTGTCTGTATGTACTTTTTAAAACTATCCTAACATAAGATGCGCATGCACAAGATGGAGGACGCTTCCCTGTGAGAGCAGCCAGGCCTCCAATGGGGAATGGCTAGAGACCCTCCCAGGGGTCGAGAAATATCTGGGACCCCTGGGATTCTGGCAGCGGAACACCTTAGCCTCCCAGAGATATGTCTGTCAGTTCCCTTCTTGCCGGGAATGGACGAAGCTGAGTGTGGTAACAGCGCACTTCTCCCCCCCATGGTCTGCAGCGAGGTGAGGAGCCAGCTGGAGTTGGGTGGGAGGCCGCCGCAAAAGAGAAGAGTTCGGCGGCGGCTCCCCCCCCATGCGAATGAGCGACTCGAGAAAAGACTGCTGAGAGGCTCCTGGCTTTGGGAGGCCGCCGCAAAAGGGAACAGCTCAGCGGTGGGCCTCCCCCTCCCCCCCCTACTACCACGTGAGCGAGCGGCTTGGGTAGGCCGCCGCAAAAGGGAAAAGTTTGGCGGCGCCTCCCCCCTACCATCATGTGAGCTAGTGGTTTGGGAAGATAGCTGAGAATCGCGGGTGACAGAAGAAGCAGCATGGACCTGGTGGTGAGGGAAACAACGTGGTCATGCTTCCCCCCTCCCCGGTGAACCGGTGAACGAGTGGCTAATGGTGAGGCCAAATGGGAGAACTGCAGTGGCCTCCCCCCACCCCATGAGCTTTGTGCGGGAAGGAAAGTGGAACTGAGCACTATCAGGAGGGGCAGTAAGACAGCCCTGAAGAAAGAATCCCGGATTCTTTCATAGGGACCCAAGTACGGGATTTTATTGCTCACTAGAACAGACACCTAAAATCAGTACTTTTTTTCTAAAAAAAACAACAAAAGATGCCCGAACTCACACACATCATACAACCCGCCTTGCCTACCCTACAAGGTTCCATCCAAAAAAAGTGTCGGAACTCCGTTCTGGGCGTTCTACGAGAAAAAAAAGCCCTGCCTAAAATGTATATAACTTAGTCTAAATTTACCCTCCAGTTGATGCCTGGTTTTATACAGCATGTTTACAAGAACTTGTCTGAATTCAGTATCTCATACAACCTAGTCAATATGTTAGAGAATCTTTAAAAGAACTTGGGCATTTTAACTAGATTTTAGAATAAGCAGTTCACAACTGTTTTAAACTTCACTTCTAAGAAATCACAAATTCTAGTGCTCCCTGTAAAGGTCCATACATATGTATGAGATAGAGCAAGCAGGTGAATATTGACTGAATAAGGCTTCCAACTCACAGTAATATTTATTTGTGCGTTATTGTCTTGACTGCAATTATATCTTGCTTCAGTCCAATGACTTTGGCAACGTTCATGATCATTGTTGCATTTTGATATCACCAGTTGAAGCTTACATCTGCCGGAGAGAAAGTCGTACAACCACAGCCTCTGAACAAGTTCAGAGGCACGAGCTAAGATCACTTCTGCAGGGTGCAGAGGCTTGAATGGTTTGAACGGATAGACTTCCAGACAGCAAAAAGCATCGACGGGCTCTTGCTGACGTGGTACTTACTGACTTTTGCTGACGTAACGCAGACATGTGTTGTTCCCTTCGGACGAATGCCAAGTCTCGTTCGTGTGGTGCAGCGTGCCTTACACCCGAAAATGAGCGCCAAACACCGGGCCCTTTGTAGCAGAGTCCGCTTTCTGCCCTTTTCCCAACTCATTCTTTTTCGTTCCAAGCACGCATCGGGGCAACAGAGTGTCCCCGCAATGCACTCAGGTCAGCTCAAGAAGAAGAGGCAAACTAAAAAGTGGCTAAGGAGAAGCGAGGCCAGCTGGCTATAGGCCCACTTTACTTTTGTCAACAAGGCACTCAACAGTGGAAGAATGAAAGGATTTGTGCTGGTGCAGGAAAATTCCACGGGAGGGACGAAGGTTATGGTTGGTGAGGAAAAGGGGGAGGAGGTGGGACCTTGACACTCCGCTCCAATCGAACGAAGGGCGAGTGAGTCTTTATCACGCGCTGCGGACCAGCTCTCTCCCTCTTTTCGCTTGCAAGAGCTTAGGAAAGGAGTAACTACAGCCCTACTTCGAAGAAGCCAAGAGGTGAAACTAGGATGGCCCCGGCTGCAACTGCACGAGCGCTCACCCTGACTAAAGTGTTGATCAGCGATAGCCTGGACCCCTGCTGCAAGCAGATCCTGGAAGCGGCCGGAATCCAAGTCCTAGAGAAAATTAACCTCAGCAAAGAACAATTGCAGGCCGAGATCAAGGTGAGACAAAAGAACCTGAGGTTACTTCGCTTCTCCCCTCCAGCCATCAAACCATCCCCTGGATAAGTTTCAATGTCGGGAGAGGGGAAACAAAACATTAAGCTAGGCAAGATAAGAGTGGGAGGCTGAGCTGTGTCCCACTCCCGCCTTCCCCCGTTTCCAGCTGTGTTCATGAATTCATATCTGTATTGTAAAGAATGCCGGGACTAAAATTAGAATATTTTCCTCATTTCGTTTAAGAGTAACGGGATTGGAGATAGGGAGCACTTCGCTGTTTTAGTCTTCCCATCCGTCTAGACTCTTGTGAGCCGATGGTGGAGGTTTAAGGATGTAGCAATACGAAATAGGTTTATTCGAGCTCAGAGTTCCTAATTCAATCCTCTCCCCCGTCGTGCTTTTCTTTATTGGCTTTTTTTAGTTTTTACTTGGTTTGATCTGTTATATTTTGTGAGCCACCAAGAGTCCACTAGAGCGGGTGACTACAATAAATCCAATATACAATACGTGTATCGCAGGATAGAAATTGGATGCATAAAGTGCAACTGTTTCTCTGGCTGGGTAGTGGAGAAAATAAGAGATTCCAGATAGTTTTCTGGAATAGAGATTGCTGAATTTGTAAATCAAACGTGCTAGCGGCCCAAATCTAAACCTTTCCGTTTTTCTTTAATAAAAGATACTCTGCTTTGGTGTTGCAGTGGTTAAAATGCAGTACTGCAGGCTTCTTCTGCTGACCGCCAGTTGCCTGCAGTTTGGTAGTTCCCTTCTCACCGCAAAGTTGATTCAGCCTTCCATCCTTCCGAGGTCCGTAAAATGAGCCAGATTATTGGGGGCAATATGCTGACTCTTTAAACCACTTAGAGAGGGCTGCAAAGCAAGTCTAAGTGCTATTGCTATTGCTATTGCTTTGGGAATTATTGGAAAATTGAAGAATGAATCTGAAGAGTTGGGGTGATTAGATTTGGGAATGAATCTCTGTTAGAGAATTTTAATTTCTCTGTTGGTGAAAAAATAAATCAGAAGCTCTCACAGTTGACTGCATTTAGCTGATTCAAAATAACTTCTTTATATTTATATCAAAATATTTACAATACCATACATTCTTCTTTACAGCAACATAGCTCAATTGAAGACTTCTTACAGAGAGATACAGAGACAATCCTGAGACTGTAAATCCAGCTCAATACCCTTTTTGCACAGACTCAGTAGCACTTTCTTCACATTGGCTGACTGAGTTACCACATGACTCTTTCTGCTCATGAATATTCCAACAATCTCACTCAATGAACCATTTGTCCTTTAAACTCAGTAGGAGGCAGAGCTCCAGTGGTAACCGGAGCCTGTTGTGATTTGCATAACTCTGCCTCATTCCTTTGGTCCAATTATGTTGGAAGATTATAGAACTAAGAGCTGGTTGGGAACTGGTCCAATTCATCCTTGGCTATAGTCCTGAGAACAACTGTTGAAATTGGGTTGTTCCCAATGGCTGTTCCTAATACCGAGAACATTTTGCCAGTTAGAAATAGGAAGTTGGGAAATTCTGTCTGTCCTTGTTTCCACCCCCTCCTGTTTGGAGGAAGAGGGAGGAGATAAAATTTGCTTGGCTTCATATTAAGATTGTGGAAGGGGAAAGGAACTTGCCTGCCCTGACACCCAAAGAGTAGATAATTAATATTCCTCATGCTCTGCCTATTGGACACAAGGGAATAGAAAGATCCACACTATGCAGGGTGAAACTGATCATGTGCTGCTTCCCAGTGATCAATATAACAGCCAGAAAAACCTCTCCTCCCCCCAATGGGGAAGTTATGTAAAACCTTGTATGGTACACAATATCTTTCTAGTCTCAGAGCTTAAGAAAAGGCAGGTGAACTGTATACAGTATGCCATTCTACAAATAGATTCTTTTAAAAAGGAACTCTTGGTTGCTGCAGTTTGTGACTCAGTTTGAACCTTGCTCAGAAAAATCAGCTGGAGGCAATGTGTGGGTCTAGGGAGGATCCTGGGGATAGAGAAAGTGATGGGCGTAGGACCTATACTTATTGTTTTCTTCTTTGTGATACAATACCATATACTGCATGTTAGATTATTTGCCCTTTTCATGCAAAGGATTTACGATGCACATATATGAAATTTCTGCCCTTTGACTTCAATAAATTGGACACGGGAGTAGAGAATTGATTTTGAAAGATTGGTTTTATTCCTGGAGCTTACTGCTTTGTACTTAATTTATTTGAAGAATTACTGTATTTTTCTTTTAGCCTTAGGTAATTTGCTCCTGCAAATATAACTATTTTATGCTGTTTGCATTTATGAATGGGCAAATTTTCTCCATTATATAACATCTCAAATACCAAATATCCCCACTAATAAGAAACCTTGGAGGGTTTATTTATATATTTATTTTAGAGTAACATAAGCTATAGATACTTTTTCTGATTAAACCAAGTTTTTAGATTTATCCATTTTCTCTGCAACACGTTAGTCATACTGACTCCCAAGTAGTGTTCAAGGAAACTTAAATGTTTGCTCATCATTATTCTGCTCATCTTATGCAGGCATCTTATGCCCATCTTATAACAAACTCTGGTGAGTTTTCAATCAAACATTAAAATAATATAAAAATGTATTAAAACTATTAAAACCAACCACATAAAAACAAAAACTTGGTCTCAAGTCAAGTTTCTGATGTGCAGCCACTTCATCTTAACCCAGTGCTTGCAGGCATAGTCAGGTCTTCAGTGCCTTATAGAAGGCTTAATAGGGTTGAGACCTGCCAAATTTCAGGGAGCAAGGTTTTCTATAGCAGTGGTCCCCAATCTTTCTGTCATCACAGACTGACAATGGTAGTGGCGGCTGGGGGGAAGGGGATGGTTTCATGTGTGTAGCCTAGCTCCCACGCATGTACAAATGAAGCTTTGCATGCTCAGCTGATGCTTGTGAGGCCCAGTTTCTGGTACACAGAGATTGGGGACCCTACTCTACAGCAGGGATTTTCAGTTGGTAGTATGTGTACCATTGGTGGTACTTTAGCACCTGACCATCCTAGACAAGTGGTAGTGGGGAGGGGAATGAGTTGAAGTGGCGGCAGCATTGCAGAAGCCTGAGGGAGAGACAACTGGAGCTGCAGGGCTCAGCAGTAGCCCCAGGATCGGCACGCATGATTACAAGTTGATCGGTGGTTCTGTAGGGCTATGGGGGCTGGGCAGAATCCCCAGGATCGGCGCCAGTCTCCAGTTGATTGGTGCATCTGGAAGCTGGAGATGCACTCAAGAGAAGAGGAGGAGGAGGGGAAAGAGGAGAGGATCTAAAATAAAGTTTTGGCAGGAAAGGGCTGACTGTCCCTGCTGACCTCTCAGAAAGAAAAGAGGCAGGAGAAGTGCTTCCCTTTCCCCCAGGATGCCAGCACACCATGCTCGCCTCCTATGTGCACCTCAAGGGGGTGGGGCAGAGGCAGTGGGGCGGCCCCTTGTTGGCTCCAGGGCTGCCTCATGGATCTAAGGCTGGCCACGTTCCAGCTTTGATGGCCCCCACCAGGTTGTAGATTAGTGCCACACCCGCCACCAGCACCTCTATGGCCTGCTCGCTGACTTAGGCTCGCAGCCACGAGGCTTCCCTTTCACCGGGATTATCCCTGCCTGCATGGGATAGCTACAACCGGCAGCAGCATGGACACCAGTAGCGCTGGCAATCTCTCCCCCTCCCATTCATCCCTTCCTGAGCACGGAGGAAAGAAAGAGATGGGAATGAGAAGCAGGGAAGGAAGGAAGGAAAAGGAAGGTTAAAATGAGAAGGAGGGAGGCAGGAAAGGAGGGAAGGAAGGAAGCAAAGAAGGAAGGAAAGGCAACTTGGTTGGAGATGCCCCAGTTCACGCAGTTTTGCTTCAGTCCTGGAGCATTGAGACTTGGGCTCAAAGGAGAAAGCAATTTTGTGTTCTATTTTGTCACAGACAGGATTTTGTTGGCAATCCAAGTTAACATTGGTATTCTTGAATTGTGAGCTCTTAGGAAAGTATCCCCTCCTTGTGTGCTCCAAATAGCCATTTCTAGTGGGGAAAACAGGAAAAAGCAGAGAGGGAAAAAATAATGTCCTTTGCTATATTTCCAGTCTGAATTAGACCAGGGCAGGGTCAATACAGAAGAACCCTTTTAAGGATTATGTATTAATAGAAAAGCAACTAACTTACCTCAGTTCCTAAATGCTAACGCTGTTGCACATACAAAACAGAGGAGCTCTGATCAACTGTCACAGCCACCATTTTGACAGTTTTGTTGTCTGTGGACTGTGAACACTAAATGCAAGCACAGGATAAACTGGGCCTAATTTATTCTCAGTCTTTTAATTGGCCACAAACTACTGGTAAAAGTGGCATTTGATCACAAGGCAAGAGGCATTGAGAAATGTTTCCCCTTTTGCATTTGAACATCCAAGAAGGGACAGGAAAGGAGAAAGGGAAAGAGGAAAGACAAAGAAAAAGAAGGAAAGAGGGGAAGGAAGAAGAAAGAAAGAATGAAGAGGGAAAGAAAAGAAGGAAAGGAAGGAAGGAAGGAAGGAAGGAAGGAAGGAAGGAAGGAAGGAAGGAAGGAAGGAAGGAAGGAAGGAAGGAAGAGAGATTATAATGAGAGGGAGGCAGGCTCTTAGCACTTGGCCAGTAGCAGCCCTGCTGCCCTTTCGCCAAACCCTTGCCCCTCCTCTTGGTTTATCCTGGTGGTCTCCCATCCTATCATGAAGGATGGTTCGGTTACATGGAGAAGGACTGGGGCTGGGCTGAGCTGCAGGGTCCTAGTGCCCTGGGAGCTTGAGGGCTGGGCTGGGTGGTTGCACTCCGCTTCCCAGGGCTCTGGGCAGGCCGCAACAACATCCAGAGTCCCCTGTGCGGCCCAAGAGGGATGGCGAGGCTCCTCTGGTGGACCATGCCCCAGTGCCCATCCCAGTCCCAACCCCTCCATCAGAGACCCCCAGATCATCCCCACAGTCCCCCTTGCCTCCTCACAGGTGCCCCCCCCAACCTGAGCAGTGTTGAGCTGGCCACCCCCCCAGCCATTGATTTTGCTTGTCAAAAGGTTGCAAAAGGGGATCACATGGCCCTGGGACACTGTGACTATCAGAAATATGAATCAGTTGCCAAGCATCCAAATGTAAATCACTAGACCCTGGGGATGCTGCAATGGTCATAAGTGTGAAAAATGGTCATAAATCACATTTTTCAGTGCTGTTGTAACTTTAAACAGTCACTAAGTGGACTGTTGTAAGTTGAGGACTACCTGTACTTTATCACTTTTTCCTCTTTTTTATCATCAAGTTTTTGACACCTTGCTAGGCAACTGGTGGTACTCGAATATTGCCATATCCTAAAATTGTACAATTGGTTGAAAAGCCCTGCTCGAGCTAGGATAGCCATGGTGGTCATTGCTCCTGCTGCTGACATTTTGGGGATGGGGGACTCACTTTTCACTCACACTGACTCCTCCAACAGTTCCTCACTTGCTTCTCTGTGGTTGCAGTCTTCTTGCCCTTTCAGGTTCTGGAAGGCTTCCACCGTTAAGTGTATAGCCTGCTTTAGGAACCAGTCAGCTTGGCTTGGTTCTTCGCCTGCCTCATCATCAGTGTAGAGTAGCATCATTTCATTCTTCCATCCTGGTTTCCTGCTTCCGCGGGTGAGAGTGACCTTCCGGATTCTCCCTTCCCAGTCCTTTTTCCCGATGCTAATGGACCATCTTGGCTTTGGGATATTTTCCATGGCGGCAGCTTCCTCCCTCCACTTGGAGGAGCTCTCCTCTCCTTCGTGGAGGTTTCTGCCCAGCATTCAGCGTTCTCCTCGCTGCCGTGGTTGGACATTATGTGCCCGGTCCCCACAGTATGGCTGTGATCCCTCTGGGTTGACCACCTTGCAGATCTTGCCTAATGTAACATCCTGCCTTAGCTAGTGCTTCCAAGAAAGCAGAAGTCTTGAAACTGGCATTGTTTCAACAGGAACTTTTATTGAGAGATAGTGAAAGAGAGAAAGGCAAGGCAAGATCTAAATAATTCTTGTGTGAAACATTACATTAAAACTCTCCTTTCAAATCCCTCCTCAACTGTCCAGTTTGACTTCAGCCAATCCACAGGTATGAAATTGTTATGGGAACCAGAGTGATAAAACACGGTTCTCAGGCATTTCAGTTTCTTCCCAGTCTTTCCAACGAAGTAGAGATAAGACAGATGGTCCCAGGCACATTCCTCCCCCTTTTCACACCCAAAGAGATACATCAATGGTGAAAAGAACAAAGTAAAGGAAACACATCCCAGAGCCCACAAGACTTCCCCCTCCCAACGGAGTATAACCACCCCCCTTCCAACAGAATTGCAGAGTCCCGAGAATAAGGTTTGAGGGGA
The DNA here is from genome assembly GCA_034064705.1 of Bothrops alternatus. NCBI lineage: Eukaryota > Metazoa > Chordata > Lepidosauria > Squamata > Viperidae > Bothrops > Bothrops alternatus. The sequence goes on along the minus strand of JARGCV010000091.1, from coordinate 1,910,060 downwards.
TCTGACATAATCAAGGAATTACAATCCTTCTATAACCTTTCACAGTAACTATGAACTGAGATAGATATAAAAGATAGGGTTGTTTTTTTAGAAAAAACCCTGCATTAAACCAAATTTTAAAAGAAAAAAGTGACCCAACATCCGAGCGTTTACAACAGCATTTAAAAGAACAACATAATTATAGAAAAATACATACGCATGAGAAAAAGTCTAAACTGTTGTGATTTGCAAAATATGCGCCATGTACCATGTTTCCCTGAAAATAAGACTCAGTCTTATACTATTTTTGCCTCCAAAAGAGGCATTAGGTCTTATTTTCAATGGATATTTTATATTTTTCATGACACCTGCCTCACCTTGCAGTGGTGGCACCAACAGCCCCGTCCAGCAGGAGCCCATGTGGCTGCCGGCCCATTTCTTCTGTGGCCGCTTGTGCCACTGCCACCACAATGAGGTGAGGCAGGTGGGGGAGGAGCTGCCCCACGAGCCCCACACCCACTTAACTTCAGGGGCCCCCAGCCAGGCCATTCCTTGCTCAGTGATCTTTCCTTTCACTCCCCTCCCAAGCCAGACTGCCATGATATGGAGGATGGGTGGGGTAGGCCCAGTCCTCCTCTGCCGTTTCAGAGCCAGGGGGGAGTGACGCTGAAAGGTGCCACTGTGTGCCATTAGAGGGGCTTTCTTTGTGCTTCAACTCAAAGATCACCCGCCTCCTCCACCAACTCTCCTGTGGCTTGCCAGACTGAAAAAGTTCAGTCAGACTTTCCAACTTCTCGCAAAAAACCCCCAAAAAACTCACGAATTTAGAAAGTCTGATTGAATTTTTTTAGTCCCACAAACTTCGTTTCTCTGCAGCAGGAGAGAAATGTGACAGCTGGAAAGCAGGTTAGTGAAGAAGTTCAGGGAGAGAGAGAAACTGGATGGTGGTGTGCCAAATTCTACAGGAGTCCCAGTAGGAGAAGCGGCAGAAAAACGGGACTGCCATTTCTAGAACAGAGAACGGAGATGCAGAGTGATGCAGGGTAGCAAGCAAGTGCTCTTCTCTGCTCTGCATTGCTGCGCAGAGCCCCTCCCCCCATTCTCTCCAGTGGCGGCGATGAAGGTCTGGCAGAGGGAGGGGGCAGGGGACGCTTGTGCCACCCGATCACGGTGCAAGCCATGGGAGAGTTGGGGAAGAAGGTGGTGGCGGTTGCCGCCCGACAGGTGATTTTTGAAACAAAGCATGAAGAAAGCCCCTCTAGTAGTGCACAGCAACAATGGAGCCTTTCGCCATCACTCCCCCTGGCTCTTTCGCCATCACTCCCCCTGGAAGGGACCGGGCCTACCACACCCATCCTCCATAGCATGGCAGTCCAGCTTGGGAGGGGAGTGAAAGGGAAGGTCACGAAGCAAGGAATGGCCTGGCTGGGGGCCCTGAAGTAAGTGGGTGTGGGACTCATAGGGCAGCTCCACCCCTCCCCCACCTTCCTCATCTCATTTGGCAGCGACATGACATACACTCATTTTGGCAGCGACATGACATACACTCTCCTGCCCTATTGCTGCTGCAAGGTGCGTTGGAGTGGGCGGAGTCCTAACTAGGACTTGTTTTGAGGATAGGGCTTATATTATTTCCTCGAAAATAAGACCTATCCCAAAAGTAAGCCCTAGCTTGATTTTTACGTGAGCATCTAAGCCCTACCCCCCCCAAATAAGCCCTATTAAGACCCCACCCTCTCCGTCTCACCATCTGATTGTACAAGATGGGGCAAGGCAGGCTGCTCCCCTCCGCCTCTCCATGTGCACCTGCTCTCTCTCTCTGTGCACTCTTGAGTCAGAGCAGTTGCAAGAGCTGGACGGATCTGGGCTGGATGGTGGAGGCAGCTACCAGCACAAGTCCAGGTAATCTTGCAGACCAATTTTGCACCCCCCGCCCCATGGCCAATCCAGGCAGCAGAGGCCTTTTCCAAGCTTCAGGATCGGGCCGCTGGGGCAGCGCAAAATTGCCCCGCGGCCATGGATTCAAGCTCTGGAAGGAAGGCCGGGCAATCCGTGCAGTGGGGGGAAATGGCGGTGGTGGCATGGCAATCTGTGCGGGGGAGGGAAATGGTGGCGGTAAGGAGATCTATGCAGGGATGGGGGCAACAGTGGCAGTGGTACGGTGATCCATGCAGGGGAGGGAAACGGCGGTGGCAGCAAGGAGATCTGTGTGGCGGGGGAATGGTGGCAGCACGGTGATCCATGCAGGGGGAACAGCAGTGGCAGGTGATCCGTGCGACGGCTCAGCCAGGGCTTGGGGGACTGTCCGCTCCACTCTTTCCATTCCTTGGGGCACCAATCTTCCCTCCCCCACCATGGCAGGCTGCTACTCACCACGCTGTGGGCTGCTCTTGCAGGCCCTGGGAGTCAAAGGCCGGCTGTGAGCACTTTGCCCCCCGGTCACAAGGCTCTGGCCACCTGGGCCACGGAAGCGGATGGGAGTTCTGCTCTCCCAAAAGGCCGCCAACTCCTGGCTGGCAACCTCAGTACCTTATCGGGGCTGGAAACGGAGAGGTCACGCTGGGGGTCCAACCATCGCCACCCAGGCCTTGCTCTGCGCAGAGGACAGAGGCTATGGAGGGGCTCCCAGCAGGGCAAGGGAGCCACCCGTGGCCGAAACCTCCAGTTGGGCACCTTGTGGCGGTGAGGAGACGGTCCGGCTTCCCCTCACTACTGGCCGTCCGAGCTCTGTGGCCTAGCGCCCCCTCCCCCCGCAGCTTGTAAGGCTGGGGTCACAGCTGGAGCGCAGGCATGGCCAGAACTGCTCGGCCCTCAGGCTGCTCTTAGCCATGTGGCAGACCCAGCAGCTCCACCTGCCACTTTAAGGGGAGCGGCCATGAGGGAGGGACCGGAGCCGCACCTGCCCGCCCGCTCTTCCTCCCAACTGGGCGTCCCGCTTGCTTCTTCTCAGAGCCAGCCTGGCCGCAGCTGCCAATGCGGAGCCACCGAAGCACCGCCCACCTTGCCCAGAACAGCCCCTGGCTACCAAGCAAATGGCCAGTTTTGGCATAGTACGGATCTTTGCCTCTGGCGGAGGCTGCAGCCAGGCCAGCTCTGAAAGAAGCAAGCAGGACGCCTGGTTGGGAGGAAGAGCGGGTGGGCAGGCGTGGCTCTGGTCCTTCCCCAGTGGGCCGCCCTTTGTTCGCCCAGAGTCCTGTGGTGGGCACCTCCCTTGCGGTGGCAGGCAGTGCTGCTGGGTCTGCCACATGGCCAGGAGGCAGCCGGAGGGCTGAGTGGTTCTGGCCATGCCCGCACTCCAGCCATGACCCCGGCCTTACGAGCTGTGGGAAGAGGGGGCACTGGGCTGCAGAGCCCGGACGGCCAGCAACAACGAAGGGAAGCTGGACCTTTTCCTCACTGCCACACAGTGGCCATCCCAGGGTTCTGGGCACAGGCAGCTGCCCTGCCCTGCTGGGTGCCCCTCCGCAGGTTGGCTCCCTCCATTCAACTTGCTCTTGGGTCGTGTCAAGGCTGGTGGGGTTACAAAGCCACCTTCAGCCCTAAAGAGCATTGAGGTTGTAGAGCTCTGTCCCTTCCCAAAGCTGGGAGAGGGAACTCCAACCCCACCAGAGAAAGAACCTGGGACATCCGACAGTGACTACGATGATGACCCCCTGATAAGTGGGCCGATCGTGCTAGTAACCATACCTATAGAACTGTTAATCCCAGGCATGGGGGAGAAAGTAGCCCTAAAGGCCTTACTAAACACAGTGTGCATCAGATGCTTAATAAGTCCTACCCTAGTGGGAAAACTGGGGGTCCACCTAAGGAGACTAAAGAACCCAATTGCATTCTGCAAACTAGATGGGTCCATCGCAGGAGGTGTCCCAGCCATCTTTGCCATTGAACCCCTGGGCTTTACCATGGGGAGCCACTCTGAGACTCTAACCTTTATAGTGGCACCTGGCATGGAATGGCCCCTTGTCCTAGAGCTGGCTTGTCTGAAAAAATGGAACCCGTGGGTGGACTGGTGAGAAGGGGCCCTTAAGGCTCCCAAAGGAACATAAAACCCCACCTAACAATTGCAACACACCCAAAAAGGAACCTAATCAAAAAGTGGTGGCCACTGCAAAGAGCAAGTGGCTGAGAGGCATACCCAGAGAATACCACAATTTGACTGAAATACTCAGCAAAAGGATCTCAGATGAACTCACTGACCCACCGACTATGCCACTGAAATTGTCCCTGGAGCCAAACTACCAAAGCCTAAATTGTAGTACATGATCCCCCCTGGGAATTAGACGAACTATGCCAGTTCATAGATAAACATTTGGCTCGGGGTTTCATCCAGTCAGCCAGACCCAGGATTGGCAGCCCTGGTACTGTTCCGGAAAAAGAAAGATGGGTGTCTTTGTCTCTGTGTTGATTACAGGAGTCTGAACACGGTATGCATGGAAAATGTATACCCCTTACCCCTCATGAAGGACATGATAGCCCACCTTTCTAAGTGGAATGTGATTTCCAAACTGGACTTATGGAAGATTTATTACTGAATTAAAGGAGACAAATGGAAAACTGCTTTTAATTGCCCCCTGGGTTGCTTCCAATTTAAGGTACTCCTATTTGGATTATATGGGGCCCCTGCAACTGATAAACGAAGTACTATATGAGCATCAGTATAAAGGAGTTTTGATGAACCTGGACAATATATTAATCTACACTGAAATGAAAGCTGAGCATATAAAATTGGTCAGAGTGGTCCTAAACAAATTCTGTGCTGCCAAGCTATATGCTAAACTTTCGAAGTGTGAATTTCACAAAGAAAAGATTGACTACCTAAGCTACCGGATCTCGCATGAGGGGGTGGAAATGGACCCAGTAAAAGTATGAGCCATTTTTGAATGGGAAACCCCATGCAGCAGGAAGCAACTACAAATCTTCTTGGGCTTCGCCAATTTCTATAGGCAATTCATTCCCTCCTTTGCGCAGATAGTGCTTCCCATTACGAACTTGTTAAAAACCAAGGGGGTAGATAAGCTGAAAGTGGGCTATGGAATGCCAAGCCGCATTTGAAAAGCTGAAGAGACTTTTTCCTGCAGAGCCGGTACTGAGGCACCCATACCCAGAGAGACCATTTGTCATTCAGGCCGATGCTAGTCATGTGGCCGTAGGTGCGGTACTGCTCCAGGAAAAAGAAAAGGGCCAACTGCAACTCTGCGCATACACTTCAAAAAAGCTAATGGAGACTGAACAATGCTGGGAAAAGGAAGCCATATCTTTCAAAAATCTTGGAGCACCAGAGACATTATTTTTCCAGGGGACTGGAAAAGAGCTAATATGGTTCCAATTTTCAGAAAAGCGTGGAAATGAATCCAGAAGACTACAGACTGGTCATCAGTACCGGGAAAGTCCTGGAAAAGATAATCAAGCAGAGGGTTTGTGAGCACCTAGGAACAAGCAAAGTGATTATGAGAAGCAGAGGTCGCCAACCTTAAACACTCAAAGAGCCACTTGGACCCGTTTCCCAGAGAAAAGAAAACACTGGGAGCCGCAAAACATGTGTGCACGCACGCGAGTGGGGGGAGCTTGATTAAAGAGTTTAATTAAAAAGAAATAGAGGCTGCTGTGCATGAGTTCTCTCTTTCTCTCCCTCCCTCTCCCTCTCTTTGTTTCCTTCCCTCTCTTTCTCTCCCCCCCCCCCGTGTCTCTGTCTCTCTCTCTCTCTGCAAATGGCGGAGGAGGCTGGGAGCCGCAAGAGAAGGCTCAAAGAGCCACATGCGGCTCTGCAGCCGCAGGTTGCCAACCCGTGGTCTAGAGCAATCCACAAATTGTTCTATTTTTCACAACTTTTATAACTTTCTGATAATCCATTTGTTAAGTGGTAGATCAGCTATCTTTACTGACAGGAATGGAGAACCTACTAGCTATTCCTCTCCTGAAATCAAAGTCACACTATTGATTACAGCAGTGGTTCTCAAACTTTTCTTCAGCATGGATCCTCTTTAAATACCTTTTGTGGTCATGGACCATGGCCACGGACCCCCCCAAGACTTAACTAATATTTAAATCATAACATTTATTCAAGCCTTTGCAGATCCTTTATGATGACATTGCAGCCCCCCGGGGATCCTCAGACCACAAGTTGAGAACCACTGACTTATAGCATTGAAAATGCAGTACCATTACCTACTAAGTTCTCTTACTAAGAGGAGTAGAGCTAAGTAAGGAGGAGGTGGGTTAAGCATTTTAGCCCTTCTGAGGCTCTTTGTTTAAAATTACTTTTTTTCTGCAGTGTTTCTGTGGAAAAGTAAGAAATATATAGGTGATCTATGTATCTGTGTGTCCACAACATTATTTGGAAACCCTATCTCTATAACTGATGCAGCTTTCAGCCCTCTTTATAGTTTCCTGATATCTATCCGGATTAGGGAGAGGAATAGAGGACACATTTCTAAGCCTTGATTATAGTTCTCTGGGCATTTTTGTGTTCCTTTCTCATCCAATTGCTGATTGGATTTTGATTTCTTCAGGACGTTGATGGGCTTATTGTACGCTCGGCAACTAAAGTGACTGCAGAGATCATCAATGCAGCGGAGAAGTTGCAGATCATTGGGAGAGCCGGAACTGGGGTTGACAATGTAGATGTGGAGGCTGCTACAAGGAAAGGAATCCTAGTCATGAAGTAAGTCAGCAAGAAGTTGCCAGAGAGCAAAGTCATTCCCTGCTTTTACATGGAAGAGAATGCAGAGGTCACTAAGCACCTAATTCAGAGCAGGCCTGTCTGGTCTGATCTTCAACTATTGGATTTGCTCATAAAGCAGAGAGTTCAGAAGCAATGAATTGGCAGCTTCTTTCTGAAGGACGTTTGCTCTCAATGAAAGCAATTTTAGTTGCCTGGGTTTTAAGAGATTATGCCTTTCCTTCTAAGGATGAACATATATGGTACTAGGGTTCTGTAGCGACAATCCCTATCTCTGAGCTGAGTTTTAGAGTTTTGGGTGGCTCTTGTTGGAGAAGTGATAACTTTATATCTTCTGAGGTCTTTTCTTACCTGCCAAACTGAGATGCTATTTCTTTGCCCATGATAAACCTCTTAAAGATCTTTTTAGATTCTTGTTTTTTCTTATTCCTTCATAGGAAGAGAACCATTTCCCTCCTCCTACATTTATCACTGCATAGGCTCAGGAAAAGAGAAATTGGATAAACACTTGTCTTCCTTCTCCTCCTAGGGCAGTGGTGGCGAACCTATGGCACGGGTGCCAGAGGCGGCACTCAGAGCCTTCTCTGTGGGCATGCATGCCATCGCCCTAGTCCTAGGCCTTCAGCTGGGTTTTAAAAACCTTTTCGCTTTAGGCCTCCATGGTCATGTGCAAAAAAAAAAAAAAAGTTCAATCAGTCAATTTCAACTTCTTGCGGGGAAAAAAGAGATCTTGCAAAATTGGAATTGATTGATTGAACTTTTTAGTCCAGTCTGCCATTATCCCTGCTGCCATGCCCACCCAATTGGCCACACCCAGCCAATGGGCCATACCCAGCCAATGGGCCACACTCACCCGGCACTTGATGATGCATAAGTGGGTTTTGGGTTGCAGTTTGGGCATTCAGTCTCTAAAAGGTTCGCCATCACCGTCCTAGGGACAACTACAGGTAGTCCTCAACTTACAATAGTTCATTTAGTGAACATTTAAAGTTACAACAGCACTGAAAAAAGTGACTTATGACCATTTTTCACAGTTACAACCTTTGAAGCATCCCCATGATCATGTCACCAAAATTCAGATACTTGGCAACTAGTTCATACTTATAATCATTGCTGTGTCCCAAGATCATGTGATCACCTTTTGTAGCCTTCTGACAAGCAAGGTTAATGGGGAATCCAGATTCGCTTAACAACCAGGTTACTAATTTATCAACTACAATGATTCTGTGGCATGAAAGGTCAAAAAATGGGGCAAAACTAACTTTACAAATGTTTCACTTAACCACAGAGAATTTGGGGTGAATTGTGGTCATAAGTCGAGGATTACCTGTATTCAACTCAATTCAGGCAACTCAGCTTGAAGGAAGAAACTAGCAGGTGGAATTAAAAAAAATTTCCCCCTTATCATTGCCAAAGCTACAACTGCTTAAGAATAACAATTCTTATTAACTCTGGAGGAGAAAATATTATTGTTTTTGCCTTTGAAAATATTTCAGGTTGCTTTTAAGGTTATATGGTGTGTTTTTGCCTTCACCTATAAGTCACTGCTGTGCTGTGTCCAAATTCATCATTCTTTGCTTACTTTTTTCATACTTTAAATGCACTCTGACCACTGGAAATATCTCTGAAACTGTACAAATGGATTGTAATTAATACAGAGATAAACTAGCTATGGTATTAGGACTGCATGCAGTCTTCCAAAATTTATTACCAAATTACAGTTTTTAATATGACAGAATGTTAAACATTAATCATGATTCCAATCTCATTGTCACAGGTAAGCTGCAAACTCTATATTTTCTTAAGTTCATTCCTATAGCTCTAAGCTTTAGTTTAACATTACATTTTAATGTGTAATCCCTGTGATTATTTGGGCAATGTAAGTAATGAAAAAAATCATCTGTTTACATCTGTTGTACCTCAAAAGTGTACGGTAAATGTTATTTTGCCTGCATAGAAATTAAGGGATTTATGTGTGGTGTTTAATTTGGGAAATCAGATTAATTGCTGGTGGGTACTTCTTGAAATTTTGAGACCTGTTCACAGGATTCTTCTAGCTACAAATGATTTTTTTAATTAATTTTATTCATTTATAACATAAAATGTGAAAATACAAAAGCAAATAGTATGGAAAATACAAAAGCAAATAGTAGAAAAAGGGAAAACAAAAAAAGTGTAAAAAAAGGGAGGGGAAGAAACAAAAGGCATTGACTTCTGATTCTCTCTGTTGCAGTAAAATCAGACATTAAGATCAAATCTCAACTTTTTACATTTCTATAGTAGTATGCACTAGCCATTTCTGTATTGGCAAATCAGTCTAATTGGTAAAACCCAAAATCATAATATCATTTTTTTTCCACCTCAAGCACAAAGTCCAGAAGCGGTTTCCAAATAGAAACAAAAGTACTTACGTTCTTTTCTTTTATCAACACAGTTAATATGGCCATCTCTGCTAAGACCATCAGCTTTTGTAACTATTCGTCCATGGTAGGAATCGAGGCATCCTTCAACTTTTGTGCATAGAGCAGTCTTGCTTCCGTCACCATATATAAAAACAGAGTTCCAAATTTTTTTCCGGTTCTCTTTCCATTAGACCCAGAAGGAAAGTTTCTGGTTTAATCTTTATGTTCACTTTAAGAATTTTCTGCATCCTACTCCAATATTTCTTTGCCTTATCACATGTCCACCATAAATAATAAATAGCTACAAAGGATTGAAAGTACAATTTTCAATTAAGGGGCACTATCTTTTAGAACTTCCTGAACAGTATTTGTGTGTTTTTCACTCAATAGTCTTTGTGTAGTGTCTATTTGGAATGTTACTTTAACTCTGGGAAAACAATATGATGAAATAAATACATAGAAGCAAGTGACTAGGAACTGTTAACATTATCTTTTTTTTCTTATTGCTTTGCCCCATAGTACTCCCACTGGCAATAGTCTCAGTGCAGCAGAGCTAACATGTGGTATGATCATGAGTCTGGCCAGGTAAGTAGTATTTCTGGGAAAGAATGGAACATCCCTGCAAGAGCCCAGGCTACCTTGAACTTCTGTGTTTTTCAAGAAGTTTAAATATTAAACAAACCGAGAGAAAAGAGTTAAAATATCATAAGATGTTAAGAGGTACTGTACTAGTTGTAGTTACTTCAGTAAACTGACTATTATGCTTGTATTTTGTATTTCCAAACATGGGATATAAATTTAAGTAAAGTAAGTCTTAATATAGTGGTTCTGGCTACATTATGCATGGTAAGCTTATAATTGGTAGTAATCAAACATAGTTTTGAAATCAAAATTCAGTAATTTAGAACTCATCAAACTAAAACAGAATAATAAGAAATAACAGTATCCACTTGAGCCTGGGACCTTTTTTTATTAGAGATTGTTTGTAACAGAAATTGTTATTTCAGGCAAATTCCACAAGCTGCAGCTTCAATGAAAGATGGAAAATGGGACCGTAAAAAGGTAAGAAGTTGATTCTGTGGAGATGTCAGAGAGGGCAATCATATATCTATAGAGAGAGGAGGAATTGGTTCAAACCAATGCATCTTTCTGCTGCAGTTTATGGGGATGGAACTTCAAGGGAAGACCCTAGGCATTCTAGGCCTTGGCAGGATTGGACGAGAGGTAGCCATTCGGATGCAGTCCTTTGGCATGAAGGTAAGAGTAGTTTCCCCCTCAGCTACCTTGGATCTCCTCTTCTCAAAAAGGCTATGGATAGTCAGTGCTCCTGTTTCCTAGCGGTGGCAGATGGACATCTCAGCCATTCAGACAACTTTTCTTTCTTCTCTCTATGTAGACCATAGGCTATGATCCCATAATCACTTCTGAGGAGTCAGCTGTCTTTGGTGTTGAACAGTTGTCATTGGAACAGATCTGGCCACTGTGTGACTTCATCACAGTGCACACCCCACTCCTGTCTTCCACCGCAGGTAAAGTGCCAGTTTTGAGGTCTCTTGTTATGTTGGAGGGATCCTTGTGTAGTCCTGAGTTATGCATGCTCATGTTTGCTGCTTATTATTAACAAATGGAATAGATATATAATCCCACAACTTATGCAAATAAAGCTGAGTGAGGAAGGAGTCAGTGTAGGGAGTAAGAAAGAAATTTTGACAGACATATGCAGGATTCATTGCCTAGGCACAAGGGGCTGAAGCATTTTAAAATCTATAATAAAATAATGAAGTGGCTGAAACAGACACCTCTATAATTCACTGAAGGAAGGAGGAAGTATAGCACAATGAGACTTGATGGTTCTATTAATATAACCAATATATAACCAATATAATAAAAGTAGTTTTAGCCTATCTGGAATTAATTTCCTGGTCTGTTCTAACTAGTGGGCTGACAGTAAGGATGGAAAGTTGGAATGACTGACCATGAGAACTTGTATGTGTTAAACAGGCATCTTGAATGAGCAAAAGGAATCCTTTGGGGATAAGGAATGGAGAAGTTAAGACTATGGATGTATGGTACAGACAAGGATTACTACATTGTAGAAGGTGTCAGCTAAGAATTCTGGCTAATGGGGGAGGAGCAGTTAGGTGTTTTTGTATTAAAATTTTGCAGCTGTAACCATGAGAGAAGCAGATGTTTTACTATGATAACTTACTAGAAAAATTCTTTCTAAACTGGTTTATTGCTTTGTTCGTAGCTTTGAATTTCCCTACAGGAAAAGATGGTGTACAAGCTTTTATATAAACAGAAAAGCAGTCAGTTCTCTTGGCATGTGATATAATTGTGGTGTTGCAAACTTCTAACAAGGGTAAATATAAGAAGGAGAATATGGTTGGACTTTTACTCAAGTTCTCTGCTTTTGCTGCTGCTTTCTTTCTAGGGCTTCTCAATGACACTACCTTTGGTCAATGCCGCCATGGGGTCCAGGTGATCAACTGTGCCCGAGGAGGTATTGTGGATGAAGGTGCCCTTTTGCGGGCTCTCCAGTCTGGCCGCTGTGGAGGAGCAGCCTTAGATGTTTTCACAGAGGTGAGGCTTTATGACATCTTGTTTTGCCTTCAACAGTTCAGTTCAGCTGGTCAAACTGATGGTGATATTGGGGCTAGTAGTTCTACAGCAGTTTTCTCTGACAGTCAAGCTGGCTGAGGAACCCTGGAAGTAAAAAGCCATATTTTTGATCATGTACTCTGATTGGGGAAAGTGTGCACCTCAGGGTGAAAAATTCATAGTTGCCTATTAGTGTTCTAGACCTAACTATCTGATTCCTCTATAGAAAATGCTGCTCCTTATTATTTCACAGCAAAACTAGTTGGAGTCTTACAGTGTCTGCATTATTAAGGATAAGATTTTCTTTCTAACTCAACTAAGTCTGGACTTAGCATTTCATAACTAGACTAACTAGTTATTTTATAACTAGACTAACTAGTTATTTCATAACTAGACTAACTAAATCATAACTAAATTCTTTTTCCTTTTTAGGAGCCGCCCAAGGATAAAGCCTTGATTAACCATCCCAATGTAATCAGCTGTCCCCACCTGGGTGCCAGTACCAGAGAAGCTCAGAGCCGCTGTGGAAGAGAGATTGCTATGCAGCTTGTAGACTTGGCCCAGGGCAAGGCACTGATTGGCACTGTGAGTCCTACATTTAATCTTCAGCAAGTTGTGATTTGCATATCATTTTAAAAATTCATGTAACTAATTTTAATTTTAAACTTATCATCCTCATCATCATCATAAAACATTTATGGTCAAAGATCAGCACAAATTTTAAACTCAGTTTCTGCATATTCTAGCACATTTTTTCAAAAATTAATAGAGTTGAATTTGTAAGCAAAATCAAAGCATTGTACAACACATTTGAGATGTGATAAACATAGCTAACTTGAATGCAGGCTAAAACACGCAGTACTGTTAAACCTAAAGTTCAGCCAAGCTTCAAGGTATTGTGCTTGTACTGACCAGTCCAGCTTATAAGTGCTAACTTTCAGTATTTTTTAACAAATGACAGTAAAAATAGAACTTTACTCAGTGTAAAGATATTCAGCTCTAAAATTGAAAGCAGGCCTCAGGATAAATCCTCCAAGGGGATAGATTTTCAAAGAAGACAATATAGTGATACCTCGGTATTCAACTGCTATGAAGCTCATCACATTTGGTACTTAATGCATTTTGACGTGAAAATATTGTCCCAGTAATCATTGTTTGTGTGGTATTCAATGCACAAGCTAGAATCTGGCAGTATTGGCTGCTTTATGACTCCCTATATTATTCTTTATGGAAAAAAAATGTTTGGTACTCATTGTTTTTGGTACTCATTGCACCTCCTGGAACCAGTTGATGACTACCGAGGTACAGTACCACTGTACTTTAAAGCTTGGATGGTATTCCATCTATCATTATTATGTATATAATAAAGAAAACTTATTAAGTGACCAAGCACTGTAAACAAAGTAACTGGGGGAAAGGGTTGTGGGTTGGAAGTCTAGTCCAATAGGCAGTTTCACACTCCGGTTCTTCCCTCTCCCAGGTAAATGGGCAGGCTCTCAGCAGTGCCTATGCATCCCATACCAAGCCATGGATTGCACTGGCCAGAGCTTTAGGAAGTGTGCTACGTGGACTGAGCCATCAAGTGAATGGAGGAGTGCAGCTTATTACCGAAGGTGAGATGAGAGATCCAGGCATAGTGCTTGGCCTTCAGATATTGTTTTTTTACCAAAATCTTTTCACTCCTCTATCTTTGTACTCTCATCTTCCTACTTAACTAAACAGAAAAGTTTTATTTTTCAGCCTACATAATTTCTCTTGTGTAAGAGTTCATCTTTTTAAAGAGAATTAGTAACTTTCACCCTCTCTGAGATGCCTTTTGTTTCCTTCTTTGTTTTGGTTTCTGCTTTCTTCTCAGAGTTGTTTTTTAAGAAAACATGTTGTAGAAACAGTTTTCTCATTTTGTATTTTTGCAGTTGGTATCATATGGAAAGTTGTCATTGTCCATTCCCTGTTTGCATATAAAGTCTCATTTGCTCTTGGTGCTAAAGCATAGGTCTCTAGTAAGTAGTACTATAATTGCCTGAAAAGAACAGAAGATAGTCCTGAATTTACTTTCCCTGAAAAGAGACAAACAAGATGATAATAGATTAGATTAGATTAGATTAGATTAGATTAGATTAGATTAGATTAGATTAGATTAGATCAATCCAGTCCTTCCCTCAGATTGCTTATTCTCACTTAAACTAATTCTGGGAAATTCTTCCGCAACAAAAGATGCATGGGATCCATTTTTATATATATTTGTATATGTATGTAGATATACACATCTCTGTAATAGCCAGAAGATGACCTTTCCAAAATGGTTAGAGGAAGATGACACTCTCAATCTGAATTAACAATCATTTAATAAAATTAATTCTGTGCATATTGACTTTGTCATCCATGTTGAGTAATGATTCTTATTTCCAGGCAAACATATGTCCATGCTGGGAGTGAATCTCTTTTTTCCCAATTTAATCCACGTAAGCTGATCCTTACTTGAAATATAAAAATATGCCGTAGAAGCTTTTGTGCTGAGCTGCAAAGCCACAGAAAGCTAAGCAACTTACTCTTCCCTCAAAGTCCCATTGAGTGCAGTGGTTCTTCCAATTCTATGTACTCAATAAGTCAATCACATTCTGATCTCATACTCCACCAGGTGTAGAGGATAAGTGTTTGCAACTTAGAACTGTCAAGATTCTCCAGTCAAGGATCCTGATTTTCCAAACTGTCTTATCCGTCCGTCTCTCTCTCTCTCCCTCTCTCTATCTCTATCTATCTATCTCTGTCTGATCTCTCTCTCTATCATCATCTGTCTGTCTATCTATTCTATCTATCTATCATCTATCTATCATCATTGTAAAGGAGTTTCTCCATTGTGGCCACACAAGTCCAGGCCGCACATAGAAAGCAAGGGTAGTGTGTCTCTTGAAACAATAGTAACAGTGCCACCTCTTTCCTGGCCTCTAGTTCAGTCACTTTATTTACACATTTGTTCACTAGCATTCTCAGTAGATACGATAGGTTTGGGGGTGGGAGTCTTTAGTTAGCTTCCTTATAAATAACTTGTTTCTTTTCCGTATCAGAACCAGTATGTCTATTAAATGTATGGATGTTGGATTGCTCTTAAAGACACAGAAGAGAAGCCTTATTTAAAAAAAAAAAGGCTGGGATGAGAGGCAAAGGGCCTTTTCCTTCTCTGAAGGAGTGAAGCTGGTGAGATGATCACCTTTCAGGAAAAAATTTACCTGTTGTGGTCTCTAACAAGAGACAAATGGAAATCTATAATTCTGTTTGAAACCCTGGATTTGGCTCCTCAATTTATCCCGGAATAGGGCGGCATAGAAATTTAATAAATAAATAAATAAATAAATAAATAAATAAACAAACAAACAAACAAAAAAACAAATAAATAAATAAATAAATAATCTTTTTTTAAAAAGTTTTTTATTGAATACAGAAAAAAAGGATTAAAAACAATGAACATGGTAAATTGTCTTTGACAGACATCTCAGTCCATATTATACATTATTTACATATAACTTATCTATATATAAACTATACATTTCTAATCACTATTTTTTATTTTGTCTCATCATTTGTGACCTCTATCTTTTTTTTCCTCCATCTATAAAATTTGTTCCATATCAAATAAAATTCTGTGTCTTCCTGGTTTTTTAATCTTTTAGTTAACCTATCTAATTCTGCGCAAAACATAATTTTCTTTTATTAGGGCTTCCTCACTCGGTATTTCCATTGTTTTCCATTTTTGAGCAAATAAGATCCTTGCTGCCGTAACCACATGAATGATTAGATATGTGTCCTCTTTATTTACATTTTTCTCTAATATTCCTAATAATAATGCCTCAGGTTTGTATAGAATGTTTTGGCTAGTCATTTCTATTACCCATTCCCAGACCATACGCCAATACACCTGTGCTTCTCTACATGTCCACCATATATGAAAAAAGGTGCCCTTTTCTTTTTTACATTTCCAACATGTAGCAGAGTATCCTTTAAACATTTTAGCTAGTCTGGCCGGAGGAAGGTGCCATCTGTAAATCATTTTATACAAATTTTCTTTAAATGATGTCACTAAAATAATTTTATTATTTCGCTCCCATAGTTGCTGCCATTGATCCATATTTATATTATATCCTAAATCTATTGCCACTTCACCACTGTTTCTTTAACCTGCTCCTCATATAGTTCATGTTCCAACAGATGTTTATAAATATTCTTTATTTGTTTTTTATCTGGGCCTAGCAGTATCTTATCTAACCCCGTATCTTGTCTATTAATACCCCATTCTTGCTTATCCTTCATATATTTAGCTTGTATCTGAAGATAAGACCACTACTCCAAGTCTATTCCTTGTTGTTTTAGCTCTTGTTTTTGTTTTAAATAATCTTCTTCTGTCAGAATGTCTTTGTATATAATAGCCTTATCTTTCCTATACAAATTGGGATAAATGACTGCCTCCAATGGCGATAGCCAAGCCGGAATCTTTGTATAATATTGAAATTTAACTAAATTCCAGCTTTTTATTAATTCTTGCCGAACCTTATGTCTTAAAAAATACTGATGATTTCTATTTTGCCCCATCCAAATATGAGCATGCCAGCCCTGTTGGAGATCATAACCCTCTAGATATAAACATCTTTTATTTTCTAAGGTTATCCAGTCTCTAATCCAAGTTAGGGCCGCTGCTTAGTAATATAGCTCCCAATCTGGGAAACCTAAACATCCCCTTTCTTTGGCATCCTGTAAAGCCTTTAATTTTATTCTTGCCTTCTTACCGGACCACACAAATTCTAAGGTTATTTTATTTAACTCCTTAACAAATTTATTGTCTAATTGGATTGGGATGTTCTGAAACAAGAATATCATTTTAGGTAAGATGTTCATTTTCACGGCAGCAATTCTCCCAAGTAATGAAAGATGCAAATTTTTCCAACGGTCTAAATCTACTTTTATATTCTTAATCAGTTTGCCATAATATTAAGTGCCTTCTGATGATTTGATCATGCCTGTAATTTTCACTAGGTTCAACCTTGCAGAAGTCTAGCAACTACTTGATTCCTGCAGTGGCAATGGGGCTCCTTCAAGAAACAACACAGAAGGATGTGAACCTTGTGAATGGGCTGCTTCTGGCTCAAGAGGCTGGGTTGAAGGTACATAACCCCCTTTATTCCCAGATCTGAGAGCTAGTTTATTGCAGCCTTTGAGACAGCTGCAGGATCATTAAGGAAATGTTTTATAAAGTTATTTCTCTTAAGAAATGATGCTGTTTCTTTCTGTATATTTTCATAATTATAAAACAGGTTGAAATTCAAGGTATCCATCTTCCCCAGCACAGTATAGCTGCACATAATAATAACCCTATTTTTATTATAGACAAGAACTCAGCTTTCTGCAGAGTATAGCTATGCCATGCCTGGAAAAAGAAATTTGGAACAAAACTAATTTCCCTCTTTCTGATTCCCAGATCACCACTACTCACACTGACAGAGCATTGGGCAATAATGGACAGCTGCAACTAACTGTGACCAATACCCCTCATGTGCTTGTTGGCACTGTACAAGGCACCATTCCATGCCTGCTAGAACTCAACGGAGCAATCTTCAAGCAACTGGTTCCCCTCAGTGGCCCTCTACTGTTCTACAAATCCAAGACCTCCAGTGTCAGTGTGTTACCAACAATTATTGGTAAGGCAAAACATTTCTCATCCCCTTCACTGACTTTTTAGTAAGAGTTTTCATTAGAACCAGGTTCCCTCCAATCTGTCTCCCAAAGATTAAAACCATAGACAAGGATGAGTCATGAATGTAACCTCCTTTGGTGTATCTATGAATAACATTGGATTTTAGAAGAACATTTATAATAAGTGCTCTAAGGCATGATAAAGAGCAGGTGAAAAATTAATAGTTGTATGCAGATACTTTAAACATGATCTAATGAATAATGTGATCAGTATGGTAGATAATACCTATAAGCAATCGCTTATGGGATTTGGGGTGGAGGAAAATATGGGTAGTCCTCACTTAATGACTGTTCATTCACTAATTGTTTGAAGTTATAGCAGGACTGAACAAATGGTAGTTATGACTGGTCCTCAAAGTTATGGTTACTGCAGCCCTGTAGTCATGTGATCAAATTTCAGGCATCAAGCAGCCCATCCACATTTACTGTCACAATGTGTGCTTTAACCCCCCCCCATACCTGCCTTTTTGGTCATCCTGGACTCCACTGCCATCACCTATTTTTGCCATCCCTCACTATTTATAGCTGTTTTTTGCCATCTTCCAGCATCTTCCCTCTCCCTCTGTTGATGAAGTGTATTAAGCTGAGGAAGTTATTAGCCCTGTTAAGTGGTATGATCACATGTTTCATGCAATAACTGCTTTATAACAGAAATTCCTGCCCCAGTTAGAATTGTTAAGCAAGGATTAACTGTATGGAAAGAAATTTGTAATGAACTCATAAGAAGTGCTATAATATGATAAGCAGCCATTATGAAGTAGGGTTTTTTTTTAAAGTTTCTCAGTGCATAAGGGAGTGTGACAACAGTGGCATACCTTTTGGGCTTCTTTTTCCTTTATTGAAATATTTTAAAATTAAAATAGAGATCTTTTATTTTTTTAAAAAAATATCACTGCATTTTAGCACCAGTATTTAGCAGTGTAGGCTTAGAGGATTACAGGTCTGCAAATGCATAGGCAGCTCTCTGGAATGGGTGTTATTCTGATTTCAGATCTGCTAGGGAAGACCAAAATAGAGCTGCTGTGCTATCACCGTTCCAGCACTAAGAGTGGACATGAGTGGAATGTCCTGAGTCTATCTTCTGCTTTACACAACCTACAGGAACTCAAATCACTTCTGGCAGAAGTGTTCCAGGTGATACTTTAAGTTCTGGTGAAGAACCTGACAGGGCCCATCACTTTCTGCAATGTGAATCTTATAAATCTAATTAAAAATAATGCAAAAATTATTTTGTGCATCATCGCTTTTATGTATGATACAGTTGTTGTCCTTGAGAGACCTGACGATGTATTTCAGTGTTAGAAATGAAATGCTCTTCCTGACTACTTACTGATATAAAACTTTCAAGCTGGCTCTTAGTTCTGAAAAAAACAGAATGTGTAGCTTTACTATTCAGGATTCATACATTTCTTACTTTTGTTTGCAAATAACAGATTCTTTTTAATATTATTTCTACATTGCATTTTTTAGAAGTTAGTCTGAAGGACAGTATTTTACAAAGCACACTCAGCACATCACACACTCAGGGAAAAATTGTACCTCAGTTCTTCAGAGGATTTGTATCTTGGGTGAGTGACCCAATTACCACCTTTAATATCTGAAACAAAATTTTCAGGAAACCAGCATCCTCTGCAGACTTATGTGGAACTTTCATTTTTTTTTTTTTTGAGAAAATTCTCTCCATTTTTCACTAATTTATTTATTAGTACACAGAAATGTTTAGTTCTCTGATTATCTTTTTATAGCCATGAACCTAAATATTTTAGGAAGGTAATAAGCATTGATATATTGAGTGCTATCAAACAATATTTTTTATAATTTAAACATTATAGAACGTAATTCTGATGTAGAAGAGAACCAGGCTGAACCTGAAGGTAGGATCAAATGCATCATCAGTTTGGAGTCTCTATACCCCTATAACCTAAGTCCAGTCCCCCTTAAAGTCCATTGACTTCTTATCTGGTGCCAATTTGCTTTGACTCTTAGTAGATCAGATTCTTGTGTATAGGTAGCATGCAATAAACTTCTAGTACCATTGAATTCTATCCTGGTTCCTGAATTCTTGCACCTCACATCCGCTCCCTTAAAACAGCTATTTTAAGCTTAATTGGAGAAAGAATTTTCCATCCCAGTCCTACTACATAACTTCCTTAATCCCTTAAGTTTCTCATATTCATGCCTAAAGTATCTGGTTGAAATATCAATAACTCCCCAACCTCTTTAAAACAGGCACTAGTTGCTTAAAACACACTATTCTTCATTAGTTATTTTTTTAAATAGCATTTTTTTTAAATTAACTGCTTGAACTTCTTATAAAACATGCATTTAGAGCTGGGTGATCCTTTTGAAAAACTAATAAACATGTAGTTCTGAAAGTTTTATTTAATATAGCCAATCTTTAAGGTAATAATGGCATTCAGCACATACGTGCCATTCTTTCAGGTCTCCCAATGATGCATTCATTGCCACTGTAACTGAATCCATCCACGTCACTTTGGGTCTTCTTGTTCTTCTCTTTCCTTCTATCTTTCCCAGCATTAGAGCCTTCTCCAAAGAGTTGGATCTTCACATAAGATGTCCAAAATAGGATACCGGTAATTTGAACCTGGTCATTTGTGCCTCAAGCAAGATCAACTCTGGGCTGATCAACACAGTGTAAAAATAAAATTTTATGAGAGCTACCCAGAAACAAATATGATAGTTTGAGACTGATGTTTTCCTTTGCAGCATGCTAATTTCCCAGCATTTCAAAAAGTTTAAAAAATAAAACTGTAAAGCTGAGGCATGGAGCTTGGTATCAAATTGATATATTGGAAAATGTGGGTGCTGAATTAAACCCAGGTTGCAGTTAATCACAGTAATCATTTCAGCATACAGAAGTATATTGTGTTACTACTATTTTCATTCCTAACAAAATAAAAATACTTCTTTAAATCACTCATACTCTCAAGTATCCACAACAAATTGTGGGGATGCCAAAAATAGCATATCTGCTATAGTATGACCAAGCCAATGCATTATTACCTACTTGTGACCCACAATCTGATGGAAACAACACAACATGACAGATGCTTCTTGATATCATTATACATGTACTATTGTTCTTACTCATCCCAAAACTCAGAAAAGTATATAATTGAGGCAGATATTAAGATAAGTGGCAGGTGACCATGGCAACTCAACAATCACAAAATACAAAAGTTGAAATTTGCCCCACATACAGTCTAAGGATACAAATACAGGGGTAAATTGGAGTCCTGATAGCAAGTATGAATAAGCAATGAGATTCTACAGTACAATAGAAATCCAGCAGCCTTCTTCAAAAGCTTGGATTACCCTTATTTCCTGTTGTTAAGCTATTACTTTGATTCTGTCCATGAGGATGAAAGATTCTAAATAGAAATAAATGCAAGGTTTTTTTTCTGTTATTACCATGCTTTCATCTATCCTAAATACATTTTAATATTGTAAGTGGGAATGCTGAATTTGGCACAGGTATGAAGGTATGAAGGGAACGTTTCGTGCAAAGATGGGCATGATAAAGGACCAAAATGGCAGAAACCTAACAGAGGCAGAAGAGATTAAGAAGAAGTGGCAAAACTACACAGAAGAACTATACAAGAACAAGTTTAACGTCCCAGATAACCATGATGGGGTGGTCACTGACCCTGAGCCAGACATCCTAGAATGTGAAGTGAAATGGGCCTTAGGAAATCTGAGCAACCACAAAGCTAGTGGAGGTGACAGTATTCCAGCTGAGCTATTCAAAATCTTAAAAGACGATGCAGTAAAAGTGCTACACTCAATTTGCCAGCAAATTTGGAAAACTTAACAGTAGCCACAGGATTGGAAAAGGTCAGTTTACATTCCAATTCCAAAGAAAGGCAATGCCAAAGAATGTTCAAACTATCACACCATTGCATTCATTTCACATGCTAGTAAAGTTATGCTTAAAATCCTACAAGCTAGACTCCAGCAGTATGTGGATCGAGAACTTCCAGAAGTACAGGCAGAATTTTGAAGAGACAGAGGAACTAGAGATCAAATTGCCAACATATGCTGGATCATGGAGAAAGCTAGGGAGTTCCAGAAAAACATCTACTTCTGCTTCATTGACTATGCTAAAGCTTTTGTGTGGATCACAACAAATTGTGGCAAGTTCTTAAAGAGATGGGAGTACCAGACCATCTTATTTGTCTCTTGAGAAACCTATATGCGGGTCAAGAAGCAACAGTGAGAACTGGACACGGAACCACTGATTGGTTCAAAATTGGGAAAGGAGTCCGGCAAGGCTGTATACTGTAGCCTTGTCTATTTAACTTATATGCAGAGCACATCATGAGAAAGGCAGGGCTAGATGAATCAAAAATTGGAATTAAGATTGCAGGGAGAAATATCAACAACCTAAGATATGCAGATGATACCACTCTAATGGAAGAAAGTGAAGAGGAACTAAAGAGCCTCTTGATGCGGGTGAAGAAGGATAGTGTAAAAGTGGGCTTGAAACTCAACATTAAGAAACCCATGATCATGGCATCCGGCCCTCTCAATTCCTGGCAAATAGATGGGGAAGAAATGGAGGTAGTGACAGATTTTATTTTCCTGGGCTCCAAGATCACCACAGATGGGGACTGCAGCCAAGAAATAAAAGACGCTCCTGAGGAGGAAAGCTATGGCAAATCTAGACAGCATACTAAAAAGCAGAGACATCACCCTGCCAACAAAAGTGCCTATAGTCAAGGCCATGGTTTTCCCAGTTGCAAAGTATGGCTGTGAAAGTTGGACCATAAGAAAGGCTGAGTGCCAAAGAATTGAGGCCTTTGAACTATGGTGCTGGAGAAGACTCCTGCGAGTCCCTTGGACTACAAGGCGCTCAAACCGGTCGGTCCTAGAGGAGATCAACCCTGACTGCTCTTTAGAAGGCCAGATCCTGAAGTTGAAACTCAAATACTTTGGCCACCTAATGAGAAGGAAGGACCCACTGGAGAAGAGCCTAATGCTGGGAAAAATTGAGGCCAATAGAAGAAGGGGACGACAGAGAATGAGGTAGCTGGATGGAGTCACTGAAGCACTGGGCATGAGCTTAAATGGACTCCAGAAGATGGAAGAGGACAGGAAGGTCTGGAGGAACGTTGTCCATGGGGTCGCAATGGGTCAGACACGACTTCACAACTAACAACATGATTAAGGCTGGTGACTTTATCAACACCTCTATCTTACTAAAATATATATGAAAGCCTGTATTGACCAAGCCACGGATACCAGAGGTTTACTCATAAAGACTCTGGCATATACAAGATACAGAAATGTTAGTGGAGTAAATAGAATAGCTAATGAATAAAATGAATCATAAATATGCTGTATGACAGTGGGAAATAAGTAATAAACCTGAATGAAGAAATCTGATTTTTGTGAAGTAAAATTGATAAAATATATGCAGGGAAGTAAAGATATAAACCTAATTATTAATGAATGAATTAAAATATGTACCACACAATATAAATTGGTACCAACTAGATTGTGAAAGGTGCATCTGAAAATTGGTATCTTTAGGCTGATGGTAGGTTTGCTCCAGTCTATGGTAAAAATGAAAAGTGAAAATGAATTTGGGAAAAATCATGTAATTTTCTGAATAAATGTGATCTAATGGTGGAACCTATTCTACTGAATAATATGAAGAATGGATATTAGCAAGATGAAAGTACAGAAAAAGCAACTGGGCCATTCAGAGATTAGAGAATCAGAATTGTGAGTAATGAGTATCTGCATATAGAAAGGGCAGTTCTTAATATGTTACTCAAACAAGTTATTTATGTATCTACATGACAGATTGTTTATGGTTAAAATGTGAGAAAATTAGCAAAGAATACAATAGTGATGAAAGTTCTAAATATGGGACAGACTCTAACCTTTTGTTACTTTCTGACAAGCCAAATCAATGGGGAAGCCAGATTCATTTAACTACTAACTCAACAACTGCAGTGATTCACTTAATAACTGTGCCAAGAAAGGTTGTAAAATGGAGCAAAACTCACTTAAGCAACAAATGTCCTGCTTAGCAACAGAAATTTTGGGCTCAATTGTAGTCGTAGGGCAAGGAGTACCTGTATTTGTAAGATTTTTCTTCACCTTTTGTTTTGATATCAAGCAGGGCAGAAGGGATACAGGCCATGTGGGAATTTTATTTTCTGATATATTATTCTTTATTGCACATGTCTATGAATAACCAACCATTCAGCTTTTGTTTATCAACCTATTTTGCTGCCCAACTGAACAATGCACACACAATAGCTTGAAAGAACAGTATTGACATATTCCTCTTCCAGTTACAAAAGTCTAATAGTTATGTGCTTTATTTTAAATGTTTCTGTACAGAAAGATAGGTAGACAGGCAGTTATCAAACTATAACAAAATTCTCATTTCCATAAGTATTTTCATTTTTCTTTTTGCCTGATATGGCAACTGATCCTTCCATCTGCACATCTCCCTTCTATGAAGAGTTCTTAGATCTAGGGTTCAGAGTTACCAGAAAAAAAAACTCATTAATAACAACTCTATATTCCTAAATTGGTTTTCGTGCATATTTCCTGCGGTTTTTTTCATCCACTTGCTCCAAGTACCAGGTTCCTGGGAACAGGTCATCCTCGGATCCATGGGGAACGTGATCAACTATGGGAAGATAGAGCAACATCAGCATGAGTCAATATGAATCAATAAAAATCAATATGAAGAGTTAGTGTTGATATCTACACTTTTTCTCAAAGCAATGCTCACTTGTCTTCCTTCTACTACATACATTTACATTTACAATTTTCCTTCAAAAGTCCAGCAGAGATTCCTGTGCATTCCGTTCTGGTGTTCAGGGATGTGTAGTCTTTTTATTCTAGGAATACTTAGCAACACTGTGTGACTGGGTCTTATATTCTTTTTTGGACCAAAAGACCCATTAGGTCTTATTTTCGGGGGATGTTTTATTTTGCAGCTGCCCGCCCGCTCCCTCCCACCATCTGCTTGCCTGTGGCCACAATGGTTTACAGGGCTGCCCAGGGCAGATGCACTTCCCAGGGCAGACACACTTTTTGCCCAGACAGAGAAATGACAGAGACTGGAAGCTTCGTCTACTTGCTAATCACTCTGTTTCAAAGCGCCCCATTTGCAAGCAGACAAAGCTTCCAGTCTCCGTCATTTCTCCGTCCAGGTGAAAAGTGTTCTGGTTCCCATGGGGTGCTTGGAAACGGAGAGATTTGCTCTGTTCCCCATAGGCATCCAAACACTTATCGCTCAGAGGGAGACTGGAAGCTTCGTCTGCTTGCAAATAGGGCGCTTTGAAACAGAGCAATTTGTTCTGTTTCAAAATGCTCCATTTGCAAATAGATGATGCTTCCAGCCTCCCTCTGGGCAAATAGTGTGTGGCAGACGCAGAGGCATAGGGGGAGGCAAGTGATCCAGACATGCTGTGCACCTACCTGGCTTGCGTGATGGCACTGGCAGCAGATGGAGGCAGAGGTACAGGGAGGAAGCAGGCGATCCTGACACGCCACCCACTCTGTCCTCCCGTCTCTCAGCTTGCCCACCACTGCATCAGAATTGCCTGCCTCCCCCCCCCATTCATTTGCCTCTGCCTGCTGCCAATGGCACCGCGCACGCCTCCTGTGATCCAGGTGGCCGCGCAGCATGTCCGGATCACCTGCCTCCCCCCAGCCTCTGCCTTCACGCTTGGACTTATTTGTGCTGCACCAAGGGGCCAGTGGGCTGGGGCTGCTGCTGGACACCATCTGCTCATGTGCACTTGCCACCTCTTGTGCTGGTCACACCCATCCCCCAAGGCTTATTTTTGGGATAGAGCTTATATTAGGCCCACCCTAAAAAATCAAGATAGGGCTTACTTTCGGGGTGGGTCTTATTTTCGTGGAAACATGGTAGTAGGGGTCAGTGACTAAAAAACAAGGAAGAGTAAAAATGTTTGTATCTCATGCATGGCATGGGCATGGGGTGTCATGGCATAGGAAATCAACATGGTCAGGGCAATCCCCAAATTATCATGCAGTATAGGGTTCCTGTAGAGCAGAGATGTCCTCAAAAAAGAAATTCAGTGAATATTATCAACTTGAATAGACATGAGGATGTAAGAAAAAAAATTCCAAGATTCCCCCACCCTGATTTTATTTAGTATATGAAGGACAGAAAGAATCTCCTTCAGGTTTTCAAGATTCTGCTGAGTTCCAGAATTCTTGTTGACTGTTTCAGGACCTTTCTACCTCAAAGGATCAATAGTTTATTTAACATTTCAGCCACACCTTCTGAAAGTAGGGAGGTCAATAACCACTTTTGTGATGGTATTACAATAATTTTAAGGATTGAATGAATTCCCGAAGCATCTTCAAGTATTAAGGTACTGTTTTGCCCCTTCACTCTCCTCAATTCCAAAAATGGTTCCAAATTTTGAAAGCCAACCATTGGGGAGGGCAGCTATCTCCACAGATTACCACTTTTTTCATGAATATTTTGAGAGTGGACAGATGGATGGCATTGGTGTACACAAGACAAAACTAAGACTATGTTTTCTTAAGCTCACCTGAATTATGAGTATCTTCCCTGATTTTCAGGATCTCATTAAACTTTTCAGGAGAAACACATTTCCGGGAGTCTAAGCGAATCTCTAAATCTGAAAGGCTGTATACCAGTTTCTCCAGAGGGGAATCTGAAACAAAACATCAGATACCTTTCAGTGAGAAAGCTGGTGCTATCTTGAGACACAATAACTTCATGCTCTGGTAGGACAGTGTTTCACCCTCTTACTCAGTGTTTTTCAACTGTCAGGTTTAAGATGGTTGAATTTTGGCTCCCAGAATTCCTCAGCTGGAGTTGAAGTTCACTCATCTTAAAATTGCTAAGGTTGATAAATGCTGATTTTGCACACAGTATGAATTGAAAAGCTTGTGTTAATGTGAGGTAATATGTTTAAAAATTGTGAACATAGCTAAAAAGTTACTCTTGGAACTGAAAAACAGATTCAAATACAAATACAGTGAATTTGGTGGCTGCCTTAATACTTGCAAATAGGATAGAACTCTGGATCCATTACTTAGAGGAAGGCAGTGCCCTCTGCTTGAGGCCCCCACATTTTTGTTTTCATCTAATATTAGGCTAGCTCTAAGATGCTTTCCTTGAGGCCAAGCATGGAAGAGAGGTGTTTAAGTTGTGGCAGACAAATCTTCCTGACTTTCACTAAATTGTGAAGGGGTAGACTATAGGAATTGCTGATGCATGCTCATCATTCCTATCTTCATGAAATCATTTGCATGCTCCTACTTTTGAACTCAGTTTCTAGTTCAGGGATGCATATAGGGACTGTTGGGAATTGTAACTGTAGCAAGTAAGAAATATGATTTTGATGGAGATATACAGGATGCATTTTAGTATTAAGGTGCAGAGAGGTGAAAAATATTTTGTCTACAACAAACTGATAGTATTTGTAAGCAGCTCAGATAGACAACTTCCTAATTCACTGAAGTATAAGAAAGGGAAGAAGGTACAACAATATCAGACTTACATGATTTCATTAGTGTAGCCAATCATAATAAAAGTAGTTTTAGTTATCTTATGGAGTTGATTTTTTTGGTCTGATCTGTTAGGGTTGATTGCAGCTCAACAACACTTGGAAAATCATTGTTCTCTCCTGTCCTCCCCACTCACTTGTCATTGCTTGAATCAAGTTTTAATTCTTATTTTGCTATGTGCAATATGTATGGCCACTTGTTTAATATCCATATGTCTGGCTGTTTCTCCTCTGTGCCATGAGTCACCACCTGCTTCCAGACTCTCATCCAATACCGGTACAAACATTCTGTTCAGGTCTAGACTGCTCTACAAATAAAGAAAGCATGCAAAATACCACTGGGTTGGATTTCCTACTCTATATCCTGTTTTTCTTAGTCAAATGCAAATTTTCCTCTATACTCAGTCTTGCTGGTATGGGTGTTCCCACCCATTTTGTGCCTTCAGCCCTTTTTCAGTATAGTCCTTGGTCATGCAAAGGCTGCTCACTCACTCTTGCAATGCCATATTTCTGCTCATGCATGAGAGACTTGAGAGCAGATCAATGTTTGAGGACTTCTAAAGTATTGTGGAGTTCAGGTTTATCTATTTGCATGACAGACAAACTGCATCAATGCAACATATGTTCTGTTTGGAATATGAACATGAGGCACATTCCCATGATCTAGGGAGAAGAGGACTTATTGCATTGTAACTGTAGATTTCAATTGCTGCTGGGTTAGTTTACTTCATTTTCTGTCTGTGAGTGTTATAAATTCAATTTTCTTTTCCTGCTCATTAGATGCAGTCTTTTAAAAGAGAAAACAAGTCTTTTTTATCAAGCAATCTTTTGGAGAAACAGAAATTGAGGACACCCTTTCCCTCTTATCGTGCATTTTTTTTGCACATAATCAATTTCATAATCATGTTTTATTAAAGAACCAGTCTACTCAATTTTATAATCTTTTAGCTCCTTTATAAAGCAGATTAAAAACTCTGCAGCTTTCCCACTGCTTTTTTAAATAATATGTATTTAAAAAAATACATATTGTCTTCAGTGACTAGATGACTTCTATGATACTTTAGAAGTTTCCTGCAATTTGATAACATACTATACTGCCAGAACTTATCAGGAAAAATGAGATTTTGAAAAGAAAAGCATCAGGAAAAGAGGTTGGTCGTGATGAATTATGTAATCCACCAATGCAATTTTGTTGTTGGAAAACAACATTATGCATGTCCCTCCTTGGATTAATTCTCTCATTTTATTCAATAACCCTAAATCTAACCCTAAATGAACCCAATATAGTTTTTATTCCTTTGTCATGAAAACAAAGAAAATAAGACAATATGTACATAAAATATTATTTCTGAAACACAGTCTTTAAATGGCTTAATTCATAAGCCCATTCCAGTAGGCCAAATGTGTGGGAAGAAATGAAAAAGGTTTCCTAATCCACCCTAACAGACTTACCTGGAGCAAAGTTCTGGGATGCTTTCAGGGAAAACATGCTGGCAGCCAATCCTGAGCCATAGGAGAAAAGCCCAATTCTGGATCCAGCCAGCTGCTTGGCAGAATACCTGCAAAAATGTAGAGTAAATAAAGTCCCAGGGGGAAAGACCATATTTTTTCCTCCAGTGGCTTGATTATCTGAATATTGTGTTCCTATAAAACCATTTCTTTCTGAAGATGGCAATTATAAATTGTGCTAATTCGTGTTGACATGGACGGGATACAAAAATGTCTGGAAATCTTGAGGCCTTGATGGGGATATTCACATTCTAATTATACTTAAATCTATTTGTTTTTCTAGAAAGAACAAAATAATGCATAAAATACACATAGAATGTCAATATCAAAAGGATAAATGATTACTATAACTCCATTTCAAGCAAAAATTTAAACTACCCAGTTCTAAACAGAGAGCAATAAACTACTAAATCTAAATATTTGACATTGCTGTGATTTTTTTTAAAAAGGAAAAAATAAATATTGGATATAAATATATAAAAATATAAAATAAAAATATAAAAATGTTTGGATAAAAAACTACTTCATATTGTAACAATATTAGGGACCACCAATATATCTGGATGCCTTAGCTCTTATTTAGAAGAATTCATTTTCTGCAGATTTTAATAAGCAAGAAAGCCATTTAATTATTTGTTACATAACATTTATAAATGCAGCATATAGAAGAATTGAAGGGAATCGTATGTTCTCATTGACTCTTGGGATGTGAGATCAGACCTACAACTTACTGGGCCAAGAGGGATGCCAGGCAGCCATAGACTGATGGGGTATACATGTTGCCATTCCGGGCAGAAAGGAAGAGCGAGGGCTGCGTTTTCTGCTTGAACAGCTCCTGGCTGGCCTTCTGAAAAGTTTTGTCCACCTCCTTACTGGAATAGGTTTCTTCCAATTTCACATTGCTGAAAGAGAGCAAGGACATCTAGTGCCTTATGAGTGAATCAGACTATATAGATAGATACTATATATGGTGTTTTTAAAAATTATTTTTTAACTTAAGTTACAATAATGAACATTTCCCATTATATCAGATACTGATATTTTTTGTTAAAAAAGGAAAATATTTTATCCCAATAAAGAATTATGCACCATGATTTTTAATTATAACTTTGTCCCATTAAAGAATGCATTAATACCAAATTGCCTGATCATAACATTTAATTTCAAAAAGAGGTTTTACTAAGAAATTGAGACAAAGTCATTTATTATTTACCATAGTTTCAAGGTCTGCTTTTATCCATTAGCTTTGATTTCTGACAAAAAAAGTCAGATTTAATGACTTTTTAAATAACATACATGAATTATTTAATCTATTTCTAGCAGTATCATTTTTCTTACTAACTTATTTCATTATTATTTCAGGATTTAATTGGAACTCCCAGTCTGTGATTTTCTTAATAATATTTTTAAATCTATAGATGCTAAATGTCAATAGGGCAGTACAACTGTGATCCCTCACATATTCAAAGTGTAATGAGAGAATATTGAGGACTTGTACACTGAAATCCTACCTTCTCATTTTTGGATTATTGTCTTGAATATTAGATAATATCTCAATATTTTGAAAAACAATGTCTTACCAAATAAATATTATTTATTATTTATTTATTCCTTTCCCTGTTCCCTCAAATTCCATATTTCCAGCTATGAGGATCAGCAGTGGCAGCAGAGGGGAGGATGGTTTTGCTTAGGCAACCTTATTCTGTGCATGCACAAATGGAGTTTTGAGCACTCGTCTGCCACTTGCATGGCCTAGTTTCCAAACAGGCCACAGACTGATAGTGGTCCGCAAACCAGCAGTTGGGGACCCCTGCTTTAGAGGCTTGACAGTCTAAACACTGTAATAGGGCAAGCTTCTGAGTGGCCCAGCTTATAAAGATAAGATAAGATAACCTTTTATTGTCATTTTTATACTGTGGGCACAATGGCACACATCAAAAATGAAATTTAGTTGCCCACTCTCAAAGTGAAACACATACATGACACACACCTAAACATACTATGAACAACATATATATAGACCCACATCCCTACATAAATGTAGCAAATAACTATTAAATATTGTCCATCTTGAATATATAACGGAAGGAGGAAGCTTGAGAGTTCGCAAGGTTAATGCTGTATGGAATGAAACTCTGGCTGAATCTGGATGTTCTGCTTTGGATACCATGAAGCCTCCTCCCAGAAGGTAACAAGGAAAACATGTCGTGAAGAGGATGTGTAGTGTCCCAGATAATCTTACGGACCCTACTCAAGCAGCGCTTCTGTGCTATGTCCTGGATGGGAGGGAGGGAACTGCCAATGATGTTTTCAGCCATTCTCACCGCTCTCTGCACCACCTTCCTGTCTGAAGCAGTGATGCCTCCAAACCAGACTGTGATGCTGTATGACAGGATGCTCTTGATTGTCCCCCTGTAGAAAGTGGTCAGGACAGGGAAAGGAAGATGTGCTTTTCTCATGCGGCGCAGAAAATACAGGCACTGCTGTGCCTGCTTCACCAATTTCTCACTGTTGAGTGACCAAGTCAGCCTACTCATTAGCTGCACACCCAGGAATTTGATGCTGGTAACCATCTCCACCGGTGAATCATTTATGCACAGAGAAGTGTGGCTGTGCCTGCCTTTTCTGAAATCAACAATGATCTCTTTGGTTTTTCCGATATTTAAAACTAGGGTGTTTTCCTTACACCAGTTCACCAACCCTTCAACCTCTTTGAGGTAAGCTTCCACCTTGTCACCCTGAATAAGGCCCACTGCTGTTGTATCATCTGCAAACTTCACAATATGGTTGGTGGCAAACCTAGCACAACAGTCATGGGTCAACAGAGTGAACAGCAGCGGACTTAAGACACAGCCCTGAGGAGAACCTGTGCTCAAGAAAATGGTATTAGAGGTATTTGTTCCAACTCGCACATATTGGGGTCTGTTGGTAAGAAAATCAAGAATCCAGTTGCACAAAGGAGTGTTTAAGCCTAAAAGGCCCAGTTTGTCTACTAGATGCTGGGGAATGATTGTGTTAAACGCTGAACTGAAGTCGACAAACAGCAAATGCACATGAGTATTTCTTTCCTCTAAGTGCTTCAGGCTCAGATGGAGAATGGAAGAAATAGCATCCTCCGTAGAGCGATTTGGTTGGTAGACAAACTGAAGTGGGTCAAAAGCTGGTGGGAGGCTAGATACAATAGTGTCCTTTATCAGCTTCTCAAAGCATTTCATGATGGTGGATGTCAGTGCAACCAGACGATAATCATTGAGGCCTGTAATTGTAGACTTTTTTGGCACTGGCAAGATGATGGCCATCTTAAAACACAATGGGACCATTGCCTGCTGCAATGAGAGGTTGAAAATATCTGTGAGAACACAAGCCAGCTCCCCTGCGCATTCCCTGAGGACACGTCCAGGGATGTTATCTGGGCCTGCTGCTTTCCGAATGTTAACTGTCTGCAGTGTTTTCCAGGCAGAGGTGACATCAAAGCATGGCACTTGCTCATCAGGATGGGGCACTGCTTTCCTAGCAGGAGTGCTATTTGATGCCTCAAATCTACCAAAAAATGCATTCAGTTTGTTTAGGACATGGATCGGCAACCCGCGGCTCCGGACCTGCATGCGGCTCTTTGAGCCACCTCCTGCGGCTCCGGAGCCTGCTCCACCATTTGCAGAGAGAGAGAGAGAGAGAGAGAGACTTGCACTTCCCTTCTCTCTCTCTCTCTCTCTCTCTCTCTCTCTCTCTCTCTCTCTCTCTCTCTCTCTCTCTCTCTCTCTCTCTCTCTCTCTCTCTCTCTCTCTCTCTCTCTCTCTCTCTCTCTCTCTCTCTCATGGGACTTGTCCCCTCGCAGGGCCCTGCGGCCGGGTGCCCCGTCCCCTGGGAGAAGGGCGGCCAGGAAATCCCTTTCCCAGGCTGGCTCAGTCCGAGGCGCACATGGCTGGGGAGCCACGCAGTGAAGCCCCAGGATCCCCCCAGGGAGCAGCCCACCGAAGCCTCCACTAGCATGGGAGGCTCCAGAATCGCCGGTAAACAGAGCTAACCAGTTGGCGGGCCATTGCAGCGGTTCTGGCCCGAAGATGCTGTCAGCACAGAAGGTGGCCAGCTCGGCTGCCCAGGGAGTGGCCTGGAGATGGCCCGGGAAACAATGCCATCACTGGCTGCCGCCCCAGCCGGGACTCCACGCTGCCCAGGCTCGCCCTCTGCCCATGGGATGTAGCCACGGTGCCATTGGGGGGGCTTGTGCCATGACAGGCCATCCCTGGACAACGGTGGTGCTGCGAGCACTGCTCTGGGGTGCCCGGGCAGCATAGCAGAGGCGGGCGTGGGGGCGGTGGTGGCAGGCAGGACACACAGTGTGTTGGTCAAAAGGCTCTCCAGGCTCTTGTTGGCCTGCTGGCAGTGCAGTGCCACCTAGAGAGCCATGAAGCGCTGCCACTCTTGTGGCCCTTCAGTCATGAGAGCACGCCATGGTTGCGGCAGTGCATGCACTTGGAGGTCCGCTGCAGGGGCACCCGGGCTGGCTGAGCCACCGGGCCACGCATGTACAGGTACGGGAAGCCATAGCTGTTCATGGTGCCCTCTCACCACAGCCGCTAGATCTGCCTCACTCACGCCAGTGCCATGCTCGTCCAAAAGCGGCGGCACTTGCCTGGCTCTCTTGGTGCCGAACCAGGCACTGAACTTGCCCTCAGCTCAAGTGCAAGTTGGCTGACAGCTCCCTCGCCCACCTTTCCCACCTCTCAGGCCAGTCTGCGGTGCCCTGGGCGCCTTTCAGTGCCTTCTGCTACCTCCTGCTCCCCTCCCCACCCCTTCGGCACCAGCCGCCCACCTGCCCCCCTCCCGGCTCAAGAGTGGAGGCCCTGACCGTCTTTTACGCTGGCCAGCCCAGCATTCACACGACAACATGGGGGGGCTGGGGCTGGTGAGAGAGACGCACCTTCCCAGCCCGGTGCAAACGCCTGCAATTTCATTTCATTTCATTTATTTGACTTATATGCCGCCCTTCTCCACAGACTCAGGGCGGTTTACAGCAAAATACAAGTACAAATATAATATAAATTAATTAAAATACAAATATACAGTATAAAAAAACTATATAACCACTCATACAACATACAATCCAATCAAAGGCCCAGGGGCAGAGCACAGCTCACACGCCCCAAACCTGTCTGCATAAATGAGTTTTTAAAAGTTTTCGGAAAGCTAGGAGGGAGGGAGCAGTACGAACTTCTGAGGGAAGTTGGTTCCAGAGGGCTGGGGCAGCAACAGAGAAGGCCCTTGTCCTAGGCCCCGCCAGACGGCACTGTCTAACAGACGGGACCCGTAGGAGGCCAACCCTATGTGCCCTAACCAGTCGCTGGGATTCAGGTGGGCATGGAGGTTGGGAGAGGGAGAGGCCGACTGGATGCTCTTGCTGGGTCCCACTTGGCCCTGGTACCTCCTGCGCTATGCCAGCCATCCCCAGTGCTGCCCAGCTGAGCACCCACAGGGTCCGGATCATGCCAGGTGGAGGGGCTCAGACAGGGCATGGGGGGCACAGAGGAGCTGCCCCCAAGTGCTAGGGCAGAGGAGGGGACTCCAGTCATTTGCCAGAGTCCCAGTATGTCTTGCTGGGCATGGACCTGATAGGTTTGTTCACCAGGGTCCTGGCTGGAAGAGGGGAGGTCCCAGGCTGGGCTCTCTCTCTGTCTCTGAGTGTGAATGCAAGCTCACTGCCTGCCCAGAGAGGGGAGAACGTAATAGGGGCATGGGGGGCGCTCAGCCACCATTCTGGCTGCCGCGCCTGGGCGCCGGGGCTGCTACCCTCTTCATGGCAGCGGCATCGCCTTCAATGCTGGTCGCATCGCAAGCTAGGCACGCCCCTGCATGCTCACAGGAAGGATGGGAAAAGGGGTGGGCAGTGCCAGTGTTGAGGTAGGGGAAGGGAGTTGGGGGAGGAAGAAGGGATCCGTGGGGGTGGGGAGTGTGGGAGGAAGAGTCGGAATCCAAGTTGCTCAAATCTGGGTGGGCTCCCAGCAAACACGCACCGAAGAAGTGAGAGGAGAAAGAAGAGAGGAAGAGAAACAGCGGGGGGGGAAGTGCCCCATTTCTTTTTCTGGTGCAAACTGTGTGCTGAAACCAGAATGGGGGGGATGAGGAGGAGGAAGAGGAAGAGGAAGAGTGGCGATTGACAAACTGTGCCAGCCAATCTCTTTGGGGGAGGGGGCGCAGGATGGAGAGGGCAGCTTGCCTTGGAGAGGGAGAGAAAGAGAGAGGGAGAGGAGAGAGAGACCCTTTTGACATCTAAAATGAATATAACACTGCATATATCCTTTTTTACCTTTTTACCTTACCATAAAATAATCTGAACACCAAGATACTACTAAAAACAAAACTGTTTAATATAAAAGGTGAGCCTTTCGTCGGTCAACACTACCGACCTCATCAGAGCATGATGCAAGATTGCTGGGAATCCTTCTTATGCTGCCAGGCGGCTTTGCGCTCGGCTCCTTAACCTAGTTACTGGTCTGTCCGTTCCCTCCATCTGGTTTCTTAAACGGCCCACGTGTTAGTGCCCTCCGAGGTTACTGTTTCCTTGCTCCTGAATCCAACCACTCTCCGTTTCTGCTCACCCACTCCCACATCCGTCATCCTCTCTAGCCCCATTCCGTGGTCTGTCTGACCCTCCCTGGACTGACTGTGCTTGTGTATGTTCGAGGGAGGGGTGTATCAAGTGGATCTGGATGTCTATTGGCGCAATCTCTGGCAGCTGCATTCCTGCATGTATTCTTCCAACCAGGGATGCTGCCTTCCTCCTTGGGTGCTCGTGAGTATGCTGTGCCACTTCTAGTTGTCCCTCTCCTCTTGAGGTTCCTCATTATTTGATCACATGTTGGGCTTTTCAATCCTCCTTCACCGTTCATCAGTTCTTTTGCCCTTTTGGCACGCGTATGGGGTCCCACGATATAGCTTTCCATCGTAGATCTATGTTTTCCTTTCTTATTCACGTCGTTGGAATAACCCGTCTCCCCCCTCATGTTAGCGGGGATCGTGGAGCAGGTGTCCCATGGGTTATCGTCCAGCCATCCTTGTTGTTCACCCCCATTGTTGTTTCCCCTTTTTGTGGGGTAAGTTAAAATATGCCTATCTGGGATACCTGGGGGGAGGGTATTTCTTGTTCCTTCTCTATTCCTCCTGTAGGTTCCTTGTCCCGTAGATGGGTTATCTCCTCTATTCTTCCTTCCCTCTGATTTTGTAAGGGGTGTGCCAATTGCCTTTGTTGTGGATTCCGATGTTGTTGTTCCCATATCTTAAATGTTTGGTATGCCAGGCAAAGCTCTATATGGCGATTGATAGAGTCACCATCTGATGCAAGAAAATGGGAAAAACTAGCACGAATGGATATCTAGCAGTTACCGAAGGCTAACGTTTCTCCATGATTGCATTCGAGGAAACCTTCCCATTAAATCCTTGAGAAGGAGACCTATAATTGATTCTATGGAATGCCAAATGGCCGTCTGCCAATTTCAACACCGCTCATTGCGCGCTCTAATCAATGACCAACATAGGCGGATAGACGTTTGCAAGACATGCATCCAAGACCATCATGAGCACTGCAACATGGAACTAACATATCAACATTTCATTGCACTTGACCGCCAGATTCATGAAGCCACTATGAGGGCAAGTTGTCAGACAACCATGACACTCCAACGTAAGATGGAAATGCTACGGATGTTGGAAGACCGTGATTATACTAAGGGGTTAGTCCATAACTTATCCTCCAAAGGGTTGACCCGAGAACAGATAACGCTGCTTGCATGGAATATAGGACATAACTTGGCAGATGCACGACCACTGGATTTTTTGGCAGCATTGGAACCTGCCATACAACAGATTGGGGTAGGTGACAAGATTAAAAATTCCATTAGACAAAGAGTCGCAGGTTTGTTAATGGGTCACAAACAGTGCCAAATATTATCCAGAGGCAAAAAAGAGGCTTTAGAGCAACTTAGAAAATATCATACCATCGTCATTCTCCCAGCGGATAAAGGCAGGGTGACAATAGTTATGGACAAAACACAATACACCAATAAAGCCCTGGCATTACTCAGTGACACAATGGCATACAAAACTGTTACCGGAGACCCTATGACCATGCTTAAAAACAGTATAAACAAACTTTTAGACAATTTCAAACGCCGTAAAGTAATGGATGAAAACACTTTGAGGAAAATACGCCCAAGGGATTTGGCCATAGCCAGGTTCTATGGCTTACCAAAGGTTCATAAAGAGGGGGCTCCCCTGCGTCCAATTGTCTCATGCAAAGGCACACCAACCTCAGAGTTAGCCAAGTGGCTGAGTGGTCGCATCAGCCATGTAGTAGATGGTAATCAAACCACAGTGAGATCGGATGGTGAATTTCTAGAAAAAATCAAGCTCCTAAAGGTGGAGGGGGATGAGGTGATGGTGTCTTTTGACGTCACCTCACTCTTTACCTCCATCCCACAGGACTTGGCAGTTACAACCTTAAGAGATGGCCTTAATGAAATGGGACAAGGACGACATCAAGATTCCTTATGTACTGACGACCTAGTGAAGTTAACAATGTTATGTTTAAAAACGTACTTCACCTTCCAAGGGACCTTATACGAGCAGGTCAAAGGAACACCTATGGGATCCCCTATTTCAAGCATAATGGCAGAAGCCATTCTGCAACGTTTGGAAACCATAGTGATGACCCAATTCCACCCTAAATTTTGGGTCCGATATGTGGACGATATGTTTGTAATTATTAAGAAACAACATAAGGCTGATTTTATGGAGGCGCTAAACTCTGCGTACCCAGACATCTGCTTTACAGCAGAGGAAGAGAACCAGAGTACGTTAGCCTTTCTGGATGTGTTGGTCCATTGCCAACCGGATGGGACCCTACACACAAAAGTGTATCGTAAACCAATCCATACTAATAGG
Source organism: Bothrops alternatus (assembly GCA_034064705.1). Lineage (NCBI taxonomy): Eukaryota > Metazoa > Chordata > Lepidosauria > Squamata > Viperidae > Bothrops > Bothrops alternatus. The sequence continues at coordinate 1,872,651 of JARGCV010000091.1, read as the reverse complement.
ACCCTCCACTATAGAAACAACCATCCAGTAGCCCATAAAATCAGCTGTGTAAGAACATTGTTCAAACATATCGATTCATACTGTAGTACAACCAGGACCAAAATTGAAGAAAGGAATCACCTCTTTCGAACCTGCAAATATAATGGTTACCCTACTGGATTCATTAGGAAATACAGTAAACCGTACAGATCCTGCAAAAACTTGCAAGAAACTGACAGGACGACAACACAAAATGTGCGTATCTCCCTCCCATACATTAATGGTGTATCAAAGGCAACAGCCAGTCTACTGGCCCCCTTCAATGTAAAAATGGCCTATAACCCAGATCAAACTCTACAATCTAAGATCAAGCACCTGAAAGATCCACTCCCCAATGAAGAAAAATCTGCGATAGTTTATAAGATCAAGTGTAAGGACTGTTCCTGTAACTATGTTGGGGAGACCACAAAAAGGTTAAAAACTAGGGTGCATGAGCATGCACTAGCAGTTAGAAGACAGGAACAGCACTCACAGATTTGGACCCATATGAGCGATCATGGGCATGAATTTGACCTTAACAGTGCACAGCCCATATCTAGGGACACTACTAAGGGAGGCTGCTTATTCAAAGAAGCCTGGCTTTCAGATGGCGACTCTATCTATCGCCATATAGAGCTTTTCCCGGCATACCAAACATTTAAGGTATGGGAACAACAACATCGGAATCCACAACAAAGGCAATTGGCACACCCCTTACGAAATCAGAGAGAAGGAAGAATAGAGGAGATAACCCATCTATGGGACAAGGAACCTACAGGAGGAATAGAGAAGGAACAAGAATTACCCATCCCCCTAGGTATCCCAGATAGGCATATTTTAACTTACCCCACAAAAAGGGGAAACAACGATGGGGGTGAACAACAACGATGGCCAGACAATAACCCATGGGACACCTGCTCCACGATCCCCGCTAACATGAGGGGGGAGACGGGTTATTCCAACGACGTGAATAAGAAAGGAAAACATAGATCTACGATGGAAAGCTATATCGTGGGACCCCGTACGCGTGCCAAAAGGGCAAAAGAACTGATGAACGGTGAAGGAGGATTGAAAAGCCCAATGTGTGATCAAATAATGAGGAACCTCAAGAGGAGGGGACAACTAGAAGCAGCACAGCATACTCACGGGCACCTGAGGAGGAAGGCAGCATTCCTGGTTGGAAGAATACATGCAGCAATGCAGCCGTCAGAGATCACATCGATAGATGTCCAGATCCGCTTGATACACCCCCTCCTTCGAATGTACACAAGCACAGTCAGTCCAGGGAGGGTCAGACAGACCACGGAATGGGGCTAGAGAGGATGATGGATGCGGGAGTGGGCGAACAGAAACGGAGAGTGGTTGGATCCAGGAGGAAGGAAACAGCAACCTCGGAGGGCACTAACACAATAAAGAATGTGGGCCGTTTAAGAAACCAGATGGAGGGAACGGACGGACCAGTAACTAGGTCAAGGAACCAAGTGCAAAGCCACCAGGCAGCATAAGAAGGACTCCCAGCAATCTTGCATCATGCTCTGATGATGTCCGTAGTGTTGACCGACGAAAGGCTCAGCTTTTATATTAAACAGTTTTGTTTTTAGTAGTATCCTGGTGTTCGGCTTTGTGCTTGTGCGAGCAAAGTGTGATCGGAGCTGCCGTCTCTCTATAAATATTGGTGGGGGGGTGTGGAGTGCTGGCTTAGTTGCTGTAGGTGGGTTGGTTGGCTGTGTTGGAGTTATTGTTTGCAGATTGTTCGGCTGTTTTGTAACATCCTGAGTAGCTGAGGTGCTGGCTGTGTGCCCATTAGTCCGCAAACAATAACTCCAACACAGCCAAGCAACCCACCTACAGCAACTAAGCCAGCACTCCACACACCCCCACCAATATTTTTAGAGAGACGGCAGCTCCGATCACACTTTGCTCACACAGCACGAAGCCGAAAGCACCAGCCTGAAGATGGCGAATGGGACTTCGTCAAAACGTCGCCAAGACACTTCAAATTCTACGTGGGAGAAAACCCGAAGAACCAAAGACCTACATACAAACACCCGCGAAAACCTCAAAAAACAAATATATATATACAAACACACAGACACACACACACACACACACAAAGGTAAAAAAAGGATATATGCAGCGTTATCTTCATTTTAGATATCAAAAGGGTTTTGCGGCTCCCAGTGTTTTGTTTTCAGTGGGAAACGGGTCCAAGTGACTCTTTTGGGTTGCCTATCCCTGGTTTAGGAAGTCTGTGTCATCCTTGCATCTCGATGGAGCCACCTTGTAATCTGTAATGGCCTGGATCCCTTGCCACATTCGCCTGGTGTTTGTTGGGTCCTGAAAAAAAGCTCTGAATTTTTTGGCAATAAGCTTGCTTTGCACCTTTTATGGCACTTTTCAGATTTGCTCTGGCTGTTCTAATTCTAAGATTTGTTCATACTAAATGGCTCTGCTACAGGAGACTTAAATGGGGAACTAATTCTATGAATTAATGGGGAATTACAAAGGAATAAATGCAGTTGATTATTTTAAGATTCCACAAATTTACGCTCATCACCTATTTCTCTGTAGGAAATCACCCAGGTAGTGATCTTTTCCTAAAATTTGCTGTCTAAATCCTAAAGTAGCTATTAAATTTAGTTGTAGTTCACTGTTTCCCCCCTCCACGCACACAAAAAGACATCCCATTAAAAGGCACCTCTCATTAAAAGGTTTGTGAATTTCCTTTTATATATATATAGAATTGGAGAAGGAATTCTTATAGCCTTCACTGACCTGAAATCCTTGAGCCCTTTGTAGATTCCACTGTCTGTGTCTGATTTGGAAGATGCAAGGAAGTCATTCAAAAAGATCCGTGCAAAAGACTTCTGCACCAGCTTACAGAATGGCGTGTGGAAGATCATGAACTGGAAATCTTCCAGAGTACAGAGCTTGCTTATCCCAGCTGCTCAAGTAAAATAATTTAAAGAATAAGAAATAGAAATAACTTGGCAAATACATCCAAAGAGAAGAGTGGTTTATAAAACAGATACAGAAAATCTCCTTCCCATCAGCCCTTCAAACTTCTTCTGTAGACCATGCTCCTCTCTGTAAGAAGTCCTTACCTCTGCAACCCATCACCTGCTTCATATCCATCAACATTTCCTGCAATTATCCATAATATAAAAAAATTGAATTATTTACTATAAATAAACCCCTTGCCCTTCCTCTTGAGCCACAACTGAGGAGGGGTGGTAGGGAGAAGGCAGGTTCTGGCACATGCCCACCCCTCGCCACTGCCACTCTGCATCATCCTGCACCCCCCCCCCCGGCCACTCGCCATCTTCTTTCCACAGCGCAGCATCTGCTGGGGCGGCGGTGGGCCAGGGGCACACAGAGGGTGATGCAGAGTGGCAGCAACAAAAGGTGGGCACACACCAGAGCCCGCCTTCCCTCACTGCCTCCCCCAGCAGCACAAGGATGGGTGACACAGCTGTTGCTGAATGGGCCTGGCGATGCAGGGATTGCGGCCCCAACCTCCTGCCCAGCTCCATGCATTGCCCAGGCACTGCTGCCCCCTGAGGCTGGGCAGCCAGTGCATGAGGTCCACTGCCTCATCTGGCTGTTACGGTGGGGCTGGCTGTGGACAGTGGGCAGCTGAGGTGGCTCAAGACCCCCGGCCACCCCTCCTACTTCCCTGTGTGTCCGGCCAATTGAGGGGCTTGTAGCAGCAGGATCAGCAGCAGCAGCTGCCCCTGTCAGAGCCACTGAGTGGACGAGGCCCAGGCCAGGCAAGGGACCCCTTTTGGCTGTCCCCGGGCTGTCTCCACCCGCACCAATGGGGCTCCATGGCTGGTTCGCCATGATGCAGGACAGTGCCTCTTATGTTTTTGATTACAAGTGGTACCTTCCTCGACCACACGGTCTCTCTGAAAGCTATCAGTTCTAACACCGGAAACAGGTAGTTGGAGAAAAAATTATAGGTCACCATTTGATATCTACCTTCTTCCTATGGAACCAAAGTTAGCGGGTGGGTGGCTGAAGAGAGGGATAGTCCAAGTTCTGCCTACTTTATTACGGGGCAGGCTATTAACAGGCAGCCTGCTCCATTTCATTAAAAAAACTTTTTTTATTTTTAATTAAATGGAGTGGGCTGCCTGTTAATAGACTGTTGCGTAATAAAGCAGGCAGAACTGCAACTGTCCCTCTCTTAAACCAGTCGCCTGCTAACTCACTGAGGCCCCATGTGGTCAGATGCATCCCAGCACAGCTGGTTTCCCTCCCCTCCCCCAGTCCCAGCCCTCCTGGCCTCAGATACTGTCCTTTTCCAGGGCATGACCCACTGCAGCACCTCCTCAGCTGTCAGCTGGCTGTCCAGCTCAGAGGTGGCTTCTCCAAACTGCTGGCAGCGGACGAGGTGGGGCTTGCTTTTTGTTTTCTCCTCCGGATGGCTTCAACAGATCCCCCCTCACTTGCCCACCCACCCTCTTCCCTTTCACTCCCCTTCTGAGCCCTCTTCAAAGCTCTTGCCCACACAGCCACCAAAGCGGCAGATGGAACGCTGGAGCTGGAAAGTATATTTCCTTTTCACATCTTAAGTACAATTTCCATGCAATCCATACTTCTATAAAGAGATCAGCATATAAGAGGATGAGGAAAAATAGGGGAAAGCTTAGCTTTAACTTTCCAGACATACAGACCTTTCTGCCACTGGCTTTCAATTTTCTTTCGATATGTGGCATAGCACTGATCAAGAGCCTGGAAATAGCACTGAATGGAAAGTGGTCCATCTACCATAGGATACTCTGAAGCCAGATCTGGTTTATAGAAGTCATAGACATGCTCCATGTGGGTTCCTCGGACACCTGAATAGGAAGATGATACCATAGACTTATAATCTGTCATAGAAACATGATCTTCTTTATGCTATGACAATTGAAGTTGTGACAGACATTCAGTAATTGACTGAGTGATTTATATGGCTGGTCATCTCACCAAGCAATTTCCACTAAGCATATGATTCTTCCAAGAAGATTCTGATTTCTCCTGCTTATAAAATTGGAGAGCCCCTCAAGTGTGAATGATGTATTCAATGTGAATGATTATTATAACAATTAATGCAATAAATAGCCCACATTGAGAATTTCATATCTCAATCTCACTTAATTTCAGATGCCTCCTTCCCTAAGGTCTTGGTGAGAGGTTCCCAGGAAGCCTTATCCATTCCCACAAACTGACACATACAGAATATCTGCTGCTATCTCCTCCATATGAACCTGTCTTCTATTGAATAAGATCATTCCACCATCTAGAATAAATATTGGGCTCAGTGAGAGTATGATACAATGTACTAAGGAAGTGGATTCCCAGAGGGACATTACAGAAGAGTAAGAAGCAGCTCACTCCAGACATTTTGTGTGAGAGAAAGATGGTGAAGACAGCCCCTCCCTAATAGTTGACAGAATATATTGTAGATGCAGATAGTAGAATGCTTAGTCTGGCAACATTTTGTCTATAGATATGAAACAATAAAGAACTCAGCTGGGAAGAAACACCATATCTCTTTCTTGATTTTAGGCCTGACTACTGGTGAATTAAAACAACCGCATCATCCTGACCAGAGAGAAGGACAGTAGTCAGGTGGGTTACCTGTTTGGAGAAATATTTTATAACTTCTGAAAGGGATTGTGACCCCTCTAAAGTTCAAAATCTAGGGCACTTCCTGAATCTATTATTGTAATTAATTGATGGCCTGTATAGCTTCTATAGTGAATTGTCAGCTTATAGTGGGGACCAGTTATCGTCTGTCCTGAATAAGCCACCCTTGCTCTGGAATCTTCTAGGATCACCTGCTATAATGAATTGCCCATGTTGTTGTTAATTGCAAAGTCATGTCCGACCCATCACGACCCCATGGACAACATTCCTCCAGGTCTTCCTGTCCTCTACCATCTTCTGGAGTCTATTTAAGTTTACTCCTACTGCTTCAGTGACTCCATCCAGCCACCTCATTCTCTGTTGTCCCCTTTTTCTAATGCCCTCAATCTTTCCCAGCATTAGGCCCTTCTCCAGTGAGTCCTTCCTTCTCATTAGGTGGCCAAAGTATTTGAGTTTCAACTTCAGGATCTGGCCTTCTAAAGAATTGCCCATAGTGATGCTATTAAAGATGGGTAAAAACTTCAGTTGATTAAAACAAAAACAGAATTAAGTTACTGTAATTAAATATAGTATATTCCGATTATTTGATTACATATCTCACCAGTTTTGAAAAATGATCAGTTTTTGAGTATAAAAACTGATGATTCTTCCCTTTAAAGTTCTACCTGGACTTATAAGCCCATCCTGGTAACACTGGTTATAACAATTTTATAACAAGGATTTAATGGTTGTTCTAAGCAGACTTTTCCATGCAGAATTCAAAAATGAAATCAATATTTTTTTCTCATTAGGCTTAGTTTTGTTGTGGCTTCATGTTCATTTTACTCAGTTTATTTTTCAAAAAATATATTTTATTAATTTTTTACAATAACAATCTTTAGTGCTTCATGAACAGTGTGTTGTCTGGGTTTATATATTTAAAATGATCAATAATAATTTCTACAATTAATCAATGTTAATAATATACTTCTTGATCCTCTCTTCTTCCTATAATATTCTCCTTTTGTCTACATTAAATAAATATAATTCTTAATATTTTCAGTATAAACCAAGTTGAATATAACCTTTTTTTAGTATTTATGCATATAATAATATCAACATATAACATGTTTTTAATCAGCTTATTTCCATTCTATTTATAAAAAATCATCTTATTAAATCATTATATGTCCTGTTTTCAAGATTCTGAGAGAAGCTTAATTTCCCCTCGGTATTCAAACCACTCTTATCAGTCATGTGTGTGTGTGTGTGTTATTGGGGACAAAAAAGACAAAGCAAGTAAGGTATCAGGTTTTTGTCTCCAATGTTTTTTTGTCTCCCACGTTCATCTGACAGCCCTTTAATCCATTTTATTTGTTCTTTTTTATCCTCAGATTTGTTTTGAGGTTCTGGAGGATAAGGCATCTTTATTATAGTAAGGTTTTCAGATTTTTTTTTTGTATTAAATTGTAGTTTTCTTCATTTGTAGCTTTTCTATTTAAGTCACTTTCATTTAATTTATATTCTGTTGTCTGATTCATTCTTTGTTGTCATTTTTTGAGTGTCATTTAGTTGTAGGTTTAAGTTAGAGATATGTTCGTTTATATTGTCAAACTGATTTCTAATCTCATCATGGTTTGAAACAATTATCATTTGAATCTGTCCCAGCATTGTGTATATTTTCTCCTGTAATGTATTATTGTCTTGAATCATTGTTCCTGCAGATCTTTGAAGCTCCAAACTGGATTCTTCAGGAAAAGGTGTTAAGTATGGTTTTATATTACTTTTAGATAGGTATATAATATCCATTTTATCTCTCCCCTCTAAGTAGTTTTCCATCAGTGTCATAGCCTTTTTAATTAGCTTTATCAAGCCAATCCATTTTAAAATCCAAACAGCCAAATCTTACGTAGTTCTTGTCTTTATATAATAGTTTTATAATCCAGTACATTTCCAATTTTCAAGGCACACTGAAAACAATATTTTGTGGCAGTTTTCTTTTCAGGGGTCTTATAATTATCGGCCAGTCAGGATTCAGTTCAAAGTATTTGACCATCTAAATGTTTTCCAGTAATTTCTCCTTTAGAAGATTAGCCAAATCCCAATTTTTTTCTTTCTTTGCAAACAGTTCTTAGGTTAAGATTTAAGAATGCAGTTCAGTGTGTTTATAATCCCAAAAGGTCAGCAGTTTCTAAACATATGTAGTTTCACTCAGTAGTAGATAACTCAATGCTTTTGTTCCCAGCCGTTTTTTGCTGTTTCTAGGTGTCTTGCCAAATTCTAGGTCAGTGCTGCTATAGTTTTCTCTAACCTCCCACAAAATGTCACTGTTCATTTTTCAACTTTTTAAAACAAAGAGGGTTTTTTTGTTCTTCTTTTTCTCTATATATAAAATTTCATCAATGCTTTTTCAGATATACAGTTTTAACAATTTTCTTAGCTTTCAAATTTATCCAAACTGTGGTAATGTTTATTCCCCATAAGGGTTTAATTCACCACTTCTGTCTATAGGAGGGTGAGGCAATCTCCCCTTCTCACTTTGGGAGACTTTTTGCTTCTTGGGGATCTTTTCCAGAAAATTAGATATAAGATAGGAGAGAGAAGATCAAATTCCTCAACCAGTTTCAAGCACGCTGTTCACTGTTGTGCTGGCTAGTGCCTTTGGACTTCTGCTGCAAGTAGCTTGGGCTGGTCAGTGAGGTGTGGCCAGCCTTTCTCCTGTCAGGTTAGAAGGCTTTCCGCAAACCGAAGGAAATGACTTCCATTGTTCCAGAGTCGTTGGGGCACCCTTCTTTCTTCGCCACCTCTCCAGGGTGACTTAGACCCATTTAAGGTCCCCTGGCAGGGCAAAACTAGCTGCGGGGTATGGAGGTCTGCAATCCCACGACTGGTGCTATGGCACAAAAGTGGAAGTCTACAATAGCAATTTTTAGTGCTTGGTAAACAATGTGTTGTCTGGGTTCCTATATTTATTTATTTATTTATTTATTGGATTTATATGCTGCTCCTCTCCAAAGACTCGGAGCGGCTATTTAACAATATTTAAATAGCGGATATTTAACAATAATCAATGATAATTACTTTCTATGATTTCATAATCAACATACTAATTAGAAATACATTTCCTTGATCTTCTCTTCTTCCAACAGTATTCTCCTTTTACCAACATTGAGCAAATATTGTTCTTAATACTTTCGATACATACAAAGTTGAATATAAACATTTTTCTCACATTTATGCAAATAATAATAACACAGTGTGTGTCGTCTTTTCTAATCAGCTTATGTTACAGTTGCATTTGCAAAACATCATCTTATGTAAATCACTATAGGTCCTGTTTTCAGAATTCTTATTTAAGCTTAATTTCCCCTCAGTATTCAAAACATTTCTTGTCAGTTATAATTTTCTCAAAATTGATTACATTTAAATATCCCAAACATTTCATTCACTTAAACCAGTGGTTCTCAACCTTTTTCAGGTTGAGACCCCACTTGCCCCGCCCATGCGCAGCGCGTGCACACGTGCGTCGGGCCGATCCGCACATGCGCGGCGCGCACGCAACGAAAAAAACCCAAAAACAAAATGGCAGACTGCGACGGGCCAATCCGCACATGCGCGGCACGTGCGCATGACGGCCCGAACCGTGCATGCGCGGCGTGCACACGACGAAAAAAACAAAAAAACCCCAAAAAAACAAAATGGCGGACCGCGGTGTCCGGCGACCCCCGCGAAATGATCATTTGACCCCAAATGGGGTCGCAACCCATAGGTTGAGAACCGCTGACTTAAACCATCCTGATACGTTTACCTTTCCCATTTCATAAAAAAATACTATACTACTTATAAATCACATCTCTCTTACTATAGGACCCATTCATATCCAAAATTTAACTATTCTTTTAACCATATTCAAACAAGTGTTTAGTCATATACCGTAGTACTTCATCTGGTAGGTCAAATCATCTCTCTTAAGTCTGGCTCTCACCTTCTTCTTTTGCCAAGCAGCACTGCCAAGTCAGTGTGTTCAGCTTGCCAGGGGACTCTTCCTGTATTTTTATGAGTGTTGTTAAGAAGAGAAAGACAAATTGAGTAAAGCACTTTTGAGGGGGAGTTTTGCCCATTTATATTCGTTAAGAAGCTTCCACTTTCCTTCTCCCTCAATTTCTCTTTTCATTTTTTGTCTCCAAAACTCTAGTGGTTCTCCTGACAGCTCTATAATCCATTTTATTGGATCTTCTTTCTTATCCTTAGGTTTGTTTTGAAGTCCTGAAAAATAAAATGTCTTTTCCATTTCCAATATTATAGCAGAGTCTTGCAGATTTTTCTTTGTCTATGTTAAGCTGTAATTTTCTTCATTTGTAGCCTCTATCTTTGGGTCATTTTCCTCTGATTTTTGTTCTATTGTCTGATTTATTTTTTCATTTTTGTCATCATTTTCTGAGTTTTTAAGTGTGAGCTTAGATCAAGAATGTGCTCATTTATATCATCAAAATTATTTTTAATCTCATCATGATTTGAAACAATTGTCATTTGAATTAGTTGCAACATAGCATGCATTTCCTCCTGGAAGATATTTGTCTTGTCTTGAAGTATTACTCTTACAGGTCTCTGATGTTCCAGACTGGGGATTTTGGAAAAGAATATTGAGTGTGGTTTCCTACCACTTTTAGTTAGATATGCAACCTCCATTTTCATCAAACCAACCAGTCTTAAGTTCCAAACACCAAAGTCTTATATAGTTCTTATCTTTATGTATGGCCTTTATAGTCCAATGTGTTTCCAATTTTCAGTCCACCTCTAACAGCAATATTTTATAATGGTTCTTCTGCTCAGGGATCCTATAATTATTAATCAGCCAAAGTTGCAGTTCAAAATATTCAACCACTTAAAAACAATCCAATAGTTTCCCCTCTAGAAGAATAGCATAAAAGTCAAGGTTTTAATTTCTCTGCAAAAAACTTGAACTTAAAGATCACAGCTCAATAAGTGTTTATAATCCAAGAAGTACAGCAGTTTTTATTATAATTGTAATTTATTGTAATTGTAATCTCATTCTGCAATAAATAGCCCAGTGTATTTTCTTTCCTCTGCTCCCAGCTGTTCTCTATTTAGCTAAGAGTCACTGAGTATCAAAGGAATAAGGTGTTCTCTGATTCTAGACGTCTTGCCAATTTCTGAGCCAAGGCAGCTGTAGTTCTATACTCTGATCCACCATTAGACGTCAGTAACTATTTATTTTCCAACTTTTAAAATGGAAAATTATTTTGTTGTAATTTTATCAAAATTCTTTCAAATGGAAAATCTTTTTTATTAAATTTTTTTATTTTTTAAACGAACAAAACAAAACATAACACACATACACACACAGTGTATACTCCTCCCTTTTTTTAACAGCGATTTGGTAACGGTAATCTTCTATTATTTACATTTCCCCTCCCTTATTCTTCTTTAGAATATTTGTCTTTGTTGCCCCATTGTTTCTTATTTGTATTTTTCTTCCTTCATACTATACTTCATACTAAGAATAATACATATTATTATTACTATACATTATTATACACACATTTTCCACTTTTGACCTTTCCACATTTATTCTCCTCTATTATTTCTAGTCTCCAACCAGTCATACCACTTGTTCCATATTAGATAATACTCTGCGTCTTCCTTTTCTTTTATCTCTTTTGTTAATTTGTCCATCTCAGTACAGTCCAGGATTTTTCTTATCACTTCTTCCTCTGATGGTATATTCTCATTTTTCCAGAACTGTGCGTATGCTATTCTTGCTGCCGTTGTTATATGTAGAATTAAGTACCGTATTTCTTTACTATATTTTCTGTTTAAAATACCCAGCAAGAAGATCTCTGGTTTCCAGTCTACAGGTTGGTCTATTATTTCTTCAATCCATCTTCTTATTTTAGTCCAGTATTTTTTCGCAACTGGACATGTCCACCATAAATGATAATGTGTTCCATGTACTTTTTTACATTTCCAACATGTTGGCAAATTGTTCTGGAACATCTTGGCAAGCTTTGCTGGTGGAAGATGCCATCTGTAAAACATCTTCAACTGGTTTTCCTTGAATGCCACTGACATAGTAAATTTTATGTTTATTTCCCATATTTTTCCCCATTTCTCCAATTCTATATTATATCCAAAAAAATTTGCCCATCTAATCATTTGTCTTTGACAACCTCGTCTTCCATTCTATATCTCAATAGGTATTTGTATAAATTGCTAATTAATTTTATTTCTGTTCCATGTATAATTTTATCCAATTCTTGCTGCTCTTTTTGTATTTCAAAATTTTTTTGTCCTCTGTATATTTAGATTGAATTTGTGTAAATGTCCACCAGTCAATCTCTCTGCCTATATCTTGTTCCAATTCTTGTTTTGTTTTCAGATTTCCCTGTTCATTTACTAATTCCTTGTATCTAATTATCTTATTTATCTCCAGTAGATTTGGGTGTTTCAGAGCTTCTGTTGGGGATAACCACATTGGAATTCTTATATAATGTTTTTGTTTTATTTTTTCCCAAGTCTGTAGCAATGCATTCCTAACTATGTGTCTTTGAAAGTATCTGTGTATTTTATATTTTTCGTCCCATAGGAATGCATGCCACCCTGCTTGCAAGTCATATTCTTCTATTGTTAAAACTCTAGTATTTTTCAAATCCATCCAATCCTCTAGCCAAGTTAAGCTCGATGCTTGGTAGTATATTTCTCACTCTGGTAATGCCAATCCCCCTTTCATATCTTGCAAGAGTTTTAATTTAATCCTGGGTTTTTTCCTTTGCCATATACATTTAGTGACCAATTTATTTAATTCTTGAAAGAATGTTTTCCCTAATTTTATTGGAATAACTTGGAACAGAAATAATATTTTTGGCAATATATTCATTTTGACCGTAGCGGTCGTCCCTAAAAATGAAATTTGCAGATTTTCCCAATTTTATAAATATTTTTTAATCTGGTGTAATATTTTGTCATAATTGTCCTCCTTAATCGAGGAACATTTTGCTGTAAGCCAGATCCCTAAATATTTTATTTTCTTGGTTATACTTATCTTTGTTTTATCTTCCAGTTCACTTTCCTGTGCCTTTGTAAGATTTTTGGTTATTAATTTGGATTTATTCTTATTAATCTTAAGTCCGGCTACCTCACCAAATTCTTCTATTTTTTGAATCAATTTAAAGCCGGTTTCTAATAGATCTTCCAAAATGAATACCAAATCATCAGCGAAGGCCTGGACTTTATATTCTTCCTTCTTAATTTTTAAACCCTTTATTTCCTGGTCCTCTCTGATCTTTGTCAGGAGTATTTCTAATGATAAAATAAATAGAAGAGAGGAAAGTGGACATCCTTGTCTTACTCCTTTGGTTATATCATTTTTTCTGTCATTTCATCATTTATAATTACCCTAGCTGTTTGTTTAGTATATATTTTCTCAACCATCTTTCCAAATTTTGTCCCAAAATCCATATAGTACAATTGTGTTATAATAAACTTCCAGTTCAGATTGTCAAATGCCTTCTGGGCATCAAGAAAAACCAGTGTAGTTTGTCTTTCACAATGGACTTCATAAAATTCTAAAGTGTTCATTATTATCCTCATATTATTTTTCATTTGTCGTCCTGGTAGAAATCCATTTTGATCTGAATGGATGTAGTTATTCAATTTTTTTATTCTTTCTGCTATTATTGTTGTAAATGTCTTATAATCTGTATTCAGTAAAGAAATTGGTCTATAGTTTTGAATTTGTTGTAGGTCTGAGTCTTCCTTAGGAATGAGGGTGATGATTGCTTCCGTCCAAGTTGTCGGTATCTTCACCTCCTCCAGCACCTCATTGTAAATCTCCAACATTATACATTGTAGTGACTCAATGTATAACTCAACCGGAATTCCATCTGGGCCTGGTGATTTATTGTTTTTTTTGTTTGTTTTTTCAATGCTGTTTCTAATTCTATTGCGGTTATTGTTCTATTCAACATTTCCTTTTGTTCTTCGGTGATTTTGCTCATTTTTGCTGCCTCTATATATTGTTTGACTTTATCATCTGCTTTATCTTCCTGATGGTATAGCTTTGAAAAGAAATTTTGTATTATTTTCTTCTTTTCTTCCTGTCTATATTGTACTCTTCCACTTTCGTCTTGTAGTTGATATATTGTTCTTTTGCCTTTTTCTTTTTTTAATTTATAGGCCAACCATCGACCAGTTTTATTCGCATTTTCAAAGTAATTTTGTTTCGCCATCCTAATTTTCTGTGCCATTTCTTTTTGTGTTGTCAGGTTAATCTTGTGTTTTATAATATTCCATTTTTCTTTTATCTTTTTATTTTGTGGGTCCTTCTGTAGATCACCTTCTATTTTTTTTAATTCTTCTTGTAATTTTCCTTGTTGAAGTCTCCTATCTTTGTTTTTCTTAGAGTTGTATGCAATTGTCAATCCCCGAATGTAAGCTTTTGTAGTATCCCACAAATTTTGTGTTGATGTCTCTTCCTTTTTATTTACCTGAAAAAATAATGTCAACTCCTTTTCTAGCATCTGTATATATTGTTTATCTTTACACAGTCTTTGATTCATTGACCATCTTTTTCTCTGTTTCTGGCCTTTCCATTTTATTATTATTGGGTTGTGATCCGCCCAATCATTAAGCCCTATTTCAATTTCATCTATCCCATTTTGTACTTCTGTTGTTGCCCAGGCCATATCAATCCTAGACCAAGATTGATGCGGATACGAATAGAACGTATATTGTTTGTCTGACTTGTGTGTCTCTCTCCATATATCCTGAAGGTTGAGTTCTGTTACCATGTCAAAGAACGATTTTGGTAGTATATTTTTCTTCTTTTTGTTCTTTTTACTACTCTTATAATCTTTCTTAACGTCAATTATTGCATTTAAATCCCCAATCATACAAATACTTTTGTGATCCAGATCCACTAGTTTCTTATGTACCTTTTAAAAAAAAATTCATGTTGATTATTATTTGGTGCATATACTGCCGTTAATAAGATTTGGTTTTGCCCTAATTCTATTTCCAACATTAAAATTCTCCCCTCTTCATCCAAATATATTAATTTTGATTTTATTTTTTCTTTAACATACATAGCAATTCCTCCTTTCTTGTTTTGTGCTAATGTTGTGTATAGTGTTCCTAATTTTACATTCTCTAGTAGTTTTCTATAATCCTTTTTTATATGAACTTCCTGAAGACATATCACATCTGCATCCAATTTTCTTAATTTGTTAAACGTTTGTGCTCTTTTTCTTGGCATATTTAAACCATTAATGTTTACAGAGAAGAGCTTAATTCGTCTCCCATTTTTACTTGATCTATTTTTTTATGCTTCTTGTCTCTATTACCCTTCCTTTTGCTCCTTTTCTTTTTAACCTTTCTCTTTCTTGTATCTTTTGTATTTCTCTTTCTTGTTCGACTTCCTCTAATAAATCTTCATCCTGACTTTTACTCTCCAGTTCTTCCCTACTTTCTTGTTCTTCTCCCTGCATAAAGTAACGTTCATAAAAGTCCTGCGCTTACATAAGTGTATCTATCTTATATTTTTTTCCTGCCAAGTTAGAAATATGCCTTCAGTTATTAACCATTGAAACATAACTTTATATTTAGTTAATTGGGTCGTTAGAAATTAGTATTCTCGTCTCTGATTTCGTATTCTACGTGGTATTTGTTTTAATACAATTATTTCTTTACCCTTATATATTATTGGTTCATCTCTTGTTTTTTTATATATTTCATCCCTTATTGGTCTTCTAGTAAACCTTACGTGGACCTCTCTTGCCAATCTATGCCTTCGTGCATAATTTGTATATACTCTATATATTTCGTCTATGTCTTTTCTTTTTTCCTGTTTGTCCTTTCCTAACATCTCCGCCAACATCTCCGCCATCTTCTCTCCCAAATCTTCTTCCTTTTCCTCTACAATATTTTGGAATCTTAGAAACAACAAAGCTTTATCCATTTCCAAAAAGGCAATAGATTCAGTCAACTCCCTATTTACCTGCTTGGATTTCTGTACCATCCTTTCTATTTTGCTATCAACTTGCTCCGTTTTTGTTTCAACTTTTTGAATTCTTTGTTCATTTTCCATCATTGGTTGTTGTATATTGCCTATCTTGTCATTCATGTTTTTAATTTCATCTCTCATTTCTCCAATATCATTCTTGATTTCTTTGTGATGTATTTTCGTTTCTTCATGATTATTTGCTATTGCCTCTTGGGTTATTGTCATTGTTTCTT
Source organism: Bothrops alternatus (assembly GCA_034064705.1). Lineage (NCBI taxonomy): Eukaryota > Metazoa > Chordata > Lepidosauria > Squamata > Viperidae > Bothrops > Bothrops alternatus. Next base: position 1,856,763 of record JARGCV010000091.1, on the reverse strand, counting down.
GAATCATTTGTAGTGTTATCTGCATGCTCTGTGGATTCATTGCCAATTCTGCTTTTTCTTTTTCTTTCCCCAACGTAGTCACTATCATTCTTTGACCTGTAGGAGAGGCCATTATAGGTGTGGGATTTGTAATTGGTTTTTTTGCCTACTTTAGTTGTTGTTGTGGTACTTGTCATTTTTATTACTTGAATAATATTTCTCCACTTTTGCATATACCAATTTATGGCAAGTTGTTTTTGTTGATCCAGTTGGTTTTCAATCTATATAGTCTAAGCTTATATATATATATATATATATATATATATATATATATATATATATATATATATATATATATATATATATATATATATATATATATATATATATATATATATATATATATATATATATATATATATATATATATATATATATATATATATATATATATATATATATATATATATATATATATATATATATATATATATATATATATATATATATATATATATATATATATATATAGATTGCACCCTGTAAACCCAAATATGGGAGGAAGGAATCATTCTTTCCTTTTGCTTGTTTCAGCTCAACCCAGAGCCATCTTGCAAGCACAAATATATATATGTTGTTTTTAAAATTGTTGACAAAGAAATAAGGGATTTCTGATATAGCCATTTCGAGTTTCTTAACTCTCTTCAGTCAGAACTCACGCTTCCGGATCCCAGGTTCGAATCCCGGAAGGGTGAGTTCTGACTGAAGAGAGTTAAGAAACTCGAAATGGCTATATCAGAAATCCCTTATTTCTTTGTCAACAATTTTAAAAACTATATATATATATATATATATATATATATATATATATATATATATATATATATATATATATATATATATATATATATATATATATATATATATATATATATATTTATATATATATATATATATAATATTTCTATCAATATATATGACTATAATACCTTTATAGAACATTATTCTTAGGGTTAATGTTAAAAAATAAAATTACAAATAGAGTTATACCTTTCCTTATCCCACTATTATCTGGTATAATTTATAATACTCTTAACACCTCTTATATATATTTCTATAACACTACACACAATACATATATCACTGCTCTTAATTTCATTCACTATCACTCTTATTTGAATAATCACCTGTCCATATTTCTTTACTACCGTGTTTCCCCGATAGTAAGACACCCCCGATTGTAAGACGTATCGGGGGTTTCAGGGGGGTCGGCTAATATAATCCATGCCCCAAAAGTAAGACGTATGTCTTACTTTCGGGGAAACACGGGGGGCGGAGGGGAGGGAAGATGGACGCGCACACCCGGTGGAAATGGCGGGGCTGGGGAAGAGACGCCAAGGGGGGCAGCTGGACCTCCCCGCGCAAGCCGAGCCCCGAGCCTCTCCAGCCGCGCGCCGGGCCAGCAGGCTGCGCAGGGAGAGCCACCGCCGCCGCCACCACCCCAGCCGATGGCTGCCTAGGAGGCTTCTGCCGGGGGCGGAGGGGAGGGAAGATGGACGCGCACACCCGGTGGAAACGGCTCCCTTCCAAGAACATCAGTTCTCCCTCTGGTTTTTCCATTCGGAGCTGCCCGGCAGCGGCGCAAAGCTCTGGATTCCGCTCCCCCCCGCCACGCTCCGCTCTTGCAGCGCCTTTTCGGCTAAGCGGCGGGGCAAACTCTTTCCAAACGCTCGCATCCACATCTCGCCGCCGTCCCTGCGGACCAGTCCGGGCAGCAGAGCGCGCGGGACTGGCGCAGGTCTGGGGCCGCGCGCAGGCCTGCTCTGGGCTGGCGGCGGTGGCGGTGGCGGGGCGGGGAAGGGAGGGGAGGGGAGCGCCGGTCACCCCTGCCACACAGGCAAAGCTTCGTGGCGCCCGCCGCCCCCGCCTTCGGAGCGAGGCAACTCTTTCCAAACGCTCGCATCGGCGCAATGTACCTGTGGCGATTCCCCGGCGGGCCCTGGGCTAACGGGGCTGGCGGCCACGCGAGCTCTTTGCTCCGGCCTTTTTATTTTTATTTTTATTAACAAGCGGCGTGGAGAAGAAGAAGAAGAAGAATTAGAAGGAAAAGGAAAGCTCGGCCTTCTTTGGGAAGAGGACCCAGCGCGAAGCTTTCGCTTGGGTTGGATGCGTGTTGCTTTCCGCCCAGAGAAGCGGAAGCCCAACGATGCCTTTCCGAGGGAGCTGGCCCGGCGCGCGGCTGGAGAGGCTCGGGGCTCGGCTTGCGCGGGGAGGTCCGGCTGCCCCCCTCGGCGTCTCTTCCCCGCCTCCTTCCCGACTCCCTCGGCCGACCTTCTTCCGGGGCGCCGCTCGCCAAAGTGCGCTTGCCCCGCTTTCCTGCCCCGCGAAAAGGCCGGAGCAAAGAGCTCGCGTGGCCGCCAGCCCCGTTAGCCCAGGGCCCGCTGGGGAATCGCCACAGGTACATTGTGCCGATGCGAGCGTTTGGAAAGAGTTGCCTCGCTTGCCCCGCCGCTTAGCCAAAAGGGCGCTGCAAGAGCGGCCGGCGCTCCCCTCCCCTCCCTTCCCCGCCGCCGCTGCCGCCGCTGTCTTACTTTCAGGGAAACACGGTATACTATAATTACTTTCTCACTTCTATTTAATTCAATTACTCAATTATGCTTACTTCTATTTGTTAATACAATTCATTTACTTCATTCCTTTTAATACATTGCCTGACACCCCTTTTCTACTTGTAGCTTAGTCACTGTCTGTATATGAGTGCTACAATATTGCATCAGCCTTTTTTCTCTCTGTCTCAATTTAATGTATCCACCGATCCACCAAATGTCACCTCTTATTTCTTCTTCTATATATCCAATATTTCCAAAATGTCCACTCGTCACTTTGCCCAGATATATGTCAGTTAAAGTCCAAATTTCAATGCTATTTGTTCTTTAAAAATAAGTTCCACTAAGTAGTATTAAATTTCTCCGTTGTCTCACTTCACCTGTTAATTTTTCAAAGCCCTTCTTAATCACCCTTTGTTGCCTCCAGCCGTCCTTTCTTCAGTCCTTTCTCTAGTTTCAATCTCTACTTCTTACAGCTCTTAAATTCCAGTCTTTCATACTTTATAAACTTTACTGTGGGCTTTCTGCTTCTTCACGCTGCTCTCATTCTGCTCTATCACTTCCTTCTCCACTCTATTCCAATTCAGTTGCCACTGTGTCTCTCTCCTTATCACTTTGCTTTTTCTGCACCTTCTCTCAGCCAAATGTTCCTCACCTCCTTCAGGGGTTTTCCTCATCTCCCGTACAAAGCTGTCAGTTCTACTTTTCACTTCCCTCTGAGACTGCTGCCATTGCTCCAGGCTGGCCTTAAAGACCAGCTTCTTCTCCACCAATTTTAAAAGTGCTGCTCCTGTCTGCTTGGGTGTTTGCTTTCGACCCGGCTTCTCTGAAGCTTCCTCTTTAGTTTACCAATCTCTCCAGGATCGGCAAAGCCCTTGCTGCGCTCTTAGCAAAGATTTTTCAGGATTTAGGAACAGAGGTCTGTTCCTTCACCCGCTCCACAATGACATCACAGCCAGAAGTCTCAAATGGAAAATCTTAACAATTTCCATAATTTTCAGTTTTATCCAGATTGTAGATTTATATTAATCCGTTTCGATGTATTTCTGTTCCCCCTAAAAATTAAATCTCTGCTTCCATCTATGGAAGGATAGGGTTATAATCCCCTTCCCTCCCACTTTCGGAGGATTTTTTTCTTCTTGGGGATCTTTTCCAGGAAATCAGTCTCAAAATAGAGAAGAGAAGATAGATATTCTCACCCAGTTCCAAACACATTGTTCACAGTTGTTCTTAGTTAGTGCTTTTGGACTTTGGATGCCGGTAGCTTGGGTTAGTCATCGGAGTGCTTTTCTTCTGTCAGTTTGGAGGGCTTCCCCCAGATCAAACGGATCAACTGCCAACTTTCTGGGATTGATGGGGGAGCTCTCCTTCATCACCTCTCCAGGGTGACTTTAAACCCATTTAGGGTCCCCTGGCAGGAGGAAACCAGCTGTGGGGTCCGGAGCCCCGCAATCTCTCAGCTGTGTTGCTACGATGCAAAACCAGAATTCTCATTTTACTCAGTTTAACTAGGTCTATTATAATACTATATTTTAACTAGAGCAACATACTTGTAACAAACATTGAGCAAAATCTAGTTATCATTGTTCCTTAATGTAAATAACCTCAAGACAAAAGAAGTAGACATGATAGCTAGCTAATTGGGCAGGTTGAATCATGTTTGTACATGAATCCAATCTCTGCTTGAAAAGCAGTTCCTGTTTTAGATCAGAGTATGAAGTTTAAGTCTCTATTTCCTGTATTCCGTTAAATATTAGTTTAATTTTTATACTGTAGTGTTATGTTTACATAGATTATCTACATAATGCTATCCTGCCATAAAACTGTTCAAATCATCCTGATACTTTCAGCTATGCATGTGGTGAGCTAACAGTTAAAACTCAGAAGCGAAACTACATCCCACCTGTCAAAAATGCTATGAACTTTATTTTGGTTGTAAAGTGACTGATTAAGATAAGAATTGGGCCCACACAATTACTGTGTGACATGTTAGATTTCTAACAAGATAATTAAATGGTACATGATATAAGCCATTTGCCTTTCTTAGATTTTGGAGAGAGCCAAAAGACCATTCATTACATTGTAATTTCTGCCTAACAAGTACAACAGGAATCACTCTAAAAGTAAACACATTGTGAAATACTCTGATTTACCGTGTGCAATGAGATCACTCCTACACAGTAAGCAGTTGCCTGTACTACATCCTCCAGATGTTTAGTGCAATTAATCTACTGATAATGATAATGCATACACAGGGCATATAAGAGAAAATATTGATTCAAAAATTCAACATTTCAAGTCAGCTGCATTTGTTGACCTAAGGGGATTTTAATGATCTTGTGTGATTTGAACTTGTCAGAGAAGCAGGGTAGGTTCAAGAGTAAAGGAATATAATCTTCTCAGTTATGATATGAAAGAGGTTTTGTTGTTGTTTCTGCAGTTGCCATGATGAATTTAACAAGAACATGGACTAGTGTTTTGTAAAGAAGTTTGTTTAGTTATGTGTTCTTGGTCATGAACACAGTGTAAATAAGTGGCACTTGTTCAGTAACTCCACAAAAGCTAGTTCATGAAAAAAGACATTCTTCATAATTTTATTTATTTTAATATCAAATTTAGAGATTGCCCATCTCACCCACAGAGCAACTGGAATAATGGAAATAAATTACTGACAGCTAATGTTGTATGATAGGTAAATGATAGGTAAAGGCAGTGCCAATGTGGCTAGGGTGAAAGAATTATATCAGAACATGAACCTACTTTTGGGAAAGATCCAGTATGAAAAATATAAATTGAACATTGGTGAATATTTGAAGGTCATTACAAATCTGCAGCTTGAATACACAAAACACTTTTTGCATTTTATTAGAGTAGGACAGTAGGAACAAGAAAACACATTACAATCAGAATGACTACCCAAAAATGATCAGGAAAAAAGAATGTGATAAACAGTCTGCTTGCTGACTATGAATATGGCCTTTCATATATCATTTTAAAACTAACCCTAGACTACCAAAATTTTGAAATGCACTGGAAGTTCCTTAAGTAAGAAAGATTCTGTATTTCCTAAATCTACCTCCCAAACTATCCCCACAGAAGGTAATCATATAGTGGGAAAATACCAAAAAAGGACTCTTGATATGACATGTGGTAAAAGTAGATTATTCCTCAAATCTTCCCTATATAAACTCTGACTAGCTTTGTTCAGAAGTTGCTCATTTTCCAGATAATGCAAACACAATTCCTCACTGTTGGGGTAGAGGTGGAGGGGTGAGGGAGAGATAAGGTAAGTGTGGTGTGGTCAGAAAATACAAGCAACTACTCTAAGTATACCTTCTGAAGCATACTAATGGTTCAGACACAAAGGACTCTGTCTTGCAGATGAAAAGCTTATTATAAAGAGAAGAGCATCTTCCTCCCTGCAGCCTTCTATGTCCCTGAAATAGACACATTTTTACCATCACCAATCTGCTTTTTCACCAGCAAGTTCTTTTGAATTTCTGGTTCAGCATACATCAGATATTTGACTGCTGAGTAATTAGTAAGCACCATGGAGTCTGGTAGAAATCCATCTTTGTCCTATTCATCTTTTTCACTTGCAGCAGAATAAATTCATAGCTCTGGACTTGTTCTACCCTACAAGTTTCTGCCCTGCAGTGCACCTGTCAGAGCAGTGAAACTGTGAATGTGGCTGCTGTAATGCTAACATGGTTGCAACAAGACTCATGTTGTTCGAGGATCATCTTCATTATCACCTTCCCCTTTAAAGGAATTGTTTTCATCCATCCACCCATGTTGTTCTTCTGCAATGAACACTCCTTCCTCCCACCAAACTGCCTTTAGCTGAAATCCATAATCTAAATACTGTAAATGTTTTTACTGACCTCTCTCTAAAGTCAGAGGAGCATTTGGTCCAACCAGCATAGCTACAGCTCCAGCTCCACCTGTTGGTCTTGCATTTCCAGTTGCATACACAGCAATATCACCACAAACCACCAAGGCATAGCGTCCTGGCATGACAAGAGCATCACCAAAGTGTCAACACTGATGAAAAGAAAAATAGATAAAGTCTACCTAATTTTCTTCATAAAATGGGCTGAAGTTCTTTTGTAGCTTCGATTCCTGTTCCAGTAGCTGTTATCTATTCAAGAACATATTTACCTAAGCCAATGTTTTTGAATAGTACTGACTTTAAGATGTGTTCAGCTCTGGGATTCTTGGAATTGAAGTCCACCCATCTTAAATTTGCTGAAACACTGGCCTAAGTCAAAAAAGAGAGGCCCCTACCAGGGTGTCAACTGAAGGCCTGTGGGCCAGATGCATCACACGCAGGCCACATCTGCCCCAGCTCTACAAAGGCAAAAAATGTTGTGATACATCATGATACGTCACGTGATGCAATCAAGTTTGACACCCATGCCCTACACCAAGGACCTCTGTTTTGACATCAAAGAGCCAATAGAAGTACAGAAAAGGTAAGCAAAAATTTACAAGACAGATGAAACAGGTGGTTGAATTCAGTTTACATATGGTGAGAATTAAGATTTAATGAATGGAATACACAGTAGAGAGGTTTGAAAGGAAGGACCTAGATAAAAAATACGTGTTATAATATGTTAGGGTTTCCCCCTCCCCTAAAAATTGTCCTGTCAGCTGAAAGATGTGGCAGTGGAAGTTGCAGCCTGATTTGGGAAACCTGAGTGGGGAAGGAATACTTTTCAACCATTCCCTGTTGGTAAAAACAGCTATGGGGAAAAATCACAATAGCACTATCAATCATAAAACTTGTAACAGGGTTAAATATAGCTTGCATAGCTAAATTTTGTGCTTTAAAAAAAGACCTCAAGGAGCATCCCCCAACTCAATATTATGGTGGCACACAATGACACCTTCTGAAATTGTGGCTCCTTTAACAAACACTAGCCATTTCCTACCTGTAGTAATATTCCTGACAGCCTCGTGGAAGGAGGCAGCCACAGCCTTTACTGCCCTTTCTCTAGCTGCTGTCTAATAGTCCCCTCAATGAACTCTGGGTAGAGGCCAAGTGTCTAAGCAAGGACAAAATGACTATTTTAAAGTCACTGGGGAGTCCCAAACCTCCCCAGCCTACTCTCTGAACTTTATCATAGCAGTGGTAGAACTATTTTTCTCAAGTTGGTTGAAATGGAGTTGAATTTTCCAAGGGCCACAGAAGCTGGCTGAGGAATTCTGGGAGTTGAAGTCCACAAGTCTTAAAGTTGCCAAGGTTGAGAACCTCTGCCTTAGACTCTCCAACTAAAAGAACTGAATTCAGTCTGTCAACACTTACCATCCCAGGAGCTGGATTCCACCCAATCAGCAGAGTTGAATAGAGAAGCTGTACCTCCATAGCAGGCATTGGTTGTGTCAATGCCCTCAATGTCTGTGTTCCCTGAATCCTGAAAGAGCTGCATCAGAACAGTTTTAACAGCTTTGGATTTGTCAATAATAGTTTCTGTTCCAACTTCCAGGCGGCCAATAGAATCCCAGGAAAGTTTGTTTCTTTCTACCAGATTCTGTACCACAGTCAGGCACAAGGAATTGATGTCTTCATGTGTAGCACAGAAACCCATCTGCTTCTGGCCTAGGCCTATGGTATATTTCCCTGATTCTACCCCATCATATTTCTCTAACTCACTTTGTTCTACATATTGGAATGGGAAATATACCTCCAGAGCAAGGATACCCACATCCTTAGGCCATGGAGAGATTGTCTGGAGTGGTTGTATATAATCTGTGGAGAAACTGCAAGACAAGTAGAGAGGAAAGGTTTTTCACAATACACATTTAGATATAATTCTGGCTTCTACACTCTTAGGAGGGATACCTTACAAAACAAACATGTTTCAGACTGATGTAGGTAAGGACCTTGCTTGCCTTATGAATATCCCACAAGTAAATAACAAGAACAGGTATATTTATACTCAGGGAAAAGGAATATTCACAATCTCTTGTTTGCTAGGTAAATTTACTATAATTAAACCCCACTGTGTAAATAGCTGTTGCTCCACATTTAGGCATTACTGTACAATCTGAGAAGCAACTTACTGAAGTGCTTATTTTCTCACTCCATCTCCAATGTCCCTGTGAAGCTTTGGAAAAGTGAAGTACCTTTCAATCAACAATGACACAAAGGTGCTTGGAGTTGTAGTGGCAGCCTTCAGATAAGACTACTGCTGCATTCAAATAAATAAATGTGGAAATTCCTAGTGCTAGAGAGGGCTCATTCAATGATAGATATATTGCAGGCATCCCCAATTCTGTGAGATGTGTATAAACAAATCTGATTTGTATAAACAAATAAAAGAAGGTCCTATTTATGGTAGTGATGATTTGCTTCTATACTTAAGTTCCAACGAATTTTGTTCCAATTTTTCTGTCACTGAAGGAAATTAGATACGTCTCTACCAAAAAACATTTTGATATTCACCCTGATATTCAGGTGCTGCCTTTTGAGACAGGCTCTTGAAATAGCCTCCTTTTAGTTTCTACAGTTATATTTTCTTTCTCTTAAAAAGGGCTTTGAGAACTGGTGAGAACTAGTTCTATAATTTCTGTTTTGTTATACTGTCACTGATCATATTGTAGCAATACTTTACAGATTTGACTTTATAGATTTTAGTTTTTTGCAAACTTGTATTAAGAGAAAAATAGAAACATTTATTTTAAATACGGATGAACAAATGAGATATTTGAATAGTATCTAAGTTTTTCTTTGCCCTTTAGCATTTAGGTGAACTGTGGAATTAAGACTTTTATTGTGTTTAGATCTACAGCATCTTAAAAACAGATGCATTCCAATAGCCGACAGGATACTTACTCATCCTAATCCTAACATATTGTTATCAAGAGGTTAATGTTTAATACAAAGACCTTTGATTACATTTACACAAGATCAACATTGCTGGACAGCACAAGGGGTCAGGTCCAAAGGGTAAGTATGTGCATGTATTACTTAAGTTATTGCCCCTTAGAATACAAAAAGAGTATTCTAAAAATCCAGCCTCCTTGTTTTTATTCTGATTTTTTCTTCCTATTGTCATAGAGATATAGCTAGTCCTCAACTTACAATCACAACTGAGCCTAAAATTTCTATTGTTAAGCAAGGCAGTTGTTAAGTGAGATTTGCCCCATTTTACCACCTTTCTTGCCACAATTGTTAAATGAATCACTGCCATTGATAAGTTAGTAACCTGGTTGTTAAAAGAATCTGGCTTCCCCATTGACTTTGCTTGTCAGAAGGTTTCCACAATATGAACCAGTTGCCAAGCACACGGATTTTGATCACAGGATCATGGGAATGCTTCAAAGGTCATAACTGTGAAAAATAGTCATAAGTCACATTTTTCAGTGCTGTTGTAACTTTGAATGGTCGCTAAATGAACTATTGTAAGTCAAAGACTATCTGTAATGCTAATTTTAATTTGGATTACTTTATTATAAATATAAAATTAGCTTTTTTTAAAAAAAAGTGGACAACAAAGTAAATAATAGTGTTTTCCTATTTAAAGGAATAAAGTCTGCATCAGTATACTATTAAGTGTGGGCAGAATTTTGAATCCCAGTTTTGGATCTTGCATTGACATTTGTCTTTTGGGTTTAATATTTCATTCATGAAAAATATTATGTGAGATCATTGTCTTCTTGAGATCTGTAAAATGGAGTATCAAAATGTTTGCTTAGTAGGAGACTTCAATACAATAGTGGATGGGACATTAGACTATAAAAGTAGCAAAACAGGAAAAAATGGAAGAAAAAGATTACCTAAGACTTTTCTTAACATGATAGAAGAAATTGGAGTACAAGATGTTTGGAGGGAAATCAATCCAGGAAAATTATAATACACATTTTATTCAAACAGTCATAAATCCTGGTCCAGAATTGACATGATTTGGATGATATCTGAACTGAGGACAAGTATGCAGGAAATTGAGATAGAACCAGGTACATGGGCAGATCACAACGCCTTAAAAGTGACATGGAGAGGAATACCCAAAAAATCAAGATGGACTTTGAACCAATCTATATTAAAAGAAAGAGAATTTACAGAACTAGCAAAATAAGAAATGGAGTTTTTCTTCAAAGAAAATAAAAAAGAAGATACAACATTGAGATCCGAAAAATGGAAAATGCAATGCAATGAAAATATTTATGTTAAGTAGGAAAAAAAAGAAAAAGCATACATTTAATGAACTGGAATAGATACTATCCTTGCTGTGAAAACTGGTAAATAGATAACTACAGACCCCTGAGCTAACTGCGGCCCTTTATGCGATCAATGTACACTTTGGAACAAACTGCTTCTGCTATACCAGTTAATTCAAGGGTTTGCTATTCAAAATCTACACAATTTGGAAAAAAGTTTTTCTCACGTATGCATTCTCATGGATCAGGATCTCTGGGATCCTTTAAATGATATAACCCACTGTTCTTATAGGATTCATATATAAACATTCACAAATGATCTTTCACAAACAGAAGAAATTCTAAGACATAACCAAAGTTATATTGAGATTAAAGGCTTTTCATAGAGAAGAGTTTAAGAGGCATTTTACAGATTTGTAGCTGGTGATCCTAATATTTTAAAACACTCCGACTTTTATTAATTTATTATTCTAATACTCATTATGATTAAGGCAGAATTTTCTTATCAAATTTTCTTAGTAGATCACCATTGGAAAAGTTTGTGTAAAAGTAAAACCCTAATTACAGAGCCTGAAGATGTCAACATTTTTAGTGCTATTTTTTCTTCACTTACCTGTTCTGCTTCACTACTGCTGAAAAAGTGAGAGGCCAAAGTGGTTTTTGCAATGTTCGTTTCATCTGAAAGCCGCATAGCTGCTTAGTATGTCTAAAAAGTCGGAACATTTTCCAGTTTGGTTAAACAGTCCAACTAAGCTTTGAACTAACTGCCACCCCAGCTTTTTTAAAGGCACCCCAAAGGTACTACAGAGCTCCGGTAAGCCCCTCCCTGCTCTTATCATGACAGCCAATAGTATACTCAGTACAAGTAATGGTACACAAGTTGATCTAATTAGGCTTTTGCAATTTTTTGTAGCATCAACTTTCAGTCCCGAGGATTCCTAAAGAGCTGGCCACCTTTAATCAAGGTGCTTTCCCATTTTGTCCTAACTAGAATCACTCTAAAAATTTCCATCCATGAATGGTGGGTTGTTTTGGACTCATTCCTCTTCCATACGAGTTCTAACTACCGGTAGTTGTAATGTATTAAGTCTGTATTTTCCTGCTGCCCTGTAAAGCAAACAGGATCCAGAGGTAGGGTTTAGTCTGGAAAATGGTTACTTCCTCATTCCCAAAATGGCTTGAACTGATAAACAAACAAAAAAATTTCCACGTTTACTATTTAGGAGTTAATATAGCTTTTGCTTTCATATATGCATACGTATACAAATTATAATACTCCTTTTATTTAATGTGCTTAGTATTTTATTTTTGAAAGAACATGCCATCCTTTAAAGTCAAATCTTCCTAAAACAGTTATAATATATCCAAATTAAACTAAACCCTAGCAGTTCCTCTTCTAATGCTAATAATCTTAATATTGTATTTTCTGTATGTTCTACCAGAAGGAGATTTGTGGATAATCACCCACTGTACTGCAGTAATAATAAATTATTATTTATGCCTACCTTGAAGGAGACAAAAATAGCCATAATAATAATACTGCCATCAGCCTACTATGTATTTAGCAAATACATGTAGTCCTCAACTTATGACTACAATTGAGCCCAAAATTTATATTGCTAAGCAAGACAGTTGTTAAGTGAGTTGTGCCTCATTTTATGACCTTTTTGCCACAGTTGTTAAGCAAATCACTGCAGTTGTTAAATGAATCATGTGCTGTTAAGGGAATTTGGCTTCCCACATTGACTTTGTTTGCTGGAAGCCGGTTGTGAAGATTATAAATGGTGATCACATGACCCCGGAACACTGCAACTGTCATAAATATATGCCAGTTGCCAAGTGCCTGAATTTTGATCATGTGACCATGGAGATATTCCAATGGACATAACTCTAAAAACTGGTCATAAGTCATCTTTTTCAGTGCCTTTGTAACTTTGAACAGTCACTAAATAAATGGTTGTAAGTTGAGGACTATCTATACTATCATAATTAAATAAGCAAGTTGCACATTTCTCAATTCCTTGCCTTCCGCTTTAGTTGATAATCATTTATGTTGATCAAATGACAAACAAAATTCTGGGCACCAAAATAATATTTAAAGTGAAGTGAAATTTTGCCCTGTACGCATACAAATATCTAATATCAAATTATTTATGTTATTTCTATGAGCAAGCAATCATTGTCATATAAATATCTTGTACCTCTAGGCAAAGAAAACACTGATTTAGTACAGCTGTCAGCTGGTGTAGAGAGGCATCCAAGGTCAAAAAATAGTTCATTTTATTACTTTGTTTAAGTGTATAATATACACTTACAAAATAGCAGTGCAAGAGGGGACAATTGCGGTGAGGAACTGCCTCCCAGAATGTAATGTGCCAATGGATACTACTTTAAATTCAGGTGAAAGGCTGCAGAGGAAATTTAGGGGAGAGGTCAGGGCAGCAGATAAAATATTGCTGAAGCTTCTGGGGAAACAAGATGGCTCAAGATATTAGAAATAGGGTTGCACATTAGTGAAAAATACAGGGAAGCAGTTCTTTCTACAGATGATGGTGAGGAATGTAGGCAATAGTTCAAAATATGCCATAAACTGATTAGTTTCTTTACACTATCTCTTACAGACAATTTTTTTCTGCAATTCTTTGTTTTTTTTAAACTCCTTACTCTGTTCTATCTAACCCTCATAATCATCTTAGTTCTTCAAATGCCTATTGTACTGTAGCCAAACTTAAACCTTGCCCAGTCACATCAAACATCAGAGGGAAGTTCTGAAGGAAAGTTTTCATATGGAATACAAAAATTATTTAAGAACTGCACACTTAGATCAAAAATGGAAAACAGTGAGCTATGTGAGGGACAGATATAATACTAGAGAAATTACACCAGTTATACAACTATGATAAGCATGTATAGGACTCTCCTGCTGTTGTTCCTCAACAGATGCTGTTCAAATTCATGCACCTGTATATTAAGGATAGAGTAAAATCATTGCCAGTCTTGTTTTGTTCTAAACTTGCAGTCACTACATTTCTTGAAGAATATTTTAACTACAAAATTATTTTCTCTCTAGTGCTTCTAAAATGGTCCTTTAGCATGTTTAAGAGGCTAACTGTGCTTAGAATTGCATTTGCATCTTTGCTCTGTATTTGTTAATAAATTTGTTCCAGGAATACAGTAGCAAACTGAAATAACCCCAATTCTTACTGAATTTATTCCCAAAAACATTTGTATAGAATTTCAGGGTTTAGGATTGGCTGCTTATTGAGTGAAAGATGGCATGTGTGTTTTAAAGCCAAGCTGAACAGCAGTGTCCACCCAGCTTTGGCTGATCTTGGAAAAACTATGCAGGGTCAGATCTGATTAGTATTTGCATGAAAAACCATCAGAAAATCCCAGAGGCATAGGCTTGACTGGAGAGAAAGAGAGAGATTTTCATTCCTTCATTCATTTATGGAAGAAGGCAATGCAAACCACTTCTGTACTACAGATAGTCCTTGACTTACAACAGTTCATTTAGTGACCATTCAAAGTCAGAACAGCAATGGAAAAAGGGACTTATGATTGTTTTTCATACTTATGACTGTTGCAGCATCCCCATGGTCACATGATCAAAATTTGGATGCTTGGCAACTGGTTCATGTTTATGACAGTTGCAGTTTTCTGGGGTTATTTGATCACTGTTTGCGACCTTCTGATGAACAAGTCAATGGGGAAGCCAGATTCATTTACCAACCATGTTGCTAACATCACAACTGCAGTGATTCACTTAACAACTATGGCAAGAAAGATCATAAAATGGGGCAAAATTCACTTAACAATTGTTCTCATTTAGCAACAGAAATTTTGGGCTTAATTGTGGTCATAACTCACATAAACCTGTACTGCCAAAAATGCTCTGTGAATAAGCTCATGAATTCCCTATGTTCTGGATCATATAACTCTATGTAACCCTAACTAGAGAGCATGTATCTGTATGTTAGAATATCTGGCATTTATTGGGTTAAGTGCTGTCTCAAGAGATGGCTTATGGGAAATGTAGTTTAGCTAGTCAGTCATAGCACATTAATGGGTCAGTGGGAGGAGTTTCTAAAGGGCATTGGGAGATTTCCTGGACACAAGCCAGTTTGGAATGTCTTTGTCTAAAGAGGAGCATGGGCCATCAGATGTCACCTGATGACCCTGTTCCCCTATAAAGATGGTATGGATAGAGCATCATTTTTTCACCTATAGGAATGGACAGAGAAGCAACCATCATGAATGCAAGTAATCTTTCTGATTAAATATGTTTTTGTTATGAAATTATTCCTATTGAGTTTATCTATTTGATCTGATTTATTAGGCGTTTTAACTTAGGATCAGAATAGTGAAAACATGCTCAGAGTTCATATCAGCTTTATAAAGGCAAATAGTAATTTTGATGTGGCTAATTTCCTTCAATCGCCTGCAACAGTAATTTGATGGGGCTAATCTCCCACTAAACGCCTGCAAAGTAAATTAAAAGTATCTTCACATTGACTCTGAACTAAGGAAAAGTAAAAGTTATAAAATGCTTTGTGTCTTGTTTGGATACTTCTGCTAAATTACCTTTGGATCTGTTCACAAGCCAACGTTCCTTTCTTTGCCGGCGATTTAAACAGCCTGAGACAAAGAACTGTTTAAAGACTGCCTCTAAAGTTCAGATAAAGGCTTGGAAAGGGTCATACCCCCTCCCCTTGTTTATATTCTACATTTGTGTAAACGAAGTGAAACATCTGAAGCTGTGTCTTTACACAGACAAAGGGAGAGTTTGGAATGCAGCCAGAGGCAGACAATTAACTCTAAAAAGGGAAAGAAATCTAACATGCCTGTTGCAAAGTGTTAATCTAGCCATGGCAGAGTGTCCCACTGATTTAGATGGAGGGGTTCAACCAACCAGTCTAGATGAGGCACCCCAACCAGCTGCTCAAGGAGAAATGCTGCAAACAGCCAACCTTGACCTGTATACAGAGGCTGAAGCTCAAGCCTCAGTGAAGTCAAAGACATCTCAGGGTCTCTATGACCTGAGACAACAAAGAAAGCTTACAGAAGCCATGCACTTACATCTGATGGACAGATGGGAGTCACACTGCAGGCATCATGAAAGACACTGGGGGAAATTACTCCAACTCTACCAAGGGCCTAGGGAGGAGCTCTCCCCCGAAAGTGCGCACCAATTAGAAGAAGATAAGGAAGACACCCTCGAACAATGGATGAGATCTAAGCGGCAACGCAAAGACATTCAGGTGCAATTAGGAGACCCAAAAGTCGATAGCGAGATGCAAAGCCTCAAGCTATTAAACAAGGAACATAAGAAGTTTCTGGAGAGCCCACAACGCCTCCCAGAACCCAAGCCTCGCCTGAGAGACAAACCAGTCGAGAGGGCCAAGTCTGAAGTTTCCTGCCATTCACATGCACCATCCCAGTGATCACATGGGCCCCATCTCATGCTTCTGAAAAAGCCTCATCCTTTCGCCATGTATCCAAGGCGCATTCCAGTGTGTCACAACAATCTCACGCCACAGATGCCTCCCGCCATTCAAAAGCGTCTTCTCATCATAGCCAAGCAGCCCGAGTTTCAAAGGCAAAGCCAGCAATCAGAGAAGCTGAATCTGCCATCGCAGCCTATAGTGCGTTAAACAGAGAAGCTGAAGCCGCCATCACAGCCTATTGTGAGTTAGAAGTGGAGCAGCGGAAAAGGAAGGAATTGGCGATGGGGGAGCTGAAGAAGCAGCTCTAGTGGAGGCCAAACGAAAGACTGAAGCAGCACAAAGAAAGGCTGAAGCAGCACAAATGGAAGCCACACGAAAGATCATACACAGCCATCGAGAAGTGGCACATAAAGCAGCAAGAGCAGATGCCTTTCAGAAATCACGGCAACATGCCACCCTTTTGCGCAATTTGGAACAACCAGACATACCAGCTGAGAGGGCTGAGTCCATGTCACTAGCAGTTAAAACGAACAAGGAGTTTTCTGAAGAAAAACACCAGCCGGCTGGGCAATGTTTCCCTGCTCTTGGAAACAATGTTCATGAGGTCCACCCAAAAGCCACTGATTGTGCTCCACATGGCCTCAAGACCGTACCAACCCAGCCTGCAAGCAAACCCTGCACAGTACCATTGGATCCTCCAACACCCTGGGGAAGAAAGTTGGAATTGGAAGAGTACAAGGCTGATTTCAAATGCTGTGAGTTTCCGGAAGACACGGCCAAAGCTGATGAAGCTGAGGGGAAGTATCAACCAAGCAAGAGTGACAAGCACTCAGAAGCCCTGCATCCAGACCCTGGACAGCTACAACGAGTAGCTTCTACTCCTCCTTCAACCAAGGAGCCCCGGCAGGCTCCAAAGAGCGCCCAGAGGCGCCCGTGAAGGTCAACTGCACTTTAGTGTGTAATGACCCACCATTCCCCAGCGAACCCCCAAGCAAAGAAATGTGCTCTGTGTCACAGAGCACAGCGGGGAGGAAAGCCATGTTCTGTGTCAACCAGCTCCCCCCAATGGCCTTACGGTTCCTAACTCCTGAAGCAGAAGTCTTAGCTCCGTGGAAAGTAGACGCCCCTGACACTTTTGCCTACCACGGAATGGTCAGAGGCCCAACGAGCTCCTCAACTACCTTTAAGATGGAACCTAAATGGGTTATCCCAGGAACGGTTTGTGTTGATCAACCACAAACCCCAACCCAGGTGAGCATCTCTAAAACCTCCATTCTCAGTAATGGAACAGCACCTCACCTAAAGCCACACCTAGAACACTGCACGCTTGTGACAACCAAACCTGTTTTGGAAGCAACAGTGTTCCAGACTAGTAAGAATTACAACAACTTAGCCTTGTCCATAGAGGACAAACAATCCTGCATCTGCCAGAACAGAAACAAGACTGGGAGTCATGGAGTGTATTCCCAAGATGTCTCCTGAGTATGCAAGTGCAGCGCACATATGTCTCCAGCTCACCCGTCATCGTACAAAGGAAAGAATTGTACGCTTCCTCAGATGTGTCTACGAAGGTAAATGCAGCCTTAAGATATGACGGGGAGAGCCACACTTACATCATTTTGATTGCAACCATAAGATACATCAGAGTCTACAGTGGAAAGAGATGCAGTCTTGGTGTCTTCTTTGGAAAAGCGAGACTAACAATACAAGAAGGCCACACTGTACCAAAGTTAGAGCTATGTGGTACCATTTTGGCTGTAAAGCTCACCAACTTCACAACGAAGACGTTGTGCCTTGAACTAGTCTACCACCTTCTACGCAGACAGCAAGGCGATGTCAAGTTACATCTGCAAGCAAAGCAGACATTTCTACGTCTATGTAGGCAACAGAGTGAAAAGGATTGAAACATCTTTAAGCCCTGAACAATGGCAACATGTGCCAACAGATAAGAACTTTGTGAACCAAGTGAAGTGGCCCAACCTTGCCAGTTAACAGAATTGATCTGGCTAGAAAGTCCTGAGTTCTTGGCCTGCCCAAACAGACAGATGCCACAGAAACCAAAACGCTATGTACTTCCAACTTCAGATCAACATGCCAACCTTCAACCTCAGGCACCCAGTAAACGTCAACCAATCCGCTTCAAACCCGTCTAAGTGGAAGCACCTGAGATTAGGCATAGTTTTGATCATCTTGATCACTTCTCTTAGCATCCCAAGAATTAGCCTTGTAGGAGCCTGCAAGGACTTACTGACTATTGAAGTTATTTGTCATGATCCAGTGATTGACAAATGTCTGAAGGCCAAAAGTTGCCTTCCCCATGCATCTCACATGGGCGAAGCGTGCATAGGCGAAGCTTGGGAGCACATGATTGGTGCACCCCACAAAATCATGGACTCTATGTCGTAAAGACACCCACACCCACACATGAAGTCCTCACTACCCTGATGACAACAGTAGCAGCCATCTTCAATACTCCATCGGTGGTTCCAGACCCTTCGGTTCTTGAGTATCCTAAGTCTTCTGTGGCTGCTGTTGTTCCTGATTCTTCAGTTCCAGCTGTTGTTCCTGATTCTTCAGTTCCAGCTTATGTTCCTGATTCTTCAGTTCCTGAGTTTCCAGATGTTCCTGATCATGATTCTTCAGTTCCAGCTGTTCCTGAGTTTCCAGCTTCAGCTGTTCCTGTTTTTCCAGGTTCTTTGGTTCCTGAGTATCCTGTGAATCCAGTTCCCTTTGTTCCTGAGAAATTTTGGGTTCCAGTTTTTCTGTTCCAGATTTGGTTCCAGTTTCTTTTACAGGAAGAAGACCTTGTCTCACTGAAAGAAAAAAATGCATACCAGAACTATTGGCCCATGGGACTTGTGCACTGGGCCCACCCAGTTGATGAACTAGTTTGCCAAGCTGAGGTCCAGATCGTGAAGCCACGTGAGTCAGGTTGTGACTCAAAGACTCATGTACAAGGCTGATCACCAATTTGGTCCCGTTGCTGACGAAGACTGAACCAGGAGAACAAACCTCAAACTATGTAGTGTTTATGCATTGTTTGATGTAACACTTACTTATTCATGTTATAATTGTGCATGTTTTTATCTTTACTTTATAGTTATGCATGTTTGATACCATGTTTTTACCTATTTAGTCACAAGTTAGTTAACAATGAGTATTGCATGCCTTAATGCTATGTTTTTCGCTATTTCAGTTAGTTAGTAGTGGAAATGTAAATTTCCAAGCGGGGAGTATTCTGGATCGTATAACTCTATCTAACCCTAACTAGAGAGCATGTATCTGTATGTTAGAATATCTGGCATTTATTGGGTTAAGTGCTGTCTCCTTAAGAGATGGCTTATGGGAAATGTAGTTTAGCTAGTTAGTCATATCACGTTAATGGGTCAGCGGGAGGAGTTTCTAAAGGGCATTGGGAGATTTCCTGGACACAAGCCAGTTTGGAATGTCTTTGTCTAAAGAGGAGCATGGGCCATCAGATGTCACCCGATGACCCTGTTCCACTATAAAGATGGTATGGAGAGAGCATTATTTTTTCACCTATAGGAATGGACAGAGATGTATTATCAGAAGCAACCGTCATGAATGCAAGTAATCTTTCTGATTAAATATGTTTTTGTTATGAAATTATTCCTATTGATCTGATTTATTAGGCATTTTAGCTCAGGATCAGAATACCCTAGGAGACAAGTTAAGTTATTTTTTTAATCTTAATTTCAAAAAAGGAAATTCCCCCCAAACAGAAAACAAGTAACAAAGCTACATGTAATCATAAATAGTAATACGAGAAATACAGAAACAGTATATTATGTTCTGTCTGATGTTTAAACTGAACAATAAATTAATTTGGACAGGTACATTATATTCTTTAATAGTTAGAACTTTACATAGCATTCTAGTCATTGGCTTTCCTTGAATGAGCAGTGTTTGACATTTTGTAACATCAGAATAACTTTTTAGCCATTTTCTAAGTATCTATGTATTTTTCACAGGACATCCAGTCTTCTGCAGCTTGCTGGCACTTGGCTGCCGTGGTACTCGTTGACCAGATCCTTCTCGGTTGCTATGATCTGACACAGGTTGGTTCCCAGCTGTTATAGAAATGGTTCTGGCTCTCCCTGGAGGAAAAGAAAGGCTAAGTTTAGATATTTATTATGACCAACCTATCAACTATTAGGATTGCTGGAATATTTTAAACAATTTTGAAATGTATCTAGGGATATAAATCTAACAAGCTATAAGATCACAATATAAAAGACTAAAAATATACTAAACCAAACTCTTAACAGTAGCTAAATTATCCAAATCACAGCTTATCAGATCTGTTTTCCTGAGACTCACTGCTGAAAACAAGAACTAGCTAATAACATAATCAAACTTCTTGTTCTGTACCCTCACATTAATAGTCCCTGCAACTGTTGACCAACATGAAAATGAACACAACTTTTTTCAGCCTTTTCCAAATTCTATCCTTCTCTTATAAATCTGCAGAATCACAGAATAGGAAGAGACCACAGAAATCATTACTGTAGTCCAATCACCTGCTCAGTGCAGGTTCCACTAAAGCATCTCTGACAGATGATGATTCACTCTCTTTGAAGACTTCTAATGAATTTCTCCCCACTCACAAAATTTGCTTTTCATTCTTGAAATAAAAATGAATTATGTATTTCAGCAGTGTAACATAACACGACTGATCCACAACCAAACTATTTTGCTAAGAGCAGCATGGAGTACTAGAAGTTGTTTTTTTATATAGGGAAAATTACTTTATAAAATAATACTACTACCCAAATTCCAAAATCCTCTAGTTGATGTAAAGAAGGCATTAACTTTAATCCATTTAAATAAATTTATAATCAGAACATCTTTAGTCAAAGACTAAAAGGTACATTTTTAATTATTAATGGGTACAAATTTTGGTTCCCTTTTGATAAATGTGCCAATTTTTCCCTGTGGGTCCAACTTCAATAAATGTTTTTTCCATAAAAGTCACAAGACTAATATTTTGTTAAGCTCAAATGTTATTCTAGTAATGGTTTGGATTCTTCACAATGATGCAATAGTTCATGGTTTAGATCCCTGATTTCTAATTTAAGAATTAACAGTAAAAGAAAAAAGATGGTGTTCTTTCTGTCAATGATGTACAAAGCTGTTGGCTTTTATAATATTTAATGAATCTGTACTCAAAGCACTCTAACAAAAATGATATTCTTAAATAGTATCACAGAGCTTGTTGGCATCCAAATATATTTGAATTATTCCATTAATGTTAAGCCACATTAATATTGTTCAATGCATCTTTGAAAGTATCTGTCCTTGATGTATGCCTTATGTAGTAACTAAGATCATATCAGCACTGGCCACCATAAATGGTTACCAGCACTAACACTAGGAAATGGAAGAATGTAGCAGAAAATAGCAGAGTTTTACAAGCCAATTCTGGCTTCTGGCTTTGAAAGCAAGGACACGGACAGAAATAATACATTTTTTACACATTCTCTCTAATGGAAGTTAGAGCTTTTGGGGTCACTTCT
Source organism: Bothrops alternatus (assembly GCA_034064705.1). Classification (NCBI taxonomy): domain Eukaryota; kingdom Metazoa; phylum Chordata; class Lepidosauria; order Squamata; family Viperidae; genus Bothrops; species Bothrops alternatus. The sequence continues at coordinate 1,835,031 of JARGCV010000091.1, read as the reverse complement.
GTCATGTATGACAGGAAAATGTTTAATTTCACCAAGAATTTTTAATAATCTTGGACATGCTCTTTGAACCTTTTTCGTTAAATTTTTTAAAATCCAGTCCCAAAAATCTATATTTCACAGCAACGACTGATCCTTTCCAAGCAAGAATCAACATTTTGAAGAAATGTTTCTTTTCAGACTTCTTCCAGATATCTCACACTTATTATATGATCCATTAAATCAGGGATATTACATTAATCATTTACTGCATCCAGGTGTCTTACCACCATTCTCTTCTGTACAGATACAAAATTGCCAGTTACCTTACCAAAAATTAAGTAAAAGCTGAAGGAAACCTTTCACTATCTTCAGATGCAAACAAAACTTTCCTCAGATACAATGATCTTAGGGCAAGTATTTAAATCAGTATTCTCCATGGAGTTTTGGAAAGGATAGTTCACACTGGTGTGATTCCTCAAAAAACATTTTCTGTCCCAGATATTTGTCATCTGTAGAAGTTGCTGCATTGTCTTCTGCTTGCAAAAGAAACTTAGAAGCTCCAGCAATTTGCAAACTGTAGTAGTTGGTGGAACAATGACAGAATGAGATAGGGTAGAGAATGTTTCTCGGAAAAGTATAAGCTAATATTTTGGAAATAAAAAGTGAACGCCACATATTTATATTTAAAATAGGGTATTCCACTAAATGTGTGTTGTAAAATGTGCCCCAACTGATTAAGAACATCCCATTCAGGTGTCACAAAGCATACAAGTCACAATTCTGAATGCCAAGGATAAACATAATATCTTAATGCAAAAATTTTTATGAAGGTTCAACATGTTGATGGAAGAAGAGACATAGAACAAATATCTCAGAAAAATAACTCTGCCACAAAAATATAATATCTTGCAACCTACTGTACTAGGTGAAATAGATTCTTTAACCAAAAGTTTAATGTAGTATGTATTTAAACATTTTCAAATGACTGGAGGGATTTACAGTGTCAGATAGATAAAAATATTCTGCACTTAACCTAAATGATGCAATAGCAACAGTGTGATTCAAATGAGCAATGCTCAATCTGCATGCCATTTCCTACTTGGTGCTACAGATATGGGTGGTTGTAAAACTCCTTTCAGAAAACACAAGGACCTTTCAGTCATAATTCACAAGGTTGCAGTGCTGCAAAGATGATATATTTGGAGGCGTGTACTAGTGATGTACAAACGTTTAAAATTTAAAATGTTTTGAGCTAAAAGAACCTCCTTTTGGAGCTGAAATTCTCAACACCTGTTCCCACCTTACCAAAAGCATTCCAAGGCGGTCCCAACCTTACCAGATGTTTGGTACTATTCTAAATAATCTGCTTTAAACTCTAAAAAGTTGTTTCAAATTTGAAACAGTCTGCATATTAATAATACTTTATAAAAATATAATGGGTTCCCCAACCTTTTAATTGAATCATAATAATATTGAAAAGTCACTAGAATGAAATGAATATTATTTGCATAGTGTTCAGAATGTGTAACTTAAAATAATGAGTACATTTACTTGGAAGCAAATTCTGCTGAAATCAAGAGTTCTTAGTCCAAATAAGAAGTTTTCAAATCTGAAGGCAAGAGAATCACTTTCCTTTCTCAAGACTGTCCTAAAACCCAGTAGATAACAACCTGCAAAAGGAGAGAACAGGCAGCAAGAAAACTGGAAAGAGCCAGGGGGACCTTGAGAGAGAGGCGAGCAAGCTGCAGCAGGACTGTAGACCGCAGCCTTAGGGACTCTTATTCGTGGAGGTCGAAGGACAGAGGAAAGTAAGAGTGGTGCAGGGATTTTACTGGCCTTGGCAGACACAATTGGGGGCTCTAATTCAAAGAGAGACACAGAAACAAATTAGAAACACCACAAAGCTACAGACATAAAAACAAACAAATGAATCTATATTTACATATTTTAAATGCTATTACACCAAGTAGTACTATTGCTTTTTTGGGGTTTGTTGTTTTACATACATGCAGCTCCTAGGGTGAAAAACTGTAGATCCATATAAAATTCTAAACAACTTGAAGTTGTTCTAAACAACTTGAAGTATTTAGGAGAAAATGGGAGCTAGGTGCTCTATTAGGTTTATTTGTTTCATTTTCGAAATAATTTTGGAATGCCACAAATAAGACACTGTATAATATTAATTTTTGTAAAACATCTGCAATGTATGTATTTCAAAGTCATCCTTAATTGTATATTATACAATGAGCATTATCAGTAAAGTTCTATTCTACAGTATATGCAATGAGGCTAGAATTTAGCCTACAGCTCAGGGAAAGGAAATGCCCTGACTCTTGCTACAATCTTAGCACAGTCAATCTATTCCAAATCTAACAGAGCCTCAGAACACTTAGTGCACATTACAAGTACACTGAACCCTAAGTAGTACAGCAGTTTAAACATCTCTATACTTCATAAACTAATCTTACTGCCTTGTTTTGATTAAACGCAGTAGTGTAAAATAACATCCCCCTGCAATTCTTTTTAATAATTATAACATGAAGGTAAGGACAGCTTACTTAAAGCTCTTTCTCTTCATAGATAAATTCACAGTAAATGTTGTATAGTAAAAGAAATACAAATGAATTAATGAAATTCCAAAAAGCTTTGAAGCACATAATGCCTGAACAGAAGTGTTAGTTTTTTGTAGCAACAATAGTTGCAGCCAATTATTTTATTTTACTGGTTCTAATTAGTGGGAAAGATTCTTATACTAACTCTTGCATGCATAACTTGAAAACTGCTCTCTTATATATTTTGATATAACTAGTTGAATAAAAGAAAGCAACAGAAAGTGTCCTTGCAAATAAATGTCTCTATGAAGAATGGCAACCTAAAATATGGAAGTATATTTCAATGTCAGAAATAATCTTACATTTGAGAATCAAGCCTGATACAGAATTTAATTCAGCTTAGAAATCATTCATAGATTACAGTTCTACATACAGATGTGAGGTTTCTCTTAGCAGGAAGCTTTACAATAATAGGTTTTGTTTGATTTGTTAAATAAGGATAGAATTTAGAATACAAAGAAACATTTGTTAATTTTTTATTCTGACATGATTCATATTATACTGCCCATTGTTTTTAATTATTGAATATTTGCTTGAATTTATTTACTGTATTTCAATCCTGCCACAATCCAAAAACTCTTGGTGGTTTTTATGAAGCATTTCAATATTTTTCTGAAGTCTGCAGCACTAAATAAATGTTCTTCATTTTTTTTACTCTATTTTACATTGCTTTTAATTTTTTTCCTTATTTATTTTGTACACTTTTCTTCTTGATTCTGTTCTTCTGAAATATCTATCTACCTCTAATAAGCAAACAAACAGGTATTGCACTTGTTCAGTGTGGCCCAAGCTGGCTTTATGTCTAAGGTGGATTAGAACTCCTTGGTTCCCTGGTTTACAGCCTGATGCCTGAACCATTACACCAAACTGTGTTTAACTGATATACTACATGATTAAAAACTCAGTTGAAGTTATAGGTGGCAGAACTAAATTTCCATCTGTAATACAATAAATTATCTTAGAAATGTTTTATTCAAAAGCAACCAGCTTAAAGTCAATGGCAGGTAACCCTAGCAAGTTTAAAGATTCCTCATGGTGGTTGGTTTCTAGTGTACTTGTATAGACTTTGGGTTCATGAAATATCTAATATAAAATTTTGAATGGAACACATTTGATTGTATCATAAATTATCTATGGTCAGGGATGAAGAGATGGATAAATTTTCAAATGACAATATTCTGAATGATGTGCATACACAGAAAAGCAAGATATAAATATTATATCATCAATCAATATAAAAATAATATTTAATTAATTATTATTAAATAGCAGATGAAATCCAAGGAGCATTTAAGCTAAATTTATGAGCAACAATAGCAATTGCAATTCAGATCTTATCAGCAAATATGGGAAATTTAAATATATTCTATTTCATTACCACAACAGTATCATAGTCGTTTTGCTGAAGAAAACTTTGGATATTTAATTTTTTTCAAAATATTTTTTTGTAAAAAGAAATTTCCTGACAGTGAGATAAATCAATTAGTGGAATGACTTGCTTCCAAAAGTTTTGGGTACTCCATCACTGGAGGCTTTCAAAAGAGGTTGGACAATCATTTGTCCAGAATGGTATAAGCCACGATTGGCAACCCGCGTCTCTGGAGCCGCATGCAGCTCTTTGAGCCATCTCCTGTGTCTCTGGAGCCTCCTCCCCCCTCCCCCATTCTTCCTCCTGCTGCCCCCCCTCAGGCTTCAGTCCCGGCTGGGACGGCAGTGGTGGCGGTGGCATCGCTTCCTGGGCCATCCCAGGGCCGCCGAGCCGGGCACATGTCTGCCTGGGCCAGGCGGCAGTCCCGGCTGGAGTGGCGGCATCGCTCCCTGGGCCGTCCCCAGGCTGCTGAGCCGGCTATGCGTCTTTCCAGGCTGGGCTGGGCAGCAGTCCAGGCTGGGGCAGCGGCAGGAGGGCATCGCTTCCTGGGCCGTCCCCAGGCAGCTGAGCCAGCCATGCATCTCTGCGGGCTGGGCTGGGGACATCGCTTCCTGGGCTGTCCCCGGGCCGTTCCCCAGGCAGCCGAAGGCCATGTGTCTCCGTGGGCCGGGCTGGGCAGCAGTCCTGGCTGGGGCGACGGCGGCATCGCTCCCTGGGCTGCCCCCAGGCCGCCGAGCCGACCATGTGTCTGCCTGGGCCGGGCGGCAGGGGCATTGCTCCCTGGGCCGTCCCTGGGCCAGAGTCAGCTATGTGTCTCCCCAGGCTGGGTTGAGTGTCAGGGGGTATCGCTTCCTGCACCATCCCCAGGCCGCCGACCCGGCCATATGTCTCCCTGGGCCGGGCTGCAGCAGGGGGCATCACTTCCTGGGCCATCCATGGGCCGTTTCCTAGGCAGCTGAGCTCACCATGCATCAACCCTCGTTGCGCCCACCGTCCTCCCACCTCCCACCCCTGGCCCTCTTTTACTTACATTTTTAGTAGTTGCTCAGCAGGGAGGGGTGGAAACTTCCAGACAGCTCGCCTTCACTGCAGACAACTTGCAGCACCATTTGAAGACTGGGACTTTTGGCGGGTTCAGCAGGCAGAGACAGCCTGGACAATTCCTATTGGCTTTTGAAAGCCAATAGAATTAGACTCTATTCAAGAGAGTCTATTATATTGGCTTTCAAAAGCCAATAGAATAAGAGGGAGTAGCACAGCTAAGGAAAAGGGGGAAAAATGGCGGACTGCATTGTTTGGTGACTCCCATGAAATGGTCATTCAACCCCAAATGGGGTCGCGACCCACAGGTTAAGAACCGCTGCTCTAGTATCTTCCTGATGACTGCTGGAATCAGAGGAAGAGGAAAGGCGTACAATAGGCCCTGTGGCCATGGGCTGCATAGCGAGTCCATCCCCTCCACCCCCCGAGAGGGGAAGCGTGAAAAGAACCTGGGAGGTTGGGCGTTCTCCGGCGAGGCAAACAGGTCTACAATCAGATGGCCAAACCTGTCTGTGATCTCCGTGAAGAGATCCGAGTGCAACCACCACTCTGAATGGTCCACTATTGACCTGCTGAGGAAATCCGCCTGCCGGTTCGCCTCTCCCGAAATGTGTTCAGCCCCAATGAAAAGCAGGTTGGTCTCTGCCCAGGAACCCAACGACCGAGCCTCTGTCATGAAGGACCTGGAACGAGTGCCCCCTTGCCGGTTCACATGAGCCTTTGCAACTACATTGTCCGTGAGGAGCAGCACATGTTGCCCCCCAATCTCGATGCGGAAGTGGTGGAGAGCCAGATGGATCGCCCTGAGCTCCAATCAATTGATGTTGTGCTTCAGGTCCAACTGCGACCCTGAGCCATCTGAGATTGGAGGTGCGCATCCCAGCTGAAGAGACTTGCATCCGTGGTCAGAAGGATTTGGTGAGGCTCTTTGAAGAGAAGAGTCCCCTTGCGCATGGCTGAGGATGTCCACCAGTTGAGGGAGTGGAGGACCTGATGGGGAACCCTTACCAGTTGGTTGGAGGAACTGGTGCTTAGTCTCTGGAACGGGAGCAGGAACCATTGGAGGGTCCAAGAGTGTAATCTGGCCCAAGGCACTATCGCTATGCAAATATTAATTTCCCCAGTAGCTGGGAAAGCAAAGCTAGTGTCACTACCCACTCCCTGCGGACCCTGAGGACCAGGTCCCAGATGCTGTTTTGACGGTCTTCTGACAAGAACACATGACAAGAGTCTGTGTCTATTACCGCACCCAGGTGTAAGAGGTGGGTTGAGGGGACCGTCTGGCTTTTCTGAAAGTTTATCAAGAACCTGTGGTCCTGAAGAGTCCTGATCGTAAGGGTCAGATCCGACTAGGCGGTTGGGATGGAGGTTGATCGGATCAGGATGTCATCCAGGTAACACTGGATGCGTACCGGTGCCAATCTTAACTGTGCCGCCAGGACCGCCAGGATCTTGGTGAAGACCCTGGGGGCAGACGAGAGACCTAATGGTAGGGCCCTGTATTGGAAGTGGCGGTTGAGATGACAAAACCGCAGAAATTGGCTATGATCTGGGAGGATGGGGATGTGTAGATATGCCTCTGTGAGATCGACTGAGGTCATGAAATCCCCTTGGCTGACGCTGCCAAAGATGGAATGGAGCATCTACATCTTGAACTTCCAATACTGGAGATAGTAGTTCAGGACCTTGAGGTCGAGGATTACCCTCCATCCCACTGAGGATTTTGGGACTACAAACAGGATGGAGTAATATCCCTTTCCTACCTGGTTTGCTGGGACCTCCTCTATGGCCCTGATGCTTAATAAATGTCGAATGGCATCTGTCATGAGACCCCTTTTTATTGGGTTTCTCAAGGTTGGACAAGAAACGAAATGATCTATGGGTCTGATTGAGCTCCAGGGACAGACCCTCCCTTATGGTCCGTAGTACCCAGGAGTCTGTGGTTGTGTTTTCCCATTGGTGGATGAAGAGAGAGAGTCTGCCGCCAATGGGGGGGTCCCCCCTAAGTCACTTGGAGCGACAAAAGGGACGACCCCCTCTGCCTCGAAAGGAAGACTTGTTCTGGGTCTGGTGCCGGGGCCGGTCCCTATAATTCGTCCTGTCAAATGGACAGTCTGCCTTGGGAGCAAAGGGATGGTATGTTTGTCCAGCCTCTGCTGTTGGACCCGTCCGAAAGGACTGACGGTGGCCATAGGGAAAGAACCATCTGTTTGCTCTCTTAGCCAAATGAGAGATCACCTTCTGTTTTTGTTTGTTCTCCACCAGGTAGGGTGTTAAAGCATCCCCAATAGCCGACCTCCCTTAAATGGAGCCGTGGCCACACGCCATTTGTGTTTACTCTCAGCCCTCCAGTTCTTAAGCCAAAGCAGCCACCGTGTGATGACACTGGAGGCCATTGCTCGGGCCAAGTGCCTGGCGGCGTATAAGGACACATCTGCTATGTACTCAGAGGTCGCTACCAGTTTGATCAGGTCCTGGTGGACTCTCACCTCTTCTAGGGGAATCCTCGCCTGAAGCTGTCTAAGCCAGATGAGGGAAATTCTAGCAAAAAAGGAAGTGGAGGTTGCCGCCTTTGATGCCCACGCAGATGCTTGATGTGCTTTGTGAAATGCTAGCTCGGATTTCTTATCCTCTGCCATAAGGGCATCAGAGACATCTGCCAGTAACCTGGAGGTTGAGAATAGTGGGGCTAGGGATTCATCCACCTTAGGCACCTCCAACAGATCAGTTAAATTTGGGGCCATGTCTACTACTTTGCGTTCAGCTCCCCCCTGTGAAGGTTGTGCGGCCGGGGATTCCCATTGTCCCTGAATATTTTTAAGGAATAAGGGGAGGGCATAGGATTTGCTGACGCTGGACTACCAGTTCTGAGAATAGTGGGTCCGTGTCCTGGGCAGAGGAAGTGTCCGGGGTGGGAATAGGGTCAGAGGCGATCTTAGCCGCTGCACATGCCCTGCGGAGTAAAGATGGAAAAAGCAAAGTGTTAAAGAGCTCTGCCATGGGATGAGGATCTTGCGGAGGATCCTCACAATCCGACCACTGGTCTGCAGTGCAGTCATAATCAGAGGAGCTGGGAGAGTTGGATCCTGGGGAATGAGGGGGTGAGGTCGAATTTGGGTGGTCGAGCACTGTAGGTCGTTTTGAGACAGTTGGAACTGATGAAGATCGCGATAGGGATGAAGACTGTTGATGTCCAGAGGAAGCCATCGCTTGAAGGACTGCCTGCGATATCATGGCCTGCAGCTGATCAGCAAATGAAGGGTCCTGTGAAGGACGAAGCCTAGCTGCTGTTGGGGTAATGTTGCTATAGGCACTGTGGAGGAGCCCTGTGGCACAAGTTCCTCCCCAAAGAGGGGTGGGCCTTCCTGACCAAAGTCTTTACAGAGATCTGCTCAGGCTCCCGCTCCGGGGACCATGCCCGTGTTGAGGCAAGCAATTGTGAGTCAATGACGGGAGCTGTAAGCGGGGGTAGTGGTGATTTGGTCAGTTCCCCTGCTGCTAGTCATTGTGCCTGGGAGAATTGCTTCTCCAAGGCCCGATGTGAGCGACTGGCCTCCTTGTCAGCTGACTTACTTGGCCGTTTGCCAGATTTAGATTTGGATTTGGCCTTTACCTTAGTCGCAGCTTCCTGGCAAGGGGATTTGGGTTGTCTGATTGAAACAGAAGCCTATGGCTCAGTGTTTTCTGCCATGATGAAATGAGAAAGTTCCAGTTGACTACTGAAAACAGTCTCAGTCTGCAAGAGACTGTCAGTTGCCCACTGCGATGGGACTGACGTGCATGTAGATTAGCGTAGTCTGGCCCACCGGCAAAATTGGATTCACGGTGAGCGCTTAGGGCACGCGCCATTGGCTGAAGAGACAAAGTTAGCATTGTCCATAAGGCACAGAGCTATGTGTTGTCTAAATTAAGGCGCAGTGACGGAATCTCACGTGTCGCACATAGTGGCGATGGTCAGGGTCTAATGAGCAACCACTAGATGCAACCACTTAGATCAGCTAAGGTGAAGGAGTTGTGTAGGTATTTACCTCATTTCATTAAAAGTACTGTATATATGAATGTAAAAGAATGTATAGTAACACCTTATAAATATCATGGTATATGTATCAGGGAGAGTTTGGAATGAAATTGACAAGGTCTTAAAATAGGTTTAACAGAAATTTATGACATAAATGGAATATATTAAATTTATATGTTTTTGTTTTTTTGTTTTGTGTGGGTGAGGGAAATAGAAAGATGAAAGTGAATGTATTAAGTTGAGCTGTTTATGTATGTTTTTATTCTGGAATTTTTGTTTACCCAATCACCACGGTGTGTTTTAAGCACCTATTGTTAAAATCATAAAATCAATAAAATATTTAAAAAAAGAAAAAGAAAATGGCAAAAAGCAACTATCAAGAATTTTATGAGAGGAAAGTTGAAAAAGAATGTTTTAAGTTGAGTTGTATTTAATTTGGTTTTTTCTTTTTGTTGTTTAAAATTATAAAATCAATAAAATATATTTTTTTTAAAAAAAAGAATTTTATGAGAGATAGTCCTATATCTATGGACACCAAAGATATAACCCCTCTAAAATTCAGGTGCCTGCTAGGGCAAATTTGGATGCCTGGTTGGTCAATGAGGCCTTTTAGATATCGTGGGGTAGACAAAATGGCACCCACGAAGCGGGAACAATTTGAGCTGTCTGTGAGGTGATCCAAAATGGCGCCCGCGACTGATAAGGTGAGGAGGCTAGGAGTGTTGGGTAATTGATATTGTCAAACGGCCATTCTAACCGGCGCTAGTTCTCCCTGCCTCAGTCCCTGTCAATCCGATAAAGATTCAAAGGAGTAGAGCCCTTCCTGCCCTATGAGTGACGGCCGTGTCACGGTGGTCCAAAATGGCAGCCACACGGCCTAAACAAGCAATAATCAGAAAGCAGGCTGTAGCTATCACGAAGCTGAACGATGAAATCGTCAGCCTTAAAATGCAGAGAGACATGCCCGGAGCAGTCTTTCGCTCTCTCTCTGTTCCTGTTACTAATGGCTGTGTCACAGTGCTCCAAAATGACGGCTGTGCAGCCAAAACGAGAAAGAAGCCAAATACTGGCTATAGCTATTACGAGGCTGAGCGATCAAATCACCAGCCCTAAAGCGCAGAGAGACGCGCCAGGGGCAAACTCTCTCTAGTCCCCTCTCTCTGCCTCTCACTAACAGGGAAATGCAAGTGTCAGAAGGATCTTCGTTCTCCGCGCCAAACAGCCGAGAGGCACAGCAGCCGCAGCACCTCCTGACAGTAGTGGGGATTCAGAAGCCAAAAGGCAGCCAAGGAAAGAAAGGATCTTTCTGGTGAGTGTGGCTTAGGCGCGGAGAAGGCAGCAGCGAGAGCGAAAAATTCTCACTGATTCTAATCCTCCCAGCTGTAGCTGGGTTCCAATGAGGGAAGGACCTTCTGATAAGCTTGAAAGGTAGGCAGCCCCAATAGCAGCCGCAACTCAAACTAGAGGGGCTGATAATGGTGGAGAAAGAGAGAGAGAGGCTCCAGATGATAGAAACTTGAAGCCTCTAATCAGCAGGAATGAAACAGCGGCTGTGTAGCCTCTGACATCCCTATTGAGGAGAATCCACTAATGGGCTAAGAAATAAAAGGGGCGTTGTCTTACCTGAACGCCTTTTCTCAGCATGGTGGTGTATAATCCACTGGATTGGGTTATTTCTGCCCTCCTGCTCAGAGAGACTAGGAAAAAGCTTTAGCCACGCCTTCCCCTGGGCGTGTCTCCCAGTTTTTGACGAGGCGAGGTAGCTAAGCTCTGACACCGTGGCTCCAAAAAAAAATGTAACAGAGTAATAGAAAGAAAGAGGGGTGCCCTCCACGCAAGCCTAGCCCGTTGTTTAGGGGAGGGAGTGGATTATACACCACCATGCTGAGAAAAGGCGTTCAGGTAAGACAACACCCCTTCTCCAGCATGGTGGATGTATAATCCACTGGATTGGGACATACCAAAGCCCCCCATGTCCCCCAGGGTGGGAGGACTAGGCTGGCATCTCCCTGGGGGCAACCACCTGTTGAATGACCCGTCTGTCGAACACGGCATCCGCCGCGGCAAACCTGTCAATCTTGTAATGGGTAATGAATGAGGACGGAGACGACCAGGACGCCGCCCTACAAATTTCCTCTACGGAGGCCTGGGTGGCCCAGGCCGCGGAAGTTGCTGCGCTACGTGTAGAATAGGCCGTGATACGTGATGGAACGGCCAGTGACTGCGAGACGTACGCCTTAGCTATGCAGACCCTGATCCATCTGCCAATGGTAGTGGAAGATACCTTGCTGCCCATGGCAGATGGTTGGAAGGAGACAAACAAAGCCTCGGACCTAGGGAAGGGGCCTGTGCGCTTTATGTAGATGCGCAGAGCCCTGCGCACGTCCAGTTTATGCCACTGGCGTTCTAGTCTATGGGTCGGATTAGGACAAAAGTTGGGTAGTACGAGGTCCAGCGACCTGTGAAAACTGGTGTTACCCTTGGGTATGAATGAGGGGTCTAGTCTGAGGACCACTCTGTCTTGGTGGAAGATACACAGGTCCTCCCGAACTGACAGAGCGCCCAGCTCCGAAATCCTTCTAGCTGAAGTAATGGCTATTAGGAAAGCCACCTTCAAGGATAGAAGGTGTAGTGAACATGATCGCAGGGGCTCGAATGGAGCCTCCGTTAGGGCCCGTAATACTGTGGGTAGGTCCCAGGAAGGGTATCTATGCACCGGGGGTGGACCAGAGTTTGTCGCCCCCTTGAGGAATGCCGAGATCGCTGGATGGTGAGAGAGAGGACCCCAATTGTCACAGGTGAGGATCGTGGATAATGCCGCCACCTGCCTGCGGATGGTGTTGATGGACAACCCCTTGGACATGCCGAAGTTTACTGAGAACCCGTGGGACTGAAGTACCTGGATGGTGGTTCTCAGGTCTGCTTGCGCCGACCGAATGGATCTGGACTGGACGAGGATGTCGTCCAGGTAGCACTGCACGCGCACCGGCATCATCCGGAGATGAGCGGCCAAGACCGCTAGTACCTTCGTGAAGACCCTTGGTGCTGAGGAGAGACCGAACGGGAGGGCCCGGTACTGATAATGCCGGCGCGCGTAGCAAAAACGCAGGAACCTGCGGTGGTCCTGGGCAATTGGGATGTGAAGATAGGCCTGTGAGGTCTATGGAGGAGAGGAGATCCCCCTTCCTGATGCTGGCTAGTATGGACCTTAGGGTCTGCATTTTGAAACGCCGGTACACTAGGAACCGGTTCAGGCCCTTTAGGTCCAGGATCGCCCTCCACCCTCCTGATGCCTTGGGGACCACGAACAGGATGGAGTAGAAACCTGTCCCAGTCTGGTCCCCCGGTACGGTTCTATGGCCCTGATGTCCAGGAGGTGCTTGATGGCGGAGGATACCAACCGTGCCTTTGAGGGGTTTCGCGATACCGGGCACTGGGTGAAGCGATCGTGTGGGATCACCTCGAATTCGAGTGCTAGGCCTCGCCTGATTGTGTCCTTGACCCAGGAATCGGAGGTGGTCTGTTCCCAGACCTGATAAAAACGCTCTAGGCGCCCCCCTATTGGGATCTCCCCGAGGGAGTCACTTGGTCCGCCGGAAAGGGCGGTTCCCCGACCCCCTGAAGGGACGTTTAGTTTGAAACTGGCCCCTGGGTCCTGTATTTTGGCGGTCCTGTTGACGGTCCTGCCTCTGAGGGAAGGAACGTGAACCTCTGGGCCCATCCCAGGACTGCCCTGTCCGAAAGGGCTGCCACCACTCCCAGGTGCCCGTGGGGGCGTGAAGGAGCGTTACGGAGCGAAGCCTCGCTCTCACCACTTCCCCCCCACCGTTTACTTGCGTGTGGAGGAAGCTGTTCGCCGGCCCCCTCTGAGCCTCCTTGCCGTATGCGGCGAATTCGGTGGCTTTAAAGAAAAAAATCCCGAAGAGGCTGGAGGCGGCTGTTGGCCTTTTTGCTGGCTGCCGCTGTTGTCCCAGTTCCTCTGTTTGCTTTAATTAAGGGAACGCGACGTTTTAAGCCTCTGGGCAGCGGAGACCGCTGCTGTCTTCTCTGCCGGCTTTGCTGTTCCTCTATTTGTTTTGATTAAAGGAATCCGGCGTTTGTAAGCCCCTGGGGGAGCGGAGACAGCTGCTGACTTCCCCGCCGGCTTTCTGCCGGCTGAGATCGGTCCGTGGTGGAGCCGGCTGGCTCGAAAATCAGGACCGGATTGTAAAGCAAGTGGATCAGATCCTGAAGAAAAAAGGTCTAAATTTGAAAAAAAAATTGGAAAATAGTCTGTCAATTTGAGATCAAATCAAAGGAACTACGGAGCCAACAAAAAGGTGTCTGCTCTGAGCTCGAGACTAGGAAAAAACTGGGAGACACGCCCAGGGGAAGGCGTGGCTAAAGCTTTTTCCTAGTCTCTCTGAGCAGGAGGGCAGAAATAACCCAATCCAGTGGATTATACATCCACCATGCTGGAGAAAATGTCATTTAAGTCAAACCTGCTTGAGGGAAGAATTTGGGAGTCAAAATTGTCATGTCCTTCTGGGTGAACAGACTAAGTTGAAACTGGGAGGTACCAGGCCAGGACGGGCGTGACAACTTTGACAACTTAGTCTGATTGGGCAGGAGGACTGAAATCACCCATTGGTGGATTCTTCATCCATCATGCTGAAGAAGGAGAAGCTCAACCTATTCTCCAAAGAATCTAAGGGCAGGACAAGAAATAATGGTTGGAAGATCACTAAAGAGAGATCCAACTCAGACCTAAACAGAAATTTCCTGACAGAGAACAATTAATCAGTGGTATGGCTTGCCTCCAGAAGTTGTGGTTGCTCCAGCACTGGAGGTTTTCAAGAAGAGACTGGACAGCTATGTATCCAGAATGGTACAGGATCTCTTGTTTCAATGGGGGGCTGGACTAGAAAAACTCCAAGGTCCATTCCAACCCTATTATTCTATGTTCTGTACCACTGGCTAAGGATGATAAAAATCACAATCGAATACCTATGTAAGCTATCGTACTGAACCCAGTAGATGTAGGTAGTGAATTGCAAAGAAGAATGATTTACAGGAAGAATGTAACTGAATACTGACTTCTGGTTTTGACTTCATGGCAATGCAGACGCAGGAAGACAGGGCTCCATCTTTCACATTTGGTTTCGCTCTGCTGGGGGATCCTGGAAAGGGTTGAAAGTCGCCCCATAGAGGTGGCAAGCAAGGAGGGGACTCTCGTTGATCATGGGGGGGCATGGCGGCCCTTTTGTTTGATCCAAGGAAGCCCTCCAAACTGGCGGGGGAAAGACTGGTTGTATTCGTGTAGCCAGTCCGAAGCTGCTGACAATGGAAGTCAACAAGCACTACCAAGCAACTTTACAGCAACGTAGATAAAACTGAGTGAGACCTGATCCTTTCTTTATGATTTTAAGACCTCTTCCTGAAAATCTGCCCAAAGCATTCCCCCCGATGAAAGAGGGAAAGGGAATTTATGCCCCATTCCCTCAGAAAAGAAAAGCAGCAAATTAATTACTTGCAGAAAATGGCAAAACCTATAAGACTTATTTGGAATTAATATATACATACAGCTTGAAAATTTGGGGACTAAAAGTGTTTTTAAGACCTTTTTTTAAAAAAAATGACTTGAAAAGTTTACAATATAAGTTTTGGATCTAAAAACTGGAAAGCGGTGTTGATGACATCTAGTGGTGAATTACGGCACTACAACTTATTTATGCCTAAAAGAAACCTGGCTCGAAGCCCAGAACTAGATAAGACTTTGGCTGGCCTTGGGAAGCTTTTACTATTGAGATGCAGCTGAGAAAAAAAGGAACAGGCTTGGGGGCTGCTTATCTATGTGGCAGAGATGATAATAAATATTCTAAATTTGGCCTGTCTGAATTTTGAACATAAATACTGACTTTCAGAACTGTATTGTGGATTTATTTTCTTGTAGAAGAAACATATGGAACACTTTGGATGATAAATCTTGATTGTTAAACAACCTTTAATGGTTCTTTTTTTCTCCCTAGACAGAAAGGATATAATTCTGGACTTCCGGTTTTGGGTTGCAGTGGGTGCAGATACACGAAGACACTTCTTTCTTTGTTATCTGCTTTTCCTCTGCCGGTAGACCCTTAATTGGGTCAAAAAGTCACCCTGGAGGGGTGACTACCGATGAGGAGGACTCTCGTCGATCGTGGGGGGAAGAAGCAGCTCCTTCCGCGGTCCGAGGCAGCTCCTCAGGACCGACGGAGAAAAGATCGGCCAGTAACACAACCTCCAGCCGAAAGTCAAAAGAACATCTAAGCATTAAGAAACCATCGTGGATGATCCCAGTGAGACTTCTCTCTCTCTCTCTCTCTTTGCCTAACTACTCTCCTGTTGTTGTTTTTTTAAATATTTTTATTGGTTTTTTTATAAGATTTTTAACAAAGAATGAAATAACAGTTCAACTGTAAACAATTATATACTTATACAATTCGCAATCAATCAACCAAAACTGCTCGGTACCCCCTCCCCACCACATCTTTCTGAAACAAAACTATCCCCCTCTTCTTCCCTCTAACAACTTACTTAATCTTTCTCCAATTCCATCCTCTCCTCCCACCTACACTCTCCCTCTTACCTTCTTCCTACCTGCCTGACTTTCACTCCTCCCTCTTCTTCCAACAAATGTGGTGCCCAGAGGCCACCCGAGCAACCCCTTACCACCTATAAAGAGAAAAAAAAAACTCCCCAAAACAGTTGAAAAAATATAAAATAACTATTATTAAAACCCTCCCCCTCCCCCCCCAGGCTTCCCAAAGTGAATACAGGGTAAAAACGCAAGAAACCCCCTTAAACTACTTATACATAATTATTTAACTATAAAACAAATATAATTCCTTCAATTGATATTTCTTCTGTATATAATCTATCCATTTTTTCCAGTCCATCAAAAATTGTTCATTTGAGTGGTCTTTCAAATATGCAGATATCTTTGCCATTTCAGCCAAATTCATAACTTTTAATGTCCATTCTTCAATAGATGGTATTTCCGATGTCTTCCAATATTGACCCACCAACAGTCTTGCCGCCGTAATCAAATTCAAAATCAGTTTAGTCTCTACGGTGGTACAGTCTTTTATTATACCTAATAAAAATAACTGTGGTGAAAATTCAATACGCTTTTTCAATATATTTTGAAGAATCCACCATATTTTTATCCAAAAAGCCTTAATTTTTTTACAAGTCCACCAGATATGAAAATAAGTGGCATCCATAAAATCACATCTCCAACATTTAGGTTGCATATTTGGATACATAAGTGATAATTTTTTTGGATCTAAATGCCATCTATAAAACATTTTATAAAAATTTTCTCTTAAATGCTGAGCTTGTGTAAATTTTACATTTTTCACCCATATCCTTTTCCAGATTTCCATCGTAATTGGATGTCCAAAGTTACCTTCCCATTTAATCATACAATCTTTAATTAGTTCATTTCCAGAATCAATTTCAATTAAAACATCATATATTCTTTTAATATGCATACTTCTTTGATCTCTAACTTGTTGAATTAGTTTTCCATCCTTTAAAGAAAAACCCATTTTGATATCTTTTTGGCATCTAGCCTGAAGTTGCATATATGAATACCAATTAAGAGCTATTCCTTCTTCCCTTAATCTATCTAGTGATTTCAATTCTAAGCTATTCCCTTCTTTAATTAAGAACTTCTCATAGGGTACCACATCCTGAATTTGTTGTCTATTTATGCTCTCTATTGCGTGCCTGGGAATTGTCCATAAAGGAATTTTATCATTTAACTTATAAGAATACTTTTTCCAGACACGCAACAGTGAATTTCTCACTAAATGTTCTTTAAAACCCCTATCCAATTTTTTTCCATAAACTAAATACGCATGAAACCCATACAATAATCCGTACCCTTCTATATTCAATATTCTTTCATTAGTTACATTAATCCAATCACTTATTGCTACTAAAACTGCTGCATAGTAATATAGCTTAAAATTAGGCACTTTCAAACCACCTCTTTCTCTTATATCTTGAATAATTTTTAATTTAACCCTTGGTTTCTTGCCATTCCAAATAAATCTATTAATACCTTTCTGCCACTCCTCCACATTCCCATCCTTTTTAAGTATTGGTAACATTTGAAATAGAAATAAAAATTTCGGCAATACATTCATTTTAACTGCAGCAATCCTTCCCAACATTGATAATTGTAATTTTTTCCAGTTCTCCAACTCTAATTGTACTGTTCTCCATAAGGATTCATAATTATTCTTATACAATTTCCCATTTGACGCTTCAATATAAATTCCTAAATATTTAACTTTCTTAACTATCTCACACCCCGTTATTCTTTCCAAATCCTGTTTTAATTTATCACCTAAATTTTTAACCAGCATTTTTGTCTTAGATATATTTAGTTTAAAACCTGATACTCTTCCATAACTTTGTATAATTTCCATCAACCTCTGAGCTGACTGTATTGGTTGCGTTAATGTCACAAGTAAATCATCTGCAAAAGCGCATAATCTATAATCATGTTGCCTAATCTGAACTCCTTTTAAATCATCTGAAGCTCTGATCTTATTCAATAAAACCTCTAAAGTTAACACAAACAGTAAAGGGGATAGGGGACAACCCTGCCTGGTGCCTTTCTCTATATTGAATAGTTCTGTTACTTGACCATTCACAATAATCTGCCCTGTTTGTTTCTGATATACTGCTAATATAGAATTAATAAACTGGTCCCCCATTCCCATCTTGACTATAAGTCTTTTCAAAAACAACCAGTTCAATCTGTCGAAGGCTTTTTCCGCATCCAAAAAAATAAGAACTGCCGGCACCTGAATATGTTTATCCAGATGTTCTAGTATATTAACAAGTTGTCTAACATTAGTTTTCATCTGTCGCCCTTGTAAAAAACCAGTTTGATCCGGATGAATTATTTGAGTTAAAACTGTCATTAATCTATTAGCCAAAATTTTTGCAAAAATCTTGTAGTCAGTATTCAGCAAAGAAATAGGTCTAAAATTCTCCACTTTAACGTTATCTTTACCCTCTTTCGGAATCAAGGAGATATAAGCCGTTTTCCATGAAGGTGGTACCCGACCCCCCTCTTGAATATTTACAAATAGTTCTCTCATAGGTATAACCATTTCTTCCTGTAGAGACTTATAGTAGATCGCTGTAAAACCATCAGTTCCAGGAGATTTTCCCATTTTCAGTTGCTTAATTGCAGTAATAATTTCTTCTGATGTAATCAATGCATTTAATCTGTCTCTTTGATCCAATGTTACTTTCAAAACATTTTGATTTTCTAAAAAAGCATCTATCTCTTTCTCTTGAACCTTCTCTTCAGAATATAATTTAGTATAAAATTCTAAAAAAGCTTTTTTAATAATTTCTTGTTGAAATACTTCTTGCCCCTTATATTCTACCTTTTCAATTATACGAGATTTTTGTTTTTTCCTTAATGTGTAAGCCAACCATCTGCCAGGTTTATTAGCGTTAAAAATGTATTGTGTTTAGCATATTGCAAGTTCCTGGCAACTTGGTCAGCCATCAACATATCAAATTGTTTCCGTAAAATCTTTAACCCTTCTTTAATATTACTATCATCTGGTTTCTTTATTAATAATAACTCCTTTTTCTTTATTTCCGCTTCTAACACTCTCCTTTTTTCCTCTTGTCCACGTCTATGCCTTACATTTAACTCAATTAAAATTCCGCGCATATGGGCCTTGCTAGAGTCCCACAGAGTTTCTATTGCCATTTCCCTATTCATATTTAACATAAAGAATTCCTTCATAGCCTTTTTACATTCTTCCACATTTGCCTCATATTTAAACAAATTTTCATTAATTCTCCAAGATCTTCTAGTAAACTGACCAGTGTTTAATTCCATCATAACCGGATTATGATCTGACAACACGTTAGGTAAAATTTTAACCTTCTTTAAACTTAATATAAAATCACTAGTAGTTAAAATAAAATCAATTCTAGAAAATGATTGATGTCTATCGGAAAAGAAAGTAAACTCTTGATCCCTACCATGTCTTTCTCTCCATATGTCTGACAGATTAAAGTCATCTTTAATATCAAAAAACGATTTAGGTAAAATAGAACGCGATTGGGGAACGGATGAGATCTTTTTCTTATCCAAACCAACATCAAGAATACCATTCCAATCTCCCATCAAAATACATGATCTATAATCCAATTGTATTAATTTTTTATGTAATAACTTATAAAATGTACCTTGTTGCTGGTTTGGAGCATATACGCCCATCAAGAGAACTTTCTTCCCATCTTGTAAAATTTCAATAGCTAAAAATCTACCTTTAATATCTGCTTCTATTAATTTAGCTTTTATATGATTTTTAACATAAATAACAATTCCATTTTTCTTCTCTGAAGATGCTGCCACAAAATGTGTACCCAACCTATTGTTTATCAAATATTTCTGATCAGAAATTCTAATATGAGTTTCTTGTAAACAGATTACATCATTTTTACATTGTTTCAAAGAATGAAATATCTTCTTCCTCTTCTGTGGAGAATTTAAACCATTCACATTCCATGTCAAATATTTATTTGACATGACCTTTTTGTGAAAGCTTCTGCAAAGCCAAAGCCACTTCCTCCCTCCTCTTAGGCCTTGCTCCCATGGCTTCCGAAGATGTCGATGCAACTTGTTTTGAATAAGTTGATTTTGCTATTTCTCTTTGATCCATAATCTTGATAGCTTCACGTGTATATCTTTGTTCCTTAGGCCTCTCAGCAACCAAAGGTTGAAAAATATCAATACTCTGCACTAGTTGAGCCTCTGCACCTAATTCTTTATCCTTGTCTGGTGTTGAAGTTAGTTGAAGATCCATTAGTTGAGATGATTCTTTATCTTTTTCAGGAGCTGCCCTCTTAGGTCTTGGAGATTCAAATTTACCACTTAACAATATATTCTCAAAAAAGTCCTTCGCTTTAGCAACTGAAGTTAAACGATACCTGTTATTCTGAAAAAATAAAGAAAGTCCAGAGGGAACCTCCCACCTATATTGTATCTCTCTTTTTTTGAGCTCATCTGTCAAAAAGGCATAGTCTTTCCTTGCTCTCAACATTTTGGGAGGTATCTCTTTCAAAACCTGTACTTCTTGGCCAGCAATACTTAGTTGTTTATTATAAGCTTTAGTAAGAACCCAATTTCTAAATTTTCTTGTACTGAAATATATCACAATGTCTCTGGGCAAATTTCTTTGTGCTGCAATACGAGAATTCATCCTGAATATACGTTCCAACTGCCAGGCCACATTTTCAACTGTATCCTCCAGAAAGGTTGCTAAAGCTTCAACAAAAATTTTCCTTAAATCTTCTTGAGTCTCCTTTGATATTTCTCTAAAGCCTCTAATTCTGACAGCCATCTGCATCTGGTGATATTGTGTCAAAACATTTTGATCCTGTAAATCACTTCTAATTTCCTCTAATTTTTCTTCCATTTGCTGTTCTACTCCTTCCAGCTTTCCTTCAACTCCCACAGCATAGTCCCAGACTCCTCTAATAGCTTCAACAATATCTTCTCTTATCTCTGAGTTATGAGCTTCTATCATAACTTTAAAATCTTTTTTCTGTTCTTCTATCTTCTCCTCCAATTTATCTAACTTATCATTTACTGGAGATAAAGCTGTTGATAGTGCAGAAGCCAGTACAGTCTGCAAATCTTTCATTGTGAGCATTTCTGGAGGAGGTTGTGTAGAAACTTGAGGTTCTGTCGATGTCTGCGCTACAGGAGCTAAAGGGGCAGATTGTGATTTTGCCAGCTGCCCAGGGGATGGTATTGCTGCCTTCGCTGCAGCTGTCTTTAATCTCGTCGTCATTTTTTCCCCCTTAAGTTACCAAAATTTCCTCCCTTCTTAATTTATTTTAAATTATTTTAAAGTCCAGTTACGTTGTAATTCAGTAAAAAAAAAATTCAAGTCAAAATGGTTTCTCAAACTTCACTTCCGCAAAGGCAGAGAAAGTTCAGTTTCGCTTTCAACCACTTTCACTAAGCGCCATCTTGAAAGGATTATGTTGATTGAAAGAATAATAGTTACATAGGCAGAAACAAAGTAACAAAATACTTGCGTTACTCAGAAAGACTCCTGTATTCACTCCGTCTGTATAAAGTCCTTATTATGTATTTCTTAAAAGCAGAGGCGGTCGCGGCGTCTGTTTCTGTCAGCCGACAGAAGCGTCTCTGGGCAGGAGCATTCCAAGTGCCCAGGGAGCACACCTTCTCCGTCTCTGAAAATTAATTCCAGAGATCTTAGAAGGGCTCAACCTTACACTTGTTGCTCTACACCTCTTCTTCGCCCAAAGAGGGGTTTTTCCGCCGCGACAAACAGCTGATGAGCGCTGTTCTAGCGGCTTTAACTGATCCAGAGAACGGAGCCTCACAGTGGAGACTCTGGCGGCGCCGGCGGAGCCACCGGAAGCCACTACTCTCCTGTTAAAAGCCTTTTGGAATTGCTTCCCTGCTTTGAAAGAGCTGCCTCTGTTTATTTGGGGAAAAGAGCTTTCCATAACAAAGGAAAAAAGCTTCTTATTGACTATTTTTATTTTTGGTTACTTGGGGGCCCTGGAAAAATCCTTATTATAAAACTTTATTATTATATCTTCTAAGCTGGAGAATATTCTTTTTCTATGTCCTGAACTTATTTTTTTAAAGGGATAAATCTTTATTGTTTGGGGAAAAAAAACTTTATGAGAAGCCGGAAAAGAGAGTTCACAGCTCATTGACTTTGCTAGTGTCATTTTTGGTGTCTGGAAGAGACTTTCATAGTTCACTGAGGACACCTTGTGGAGAAATTTAAAACTGCAATTGTCTCTTGTTCCAACAGCTGTTATTGGTGGGGGTGGATACTGACTAAATGTTTTGGAATACAGCCCCCACTAAAAGATAACAGGATTGGATTTAGTTACTACTGAAATGGAGAACTCTTATTTACAACTCAGTTGTAAACTCATACTGGATAAAATTTATGAAGCTACTGAGAAAATATGTTCCCAAATAAGAAAGAGTACTACAGAAATAATAAACAGAAATTCTACTGTGAACTTACAAACTGATGTTCAGATTCTATTTGATCATTCTTCAGATCAAAAAACAATAGAAGAGGAATTAATTTACATACAACCTATGGAGACTTTGCATGACCAAAAAATGATTGTAACTAAACTATCTACAATTGCAAAATTAACAGAAATGGACTTGAAATTACAACCGTTGGAGAATTATGACAACTTTGATAATCAACTACTAATTATAAAATTGGACATGATTGAGTGTTTTATGCAGCAGACAGGAGCCAGGCATCAAAAACAGAGGATGGGAGGTCTATTACTGACCCAGATGATATTACAAGCAATAATGGGAGATCTATTTGCTGAAACAGAGGCCATGTTATGGAAACCTGCTTGGCATAAAAAGAAAGCCAGAATAAGACTAAAAAGAGAAATTTAAAATTATATGTAATAGTTTAAAAACGTTTTGAGAAATATGGATTGATTTAAGAACTAAGATTTAGAGTTGAAAATTTGTGTTTATTAGAATATATATGTTAAACAGAGTAAGAATGTATTTTTTGGAATAATATGTTTATTTGGATGAAAATTTTTTGTAATGGAATGAGAATAAGAATATGAAAGAGGTTTTTAGAGGTCAGAATGCCAAAGAAAATCATTTTTATTCCTCAAGTGATTCTGATTCTGAAGATGATGAACCAAGAAAGTTCCGTGTGGAAATCAAACCTGTGCATTCAGACTGTAGTTCTCATTATACAGTGCCTTCTTTGGATGAGTTAAAAGAATCAATAGGAAACATCACACTTTCACCAGCTATATCTGTAAGTAAACTTTATATGCTATTTAGTATATAGTAATAGGGAAAATATACCATGGTTAATACTTTCATAGGAATGTTAGCATAACTCATTTAGCATAACTAGTTTTAGCATGTTTTAGAATGTTGTATTAAGTTTTTTAGAGAAGGAATGAAGCAGTTATTATTACATTCATCCTGGGGATGATTGTGGATTACTGTTTGAATGATGTATGTGTGTTGGGTTTTTTATTTTTAAATATTTCTCTGATTTGGACTTAGACTGTGACCGATGTTTTATATATGTTGTAAGCCGCTCCGAGTCTTCAGAGACGAGCGGCATATAAATCCTAATAATAATAATAATAATAATAATAATAATAATAATAATAATAATAATAATAGAGTGTGTTAAGCTAGTAAGACGATGCTTTGTGTAATAATAGGTGTGTTCTTTTTTTAGACATAACTATTTGAATGAGATTTAAATGTTATCTGAAGAAATAAGAGAGATTTGTGATAAAATTAATGATTTATGAGATTAAGAATTAAAATATATCTCGATTAGTATTTTAGAAGGGACACCCGAAGTGATAATACATTTATCTAAGATCAAATTGGACTATGGTAACTGTAAATTAATAAAGTTCAAAAACAGGATTAGGATTTATAGATATGTAATGTAGAAATGGATTATGTTAAATAAGTTATATTATTTGAGGGAAATAGAGAGGGAACATTTAATGTATTTGCTCGAGGTATTATATGATTTTGTTTCTGGATGATTGATCACCTAACCACCACGGTGTGTCTTGAGCATTCTGTTGTAAAAGTTAAAAAACCAATAAAATTTGTTATAAAAAAAGAGAAAGGATATATTTCTTACTGGACAGAAAAATTTGAATTTTACTTATATCTGCTAAGGGGAGATTCAGGAACGGACAGTTGGTTGGATAAATTTATAAAGGCTACTTACAAAAAAAATAAAATGGATGTTTCATACTCAGCTTTAAATAGTAAAACACCATCTTTAACATCTGTTCCCAGTAGCCTTAACTTGCCATATCACCAAGAAAATACTGATGAAACACAGAAAGAAATTATCTCCATGTTGAAATTAATACAAAAAACAATTACATTAGCTCGTGAGCAGGTTAAAAATAAAACAAAGGAGATAAAAGAACAATTTTCTAATTTAAATCTACAAACTTAGAAGACAACTACAGAGAGACTTCCGGTTTGCCATCGTGGCCACCGCGGATGCTGGAAAACTAGCTCTGTCTTCCGCATTTGGTTTTGCACTGATCCTGGAAAGGGTTGAATGTCACTCTGTAGAGGTGACCAGCAAGGAGGGGATCCTCGCTTGATTGTGGGAGGGCGGTAGCCCTTCTTCTCGATCCAGGGCAGCTCTCCAAACTGGAAGATGAAAGACCGGCCATAGAAATATGGTTTATCACTAGGCTGCAGACAGCCAAAGTCAAACTTATCACCAGGCACTCCAAAGCAGCACGGATGAGACTGGGTGAGATCTGAACCTCTCTTTAATCCCAAGTATTTTTTTTCTCTTGCAAAAGCTGCCCAAAGTATTTTTCCCCTGTGAGGAGAGAGGGAAGGGAACTTCTATCGCACCCTCTAAGAACAATGGCCACTGACTATCCAGGGGAGTTAAAACACTGAAAGAATAACCTTAATCTAACTGGATTTATATGCTTCTAAAATTTGGGGACCAAAAGATTTCTTAGCTTTACTGAAGACCTTGGTTTTTATTTACAAAAAAGAAATAAAATTGGAAAAAGCATTATAAAAATTTTGGACTTAAAAAACTTTAAATGGCATCAGTGACATCTTGTGGCCACGTTTGATATTACAACTTGTTATTGCCTAAAAGAGACTTGGCTGGAAGCCCAGACTACAGATAAGACTTTTTCAACCTTGACAATTATCAGTTGTGAGAAGCTCAGCTGTGTTCTATACCCAGCTATAAAATTATTTCCATTCTCTGACTTTAAAGCTCTTAATTTAACATACCACTAAGAGAATATGGATGAAGACGAGGAACAGATTCTTCTTATGTTAAAAGCAATACATGAAACTATTCTTTCACAGCTTGTGATGAAATAAGATGCTACAGAAAAGAACAAGATGTCAGTCTAGATATACGAACCAAAATTTTGACTACAACTAAAGAATCAACTACACAGAACATAACAGAAGAAGTGGAACAATTAAATACTATGACAGAGGATTTAACTGACCAACAAATACAGTCAATGGAAAATCCAGAAAAGGGATTGACAACACTGAAAATGGAATATGAACCAGAAGCAACTTGAAGAGCAAGAAGAAGAACAGACCAAAGGGAAGACAAACATATCAGGACAACTATGGGGATTTGGAATAATAGAGAGACGATTTGCTAGCCATTCCAAAAAAATGGTGACTGGATGGTCTCTTTTATTTCAAATGATATATATAATAACAGAGGGAGATCTATTTGATGACTTAAAAGCACTGACATGGAGGGTGAGCTGACAAAGGAAGAAAGCTAGATTAAGGCTGAAGAAAATTGGTGTTTTGGTTTATTAGCGAGGATTTTATATCACCAATTAAAATAGAATATACTTAAATAGACAAGATGCGTACTTTGAATACCAGATTTTGTTATGAACTGAGATAAAGAAAACTTTGGTCATTTAAAACTTGGAAGTATTAAATACTAAAAGTTAAATTTGAATATTGACGGGAAATTAAAAATTGGGAAAAACAAATAAATAGGATATTGATTGTTTATGAAGATTGAATGTAAAAGTAATTAAGCTAAAAATTATTGATAAATGTAATAAATATATATTTAATTGAGATAATAAGAACTGTATTAGTTTAAATATGAGATAGTAGATACCAAGAGAAAAAAAGAGAAAATATTTGATGTTGAAATAGGGGAAATTTTGATCATTAAATTTAAGACATTTGGAAACTAATTGAAAATAAGAAATGTTATACTATATTATTAATTAGATGATGTAAGATGGTGGGAAATAGAATATACTTAAATAAATAAGATGTGTATCTTAAATATTAGACTTTGTTATGAACTGTGACAAAGGAAACTTTGGTTACCTAAAATTTGGAAATTATAAATATCAAATGTTAAATTTAAATATTGATGGGAAACTAAAAATTGGGAAAAAACTAACTACAGGACATTGATTGTTTATAAAGATTGAATGTTAACATAACTAGGATATATATAAGCTAAAATGTATTGATAAATGTAACAATGCTATCTTTACTTAATTGATATAATAAGAATTGTATTAGTTTAAATATGAGACAGCAGATATTAAGGGGAAATGAGAGGAAATATTTGATGTGGTAGTTTGAGATTTCTACTAAAGATTTTTGTATGTTACTGAATTATTGATTAACCCAGCCGCCACGTTGCTTTTTAAATACTTAAATGTAAAATTAGAAAATCAATAAAATATTACAAAAAAAAAGAAAACAACTACAGAGAAGGAACCAGCAACCCAGAAAATAGAAGGAAAACCAGAGAATGCTGACACAAACATTGACAATCTAAAGGAAGAAACTAATGACCAGACTCAGATAAATGAAAACTCAGAAGACACAATGATGATATTGGAAATGGAAGACATTTTATAAACCAAGTTTTCAGAACATACTGGATGACAAGGAAGGAGAGCTGATGGAATGGAAGGTAAAGTTGTTAACAGAATTGTGGGGAACGGGAGAAGGAGGGAGGCGGTTTAAAGAATATCAGCAGGCTAGCTCTTCCAAAAACACTTTAACCAAATTGTTTCTCTTGTTTCAAATAATATATACAAAAATAGAGGTAGAATTATTTGATGATCCAAATGCACTGACTTGGAAAGTTAGTTGGCAAAGAAAGAAAGCTAGAGCAAGATTGAAGGAAACAGAAGCTTTGACCTATTAGAGGGGATGCTATATTATTAATTAGAGGTTTGAATATGGTTAAGAATAGATTGTTAGAAATAGAAGTATTATTATAACTAGATAGTTAAGATTTGTAATCAGAATATTATATCTTGGTATGAAAAGGGAAATAAGAATATGTTAAGAACTTTGAATAAGGGATGCTTTTGGTTGCCCAAATATAACTTGTTTTGAAATTATAAATGATTGGGATACTTTGAACATGGATGGGAAATTAAAATTAAAAAAGCGAAAATAGGATATGGATTAAATAAGTGGAAATTGAGTGCAAATGCAATTAAGATATGCTTTGGTTAGTAAAGATATTCTAAACTGATATTATTAACACTATTAGAACAATGTATCAAATGTTGATATGCAAGTGTATGTTTACTAACAATAATAAGAACTGTATTTGCTTAGTGCAGAAAAATCATTGTTACCAGAAGAAGAGAGGATATACAGGCGGGTGTAATATTGGACTTAGTTGGAAGAAACTTATATGTACCACATAATCACTAATGGACTCAGTCATCACGTTGTCTATTGAGCGCTTGTTTGTGAAAATAGAAAATTGATAAAAGATTTATTTAAAAACAGAATGTAACTGAATACTAAATGTTACTGTAAGTGTGGGGCCACAGTTTAGAGTGGATAATCAGTTAAGGAGGTAGAAGAATGAGTTAAGGATAAGAAGGATAAGTTAACTTACCAGTTAAGGATGAGAAGCAAAACATCTTCAAGGAAAAGCAAAGTCCAGTTGCCTCTTGAAAAAAGCACTTTTGGGACAGTTAAGGAGATACTTAACTATTTTCTACTCAACTCTCCAGGCACACTTTTGAAGTATCTTGACTGGGTATTTTTTTTTAAATGTAGTGCCAGGTCTCTTTCTATCATACTTCGAAAACTGAATGTGCGTATTTCTGCAAGTCACCAATAAAAACTAAACTGGAAGGTGATTTTCCTTTTATCTTATGTGATAGGGTGGTCCGGGGTGAGTGGTAGAATGGAGAAATAGCAAGAAAAGGGTTAAGACTTTTCTTACACTTGTTTTTCAAACTCTTCCCTCCTTCAAAAGATTTTTCATGAATAAAAATGTTTGCGTTCTTAGATGTACTGATGTCCCTTTAATTTAATTCAGAGGTTTCTTATACCAAGGAACAACCTAGTAAGAGCAGCAGCAGTATACTCCATTATCAGAAAGGATATTGATTTTGTATATTATCCTAAGCCAGTTTGCTTAACCAAGTTTTTTTGAAAGACAGTCATTTTTGATGTATGAATTCAACATGAGGTTTTATTACAACTCAGTCCATCTTTTTAGCCCTATTGTGCTTTTACAACTTGGAAAAAAATAGGACTGGAGTGGGGAGTGAGGAGGGTTATATAGGAATGGGGAGTAGGTGAACAGTAGATGATTAGGGGACTGGAGAATAAGCATATAAGGAAAGGCTGCTGGAATTGGGTATGTCTAGTTTAATGAAGAGAAGGATGAGGGGGGACATGATAGCAGTATTCCAATATCTCAGGGGCTGCCACACAGAAGAGGGAATCAAGCTATTTCACAAGGTGCCTGAAGGCAGGACAAGAAGCAATGGATGGAAACTAATCAAGGAGAGAAGCAACCTAGAACTAAGGAGAAACTTCCTGACAGTTAGAACAATTAACCAGTGGAACAACCTGCCTCCAGAAGTGATGAATGCTCCAACACTGGAAGTTTTTAAGAAGAGACTGGACAGCCGTTTGTCTGAAATGGTATAGGGTTTCCTGCCTGAGCAGGAGGTTGGACTAGATGACCTTCAAGGTCCCTTCCAACTTTATTATTATTATTATTAATAATAATAATAATATGGTCAAAATTCAATTTTAATATTATATAGATGTGGCATCAGAGATTTCACAGTATTAGGGGGAAAATCCTCTCAGAATAAATTCAACAGTGTTATGTAAGATCTTACTAGGAATGATGACATTCAGGGAGATAATCTCATGTTGCAGTTTATAGCAATAAATGCCAGAAAAATCAAGACACAACGAGTAATAGAAGAAAATATCAGGGTTGAACTCTGGAATTCTCAGTGCTCTCTGAGCTTGGTTGTTTGCTTGCAAAGATTTCATTAGTCAACTAGTGCTTGTACTGATAAGTTGGATAATGCAACAATTGCAAGCAAACAACTAAGCTCCTAGAGCACCGAGAATTCTACACAAGGGCTAACACAAATGTTCATAATGTAACTGAGAAGAGCCATGAAAGAGAACACAACACACAGTATAGCCTATTTTTTCATCAACTTCCATTCTTGCAAGCTAATTCCCTGTTGATAAATTGGTTTTCTACTGTTCTTCATACTTTCTCCTGTTTAGTTTTAAAGCTTCACCCTGGAACCGTACACTTTCTACCATTAAGTTAGGTTTTTGCTGTTTAAAACCTCACATTAGCACCCTACTTCCATTTGATCAAGTTGCTTTGCTGCTCTTCTAGTGATTGACACTAAGCTAGAAACTATAGAAATCAAATGTTTACAAAAACTAACACCCAATGTTGAATGTATATGTTCTATAACTAATGCCTCTTAACATAACCTTATGTCCAATGTTGTTTGCTTTAATACTGTTAAAGCGGACTGAATCTCTACCTCAGGATATGAAACTTTTACCTCAGGATCTCTGGCTAGGGACTATAAAAGATTGCACTAGTAATGGGACGAAGTCAATTCAGAAGCGCAAACGAACAATATGCAATAGACTAGACACAGTAGTTAGACCATATATAAGAGAAACACCAACCAAACAAAAGGTACTCGGAGTATACTTGAAGGGGGAAGGGAGGAGGAAAGAACGTTTACTAAAACAGATGTTTACAAAGATTAATACCTAATGTTGTATGCTATATCCTAGGATGATTGTTTAGCAATAGGATCTTTGGTTTAATGTTGATCACATTAATATGGAACCAGATAAGAGAAACACCAATCAAACAAAGTGTAACAGGAGTATAGTTGAGGCTAGACGCGAAGGGTGGAAAAAGGCTTACTAAATCAGACGTTTTCAATGACTAACACTTAGTATTGTATATCAGGTGCCATGATGATTGCTGCACAATATGCTTTTATGTCCAATGTTGATTGTTTTAATAAAAGAATTTTATATTAAAAAAAAAAAAGAAAGTTGTAAAAGGAAACCAAACTGCCAGGGACCACAATGACTGAACACCATCAAAGCTGACACCAGCCAGAGCATGGCACAATATGCTTTTATGTCCAATGTTGATTGTTTTAATAAAAGAATTTTATATTAAAAAAAAAAAAGAAAGTTGTAAAAGGAAACCAAACTGCCAGGGACCACAATGACTGAACACCATCAAAGCTGACACCAGCCAGAGCATGGAAAAACTCACAATAGTATAAGATGTAGAGATCTGGCCCATAGAATTGCCAAGAGTTGGATAGCATTGAATGGATAACATTACCATCAAAAGAAAGTTGGAGGGAATTTTTGTTATAAATTTCTTCGTTGGATTTTTGTCACTTTTAATTTGTTTTGTTATTCCATTTCCCTTTTCAATTACTTTGTATTATATTGATATTGAAATTTAATAAAGATATTTAAAAAAAAAAAGAAGTATTGGATGATATATGCAGTGCCAAGGACAATTATTGTTACAAATGCTCTGAAGAAGCTTAGGTTAACAACCAAGGTAACCTTGATATTAATTAACCATTCAAACGTGCTGTTTTCTACTAACACACATGATAGTTAGCAGCTACCATTCTAAAATGAAACAGGCAATATTTTTCATTGCTAAACAGAACACAGAGTGAACTGCAGAGAAACAGTAGCAAGATTATGTTGTCCTAAGTCATACTCACAAAGAACCATCTATAATGCAATAGAAGTCTATGGCTGCATATTAATGAAATAGCTATTATTTAAATTAGAAAAGCTTACTCCAGAAAGCCTGATCAATTTTTAGAGTGAAAGCAACATAAACTATAACACTGCACTATTTCTGCTGTTATATTTAATTGAAAACATGCCAGGTCAATATATACAAAATATATACTTTGTACATACTGTAGAAGGAACAACCCCAGATTTGGCTCAGAAAATATTAGGTCTAAACTCTGGCACAGTTGAAGCAATCACAAAGATAATACTCAGATGGATAGTTCAATGATCTGATACAACATGTGGCTGTACTATATGCTTCTAATGATAAGTTACTTGGAAAAATAACACTGTGGAGCTTATAAATGAAGAAAACTGAGACTGGCATTTAACTTTTTTTAAAAAGCATACATTTTGATGTATTATTTTTCAAGAAATGAATGCAACTTATATTGTTGGTAGATACCAGAAGAGACTGAAGAATCAAATAAAACAAAAGCAACAACAATATTTTGTAAATTTTAATTTCAACCACACAAAGTGAACTGTTCGAAAAATACAGACATTAAAAGTCCAATACTTAGTAATGCTAGAATGTTGTCTCAGACCAAAAATATCAGGACATTAAAAAATTAGCATAACTCTATTGTGTCTGCAGAATGTTTGTCAAACAGAAAATTATCAAACTATTATATAGGTAATCTTCCAAAGATCCAAGTAATCAGTCACTGCTTCTCGTTTCCTGCCTTAGACCAAACCCTGACTCTGAAGTATCCTAATACATGCCTCTCAACAAACAGGAGCACCACTGACCTCGTACTGTATCAGGAGGAGCCTCAGTACTAACTAATCTCTGCCCAGCACACATAGAACGCAACATCTGGAAGACAGCCAAAGGTGCCACATTCATGCGCAGAAGATCCAGCAGAATCCTAAGGAGAGAAAATAAATGCTAAGAATGTAATATTTTCATTTATTATTTGCAAACAGGATTTCTTGATTACATTACCTGAAATCCATTGTTTCTGGGTCATTAAGTAAAATTAACAAGTGTTTAAAAGAACTGATGGTCAGCAACCCGCGGCTCCAGAGCTGCATGTGGCTCTTTGAGCCTTCTCCTGCGGTTCCCAGCCTCCTCCGCCATTTGCAGAGAGAGTCAGACAGAGAGAGGCACTTATGCTTCCCTTCTCTCTCTCTCTCTCTCTCTCTCTCTCTCTCTCTCTCTCTCTCTCTCTCTCTCTCTCTCTCTCTCTCTCTCTCTCTCTCTCTCTCTCTCATTCACACACACACACAGAGTGGGGGAAAAGGACTGACAGACCAAGGGCAGGAGAGAGCCAGCCCAATAAGAATGTGTTTCAGCTTGTCGTGAAGCCAGCTTGCCAGGTGAGCAGACGATCAGAGAGAGGGAGAGAGGGGGGAGAGAGGGGGGGGAAGGAGACAAAGAGAGGGAGAGGGAACTCATGCACAGCAGCCTCTATTTCTTTTTAATTAAACTCTTTAATCAAGCTCCCCCACTCGTGCGCGTGCACACAAGTTTTGTGGCTCCCAGTGTTTTCTTTTTTCTGGGAAATGGGTCCAAGTGGCTCTTTGAGTGTTTAAGGTTGCTGACCCCTGTTCTAGACTGACTGTGTCTGCTTGCCAGGAACTGAAGGCTTTGTCCTCTACTCAGGGCTGCTGAACACACATACTTTAACCCTTTTTCACAAAAATAGAAGAGAACAAGCTTCCACCACTTCCATTTTATTTGACATATACTGTACCCTGCAGAAACTAAATAGCTCAGTGGTTTCTATGCTCAATATAGTAGCAAATCTCCATTACCTTTCATATGTAATACATGTGTGCTGACAAGTATAGAATTTGGGTTCCTTTATGTAATTTATGATTAAAATTATCTCCAGTGAAAGCATAAGCTATCCGTTCAATCACAATGTGAAATTGTGAAATATCATTCATTCCTTTAAAATAGCTTTTCTTTATCTTTGATATAACATCATGAAGTAGAGATATGTATGTTGAATTCTTTCATAGCTATAACCCCATGATTACAATATAAAATCAATGGGAGCTCATTTTGCCCCCTCACTGGGACTATAGATCTTGATTTTTAAATTAATTTGAAAACATGTGTTGCATTTACAAGTTTGTGATGAAAAGTAAAAGACAGATCTATGATTTCATATTTTTAATAAAAATCCAACTGAAATTACCATTAAATCACACTCCTCTGCACAGAATGAGCTATAACAATCACAAATTGAGAAAACATTGGTGCTGTTTGTCAACTCTACAACGAACCTGGTTGAAGCCATCTTGCTCGTTTTCGGTTGCCATAGGAATGGGGGAGGAATCGGGAGTTTTATGCTAGTCTAAACATTTCTCTATCCCATGGGAACCAAGGTCATTTCTGTTGCTTGGACTGGGGATTGAGCCTAATGTTAGAAAGCCCGCCAAACCATTCTATTGGGAAACATAGTTGATTGCATAGTTTCTGGGGTGGTAAGTTTAACTTTGTAATACTGTAATATTTTGGAGGGAACTTTTACTCTTGGTTTCACTTTTGACTGTGCCGATGCTTTGTAAGCAATAAACATTCTCTTAGAAGAAAACTCAAGCCTCCGAGTTCTGCTTTAAGTGGTCTCATCTATCGGAACCATGACACTGTTATGGTGCAAAAATGGAACCGAGACAAAGATCTTCAAAATCATTTCAATGTTTAGAGGTGATTTATCTGAAACACTATAAAACCACACCTTTTATCTGATTGGAATGAGCCATGACAAACAAATCTGATTATTCCTGTTGGTTCTATGGCTTAAAAATGTAGACTTAGGCATACCTGAGTTCATTCTGAAACAGTTTTTAAAACATAAATCATATCTGCCCTGACAAAACCTAACAATCACAAAACTGATTATTTTTGCTACTGTTATAAAACTTGCTCAGTAGTATTTGCCAAGGAACAGATGGGGAGAATATGAAGGTTTGGATCTCTTAGACCAGCAGCCCCCAACCTTTTGGGCACCAGGGACAGGTTCCATGAGGAGACATTTTTCTGCAAGCTGGAGGGGGCATGGTTTTGCATGCTACCTGCCTTAGACCCCATCCAAATAGCTTCCTTACCCCCACTAACCATTTCCAGAGTATATGTCATCTTGCCAGTATTTGTTATATGTTATCCAAATATGGTTTTAGATGCTTTTTTTCAGAAGTGGAAATCTCGAGAACTTCCCTGCAGACATAGCACATGGAGGAGGAAGCTTGAAGTGATAGGATCAGGAGTTGAGATATGTTGCAGGTGTCAAGCCCGGAAAACTTCATGCTGTTTCGTATATTTTTTTTCCCTTGGTTTGTCTACACAACGGAGGGGGGGAACAGAGGGGAGAATGGAATGTGTGTTGCAGCTGTGGAATGGCAAGACCATCTACCAGTTTGTTTTGGAAACTGAAGATTCTTTCTCATAATAATTGTCTGGAGCTTAATTGGGCAATGTGACCTGCACTGGTGGGGGGGAATGGGAGTTGCTCTACTTTTAATATTCTGCTTTCAGGACAATTTAATCAGAGCTGACATCACATTCATTAAGTGCTGGTATGCTATTCTCCAATAAATCTGGCATTAGAGATCACAATGTCTCTGGTGTGC
This sequence comes from Bothrops alternatus, assembly GCA_034064705.1. Taxonomy (NCBI): domain Eukaryota; kingdom Metazoa; phylum Chordata; class Lepidosauria; order Squamata; family Viperidae; genus Bothrops; species Bothrops alternatus. Next base: position 1,800,676 of record JARGCV010000091.1, on the reverse strand, counting down.
TTGCTTTGTTGGGATCATTAGCCGGAACTTTGATGGCAGGCATGGATATGTTTGATGCCACTTTTGTGTCCTTATTAAGATGCTGGCCAAGAAACCAGGCGACTGGGAGTTCTAGCCTTCTCTTAGACCTGAAAGCCAGTTGGATGATTTTGGGCCGGTTATTGTTTTCATTCTAAAATCTTTCTTACAGGGTTGTTGTTATGGGGAAAATAGAAAGAAGGACTATTATGTATGTTCGCTGCTTTAGCTGACTAAAATATATACAGGGCAGGATAAAGTAATAATTTGATGGGCAACTATATAAAAATAAATACACATTATTAATAGTAATGAAAATAATAAAGTTCAGCCTCAATTGTTTTGGCAATTTGTTGTGGGTCTGCTCCCTTCAATGCAGTCCATGGGCTCAGTGCTTGTTCTGCATATCGTTCTGACACAGCCTTCATGACTAATGATCAACTGCTTACTTGTGAGTAAAAACCCTTTTTATTAATCAAGGCAGGAACAAACTTCGTTCACTGAGAATGCCAGATAACCAGTCGTTAAATGCTTGACCAAGCAGTAGCAATCCCTGTTCACACCTAGACAATTTCAATGTCTATTAGTTCCCAGCAGGGAGACTCAATTAGCACTTCAAACACAAAACAAGTAGTCCTGACCAACCTGGGTCTTGGCAAAGAAATCTTGTCAACTGATTGAAGTATCATGTAACATGAACAATTGTCTGCAACAACAGGCCATTCCTACACCTCTCCTATTTATGTTCCAGCCAGGGAGGGGCTGGTTAACGTCTCCTTCTTTTCCCTCAGAGCCAGCCCATAGCCTTCTGTTGTTCTCCTCTCCTCTCTACGCATATGCGCATCTGGGATAGGCCCCATCTGCCTTCCAAAGGCTCCGATGTTAACCCAGGCTCCCCCTCCCCCTCCTCATCTCTGCTGGCAGCCAATGGACCACAATACATATGTACAAAACACTAACCTTTTGCTGCCACCTAGAAATTGATAGATTGAACAACTAACCCACTAAATAAGAATTAAAGAAACCAGCTGATAATATGAATGAAAAAAGAAAAAGGCAATACATAAAGTAACAAGAGCACTGTGGACACCAATTGGAGGAAGTTTTTCATACAAGGCATTGTGCTGGGCAAGATTGGTATTTCATATGAGGAGCCCTTAAAATATTGTATATTGTATGTTAAAGCTGTAAAGGAGTGCAGTACAGCAAGCATTCAGAGTATGCAATAATGATGCCCAGGAGTGGCAGAAAGATTTAGGGCAGCGGTTCTCAACCTTTTCCGGGGCTCGACCCCGGCCCGCATCGCGCAAAAAAAAATGGCGGGCCCGCACCGCGCATGCGCGACGGGGCGAATCGCGCATGCGTGGCGTGACGGGGCGAATCGCGCATGCGCGGCGCGACGGCCCGCATTGCAAATGGGGTCGCGACCCACAGGTTGAGAACCGCTGATTTAGGGCAATATTATTTCTTGCTGACTCTGAGATGAGAAAGTTGCACAGAAAGGCAGCTGTGTGGATCTTTTCTTAGATCTTCCTCCTTAACTGCTATATCCTTTCAGAGAATCTCCCTAGCTTGAGATGTGAGTATAATGTGACAAAGGTTTCAAGCCTATTTGAAGGATAAGATTTGGAAGAAAATAATATTAATGAAAAATATCTTACAATTCCCTAATCATTATCTTTGTCCATCCAAATTTTTAAAATGTTGTGAAATTAGTTTTCCATAATCTATATATAGACAAGTAGTTAAATATGTTTGTTTTAAATCTCTGACCCAAGGTCAAATTGAAACAGATATTAATTCTGCTCAGTCAAGATTGCCACTTTCATTCCATTTATTCAGAAGTACCTGAGAACAAAAATACTTTTCCATTCAATTGTAAATGTAGAAATTCAAGATAAAGGTATATAAAATTTGGAACCATGAAGAAAGAGATCCATAATTTTTACTATATGATTTAGTGATATAAATTTTAAAAATAATCCTAAGATCTGCGTTTTGTCTCATAGTAGCTGCAAATTCTGGAGATGTGGGAATGGAGAAGAAACACAGTACTAATGCTTTATGTTTCAAATTTATTTTCATAGTTGAGCCTAAGGATGTGGGGACTTTATAAGAATCATATTCTAAATATTCAGAGATCACATGAGAATCTGTATCCAAATCACTGTTTTGTTTCATTACAACATAACACTGCATCTTTAATATTGCAAGCCATTGTATCTGGGTGAATGAGAAGATAAAGATGGAAGTTCCTATTTGGAGCTATTGCATAAACCTGCATGTCGTCATCATCATCACCATCATTTTAGCCATTGTCTAGCCACTGCAGGATGAAGGTCTCGTCTGCATATTTCCAACCAATCGGTCCTGAGCTTTCTTTTGCCAATTGGGCCCACAATACTTGCTGATGCTGTTGATCCGTCTTGTTTTAGGTCTCTTTCATGGATGCTTTTTTATCAAATGAGATCCTTTCTATGACTGCATTGATCCACCTGCCATCAGTTCTTCTTGCTATGTGACCAGCTCATTTCCATCTGAATTCTTTTACTCCCATGATGATATTGTACAGTTTCATTTATTCTCTAATCCATGTGCAGGTCTTTCTGTCTTGTCTTGTAATGCCAAGCATGTATCTTTCCATGGCTTTTTATGCCACTCATAGCTTTTGTATCAATTGTGAGGTTAGTGTCCATGTTTCACTGTCATATGTTACAGCAGGTTGCACACACTGATCAAAAACTTTTCTCTTCAGGGGGAGCTTGTTCTTGAAAATTATGCTTAGCTTGCCGAATGCCTGCCAACCACATTTAACAGGTCGTTCAATTTTCTTTATTGTATCACCTTCCATTGAGATCTATTGGCCAAGGTATATGTAATGGTATACTACATCTAGTTCTTCTCCAGATATAATTTTCTTTCTTTAGTAAATTTATTAAACAAAACCTGGCTTTCTTCAGGTTTATTTTTAAGCCAAATGTGTCTCCTGCTTTGTGCTGCTCTTATATGTGTCTTTATAGCATTTCTAGGTCTTGTGAGAAGAGAACAATATCATCTGCAAATATTAAGTGATTCTTTTGCCCAGTCTAGTTTGCAAAATACTTCTTCAAGGCAGGCTGAGAAAAAGATAGGTGATATTGTATTGCCTTGTCGGACACCTCGTTCCATGTTGATTCTCACTTTACGATCATTAAGACAAATTGTTGCCATTGTTTTTTTATATATTGACTGTAGTAAGTTTATATAAGCAGTGACTATGCCTTGGCTGAACAATGCACTGGCAGTAATGCAAACTCACATGTATTCATCCTTAAACTGATGTCTAAATCTGCAATTTGCAGAATTATTGTGTACTGTTTTGGATACTAAAGGTGCTTCAGAACACATAGCAGCATTCAGGTAGTACTCAATAACTCTTTAAATTACCTCTTTCACCAAAACTCTGATCCTTTGTTTTCATAGTGTTGTAATGCACTCGCCATTACGCTTGGAACAAAGGGACAAAGAGACTGTGCCATGTGGCTTGGAACAAAGGACAAAGGCCATGCGGCCTTGGGACAGGAAATAAGGGGGGCTAATAGGTGGATGGACGTTGTACCAAGATTTGAATCCATTGGCCACAGGGTGGCTTTGCCAGTGTAGCCTTGTCATTGGCTGCAGAAATAACATTGTCATTGGCTGTTTGTAACCATGTGATGCATTGTGTAACCGCCCACTGTAACAGGTAATAAAAGGGGAAGGCAGCCTTTTGTCTGTTGTCTCACGCCCCAGAGAGAAACCTGACTGGAGTCATGCTTCCTTCTCTAATATTCGGCCCACGTGTGTAGGACCCACCATGAGAATTGAAGCTGCCTACGGAGGGCAAAGCTTCAACTGGTGACCCCGACGTGATGCCAGTCACGTCCTTCTGACAACCCACCACTTACTACGTCTGGAATAGACCATGTGCACGCTTTTGGTAAGTGTGGGACAGAGGCTATGCAAAAATTGGGCTGAGTACCTGAAAGAGTTGCTTAGCTTAGTCAGGAGAGCAAATTATATTCAGAAACTTAATAATCAGGCTGTTTTCCCTGTCACTCAGAAAGATTTATATCTTTTATTGGCTTTTTTGGAAAAATTTTATTCCTCCTACCTGGAGGAGGAGCAATTAGACCTCGCCACATGGCAATAGGCTCCTGGCTCCACACACCGCCCAGAGTTTCGCCAGGTGTCTTAGCCCATGGAAGGCTGTAGTGTCCATGCAAAACAGAGCAAGCTAAATTGGCTAATCCTCAGGCTTAAAAAACAAGCCCTGAGACAAAAAAATGTTACAATCTGACTCAAAAATTTGCCCCACTGGAGGAACAACCCTCGTGGCGTTTCTTCAACAAGGATCACCCCCCCCCCGTGAGTATGTGGGTGGAATTCTCCAAGGATCAAAGGGGAGGGCTTGGTGTAATTGTCAGGACCTTAATTATGCAACTAACAAAGTTCACAAATTGCCTTCACTAAGGAGTTAAAAAGTATTATTAATGTTTGTTTGGCATTTGTCCCTCATACACCTTAAAGGGACCACTAAAAATTGCTGATTGGATTAAAATTGGCTTATGTGATGAGCTTTATGCTCCTTCCCAAATTCTCCTTATGTGGAAGAATTGTTTGCATGTCTATTTTAAAAGATCTGTCTATTTTAAAAGATCTGCCTTCTTCTTTTTCTTCTCCTTGGCTTTTTCTTCTCCTTGGCTTAGAACATAGTCATTGTTATCAGGATTCTGTTTCTGTTTCTCCTGCCCTGTCCTTTTAACTTGCTAAAAAAATCTTAAGTCTGTTTCTCCCCCTCTTCCCCCCAACTATTTTTCTCCTTCCGACTCAGAACATGCTTTCCTATGCTAATTCAGTCTTTTCTCTCTTACCTTATAACTTGCCAAAAAATCTTAAGTCTGTTGATTCTACTCCTAATAATTGGAAAATGAGAAAATATTTCCTGGTAATCCATTGATTCAAAAATGCCTTGTTCGCTTGTTAACTCTTCTTAACTTGTGACAGACTCCCCTGACAAGAGCCTGCAGCTGAAAGCCATTTCCTCCTCTGCAGAAGAGCCATTCCCCCATCCCCCCTTTTTTCTCTCCCCCCCTCTTCTTTTGAAATTGCAGGTTTATTATCGCTGTTTGCCAGATCTGAAGAAAAGCAGAAAAACCAGCTAAACTTCTCTCCCGGTTTCCTCGGATGGCTGTAAACGGAGACTCAATTTACATTTGAATCTGTGTTCCCTACTCTTTGAATCTGTGTTAACTCATCTTTGAATCTGTGTTACCTCATCTTTGAATCTGTGTTACCTTCTCTCTCTTATACCTCCCCTCTCTGATTGTTTTGTTTAATAAACCATGGCCCTTTCCTTTCTTATTTCTCTGCCAATTTTGCCTTTAACTTTCCCTTTCTTACTTCTCTTTGCCTATTTTGAATTTATGTTTTCTAGCCTTGTTAATGATTCTATTTTTGTGACAATCTTTGCTGTTTTGCATTTTTTGTTTCTCACCATGCTATGTTGCTGAATGCATCCAATTGTTGGATTTAATGATACATGCCAGCACAGAACAAACATGCTTTCACCCTTGATGTTCACATGGATGAATGAAATCTCTCTCTTTAACTTTGAATCCTTCCTTGCTGTGTGTTATGCATTAATCACACAGCTTCATCAGTTAGTAACAAGACCTTTCTAGGTATTTGGCAATCTTGTAATAAAACAACTATCCCTTGCAGCTAGATTATAAAGCTAGATAATGAGACAAGCAATGACAACAAGAAAGCATGTGCTGATTGTGTTCCCTTGTTTGATTTTGGTGAAAATTTTGAAACTCTGTACAATGCCTCAAAAGACAATGCTCTCACATCTGACAAAGATTGGATCTTATGTGGAAAAAATGCACATTGGTCAATACCCCAGAATTGGTCTGGTACATTTACATTTCTGACAACACACACAACATTTCTGCCACAGTTGCTCACATGGAAAGTATGGTACAAAACAATCCTTTATCACAAGAAACTGATGCCTTGTTTGATTGACAGTTTATTTTCCTGGCTACCTAATGCTGGGTGACTCAAGAAATTGGTTTTTAGTATTATAATGTTTCCAGTATTCTGTGTAACAATCTGTTGCTGTGTGCAATGTAAGCCTCCCTCTTCTAACCATCTCCTGGATAAGAACTAAGAACCAACTGCTGCCTCTGATGACTGGACAGAGATGTTTCTATGATGGCAGCCTCTGAGGACTGGACAGAGATGACGGCCTATGCCCTAGGATCGTGTACAGAGCTGGACGGCGCGTAGGTGGAACAAAGGACAGTTGCTAAAAAAATAAAATAAAAACAGTGGAGATGTTGTAATGCACTCGCCATTACGCTTGGAACAAAGAGACTATGCCATGTGGCTTGTAACAAAGGAACAAAGAAGGCTTGACCATGTGGCTTGACCATATGGCCTTGAAACAGGAAATGGAGGTGGGGCCAAGAGGTGGAAGAACGTTGTACCAAGATTTGAATCCATTGGCCACAGGGTGGCTTTGCCAGTGTAGTCTTGTCATTGGCTGCAGAAATAACATCGTCATTGGCTGTTTGTAATCATGTGATGCATTGTGTAACCGCCCACTGTAACAGGTAATAAAAGGGGAAGGCAGCTTTTTGTCTGTTGTCTCACGCCCCAGAGAGAAACCTGACTGGAGTCATGTCTTCATCTCTAATATTCGGCCCACGTGTGTAGGACCCACCATGAGAATTGAAGCTGCCTACGGAGGGCAAAGCTTCACCATAGTACCAATTGACCTCAGGAAAAACAAAGTTTGATTTGAGTTGCAACAGATGCCACTTGTGTGCCTCAAACTGCCTTTTTTCTTTTGAAGCTGAAATGCAACAAATGCTTGTGTCAAGATATACTGTATCCATCTTTTTCATTCTATAATTTATGTATACATTTTCAGGCAGATTGTATATAAAAAGGATGAAAAATCAAGAGAATTGCTCTTTCAGAAAAAATTTTAAACTTGGTAATTGCATAAGCTCATTGGTTCTGTCTGAAAATGTATACGTGGTTCTTGTGACTTAAATCATTAGAAAAAGATGTTATTTCAAAATGGTATCATTTGCATTAAAATATGTGGAATCAAATTGATCTCTCTGTACATCATAACAGCATCAATAATGAAGACAAGCACGATCTGTTACCAAAGCTGAGGTGTGATTTGTGCAATATATAGATTCAAAATAAAAGTCAAAATATTCACCAAGAATCTGATAAAAGGAAAAAAGAGTGACATTGCCATAGGTGTCTAGTACAGGCCATCCAACCAAGCAGAAGAAATAGATGAAGCTTCTGCTAATCAATTAACTAATGTAGGAAACACACAATAGTAATGGGGGACTTTAACTATCCTGACATCAACTGGGAGACAAACTCTGAAGCAGATGGGAGATCGAACAGGTTCCTTATGAGCCTAGTTGATAACTTTGTCATCAAAAATATAGAGGAGGGAACTAGAAGGTCAGCTATACTGGACTTAATTCTTACTAATAGAGGTGAAATGATAGAGGGAGTTAAAGTTGCAGGAACTTTGGGTGAGAGGGACCATGTCATATTGGAATTCAATATAATACAGACACAAGCAATATAATAAAATCAAACTAATGTCTTAGAGTAGACTTTAAAAAAGCTGATTTCAACAAATTTAGAGAGAGTTTGGGAAGGATTCCACGGATGAAAATCTTAAAGGGGAAAACAAGAAGCCTGGGAAAATTGTGATTATAAAGCCCAGTCCACTACAGTACCATGAAAAAGAAAAATAAGAAATCCAAGAAGAAATCAGCATGGTTGCATAAAGAATTTTCTGATAAACTGAAAGACAAAAAGGATAAGTACAAAAAAATGGAAAGAGGGACACGTAACTAAGGCAGAATACCAACAGATAGCCTGAATTTGCAAAGATGAAGTCAGGAAAGCTAAGGCTCAGAATGAAGTAAGACTTGTAATAAATGTCAAAACTGATGAAAAATTTCTTTCAAAATATATTTTAAAAAGGCAAGGAAACAATTGGGCCACTAACGGGAGAAGATGGCAAGGAAGTGAAAGGTGGCAGGGAGAAAGTAAAGCTGCTTAATTCATTCTTTGCATCTGTCTTCACACAAAAGGGAAAAATAGTCCAACCTACCAAAAGCAGAACCGTAAAAGACTAGGAATACAAATTAAAATAGGCAAGAAAATAGTAATAGAACACCTGTGCACCATAGATCAAATCACCAGGACCAGATGGATTACACCCCAGAGTTCTAAAGAAACTGGCATGTGATTTTGGAATCACTGAATCATATCTTTCAAAGATCCTGGAGAACTACCAGAGAACTGGGAAAGAGCCAGTATATAAGCCAGTCAGCCTGACACCAATAGATGGGAAGATCCTGGAAAAGACTGTCAAACAACGAACACCTACAGTAGAGGCAAATAAAGTTACAACGAGAACCAACATGGGTTTGTTGGAAATAGATCATGCCAGACAAATCTTACTACATTCTTTGACAGTGAAATGCTATGGGTTAATGAAATGCTATGGACATAATTTACTTGCCCTTCAGTAAGGCATTTGATAAAGTAGACCACAACCTACTACTCGGTAAGATAGAAAAATGTGGGTTAAACAGCATCACCAGCAGATAGATTTGCAATTAGTTGACTGCACTCAACATGTAGTCCTCAATGGAACTATATCTACATGGAGGGAATTATGCAGTGGGGTACCTAAAGATACTTGTCTTAGGCTCAGTACTCTACAAAGTATCTTCATAAACAATTTAGAAGGGGAACTCATCAAATTTGCAGACAAGCTGATGGGAATAGCTCATACCTCAGAAGACAGGATGAAGATTCAGAAGGATCTTGACAGACTATAACATTGGCCCCTATCTAACAAAATGAAATTCAGTAATGAAAAAAAATAAGATTTTACACTTAGGCAAGAGAAAACAAATGCCACAATATAAAAAAAAGATGTTGAGAGTCTGGAAAGAGTGCATAAAAGAGCAACTAAGATGATTAAGGGGCTGGAGGCTAAAACATATGAAGAATGGTTGCAAGAATTTGGTATGTCTAGTCCAGTGAAAAAGACTAGGGGGTGACATGATAGCAGTGTTCCAATATTTGAGGGGCTGCAACAAAGAAGAGGGGATCAACCTATTTTCCAAAGCACCTGAAAGCAGGAGAAGAAGCAATGGATAGAAACTAATCAAGGAAAGAGTCACCCTAGAGCTAAGGAGAAAATTCCTAATCAGTGGAACGGCTTGCCTTCAGAAGTTGTGGGTGCTCCATCACTGGAGCTTTTTAAAAAGAGACTGGACATCCATAAGGTCTCCTGCTTGAGCAGGGTGGACTAGAACAGTGATGGTGAACCTTTTAGAGACCAAGTACCCAAACTGCAACCCAAAACCCACTTATGCATCATCGGGTGTCGGATGGATGTGGCCCATTGGCTGGGCGTGGCCTATTGGCTGGACGTGGCTGTGGTGGTAACAGCAGACTGGGTGGGACTAGAAAGTTCAATCAATCAATTCCAACTTTGCAAGATTTTTTTTCCCCATGAGAAGGTGAAATTGACTGATTGATTGAACCTTTTTTTTTTTTTTTGCACACAGCAGTGGAGGCCTAACCCGTGCCATAGGTTTGCCACCACTGGACTAGAAGACCTCCAAAGTCCCTTCCCACTGTTATTCTATTAATCTAACTGACCCTCACCTTCAGTTCACTAATAACACCATCATATTACTACCTGAGCCCTGTATCTCTTATTAGTTTTTATTACCCCCAGACTATATATTAAATTGTGGTCTAAGAAATAGGAACTTCAATCCATTTTATTATACAGGCTAGGGTTACAATTGCAGGCAAAACTTAAATAGAGTGAATGGCTGACACACCTCTTCAAGAGGGTTGAGTGTTATTATCTACAAAGAAGAAAACAAATTAAATGCTTTAGCAACTATAATCTAATTGGGCGAAAAAGTATCCCGTTACTATCTTCCATCTATTTCTTTGCGGAGAGGAAGAAAAGCGGGTGAAATACCGTAACACCTTTACAGTTCCTAATAAAGCAATGGCCATAAACTTGCAAGACCTCAATATCCGATCACTCACCTAAACACTTCCGGATCAATGCCGCTCCCCGCAGCCTGCGAAAGTTCAAATAGTTCCTCTTCTTCCCCTGTAAGAAGCTTCCGCCGAGCTCGCGATCCAACAGCTGTGCCCCCCTTCGGTAACCCTGCCGTGTCCATCACCGACCCGATATCCCAGAGGCGCCCTCCGACCTCACGTTCACTTCCGCGGGCAAAGCATCTCGGGATGGCTTTTATTTAATGAGGAACTCAGGGACTCGTGTTTTCTCGGAAGGCCGGTAAATCTAAACTGTAGATTTCTCATTCGGTACTCTGAAGTTGGACTTTTCTCCTTCGGCGTCTGCTTTTCACTCATAAGCAGGGCATGATCGATGGTAGCAAATGAAAAAAATAGCAACATGAAGTGCTCCATTTTCTGATCATACCCTCTCCTCTCATTTTGTATCCTCTCCACCTACCACTGGGGCTGAAGAGCTTCGTGCACTTAGGCTCTTAATGAATCCCTTGAAATTCTTTTGCAGTTTGTAGTTGATTTTCCTGGGAAGTCAAAAAATACTTCTTTACTTTGATAAAGCACAGTGTGGTTGCACCCAATACTGAGAAAAGTCGAGGTTGACGCCAGGGCATACGTATTTAAAATAAATAAGTTAAAATGAAGAACGAAGTTAAAGGTAATGAGATATCTGGTTCAAGTACTAATTTAGTTTCTAAGCTGACAAGTCCCTAGGTTAAAATTTACAGTAGTTTCCCTTGGAAACCAAATTCTGTGGTTTTAATAAAGTTGTGAAGTGGGAGACATGCTGCTGCTGAATCAAAGGCATATTTGGTTAGACAAGCTCAATGAGTTCAGTAGTATTTTTCTCCTAATTACAACTCCAATCGATTACTTGTTGACCTTGTTTGCTTGCTGGTCTTTTATATCCAGTGTATCACGCTGATCCAAATAATTCAGATGCTTGGATTGTTTGCAGACAAGAACAAGCTGGCGGGAATAGCCAACATCCCAGAAGATAGGGTGAAGATCCAGAAAGATCTTGTCAGACTGGGCCCTATCTAACAAAATGAAATTCAGTGGCAAAAAGAATACGATTTTAAAGCCAATGCATAGGTACAGAATAGGTGGTACCTGGCTCAACAGCAGAAACTGCGAGAGAGGTATAAGACAGGGTTTTTCAACTTTTCACTGATTGTACCACTTTTAGGATATGGCAATATTCGAGTACCACCCAGCAAGGCGTCAAAAACTTGATGACAAAAAATAAGGAAAAAAGTGATAAAGTACAGGTAATCCTCGACTTACAATAATTCGCTTAGTGACTGTTCAAAGTTACAACGGCACTAAAGTGACTTATGACCATTTTTCACACGTATGACCGTTGTAGCATCCCCAGGATCATGTGATTTATATTTGGATGCTTGGCAACTGATTCATATTTATGATGGTCACAATGTCCCAGGGTCATGTGATCCCCTTTTGCAAACTTTTGATAAGCAAAGTCAATGGTAGGGCTGCTGGTGGCCAAGTTCTAAGGCAGGACTTCCTTCAGACCCTCCCTCCCTTTCATTCCAATCTCCCTGCCTCCTCTCTTCCTGTTTCCCTCCCTCTTTCTCATTCCCATCTCCTTCCTTCTGAAGGAAGAATTTGACCCCCCCCCCCATATTTTCCCTGTTCCATATATTTATCAAACAAAAAGACAGAAAAGACAAGTTGCTGAGGGAACTAGCTTAAAAAGGCGCATTCCCCTTTAAGAATTAGCTACAGGATAGAAAGGAAAGTTAAGGAGTGCAGCTGGCACTTAAGGAAGAAAAAAACAAATGTTGTAAGTAGCCTCCCCAAATGGCTCCATTCATAAGTAAACGAATGCTACAGGCAAAATCCATTCAGGACAAAAATACTTCAAAATCCCTTGCAGCAAAATTTCCAGCTCCAGTTAACTCCTTTTCCTAAGGCTGCATCTTTTTTTTTCTCTCCCTCTCCCACCCAAACTACCTCCTTTTATAGCCTCTCCTCTCTGCCCCCCTTCTCCTTTCTCTTCCGGGTGAGCTGGAAGTGCCGATCCTGGGGCCTTTGCCTTGCCCCAGCCGTCCTGCAGTTCCTGAGGACTCTCTCATGGCAAGTCCTGTGTTGTGCCACTTTGGCTCTTTCCCTCCCCTGCTACATTGGCTGGGCTGGGCAGGGTCACGTACCATCTGGCAGGTGCTAATGTACCACCGGTGGTACCCATACCATTGATTGAAAAGCCCTGGTCTAGGACTACTAGTGGATAATCACTTAAATATGAACAGCAGTAGCCACCAAAAAAACCACATTAAAATAGAATAGAGCTGGAAGGGACCTTGGAAGTCTTCTAGTCCAGCCCCCTGCTCAAGCAGGAGAACCTATACCATTTCAGACAAGTGATTGTCCAGTCTCTTAAAAATCTCCAGGGATAGAGTTCCCATGATTTCTGAAGGTAAGCTGTTCCACTGGTTAATTGTCCTCACTGTTAGGAAGTTTCTCCTTAATTCCAGATTGCTTCTCTCTTTGATCAGTTTCCAACCATTTTTTCTTGTCTTGCCCTCTGGTGCTTTGGAGAATAGTTTGACCCCCTCTTTGTGGCAGCCCCTCAAATACTGGAATACTGCTATCGTGTCACCCCTATTTTTTCTTTTTTTCAGACTAGCCAAACCCAAGTCCTGTAGCCATTCTTCATATGTTTTCGTTTTCAGGCCTTTGATCATTTTAATTACTCTTCTCTGAACTTCTTCCAAGGTCTCAGCATCTTTTTTTATAGTATGGTGACCAAAATTGGTTGCAGTATTGCAGATGTGGTCTTACTAGGGTTTTATAAAGCGGTACTAATACTTCGTGTGAACTTCATTCTATGCCTCTGTTTATACAACCCAGGATTGTATTAGCTTTTTTGGCTGCTGCTGCACACTCTGGCTCATAGTCAAATGATCGTCCACTAGGACTCCAAGGTCCCTCTCACAGTTGCTGTTTTTGAGCCAGGTCTCACCTAATCTGTACGTATATCTTTGATTTTCCTGCCTAAATATAAAACTGCTTTTCTCCACATTAAAACTCATTTTGTTGGATAGGGCCCATTGTTAAAGTTTGTCAAGTTTTTTTTGATCCTGAGCTTGTCTTCTGGGGTGTTTGCTATTCCTGCCAGTTTGGTGTCATCTGCAAATTTGATGAGTTCCCCTTCTATTCACTCATCTAAGTCATTAATGAAGATATTGAAGAGTACTGGGCCTAAGGCGGAGCCTTGTGGTACCCCACTGCTTACTTCTCTCCATGTGGATGTAATACCATTGAGGACTACTCGTTGAGTACAGTTTTCAGCCAGCTACAGATCCATCTGATGGTGTTGTTGTCTATCCCACTTTTTTCTAACTTACTAAGCAGCAGGTTGTGAATTACTTTATCAAATACCTTACTGAAGTCTAAGTAAACTATGTCCTCAGCATTTCGCTGGTCTACTAATTTAGTCACTTTATCAAAGAATGAAATGATTGGTTTGGCATGATCTGTTTTTGACAAACCTGTGCTGGTTACTGGTTATAACTTTGTTTGCTTCTAATTGTTCACAGATCTGTTTTTTGATTATCTTTTCCAAGATCTTCCCTATTGATGTTAGACTGATTGGTCTGTAGTTCCCTAGGTTTCCCCCCCCCCCTTTCTTGAAAATGGGAACCACATCATCCCTTTTCCAATCATCAGGTACTTCCCTGGTACTCCAGGATTTTTGAAAGATATAGTATAATGGCTCTGAGATAATATCTGCCAGATCCTTCAGAACTCTGGGATGTGGGGCGGAGCTAGCTTGAATGGACCACGCTGAATTTCTGCCTCCTCCGGACCATCACAGAGAATTGATTAAGAAATATAACACCCAATTAAGGATTATGAAAATTTAAGAGATTATGAAACGTGAGTTACTTCCCTTGCTTTCCTCCTGAAGTTTGGATTGTATTTGATTTGATTTTGGACATTCTCCCAGAGGAGCTCTGAATGTTTGATTAAGAGACTTGAGAGGTTTTTGAAGGCTGATGGGGAGAGGAGGGGCCCTATGATTGAAGACTGATAGGAGAAAGAATTTGGAGAGAGTTTAAAGGAGTACAGCTGAAAAGATAATAGCTGATTTGTAAGTGTACAGTGTGTACAGTATGAAGGCCTGTTACTCCCTCCTTCCAGTCAAAGTGCTGAGATCTGGAGAAAGTGAAAATATTAAACACCTTGAAGACATAGCCTTGATAAGGTGTGTGTAATAAAGATAGTTGCTGCCTTTGGATTTTTTTATTTCCATCATGTGGCTTTCATGGAGATAAGTTGATAAGGACAAGACAAATGGAGGAAATGACGTATATGGACTATAGACTGTGTAAAAATTCTTAGAAGGTTAAGAGCTCTTTTTGGTGGTTGGATGTCAAAATGCAGCCAAAGTGCAGAAAGTGTTTGGCAAAGACCCAAAGCAGGCCTTAGACCTTCAGATTTACGGCTGATTCGAGTGGAAAAAGCCTTAGAAATGGATGTGAGGAAAAAATTGCCTGAGAAGTCACTGACTCAACCAGATAAGCTTGATATTCTCTCACAAGAGTTAAGAGAAATGAAGATAAATATAAAAGAAATGAAGACAAATATAGAGGAGGATTTGAAGCAAATAAAAGATAAAATGGACAAGATGGATGTTAGAATAACAGATCTGGTGCAACAAATTCAGGATATGACACGAAATATTACAGAAATGAAGACTCAGATGGGAGAACATGATAAGGTGTTAAAAAGTCAGACAACTATGATGCATAAAAAGGATTTGATTGAGATATGTGATCGTCAGCGCTAATGAAATTTATGTATAGGTGGATATCTGGAGAAAAGTGAAGAAAATGAAGCAAAATTGATTCAAACAGTACTGGATTGGGCTACCTCGATTCTCCCAGATGTCCCATTTACAAGATACGATATTGATCCAATACATAGTCAGCCCAAAAAGGTTGGGAAGAAAATTGCCGAGAGATATTGTGGTGCGACTCTGGTCATATGCAAAAAAAGAGCAATTGATGCGCAAATTGTGAAACATGTCTGTAATGTTTGGGGAGCATCAGATACAAGTTTTTCCAGATTTATGCAATGAGACTTTACAATGGAGGAAAGAGATGCATCAAGTTTGTCAAATATTGAAGAAAAATAACTACAGCTGGGGATATCTGGTTTTTTTAAAGATTTTCTTATGGTGGAAGGTTTTACAGAGTTGGGACAAAGTAGGAGGCAATGGAGAAATTAAGGAAGCACGGAATCATCAATAAAGAAGATCTACAGGAGAAAGGGAAGCTGGATGAAGCAACAGGAGTTACAAATTTTCTGTAGAAATAGTATATAAGTATTTGTAATTTTATAATATATATGTTTGGGTGTAGAAATTAAGGGTAATGATGGTCAAGGGAGGTGGAGTGGGCAACCAAAGTCCGTGCAGGGATGGCTTCTCTTGTCCCCCCCCCCCCAGGCCTGAAGTGGCAGAGAGGAGGAAGATCTGAAGAAGGGAAGGGGGACAATATATATGTTTATGGGTGGGTAATAGGCTATTTATGTTTTGGGTCAATATGCTTACTATGTAGTTTTAGTTTTGTAAGATTTATGCTAGAGCACATATGGAGACCAAAGGGAATATGTAATATAAGGAATAGATGGGGAAATCATTGAAGGCAGTTACATGGAATGTACATGGCTTGGGGGGGTGGAAATATAAACGAGCAAGAATTGAAAAATCAATTAACAAAGAGAAAATAGATATTGTATTTTTACAAGAAACATATCAAAAGAAAGAAGGGATGAATGAACTTAGGTTAAATTGGGCTGATGTATATGAAAAGGCATTTTATACATCAAAAGCAAGAGGGGTATCAATTATGGTAGCTAAAAGATGTGAATTTAAGATAAAAGCCATAAAAAGGGATGATATGGGAAGATTTCTTATAATTCAAGGCTTGATTTATGGACAAGAGGTTACTTTAGCAAATTTGTATGCACCTAATACAAATCAAAGAGAGTTTTATGATAGGGTATATAAAGAAATAGAAGAAATAAAAAAGGTTATGTGATAATGGCAGGTGATTATAATATGGTTATGGATATAGGAATTGATAAATCTAATCCATCAAAAGCGGAAATAAAATATAATAATACAGACTTAAGAAAATGTATTAATAGAAATAGATTAAAAGATGTTTGGAGAGAATTACATGGCAATCAAAAGAGTTATATATTTTTTTCTAGTAGACATAAAAATTTTATAAGAATAGATTATATATTTGTAACATCAGAAATATCTAAAATAACAAAAGCAGAGATAAAAATAATTAAAATATCAGATCATGCAATGGTAACTACGGAAATGGAAATAGATTGTGATTATGAACAGGCAAGTAGATGGAGAATGGATTCAAGGATTTTTAAAAATAAAGAGATTTTAGAGAAAATGGAAAGAGAATTAAAAGACATATGGACTATAAACGAAGAAGGAGGTAGTAATATAGGTGTAATATGGGATTGTAATATGGTAAGAGGTTTAGGGATAAAATATTCTTATAATATAAAAAAACAAAAAGAAACATAAAAAGGTTGGAGGAGGAAATTAAAGAACTAGAGAGTAAATATATATAAAGTAGAGAGAATAGGATTATGTTAGAATTATCAGCTAAAAGAAAAGAGTTGCAAAATATTGAGTTAGAACAGGCTCAAAGAAATTTAATTTATTTAAATAGGTGATTTTATGAAAATAGTAATAAAAATTCTAGAATGTTGGCTAGAGCCACACAAGTTAAAAAGGCAAAAAGCCTGATTGGAGTAATAAAGAACGAAAAGGGAGAAAGATGTAACATGATGAGAGAAAAAATGTTGATATTTCAGAAGTTTTTTGAAAAGTTATATAAGGGAAAGGAAATAAATTTGAATGAAAGGCATATATGAAAAGAATTTAAACTGTACAATTCGAGAATGTGATAAAGAAATAATGGAATCACAAATAGAAGAGGAGGAGATACTGGAAGTTATTAATAAATTGAAAATAGCTAAAGCACCAGGTTTAGATGGACTAGGCACAGAATATTATAAAAAAATTTAAAAGATTATTGCTGCCGAAGATGATGTTAATGTTTAATAAAATAATGGAAGGGGAAATTATTCCAAGTTCCTGGAAGCAATCTCTGATAGTATTGATAGCGAAACCTAGTAAAGATCTTACAAATCCAGGATCATATAGACCAATATTCTTTATTAATCAGGATGCTAAGATTTTTACAGCAATATTGACAAATAGATTGAATTGAATTTATAGAGAATTATATTAAAATGACCAGTGTGGATTTATAAGAGGCCGACAAATGTCCGATGTAATAAGAAGGGTATTAAATTTAGGCTATTACATAAAGAATCAAAAATTAAAAGCTGGTTTGTTAGCATTAGATGTTTTTAAGGCCTTTGATTGTGTGGAATGGCCTACATTGAAAATATTAATAGAGAAATTAGGCTTTGGAAAAAAATTTTAAAAGGTGATAAATCAACTATACTCAGAGAATAAGGCAATAATAGTCATAAATGATGGTGTTACAGAGACAATAACCTTAAGCCGGGGAATGAGACAGGATTGCCCTTTATCCCCAGTTTTATTTGTATTATTGATGGAGGTTTTGGCAAATGCAATTAGGAAAGATTCATTGATTGAAGGAATTGGCATATGTAAGAAAAAAAATTAATTTATTTTCAGATGATACATTATTAACATTTCAAAATCCCATAGCTGCTATAGAGAGGGTATATTCACATTTGAATGAATTTGGGAAATATAGTGGATTGCAAATAAATTGGGGAAAATCAGAATTGTTGTTATATAACTATAGTAAAGAAGAAATGGATGTATTGAAAGAAAAATATAAATTAAAAATAATAGATAGTATCAAATATTTAGGTATTGACATTCCAAAAATATTCTAGAATTAAAGAAGATAAATTATGAGAAGTTAAAGATATAAAAGATAAAATGGATAAATATGGAAAAGTAAAACTATCATGGTTTGGAAGAATTGCAGCAATAAAAATGAAAGTTTTACCAAAAATTAACTTTTTGTTTTGGATGATCCCAATTAAGTTTTCGGATCAAGAATTGAAGAAAATACAGAGATTGCTGGAGGTGTATTGTAATGAGAGCAAGAAAGCAAGAACAAGTAAAGCTTTATGGTATGAAACATTAAAAAAAGGTGGGCTGGGTCTTGCAAATGTTAGAAATTATTGGGTAGCTAATCAATTAAGGGTGGTCCCAGATGCAGATAGAGATTTATTATGGATGATATAGAATTGAAGGAATTAAGGGAAATAGGCGATCCTATAGAAACATATTGGTTTAAAAAAGATATTTAAAAAATTGTTAAGAGAATTCAAAATTCCTTTTTAAAAAACCTGATAGAATTATGGGATAAACGGAGATATCAGTTAATGCCAGGAATTTCTCCTTTAACACCGGTGGTAGAAATGGAGAAATTCCCTAAAATTGAACTGAAAGATTGGATTAGTAAATTTTAAAAAAAATCAGATATATAAATGGTAAGACTGGAAGAACAAGAAAAAGAGTATAATACAATTAAAGAATGTTTTATCAGATATTAAGTTAAATTGTTGAATTTAATACAATTAGAGAAATGGATAAAAATGGAAGAAAAATTCGAGAAAGATAGACAGTTAACAAAATTTGAAATGATTATAAAAGAAAGTGAGGAAAATGAAGAATATACAAGGAAGAATTGGGAAAATATACAGAATATTAACTGAACTAGAAGATCGGGCAAAAGGTTTAAAATTAATCTGGGAAACAGATTTAGGAGAAATAATCGGTAAAGATTGGAAAAATATTTGGAACAGAAGAATATATAAGAATATGTCAGTTAGAGTTAAGGAAAATGGATATAAAGTGATATGGAGGTGGTACCTAACACCACACAAATTAAATCAAATAAATGTTAAATATACAAATATTTGCTGGAGGTGCAAGAAAGAGATTGGAATATATAAACATATGTGGTGGGATTGTGATAGCGCACAAAAGATATGGGATATGGTGTTTAGGAAAATTAGAGAACTTTTGAAGGTAAATTTAGATATGTCACCGAGGATCGCATTACTGTTACTCGTGGAAAAACAAGATATAAATGAAGCAAAAAAAGGAATGATTATAAATTTGATAATGGCAGCTGGATTAGTGATGGTTAAATATTGGAGATGGAATTGGGATATTCAAAGAAATGAGTGGTATAATGGAACATGGCAATAAATGGTAAATTAATAACAGAAATTAATTTTAAAAAGGGATGATTAAAGTAAATAATTACAATGGGATGATTTTATAAAAACAGTCTTGGTGGAAGGCAAAGCGAATAAACCTGCTCAAGAATACATGCTGTTTTGGAGGGGATAAAGGCACAATTGAAATATATTGTATATTGTTAGTTGTTATATGAGAAGAAATATAGGTAATAAAAATGGTCTCCAGGGGTATGGGTGCACTGTAGTATTTTTATTTTTTATATATATATTGTTTTTGTTGAGATTTATATGTGCTATGGTTGTATTCTTTGTATTTGAATAAAAAAATAAAAAATAAAATAAAAAAAGAACTCTGGGATGTAATCTGTTAGGTCCTGGTGATTTATATTCATCAAAGTCAGATAGGTGTTCTCTTACTATTTTCTTGCTTATTTTAATTTTTGTTTCTAGTTTATCTTTTGCAGTAGTTTTTTTGGTATGTTGGACCATAACAGTGATGGCGAACCTTTTAGACACCGAGTGCCCAAAAACCACCCCTCCTCTGCCCCCCACCCCTACTCCACCCCACCCTACCCCCCGTCGCCCCACCCGCAGGGCCACCTACCACCTCTACAGCTCACCACAGCAGATCACTCAGGTGGCCCTGCAGCACCAGAGCGGCCATGCCCTCTGCCCATGCCCCGCAGCATCATCTGCGCGCGATGGGGCACGAGGGTGGAGTCTTGTCCCTGCTGCCCAGCTGCCATGTCCTTTGCTGTGCTGCTCCACGTGGGCTTCACCCAGGGGTGACTCTTCTCCTGAGGGGCTATTGATGAGGGGGCTGTGGGGGGAGTTGGTGCTGGGGTGGCGGCGCGCGTGCCCACAGAGAGGGCTCTGAGTGCCGCCTCTGGCACGTGTGCCATAGGTTCACCACCACTGGTTCACGAAAGAGAGAAAATGGCAAGGAAATAACAAACAGTAGGGAGAAAGCAAAGATGCCTAACTCATTCTTTGTATCAATATTCTCACAAAAAGAAATTATAGTCCAACATAGCAAAAAAACAACAACTAGAAAGACAAACTAGAAACAAAAAACATGATAGCAGTATTCTAGTATTTGAGTGGGTCAAACTATTATCCAAAGGACCAGAGGGCAAGACAAGAAACAATGGTTGGAAACTGATCAAAGAGAGAAGCATCCTGGAATTAAGGAGAAACTTCCTAACAGTGAGGATAATTAACCAGTGGAACTGCTTGCCTTCAGAAATGGCTGCTCCATCATTGGAGATTTTTAAGAAGAGACTAGACAGTCACTTGTCTGAAATGGTATAGATCAGGGGTCACCAACCTTTTTGGATTGGCCCAGTGGGAGAGGGGGTCAGGCGCTTTACGCACACATGTGCAAATGTGAATGCGGCCATACATGTGCACGCACATACAAACAGGCTGTGAGCATGCATACCACGCAAACGGGGCTGCGAGCATGTGCGTGAGGCTCTTAATGATGGTGCCTGTGATGCTTGTGGTGCCGCTGCTGCCAGGTTCGCAGAGATGCTACCACCAGCATAAAGCTCACGGCGTGGCCCGCAGCAATGCTGCCCCGATGCGAGGTTCGCGCCACGACTCCAACGCGAGATTCGTACCACCGACCCATGCAAGGATTGTGCCACGGCCTGCGGGGATGCTGCCCCGGCATGAGGCTCATGCCGCCACCCTCACATGAGGATTGTGCCACGGCCCGCAGCAATGCTGCCCTGGCGCGAAGCTCATGTCACTATCCACTCACAAGGATTGCATCACAGCCTGCAGTGATCCTGCCTCAGCGCGAGGCTCACACTGCCACCCATGCACGAGGATTGTGCTGCAGCCCACCTGCCTCTTGTGGCACTGCCGCTGCCCACACAAGGTTCATGGCAATGCTGCCACCACTGTATGGTGTACCACTGCCCACCTGCCACTCGTGGTGCTGCCCCTTGCGCAAGGTTCGTGGCAGCACTACCACCGGCACGATACTAGCAGCGCTGCCACCGCCTACACAACACTCGCGGCAATGGTGACACCAGGAGGGGTGAGCACGCGCACATTTGCATGCACTACCCAGCTACTTACATGGCCCGGTGGCCAAGAGGCCACAGCCCAGTAGTAGGCCACGGCCCATAAGTTGGGGACCTCTGATATAGGTTCTCCTGCTTCAGTAGGGGGCTGGACTAGAAGACCTCCATGGTCCCTTCCAGCTATATTCTATTCTAAATCTAACCATCCACTCAGAATTAAACCTGTTCTTAACTACTTGCAATTAAGTTGTTAGGCTCATATATATTAACACATATAATGGTTTGTCTGGTTTGGACCACATTTAATATATTCTGTGAACCAGACCAGCCAATTGTTGCTTAGTCAGCAAGTCATGGTTAAGAGAATCAAAGATTAGGATATGGAAGTGTAGCCCCTGCCTGTATTCCATTTCTAATTTATTTTAGGCCCCCAGGATCCTCTAAGAGAAGTGCTAAAATTTAGTAGCAAAATCATAATTTTTGGAGGCACAATTTTATTTTTTTAAAAAATAAAACAAGCAAGGTTTGTTCTTTGATAGGTTTAGGTTACCTATCTTGTATTAAAGTTTTTTTAAAGGTAAAAACTGATACAAGCTAATACAAAGTAAGAAAAATAAAAGAAAAAGATACTGAAGAGAGACCAAATGTGCAGGAAAGGGGGGGAAAGTAAACTGAAAAGAAAGGGAAAAGAAACAGAATAGAAAAACAACTAAATGCTATAGCTTATGGGTGTCAAACTCGCCGCGTCATATGACATGTTGCGATGTATCGAGACTTTTTTAGCATTGCCAGAGCTGGGGTGGGCGTGGCCTCCACATGATGCAACCGGCCCGTGGGTTTGACATTACTAGCCTGTGGTCTAGTAATAAATAATTTCCTATTAGAAGCTGCCTCATATTTTTATATGAGGCCATCTGCTTTCAGCTTTTGAACATAGAGCAAGTTTTTTTAAAAAAAATCTGTATATCCAAAAGGGGACAACATGGTTAATAATATCTTCATAATGGAGAGAGGGAGAGAGAAAGATGTTTTAGCTGCAACAGGCACTACGTGGCAGAAAGGAGATGCAGAAAATTCCAGCCCTTTGTTGTCATTTAATTTATAGACATTAGACTTGAGCTGCAGTTTACCATTGTTGCTATCTAGTGGGTTTCTGGATATTAGCAACCTAGCTATATTAGGCATGGATTATTCACTTTCTCCTGCATGGGTGGATTCCGAATCCACCGATGGGTTGTATCAGTCTGCCGCCCAATCAGAAGACTAGGTCCGAAATTTAGCTCTGCCTCTGGCTTCCTTCCCCAGTTTTTGCCTAGTCTGAAGCCCAAAAGCAGCTCTTCGTGGTAGCTCCGCGGAAAGTAGGTTTTTTGGCTAAAAAGGACTGGTAAAGTATTTGGCTTTTTAATTTTTATCCTTTTTTAGGATTTTTTTTTTAGTAATTGGACAAACGAAATTTAGGAAAATTTGGAAAGTTACCTGATTTTTGGAAGGGTTTCTTTCCGCCTCACTTCCCCCCGCCGTCGGGATCGCGAGGGAGGCCGCCCAGGCCCAGAGACTTGGGAGAGCGGGAGCCGCAGGGGGAAACATCCCTGGACTCCCGGCTGGCCTCCAGGCAGCGACCAGGAACCTCACCGGAACGCGAACGTCGAGGAGGAGGTCGGTTCCAGAGGCTTCGCATCGATCGACGCTGAAATAGCGGAGGACCGCTACTACTAACAGCAAGTGGGGAAATCGGAAGCGGGGAGGAGGCCGCCAGACCACCGGGTTGGTGGGCATAGGCGGGAGCCGCGATTTAGCGGGCGCGTAGACCGGGGCCTGTGCAGAACAGGCACCGCGTGGTCGGGAGCACTGAGCTCCGACCAAAAAATTGGCGCGGTGGCCATTTTGGAAAGGGGGAGGTCCCAGCTACTGGCGCGAATCACCATTTTGCAAGGGGGCATTCCCTGACCGTCTGCGCCGCCTGATTGCTGTTCGTCGCTAGGGCGCGAAAAACCCTTTGGAGAAGAGGGCGTGCAAACCTCTTTGTTCTACCCATCGGGCCTGGGCCCAGGGAGGCAGGCGGCTACCGGCTGGCAGAGGTGGATAGATTCACCGGCCTACGAGATAATCGAGCAGTTTGAGAGCCGGTGGTCGGAGAGAGTGTGTGTCCGGAGGTGTGTGTGTGCATTGGAATTTTTTAACAGCACTAGAAAGGGCGGCCAAGCCAGAGGGACTCGCGGGAGGACCTACGGGCCGCTTCCACACTACCGTCGGGCAGGGTAGGGATATGCTCCCTCAAGCGCTGCCGACGCCAGCCGGGCCTGCCAGCTACCGGGACAAGGTCCTAGTCAGAGCATGGCCATGGCAGATGGCACCTCGGCCCAGGGCTCAGCGCCTCCCCCGTCGCCTCCACGCAGAACGGAAGAACCGGGGGGGCAAGAAGAAGGCCAAGACGAAACACCTAACAGAGCCTTCAAAGGCAGCTGAGCGTCAGGCCATAAGGAGGCACCAGGCCTTGGAAAAGGAGTTTGCCAAGGCCCAGAGGATCACAGCCAGTGGAACAGAGAGAACAGATCTGGCTCTTCTGGAGACTCCAAGTGCCTTTGGCCCCTCGGGATCCACCGGACAAGGAACCAGGGAATGGCTTCCCAGGGGAGAGGAGAGTTGTCCCCCGTCTCGGTGCCATCATCACCAACACACTCGGAACCCACAACCAGCCAGGAGGAGGCTGGACGTAGAGGTAGGAAAAGAACGAGGTCTGGTAAGTGGTCATCTCAACTTCATTCCCTTTTACAGGAAGCCCTGGAACATCTCCGGTCCTCGAGGAGTCAGTCGCCTTCTCAGAGGGCTCACACACCACGGAGACACATACCCCCCGGGGGGGGGGAAGGTAGTGTTCCATGACTCTGACGTGTCTGAAACTTCCTCACAGGTGGCAGACGAGGAGCTGGAGGAATGGGAAGAAGAGGGAGCCCCTCTGTCAGAGAATGAGGAGACAGATCAGCAAATGACTCAGGTTTCAGGTCTATTTGATCACACCCTTTTTAACTCCCTCTTACTAAAAATATGCTCCGCACTCGATTTGCCAGCTAAGACAAAGGAGGCCAGACCACCGTCCTCAGAAGAGGAGGACGCTAAGGACCCTCTGATGTACTCACCAGTGTCAGAGGTCATACAGGTACCTTGTACAAAGGTCTTTAGGTCATCGGTACGGTCCCAGTGGACTAACTTGGGTGCCATCCCTTCACCAAATGGCATTGAAAAGAAGATGTTTAATGTATGTAGCCCTCTGGCATCCCTTATAGAGGTGCCACAGGTTGACGCACTGCTAATTTCTCTCTTTTCTTCCTCAGCCATTCCAGGTGACATGTCAGAGGCGATGAGGGCGGAGGATAAGAAGGTAGAACTCTCCCTCCGCAGAGTACATCACTCATCGGCCTGGGCCATTAGGGCCTCGTCCACTGCATCTGTCTTTTCCAGGGCCAGAATTAGGTGGCTGCGGGAGCTCCAGGCAAGCGTTCCTGCGGAGCAGGTATGCATACAGCAGACGCTGACTAAGCTGCGCATGACAGCGGAGTTCATGGCGGACGCCACACTGTTTGCCTCACGATATTCGGCCAGAGCCATCGCAGGTACAGTAGCAGTTAGGAGACTCACATGGCTTAAAAACTGGAAGACAGACCTGAAGTCAAAATGGTGACTGGCCACATCTAAGTATTCAGGATCAAAGCTATTTGGAGCGATCCTGGATCCTTACGTGATTGAGGACAAGACCAAAAGAAAGGTGTTAGCACACCCCTCAAAAAAGACAGATAGGGCAGGCCAGGAGTTCCGCAGACAGGCTCCCCGCCAGAACGGGAGCGGAGAATGGAGGCAGCCCTTTCAAGGGGGACGGTCCTGGGAGGGGCCCAGAACTCCGCGTACCTTCCCATACAGGCAGGAACGCAGCCAGGACCGTCCAGCCTCTGGCAGGGGCCAACCTTCCAAACGCCCCTTTAAAGGGGGGAGGCCGGCCCTACAGACGCTTCAAGTGACGCCTGGGGCAGTCCCATCGGGGGCCGTCTGGCGTTGTTCAGCGAAGCATGGCAAACGACCACGACGGATGCCTGGGTCAGGGAGACAGTGGCCCAGGGTCTAGCAATAGAATTCTACTCCACTCCACCAGATCACTTCATAAGGTGCCCGTTGTCACGCAACAAGACCAAGGTGGGTCTTCTAGATCAGGCCATAAAGCACCTGGAGGAAATAAGGGCGATAGAGCCGGTTCCTCCAGAGCAGGAGGGACGGGGTTTTTACTCCATCCTCTTCCTTGTGCCAAAGTCATCCGGGGATTGGAGGGCCATTCTCAATCTCAAACGTCTCAATCACTATGTAGTGTACAGGAAATTCAAGATGCAGTCCCTCAGGTCCATCCTGGCCAGCATCCGAAGAGGAGACCTGCTGTCATCCATAGACCTCACAGAGGCCTACCTACACATCCCGATAAGGTTGGAGTACAGAAGGTTCCTCAGATTCTGCTACAGGGAACGGCACTACCAGCACAGGGCCCTACCGTTCGGCCTGTCTTCGGCACCCCGAGTGTTCACGAAGATCCTGGCAGCATTGGGAGCGCATCTACGCATGATACTGGTAAGAGTCCAATGCTACTTGGACGACATCTTGATCCTGTCGGGCTCTCACCAGGCAGCCCTGACAGACATTCGGATCACCATAGACACCCTCCAGTCCCATGGCTTCTCAGTAAACCACAAGAAAAGCCAGCTCACACCATCAAGGAGGCTCCTACACCTGGGGGCCGTCATAGACTCAGAACAGGGCATGGTCTATCTTTCACAGGAGCGTCGGGAGAGTCTAAAGAAGCTAGCGCTTCTGGTAACACAGAGAAGGATGGTCACCATAGTACAACTCTCTCAGCTCCTGGGAAAGATGATTTCATGCCTGGGAATTGTCCCGTGGGCAAGGCTCCACTCCAGAAGTCTCCAATGGCTTCTGCTCCCCTACCAAAGACAGAACCAGAGCGCTTCGCTCAGGAGAGTCAGGGTCCCACCCCAGGTCATAGCATCCCTCAGATGGTGGAGGTCAGGCGCCCTAAGCAGGGGCACCCCACTCAGGGAACCCGACAGGATCACTGTCACGACCGACGCAAGCCTGTTCGGGTGGGGGGCCCACTCCATGGAAAAGATAGCCCAGGGGAGGTGGAGCCCAGGGGACCTACGTCACAGGATCAATTGGCTCGAACTGAGGGCCATCCACCTGGCCCTGCGCAAATTCTCATCCCACTTGTCAGGGAGTCACGTGCTAGTCCTGACGGACAATGTTTACAGCGAAAGCGCACGTAAACAAGCAGGGCAGGACCAGGTCAGTGGCCCTCATGCGGGAGGCCAGGGAGCTGGGTCTTTGGGCAGAACAGCACCTGGCCTCGCTAAAAGCAGAACACATATCAGGGGAGGCGAACCAGCAGGCGGACTCCCTCAGCAGAGCCACGGTAGACCACGCGGAGTGGAGGCTGGCCCCGGAACTGTTCGAGGCAATATCGGACAGGTTTGGCCGTCCCTGCCTGGACCTCTTCGCGTCACCATCAAACACTCAGACTCACCGTTTCTTTTCCAGGTTCCAGACCAGGGGAGCGGAGGGGACGGACGCACTCAGATGCAGGTGGCCCCAGGGGCTACTGTACGCCTTCCCCCCTCCACCTCTAATACAGGCAACAATCCGCAAACTGATAACAGAGCAGGCGGAGGTGGTACTAATTGCTCCATACTGGCCGAGGCGTCCGTGGTTTGCAGACCTGGTAGACCTATCGCTCTCGCCAGTATGGAGAATTCCTTCGAGTCAGGTATCCCTGAGCCAAGGGAAACTCCAACACCCAGACCCGCAGTGGCTACAACTAGCCGCTTGGCACTTGAGCGGGAAGGACTGAGTAGGCAGGCCTTCTCAGAGCACGTCATCTCGGTCATCCAAGACGCTCGCCGACCATCCACTAATAGGATTTACGATGCCACCTGGAGAAACTTCTCCTCCTGGTGCAACAGGCAGGGAGTTAACTCCCTGTCCGCCTCCATCCCCAATATCCTAGAGTATTTGTGGGAGGGCTTGGACAGGGGACTAGCGACCAACACCATCCGCAGACAGGTAGCAGCCTTACAGACGGTCTTAGTCTGCGAGGACCGGGGACCCCTGTCACAACACCCAACGGTGAGCGCCTTTCTAAAAGGGGCGGCCACAAGACGGCCCCCTGCAGTTCACCGCTTCCCGTCCTGGGACCTACATAAGGTCCTACAGGCGCTAACTGAGGCCCCCTTCGAACCACTGGGGGTCAGTCCACTCCGTTTCTTGATGTTGAAGGTGGCCTTCCTAGTGGCGATCACCTCAGCAAGAAGGATTTCGGAGTTGGCGGCCCTTTCGGTCCGCCCGGATCTGATCACATTTGCAGAGGGCAGGGTGACTCTGCGACTGGACCCAACCTTCATACCCAAAGTCAACACATGGTTCCACAGGTCCCAGGATCTGGTTCTTCCGGATTTCTGTCCTAATCCCACACGCCCTCAGGAGAGACAATGGCATACACTAGACGTGCGCAGGGCTCTGCGCCATTATGTCAACAGGACAGCGACTTTCAGGAGATCTGAGGCTTTATTCGTTTCCTACCATCCTTCATCCAAGGGTCTGAAGGTATCTTCCTCGACCATTGGGAGGTGGATCAGGGCATGCATAGCAAAAGCCTATGAATCATTGGAACTGCAGGTACCAACCAACATCACGGCTCACTCCACAAGGAGCGCGTCCACATCGGCAGCCTGGCGCACTCAGGCGTCACTGGAGGAAATTTGCAGAGCGGCCACGTGGGCCTCTCCGTCCTCTTTTGTTAGAAATTACAAGATTGATCAATTCGCTGCAGCTGAGGGTTCGTTTGGCAGGAGAGCTCTGCAGCAGATAGTTGAGTCCTAGTAAGAGATAGCCTAGACTCCCACCCGAAGGGACTCATGAGGGCTTGGGTACGTCCCATCGGTGGATTCGGAATCCACCCATGCAGGAGAAGAAGCGTTGACTTACCTGAATGCCTTTTCTCTGCATGGGGGGATGGAGAATCCATACCCTCCTCTAGCTAGTCTAGGCAGGAGTTCTCTTACAGGACGCTGGAATGGAGCTACACGGTCCGATCTGATGAAGAGCTTCGCCTGTCAAAAACTGGGGAAGGAAGCCAGAGGCGGAGCTAAATTTCGGACCTAGTCTTCTGATTGGGCGGCAGACTGATACAACCCATCGGTGGATTCTCCATCCCCCCATGCAGAGAAAAGGCGTTCAAGTAAGTCAACGCTTCATTTCATTTAAAACTGTTAATATGATACATATCTAAATAATTGCTTTTATTTTCATCATTCACCTACAGCAGGGGTGTCAAACTCAATTTCATTGAGGGCTGCATCAGCATTGCGGTTGCCCTCGGGGGGCCGGGTGGGTGCAGCCAGGGTTGGTGAGGCCTACTGGGTGGGTGTGGATGGAGTGGGTGTGGCCTACCGGGTGAGCATGGCCAGCTCTTCATCGTTCGTGTCAAAGGTGCCTGTGGGGGCCTGGGCAGGAGTGGGACAGATCTGAGAGTCTCTGGCAGAAGAGGGTGGGACTGGGGCAAGCGCCAAGGCATGGTCCATTTCTTCATTCCTCGCAAAGGGTGACACCTCCCCAGCATGCACCCAGAGGGCGAGGGCGACACAGCAGGGGCTGGTTCCTCGCTGTTTTCAGATGACCTTGTGGAGCTAAGACTGAATGCGTTTCAGCATAGATGGCCATCACAAAATTGTACATTGGCTCCTGGTCAGCCGGGGCCAGGGCCAAGACAGCGGGGACTGTTCCCTCACTGTTTCCAGGATGGCCTCACGGGCCACATGAAACCACTTCACGGGCCGCATCTGGCCCCTGGGCGTTGTGTTTGACATGTCTGACCTACAGATTTGCCAACCTTATGCAGCTGAGTTATAATAGAATATATACACTCGTCTGTATGTTCTTTGACTATAGTTGCCAAAATAGGTTGCAGTCATTTATCGTTATAAAACATGGCTTATGAATTGTCAGTGAGGTGTAAACCCAACTAATTGTGTTTTATTCATTCAACCATGATTACATTATGCTTTTATATACAATATGACAACCAATTTTCTTCCTTTATCTGTGTGGGTACATCAAAGTGTGTATGAATATGCATAATATAGCCATATTATAGTATATAATATACTATTCATATATAATATGAATAGGAATTATTTATATTGTATTAATACTATTATTAATACCATAATAGTATGTAATATATATTGTCTATACCACATATTGTTCAGTCATACACTCTATTCAGTGGTTTAATTAGCCATGGTTTATGAAATAAGCCACAATTGACTTCATTCATACAATACTTGGAAAAAAATATACATTAGGTTGGTGTTGTATGAGAGGCTTGCTGTGGTTAGGGGTGAGATATCCTAATGTTTCTGTTTATACTTGTGCATGGTTATAAAAATGTTTGAGTATACACTGGTATAGCTGTATGTTTAGGGAAATGGATTATGGTTATATACACAAATCCCATAAACTATGGATTAAATGGAACCAGGAGTCCAGCATTATTCATGTTTATTCAAGGATAGGTCTCACTAACGTTAATGTGACCTACTCATTGGATTTACCCGGTATACTGAATTAGAAATAGTGGTTACTTGGTTTGGGATTAATATATTGTGAAAGTACAGTGAACTATGGTTTATTGAATAATGATGCTTAAGGAATCTGAGACTTGTATGAATCAGATCTTAATTTAGAAATGATTATTTTAGAACCCACCATTTGTACAGTATTCATTAGGATAAATGTTTGTACTGGCTGAATTTTATAATCTTTTTGTTTCCAGGCTATTGAAAAAAAAGTAAAACCTCTAAATCCTAATTTTACTTCATGAGGGATTTCCCCAGAGGTAGTCCAAGTGAAGGAAATTCCTAGATAATTCTGATAACTTCGTTTTTGACAGTATAATGAGGGTCAGTTGAAATAGCTTCATTAAAATGAGTTGGTATAAATTGAATATCAACTATCATAATCACCCACAGAAAGAAAGAAAAGACCAAGGGAAATTTCAGATTAGTCACAAGAAGTCCCCTATCTGTCTACACATCGTGTTTAAACAGTCCTCATAGTATTTAATAGCTATCTTCACAGATTTCTGGCTTCAGTACCAGTTATTTTTCTTGGGCAAAGATTGATTTCCTATTGGAAGTCAGAAATTTGAAGGCAGTTATATGGAGGAAGAACTGGAGATGGAGGACAGAAAAATGAAAAAATTACCTGCAGAGAGTGAGAATGGAAAGCAAAGGAAACGAATCTCACTGTATGTTGGGACCACGATTGTACATTGGATAGTCTTACTTGTCTGCTTGATCCTTTTTGGTTTGTCCCATTTTCGGGTAAGTCTACACAAAAGCCTTACAGTGCTGTGGCTCAGGATGCATTCATGTAGGACTTAAAGCTTTTCCTGGCAGAAAGCAAGTTGGTTTTATTTTGTTGGTCATTTAAGGAATGGTGCCCTGCAATAAATTAGCATGTTTTTCAAATTATAGAACTGTTCTTCAGTCACACTGTGTTTCTTGAGGATAACTAAGCTTGCTCTTAAAGTGGCTAGAAATTGCCCCTTTATCCATGTATCCACATATGCAATATGAGATAAAGGGACAATTTGCCATGAAACAACAGGCATACAAAAAACTGGATTGTTGTGTGGTTTAATTATGTGAAATATCTTTAAACAGCTATTAAAACCTTGCTTGCAGTGTAAGTTCCTGAGACAAAACAAATCTCTGATATTCCTTCAGTTATGAAACTGTTCAACAATGAACAATACTTTGATGTGTTTCTTGATGAGCTTTTAAGAAACATTTACAACTTCGCTTTTTTTCTCTTTTTACACACACACACATACATACATTTAGTTTACTTATATATATATCTCAAGAGCTACCTATGACCAATTAATTCAAATTTAGTTTTTCCTATTTACTGACAAGTATATCTTGCAAAGATCACTGGTAAATGTCAAAAACAACATTCAAGATACAATAATGTTTGGATTGAGTGATAATCTCAAATTTTGTAATCTTGAGACATCATAATATAATTTTATTCTTGTTGCTAACATTTATTAAAAATTGTCTGGTTCTTTGAGTTATACTGAGGCATTTGTAAAACAAGCAGAAATAGTTCTACAATGTACCTTTAAATAACAAGTATTACTTTCAATAAAAAAATTCAATGTCAGCTTCATATCTAAATATCTATTTAGTTAGGCAAACTGGTGCCAAAGCGACAAAATTAATCCCCATATTTGTACTTTGACAAAACCTAGTAAGCAAGATAATTTTGGGATATAGCTTTTTTATATTGGAGAAGAGCCAATGTATGCAGCACATCCCATAACTGGAAGTCTACAAGAGAGAAAAGAAAAGAAAGAGAAAGAAGTAGGTTGGGAGGAGGGATATAAAGATCTTATCATCTGCTGATCATAGAAAACTTTAAAATCAAGGCAGAATCACAAGAGATATATTAGCTTTATAAGACAACATTTGCCACAAGGTACCATTAAACTGTTACAATAGCATCAACATATGATTTTATAACTGGACATAAATTGAAATATATTAGATATAATGTACAGTCAAATCACCACAGTTCTTTCTCATATCCTATGTACTTCTATAATGTCATCCATCCCAGTGGTAGCTATTATAGATACAATAGCACACTGTGTAATATAAACAGTTTCAAAATGACACCTATGGACTAGAGAATGCACAGAAATATATTCTGAGACAACCAAAGATAAACTACATTTGCTCATTTCAGTTTCTTTGTGGTAAAACCCACCCACCTTTAACTGATGTATCTTGAGATATGAGAAAGAAATAAAATAGCATGTTCCAAAAGTATTTCTATATCTACACAGGTCCAGGCATATATTGTTTTTCACTTTTCATGAAGAACTTAGTTGCTTATCTCATGCTTAGTTATGGAATGGCTCAAGAAATTAAACAACTTAGTTTAATTTATTAGACATCTAAGATGGGTTTTTTCACTATTAAATGTGAACCAAAACATGGGTTATGCACTTCACTCCTAAGAGCAATATAGTTACCTTTTTTTAAACTAAAAACATTGTGTTGACTCTGACCAAATTAAAAGTGGTTAAAGTCGCTGAGTTTGTCAGCTGGAAATGTGATAGCCCAGGTTTTGAGATTAAAGCACCATGCAACAGGGTGAGCTCCTGTTACTTGTCCCAGTTCCTGTAAACCTAGCAATTCAAAATCATGCAAGTATATAAATAGGTACCACTTCAGTGGGAAGGTATCAGTGTTCTGTGTACCTCGGGATATAGTTGTGCTGGCCATATGACCACCGAAAAGTCTTCAGACAACATTGACAATCTCATCTCAGAAACTCTGAAATGTATTATTTTTGCTTTTTAAAAAACATTTTTTAAAAAAATAATTCAGTGTTGCATGATTATAAGCACCATTCAGGGATGCAACTTTTGCCCTGGCATTTCATGGCTGCCCCCTATTTCTTTGTTTTGGGTTCAGATAATTTCTACCGTGTTTCCCCGATAGTAAGACACCCCCAATTGTAAGACGTATCGGGGTTTTCAGGGGGTCGGCTAATATAAGCCGTACCCCGAAAGTAAGACATATTACTCCTGCCCACTTCCGCCTCCTGCTTAAAATACTTAAATACTTAAAATACTTAAATACTTAAAATACTTAAAATACTTAATATACTTAAAATACTTAAAATAAAACTGACAATTGTTTTCCAATCAATATAAGCCGTACCCCGAAAGTAAGACATAGTGGGGCTTTTGGGGATAAAAAGAAAGTAAGACACTTCTTCCTTTCGGGGAAACACGGGTAACAGTTTCTTTAAATCATAATATTTGAAACTACTTGCCAGAATTTAGAGTTGATTATAACTGTTTACTGAAAGTTCAGCAATGCAAGAACATTTACTTAAATGATTGAGGGTATTAAGTTTGTGGTGTTGGCGTGTGCAACATTAAAAATATTATTTATATTTTAAAATTATACATTGCTATAGAGTTGGAAGGAGTCATTTAGGGCTTCAAGTCTAAACCACTATTCATTGCCCAGAGTCACTCTGTGAGGGAGATGGGTGGTCCCTAAATATGATAAATAAATAAAATAAATTGCAAAATCAAAATTGAAGCTATCTATTAGTTTCACTATTGAGCTGATTCTTTTAGTAGGATTTTTTTTCTAACATGCTACTTTCCTGTACTGTAATCTAAATCCATCATTGTGTTCTGCACTGTAGAACATGAGAGAATAGAACCTAAAAGATGCCCTTTCAGGTGTTTAATGAATGCTTAGCACTTTTATCAAGGTTCAGCTTCCCTTCATTGGCCTGTAGTTTTTATTCCCCTGATGATCTTTGCTTCTCTTTTCTGAGCTTATTCCAATTTCTCAGAGCACCAGACACTATTCTCAAGATTGGGTTGGATCAGTGCAGAATAGAATGAAATGATTACTTCCTGTGATTTGGAAATTATACTGTTGCATTTAGAACAGAACAGAACAGAGCTGGAAGAGACCTTGGAGGTCTTCTAGTCCAGCCCCCTGCTCGAGCAGGAAAACCTATCATTTCAGACAAGTGACTGTCTAGTCTCTATCTGCTATTGGTTATAACTTTGTTTGCTTCTAGTTGTTTGCAGATCTGTTTTTTGATTATCTTTTCCAAGATCTTCCCTGGTTGGTCTGTAGTTTCCTGGGTCTGTTTCTTTTCCTTTCTTGAAGATGGGAAGCACATCAGCCCTTGTCCAATCATCAGGTACTTCCCCAGTGCTCCAGGATTTTTAAAAGATATGGCACAATGGTTCTGAGATAACATCTGCCAGCTCCTTCAGAACTCTGGGATGTAATCTGTCGGGTCCCAGTGATTTATATTCATCAAGGTCAGATATGTGTTTTCTTACCATTTTCTTGCTTATTTTAATTTTTGTTTCTAGTTTGTCTTTTGCAGTAGTTTTTTTGGTATGTTGGACTATGATTTCTTTTTATGTGAAGACTGATGTAAAGAATGAGTTAAGCAGTTCTGCTTTCTCCCTACTGCCTGTTACTTCCTTGCATCTTCTCTCCTTAGTGGACCTACAGTTTCCTTGACTTTTTTGTTATTAATATGTTGAAATAAACTTTTTTATTGTCCTTGATTTCTTTTGCAATCCTTTGTTCATTGAGCCTTTGCTCATTTTCGCATATTCTGGCTGTCTGCTGATAATCAGCCTTAGTTAAGTGTCCCTATTTCCACTTTTTGTACTTGTCCTTTTTGTTTTTCAGGTTGTCAGAGAGAGCTTTGTGCAGCCATGCTGGTTTCCTCTTGAATTTCTTGTTTCTCTTTTTCAGTGGTATTGTGTTGGACTGGGCCCCTATGATCATACTCCTCAGTGTTTCCCACGCTTCTTGAGTTGTTTTCCCTTTTAGGATTTTTGTCCATGGAATCTTTCCTAGGTTCTCTCTGAATTTGTTAAAATCAGCTCTTTTGAAGTTTAAGACTGTGGTTGGATTATTTTCTATTGTTTGTGTTTGCATTATATTGAATTTCAGCATGACATGGTCACTTTCACCCAAGGTTCTGGCAACTTCAACTCCCTCTATCACTTCTTCTCTATTAGTAAGGATTAGGTCCAGTATAGCTTAAATTCTAGTTCCCTCCTCCACCTTTTGGATAACAAGGTTGTTGGCTAGGTTGGTTAAAAATCTGTTTGATCTCTCACTCACTGCAGAGTTTGTCTCCCAGTTGATATCTGGATAGTTGAAGTCTCCCATTACTACTGTGGTATGCTTCCTACATACATTTGTTAACTGGTTGGCAAAGAGTTCATCTATTTCTTGTAATTGGTTGGGTGGCCTATAATATACACCTATGGCAATGTCCCTTTTTTCCCTCTTATATTGACCCATATAGATTCTGGAGGGATTTTATCTTTGATCACATGCATTTCTGTAGATATGTAGTGTTCTCTTACATATAGTGCAACTCTCCCTCCTCTTTTTGTAGATCTATTTCTTTTGAACAATTTGTATCCATCCATCAGTACATTCCAGTCATGGGTTTTGTCCCATCAGGTTTCTATAATGCCAACTATGTCATACCTGCCCTAATGTACTATTGCTTCTAGTTCACCCTGCTTGTTCCCGAAGCTTTGAGCATTTGTATATAAGTATTTAAAACCTTTATGCCCGTCTGGGTGTATGTTTCCTGCATCTCCTGATTGTTGATGGAGTTTTTCGTTTTTCTCATAGCTCCCTACCTCATTGTTTGATTTGTATAAGGACCCACCCCACTTTGCATCTTAAGAAGACAGAACTCTTGGAATATTTCTTCCAACAGGCATCTTTATTAAGAGAAAATGGTTGCAGGCATTCTAGACAGGACCTGGGGCCCAAGCCCTATGGTTCAAGGTTTTAAGGGGTCCCCAGCAGCCCCACCCACCCCACCATCTTTCCAGCGACAATCCCAGGCGTTACATTTCCACCCCCTTTTTCCTCACTGCCGGTGGAAGGGAGACTTCAGAGGAGTAGATGAAAGCTAATGGCCCCATTGTTATGATTTAGTCCTTTTGGTGGTATCCACATTCAGTCCCTTTGAAGTCGTACCGAAGGACGTGAGGGCCATAAAACCCCTTTGTTCACCCTCCTTCCCCTTCATCGTATGACAGAATCCAGAGAGGGCAGAAATGGGGTTTTCCATAGTCAATAACTAGAGATGAAATGTAATTGGATTCTGACAATTTGTTTTCTTGGGATTTATGACTGGTTTTGTGTTCTAGAGGTTCTAAAGATTGGTCACCCTTTCCCTTCAATTTTAGTTTAAAGCCATCCTGATGAGTTGGGCCAGTCTTTTTTCCAAATGCATTTTTCCCTGTTTTAGTGAGGTGCAGCCCATCCCTTGCCAAGAGTCCTTTGTGTAGGAAATGCAGTCCACGATCGAGGAAACCAAAGTTTTCTTGGTGATACCAACCTTTAGCCAGTGGTTTATTTCTAGAATTCTTTTTTCCCCTCAATGGGTGTTGGCCTTTCATTGGGAGTATTGATGAGAACACTACTTGTGCTCATAGCTCCTTAACTTTATTGCCTAGTTCAGTGGTTCTCAACCTGTGGGTCGCGACCCCATTTGGGGTCGAACGACCATTTCACGGGGGTCGCCAAACACCGCAGTCCACCATTTTTTTTTCGGTCGGCCATTTTTTTGGGTCGGCCATTTTTTCCCCTTTGCGATGCGCCCCGTCGCGCCGCGCATGCGTGATTCGCCCCATTGCGCCGCGCATGCGCGATGCGGGTCGGGGTCGAGCCCCGGAAAAGGTTGAGAACCGCTGGCCTAGTTGCTTATAATCTCTCAATATTATACTCAGTTTTTTTGTTGTGTCATTTGTCCCAATGTGAAGGAGGAGGAAAGGGTAGTATTCTGTGGGCCTAATTATTTTGGTTAGGTTCTTGGCCACATGTTTGATTTTTTGCTCCAAGGAGACAACATACCTCCCTGGTTTGTATGTCCAGTTTGCAGATGGCTGATTCTGTTCCTTTGAGGATAGAATCTCCTATTACCAATACTCGCTTTCCTTTTTTGTGGGGTGCAGTCTGGGGTGCTTTTCTGTTTATCTGAGGTGTGTTTGTTGATGTGACTCTTTTAGGGACATTTGGTGTTGTTTCTTTGCTAGGTGTTTGCATGTTTTCTTTGAGGGGGAGATTGTGGGTCTGCGTATTTCCATCTGGGGAGAAATAGATTGCTCAGTTTCAATGGGTCTGCTTCTGGTTGGGTTAGATTGGGCAGTAGGGGGTTTGTTAGATATCTGCTGCTTCTTTCTTTGATTGTTGTGTTTTTTTCTATGTGTGACATACCTCCATTTGTCTTCCTCCAAGGGTTTATCAGTAGGGTCAAATCCTCTGGGAGTTATTTGTTCATTATTTGGTTTGGTTTGGGTATAGTTTTCTTGTGTAGGTTGGAGTTTGGCTAGAGTTGCCTCTAAGTCCCTTTTTCCTGTAGTAGTTCACATAGTTTACATCTAATGCATGAGTAATTTGGGTGTTCTTTGGGCATAAGCACATACATGGAATATATATTGCATACCACAATAGTTTCAATCGCGTGTTCCATGAGTTTGCTATTTGCTCTTTTATGGTTGCTGTTAGCCTTGTTTCTTCCTTCTCTGTTCTAGGTAATTGTGCCTATTTTTTTCTTATCCTTTTTTCTGCCTGTTTGTGCTCATTTTCCTACCTTGTTATTTATTTAACCTTCTTATTATTATGTTAGTTTTATTTATCCTTTTCTTCCCTCTATTTTTTTTATGTTTTTGAGCTTCAATTCCTTTTTATTCTTTACTGGGGATCTTCCCTCCCTTCCTATTGGGACCTCAAACTTAATCAATTCCACAGGAAGGTTAAAACTACTTTTATTGGTTTGACTATCATAAAATGTTGCAAGTCTTATTCTGCTGTACCTCTTAATATCCTAATTGATTCAGAGATTTCAGGGATTCAGGATAGTGATTCTTGGTTATTCGGTTACTGTTGGAATCATAATCAGGTGGTGGCTACTTTGTGGTTTGAATATTGGAAAAGGCTTATTCATTATTTGTCTGTTGATTCAGGCTGAAATTGAAACAAATGTGACATTATGAGGATATGCCATTTTAAAAAAATTAGCAAAAGATTTTCATAACATCTTGCAAGATACAAGAATGAGTGCCTTGTCTGCTAGCTTAGATTCAGTTGAAACATTTGATACTTCTGAAGACGAAAAGGAAGAAGGAAGAAGAAAACAAAAGGAAAGGAAAAGGAAGAAGAGAGAGGCTTGCTCAGTGAAGAGCAAAAGCAAAGTTTGCTCATGGATGGCAGGAATCTTCCCCTCCAAATCTAGGAACTCATGAGTTCCTTTTTATGGCTTCACTGAGTTATTTTAAAATAAACAGAAATGACAGAAGAATAAATTTGTTTTTCTTTCCCTTTCCTTGGTTCAGGGAGAAAAGAAGATTCTTTAATCAATTTCTATTATTAAGATAAACAAAATCCTCATTGAAGTGATCATGGAATTACAGGTTATTACTGTAGGAAGACAGCACACACACCCCCGAAAAAGAAATATTTGGGGGGATATTAAAAGGCAAAATATTATATTTCCCCAAAGGAATAATGGAGAAGATCTTACAAGGCAGAACCCCCCCATCCCAAGTCTCTCTGCCCCAAGCAGAAACCAGGTCTGTAGAAATGCAGATTTGATAATCCTTTCAGAAAGATTGGAGCTAGGAAGCTTAAAACTAATGAGATCAGAAAGACAAAAGACCTCTAAAATCTACATCCCCCACCCAAACTCTAAAAACATGACTTTTAGAACATAATAGGCTTAACCCACCACCATCAGAATACCAAAAGGACATGCTCAAAAGCTCAGATCAAAGTTCATGCCACAGGAACAGGAAACAATCTCAAACACAAAAGCCCAAGAAGGTATAAAAACCCACTACTCCCTGTTATGTCTGGTCTCTCTCAGCTCATTAAAAGCTACGTAAATGTCTTTAAGAGATTTATTAAACACATTTCAAAAGGATTCATTTCAAAGCAAACTGCTGACATTTTGCTGGCAAAAACATCCAAGACTAATTATTTACATTTAGATTACAACAAACTCCTTCCAAACCTCCCAATTACTCACTCTGTCTTTATCACATTGTCCGAGACCTCATTATCCTTCGCTAGGTTTTCAAAACATCAGACTTTCAAAGCATTGCAAAAGTTTCCAAACCTCTCATTGATAAACGTTGCTCGTAACAAGGGCGTAGTCTACTTCCCCCCTCTAATATAGTGTCCGATACGTCACTTCCCCCCATTACTTCCTTTTTCCAGTTAACTGACACCTTCGCTTATCAAACCTTCGGAACCTCGGATCAATCCATTTCTCTTCTTGCTCTAAATCTGACTCATCATTTGGAGAGTCTGATTCAGAATGCATACAAAACTCCTCATTATCTGATTCGGCTGCCGGGGGGGGGGAAATACCCAGAGGGGCCTGCTTGTGCTTCCTCCCCCTCTGATATGTCATCATCCAGTCGTGAGACACCCACAACACTATCCCCCCCTGCAGGCCCCTCCCCCGGGGGCCGTCGGAAGGGATGCGGTTTGGAGGGAAATGCAGTATGAAAATCCCACGTTAACTCAGGAGCCTCAATATCCTGAGCATCTACCCAAGAGCCAGCGGCGGGCCCACCCCCGGTCCAATCAACCAAATATTGGAAGCGGTCGTTGAGCCATCGGGAATCTCGGATGCCGGACACCTCCAACCGGGAAACAGGAACTTGAGCACGGCGAGCTGTCGGGCCCGGATCAGGAGGTCGAAGCGGAGAATCAGGGTTGACAGGAACAAGCAAGGAGCGATGAAACACGGGATGTACACGAAAAGACCTAGGCAAAGTCAAACGATAGGTCACCGGATTGATGACCGTCTCCACAGGAAAAGGACCCATGAAACGTTGATCAAGCTTGCGGTGAATTCTCCCTGGAAACAAGTACTTGGTGGAGAGCCAAACCCGATCTCCAACAGCTAACGGCGGCGTGTCGCGACGCGAGCGGTCTGCAACCCGCTTGTAGTCTTCCTTGGCCTTAGTCAAGTGCTGCTTAACCATCTCGTGGACTGACTGCAGTTCGGTTAAATAGTCTTCTGCAACTGGAACTGGAGAATCGAGGAGCGTGAGCGGGAAAAATCTGGGATGATAGCCGTAGTTGGCAAAAAACGGGGTGGTCTGAGTGGAAGTGTGCTGAGAGTTGTTGAAAGCGAATTCGGCCACGGAGAGATATTTGGACCAATCGTTCTGTTGGTCGTTGATGAAACAACGCAAATACTGCTCCAGAATGCCAATCACTTTCTCTGTACCCCCATCAGTCTCTGGGTGATGCGTGGAGGCTAGATTAACTTGGACTCGAAGCGCAGACATGAGTTCTCTCCAGAACTCCGAGGTGAACTGGGTTCCTCGGTCGGACACTATTTTGTCAGGCAAACCGTGTAGCCGGAAGATATGTTGAATGAACAGCTGAGCAGTGACCTTGGCTGTCGGTATTCTTCGGCAAGGAATGAAATGTGCCATTTTGGTCAGCATGTCCACCACTACAAAGACAACGGTGTAGCCGGCAGAAACAGGTAGACAAGTCAAGAAGTCCATGGAAATAGCTCCCCAGGGTCTCTCCGGCGTGGGTAAAGGCTGTAATAATCCCGGAGGGGCTCCTGTGGCATGTTTTGCCTGACGGCACCGTACACAGGAATTCACATAGGATTGCACATCATGGCGAAGTCTGGGCCACCAAAAAGTCCAAATGACCTGCCGCAGGGTTATCATGACATTGAGTCAGGATGAGACCCCGGAGTGGGCCTGCTGGAACATATAACAGGTTGCGGAAGCGTAATAGTCCCTCGGACAAGGTCCAAGGTGAGTCGGGACCCACCTCTTGTCTCTTCCGTATTGCAAAGTCATCTAGTTGCTGCGCTTCCCGAATCTGTCGTCGTAGATCTACCGGATCATGCACGGCTGCGATCGATTCGATAGGCAGAATGGTTCGAAGCGGTAAGGGATCCTTGACCTGTAGATACTCAGGTTTACGGGACAGGGCATCTGCTCTTTTGTTGTACCCTTTCGGAATGTAGGTGACTTTGAAGTTGAATCGAGCGAAGAACAAAGACCAACGGATTTGACGTTGATTCAATTTCCTGGCAGATTGCAAAAATTCCAAGTTTTTATGGTCAGTTCGAACTTCAACTTGGTAGCGGGCTCCTTCCAGGTGGTGTCTCCAGGTCTCAAAAGCAGTCTTGATGGCCAATAGTTCCTTTTCCCAAATGGTATAATGGCGTTCGGAGGGACTCAGTTTCCTGGAGTAATAAGCACACGGGAACAGGGGGCCGCCATCTTGGCGTGTTTGAAGTAGCACGGCCCCGACTGCAACATCTGAGGCGTCAGCCTCCACTACAAAGGGTCGACAAGGATCTGGATACTTGAGAATGGGTTCCTGAACAAAAGCCTTTTTGAGGGTCTGAAACGCCTGTTGCTCGGCATCGCCCCAGTGGAACTTAACGCCTTTCCGTAACAGTCGAGTAAGGGGCGCAGTCAAGGCAGAAAATCTCGGAATAAATATCCTGTAATAGTTCGCAAATCCCAAAAATCTTTGGACATCTTTTGCTTTACATGGTGGTTGCCAGGTTTGCAAGGCCTCAACCTTGCCAGGGTCCATGGCGATGCCTTGTGGAGAAATCACATGTCCCAGAAACTCAATGGTGGTTTGATAGAATTGACATTTCTCTAACTTGGCGTAAAGGTGATGCTCCCTCAAGCGTTGCAAAACTCGCCGGAGATGCTGAAGATGAGTGGCTCGTGACGGGGAGTAAATCAGGATGTCATCGAGGTAAACCACCACAAATTGATCTAATAAATCCCGGAAGATGTCATTCATGAAATGTTGAAAGACGGCCGGAGCATTGGTGAGTCCAAAGGGCATAACGGTATATTCAAAATGACCATACCTGGTTCCAAACGCGGTCTTCCACTCGTCCCCCTCTCGAATGCGAACCAGGTTGTAAGCACCCCTTAAATCTATCTTGGTGAAGATGGTCGCTGATCGGAGACGGTCCATGAGATCAGGAATCAAAGGCAGAGGGTACCGGTTGCGCACCGTGATGGCATTGAGCTTGCGATAGTCACAGCATAGGCGTAAATCTCCGGTTTTCTTCTTCACGAATAACACAGGAGCTGACAAAGGCGAGGAAGAGGGACGAATGAAACCCCTGGCCAGGTTTTTGTCCACAAAGTCTTTCAATGCGGCCAACTCGGGTTCTGACATGGAGTAAAGGCGTCCCCTTGGAAGCTTGGCATTTGGTAGCAAATCAATGGCACAGTCATATGGTCTATGCGGAGCCAATTGGTCTGCCTCTTTCTCATTGAATATATCTGCAAAGTCCGCTAGATTGGCCGGCAAGGTGATGTCAGGGTGGGATGGTAGCTGAGCTGCACAAACTTGGCGTACGTGGTCTACGCATTGCAAACTGGGAAATGAAACAAAGTTCTGGGACCACACCACACAAGGATCATGGGTTCTCAACCAGGCTAGGCCGAGAACTAAGGGGAAATGAAGTCCCTTGGTA
Organism: Bothrops alternatus; assembly: GCA_034064705.1. Taxonomy (NCBI): domain Eukaryota; kingdom Metazoa; phylum Chordata; class Lepidosauria; order Squamata; family Viperidae; genus Bothrops; species Bothrops alternatus. The sequence goes on along the minus strand of JARGCV010000091.1, from coordinate 1,757,990 downwards.
ACATAGAATTGGATGGCTTCTTCATGTTGTCCTATGACCAGGCGTATGGGCTGGGTCATAAACTTGATCGGTCCAGACAACAACTCATGACCATCGATTGTCTCAACCAACATAGGTGGCTTCACGGAGCACAAAGGTATGGCATGCTGACGAGCGAAAGCTTCATTCATGAAATTGGTGGTGGCTCCAGAATCCAACAAGGCGTGGGCCGGAATACCCTGGGCATGATTTCCCAGAAGTATATTGGTTGCTAGGATCAGATGTCTCGGAGGACCGGGGTCGTCGTCTGCGGAACTGGAACTGGGTTTGGCGCCTGCCCGACCCAATGTTTCCATTAGGCCGGGCTCTGGCCGTTTCCCGGCAAGGTGGCTTGAAACTGCTGAGTGGGAGGCCGAGCTGGAACAGGAGTAGGACCTGCCGTACCACGTCTTTTCTGGGGGCAGGCCATGACAAAGTGACCCATCTCTCCACAGTATAGGCATAAGCCCTCAGCTCTCCGTCTTGCCTTCTCAGCCTCGGTCAAACGAGATCTGGCTGCACCAAGATCCATGGGCTCATCTCTGGTCATGGGTGCAGGGCGCCTCTCAGTGTAAGCCGGCCATGTTTGGACAATACGTCTGGGTGCCGGGATGGGTGGGGTGATAGGTAGGGTCTGGAATCCTCTGCATGGTGCAGGAACTGGCTTGGCACTTCCGGTGACTGGAACCATCTGTTTGACCAGGCGGGCATCCATGGCTTGCGTTTGCGCCTCCATAGCCAAACAATGTTGGTATAATGCATCCAGGGTCGCGGGTATTACTGTAGTTTTCAATCCATTCAAGATCTGGGAAGACAGGCCATCTTGAAAGATTTCCATGAGAGCCTCCTCATTCCAATTAATTTCTTGAGCTAGGCGGCGAAAATCTGATATATATTCCGCTACGCAGCGCGATCCTTGACTTAGCTCTCGTATTCGCCGAGTGGCATTTTGTCTACGAAGGGGGTCAACAAATTCTCTTTCCATCAGCTGGCAGAATCCTGCATAATTGCGCAGAACAGGATCTTGTCCGTCTATCAGAGGAGACGACCAATCAGCAGCTGGCCCAGACAGTAAACTTAGAATGAACGCTACTTTTGTTTCATCAAGCTGGAAATCTGCTGGAGTTGAGGCAATGAATGTTTTGCATTGGTTTAAAAAAGCTGGAAATTTACTACGCTCTCCAGTAAACTTATCAGGCAAGGCTAAGTAACATCTGTTTCTTCTGGGAGGGGGGGCTGGAGCTGGGGCTGCTGCTGCGGCTTGAATCTGCTGTTGCAAATGTCCAATTTGTTGCTGGAGATTTTGAACTAATAGATGCAGAGCCGGGTTATCAGCAAGGAGTTCCTCCATGACGTCACTGAAAGCTCGGATTAATTTTCGTCTTTTCTGTTTTAAAAGGTTACGAGCAATCTGTTATGTCTGGTCTCTCTCAGCTCATTAAAAGCTACGTAAATGTCTTTAAGAGATTTATTAAACACATTTCAAAAGGATTCATTTCAAAGCAAACTGCTGACATTTTGCTGGCAAAAACATCCAAGACTAATTATTTACATTTAGATTACAACAAACTCCTTCCAAACCTCCCAATTACTCACTCTGTCTTTATCACATTGTCCGAGACCTCATTATCCTTCGCTAGGTTTTCAAAACATCAGACTTTCAAAGCATTGCAAAAGTTTCCAAACCTCTCATTGATAAACGTTGCTCGTAACAAGGGCGTAGTCTACTTCCCCCCTCTAATATAGTGTCCGATACGTCACTTCCCCCCATTACTTCCTTTTTCCAGTTAACTGACACCTTCGCTTATCAAACCTTCGGAACCTCGGATCAATCCATTTCTCTTCTTGCTCTAAATCTGACTCATCATTTGGAGAGTCTGATTCAGAATGCATACAAAACTCCTCATTATCTGATTCGGCTGCCGGGGGGGGGAATACCCAGAGGGGCCTGCTTGTGCTTCCTCCCCCTCTGATATGTCATCATCCAGTCGTGAGACACCCACAACACTCCCAGATACATGTGGTCAGCTTTCCCAGAGCCACATTTCTGTCTGGCTCTGCTCTTCAATAAACTACAACCTTCTTTCTAAAGCAGTCTCCATTTTGATTATTCCTGGCTTGGACTGGACCTTGATAAAGATTTTTCTTTCTACATTACAATGTCAGTATTTAGTCTATTTTTTTTTCAAATTTAACCTTGGGGGGGGAAAGGATGGAGTGAATATAGAATGAAGAATATAGACTGAAGCAAACTTGTAAAATATCTGCTCATTTGGGTATAAACAGGAAGGCTAAAATTAGCCTATTGGCTATTACTTGGCTGCCATAACTGGCTTGTGTCTCCAATTTTGGAACTGTTATGAAACAATCAATTTTTGTGAGATGGTTAGCTATACAAACATGATAAACAAACAAAGAAATAAATAAAACTTAGTAAGATAGAACAGGGCTTTTCAACCTTTTCACCCATTGTACCACTTTTAGGATATGGCAACATCTTAGTACCACCAGTCGCCTAGCAAGGTGTCAAAAACAAGATGACCAAAAAAAAGAGGAAAAAAGTGATAAAGTACAGGTAGTCCTCGACTTACAACAGTTCGCTTAGTGACTGTTCAAAGTTACAATGGGACTGAAAAAAGTGCCCCCCAAGCCACAGCCCAGCAAGACACCTGCCTGCCCACCCGGCAGCGCTCTTCCTCCTGTCTGCGGTTTTCATTATTGTGAGCATTTATGTTGAGGATTGGCAGCGGGGGTGGGGTGGGGGGGTGTTTAGTTCTTATTCCCCCCATCTGCTGGGTGGTTGCAGCAGGTTTTGGTCATTTCACATGACCTTGGGACACTGTGACCATCATAAATATGAATCAGTTGCTAGCATCTGAATGTAAATCACAAGACTCTGGAGATGCTGCAACATTCCAGCTGATCGGCGCTTCTTCTGGGCTCAGCAGAAGCACCAGGATCAGCGCTGAGCTCCAGCTGGAGCCTGGCGCTGATCCTGGTGCTTCCACTGAGCCTTGACAGTCCCAAAGAAGCGCTGATCCTGGCACTTCCTCTGAGCCCTGACAGCCCTGCAGCTCCAGCCATCTCTCGCTTAGACCTGTGTGGTGCTGCCACCAGTTCAGCTCATTCCCCTCCCCCATTATCACTTTTCTAGGATGGTTGCGTACCACCTGCCAGGTGCCAATGTACCACAGGTGGTACCCGTACCACTGGTTGAAAAGCCCTGAGATAGAAATATTTAAAGAATAGAGTTTATAGAAGTTCTTGTGAGACACATCTTGCCTGGGGTGTTTAGAATGCTGCTGGATATCTCTACTGAATCTAAGTAAATAATAATAAATAACTTAAAATAAGGGAGAGGCTTCCTTTATTTTTTGCTTTTACCAAGCTAGAATAGAGCTTCTCTTTTTACAAGAAAGCTAAGTTTAACAAAGTATATATGATAGTTTCCTACCACATTTATTTTAAATCAGATTCTTTTACATCTTTACATATTCAGAGTTTCCCCTTAAAAACATCAAGTGAAGGGGAGCCCAAACCCTCCCTGGTGATGGGGTGTACTGTAATTTAAATACAGAATTTTGTATCCTGCACTCTAAATGATAGACAACAGATCTTGTCTTCTGCTAGGTGATCTCAAGTGTTTCAAGAGTGCTGTTAAAGTACCCCCTCTCCTGTATCTTCTCCAGCATGATGAGTGGAGAATCCACCAATGGGTTAGCTTCGTCTTCTGCCCATAGAGACTAAGTCAGCCAACTTGCCACGCCTCGCTCCCTGGACCAGGAAACCCCAGTCATGACTTAGTCTTTCACCTGAGAGTATGGGTTTCTTGGCTCTAGTCTGGACAGAAGTTCACCGTTGAAACAGTTCATATTTCTCTTTAATTCCCTTCATTCCTTCCCGAGCGTCTGCCATTTCACTGCGGCGCTCAGCCGCTCGGATTCCAGCGCTTTGGCAGGCTTTGGCTGAAGCCTCAAGCCCTGCTACTCGCAGCAGGTAAAACAAAGAGCGGTCACCATTTTGGTCACTGCATGGGGGTCTGTCAGCGTGGGGGAGGTGGAATCCTCCCATTGCGGACAATAGAAAGCCCAGATTAGCTGCTTTGCCAGCCTTGTTTGACCAGGCCAGCAACAGTGAACCTCAGCCACAACAGCACAGGCAGGAAATTTAAAAGGGGGAAACTTGCAGCCGCCATTTTTTCTCAAGCCGCGAAATTTAAACAGACTGGGTTGCCGGTTCCTTTCTGGACACTTCACTTGATCGCAGCAATCTAATCTGGCACAAACTGATCAGCAATTTGATTTAATAGAGACCATGGAAAATCCAAACGAACTGAGACATCATTCGTCGGGGGGAGCTACTCATTCAGATCAGCCCCCGAATCAATCATAGAGGATTTTCTGCACAACAACTTACCTAATTATGGTGCACTGGTTATATTGTGAATAAAAAAAGAAAGAACAAGAAAGGGCCTATATTTACAGAATACATAATTATCTATCTGTCTGCTGAGTACCACAACGAATTATCAGTGAATTGGTCTGGCTGCCACTAGATGGATCACAGGGGTGCAGGTCGTGCCATTAATTTGGTCTTGCTGCCCTGAACTGGCTTACAATTGCTACAGCACTCAGTACTGGTAATTCCATCAAGTTGGCCTGTAGTCATTATCTGACCTATATTACCAGGCCCTATTGTTGTGCGATCCCTCTCAGCATACCACTGAGATATCTCTTATTGCAATGGCAGATGCCAATGTTCCCCAGACCTCCCAAGAGACCTCCACCAGCCCTCCTGGATGTAAGAGGCCAAGATCATCCAAGCAGGAAGCAGCGGGAAGGATCAAGGCCAAAGCAATCTCTGGCAAAAGATCCTCTAAGAATGCTGACAAGGAGGCAAGACGGAGAGACCAGGCCTTAGAGCAGGGCTTTTCAACCTTTTCACCCATTGTGCCACTTTTAGGATATGGCAACATCCAAGTACCACCAGTCGCCTAACAAGGTGTCAAATACTTGATGACCCCCCCAAAAAAAGAAAAAGGTGATAAAGTACAGGTAGTCCTCAACTTACAACAGTTCGCTTAGTGACTGTTCAAAGTTACAATGGCACTGAAAAAAGTGCCCCCCAAGCCACAGCCGAGCAAGATACCTGCCCGGCCGCACTCTTCCTCCTGTCTGAGGTTTCATTGTTGTGAGCATTTCTGTTGAGGATTGGCAGTGGGGGGTGGGGTAGGGGGGTGTTTGGTTTTTATTCCCCCCCCCTTTGCTGGGTGGTTGCAGCAGGTTTTGGTCACTTCACATGACCCTGGGACACTGTGACCGTCATAAATATGAATTAGTTGCCAAGCATCTGAATGTAAATCACAAGACCCTGGAGATGCTGCAACATTCCAGCTGATCCGTACTTCTTCTGGGCTCAGCAGAAGTGCCAGGATCAGTGCTGTTTTCCAGCTGATTGGTGCTTCTTCAGGGCTCAACAGAAGCACCAGAATCAGTGCCAAGCTTCAGCTAGAGCCTGGTGTTGATCCTGGTGCTTCCGCTGAGCCCTGACAGCCCTGCAGCTACAACCATGTTCGTGTGGGGGAGGCTTCTTATAGCAGGTGAGCCGAACGTCTAGCTTCACTGCTACCTGGTACCATTCATACAGCTGATCAGGTAGGGCTCGATAGATGCATGCCTGAGAGAGGTGATCGTACAATCCCTCAGTGAAGTATTGGATCAGGGATTGTTCAGGCCACCCCTCTATTCGGCCTGCTATCTTGCGAAATTCCCGCACGTACTCTTGGGCAGGCCTGCCGGCTTGTTTTATTTTGTGAATCTGTTCTCTTGCTTTAAGACAAATAGATGGGTCCTCAAATCTTTCCCTCAGCCCTAGGAGGAAGAGTTGGGGGTCTTCCAATTCGGGAGCTTGCTCATTATATAAATAATTCAGCCATTCGGATGCTTCTCCCTCTATGTTGGACGCAATGACATCGACCATGGCCCCCGGGTCCGGGTAGAGATAGGCCCAGCAATTCAAATGAGAGCGCACTTGGTTGAGGAAAAAAACCAGCTTCTCTGGTTGCTCTGAAAGGGGGTGCCATTATAGGCTGTTGCAGCCCCCACTGGGGCTATTGCTGTTGGCTCCATCCTGGCTGCAGATTTGTGTCCAGGGGTTGCACGTTTGGGGCTGTGCCAATCTCGCTGCTGGCCCCATCCTGGCTGCAGATTTATGCCTAGGGGTTGCACGTTTGGGGGCTGTGGCCAGTCTCCTTGCTGTGGTCGTTCTCCCACCAGCTGCTGATCTCCTGGCTTCTGTATCACCCCAAGCCACTGCAAGGCCTCTATTAGCTGTGGTATGCTCAGCTGCTGCTGATCATTTATTTATTTATTTATTTATTTATTATTCCAATTTATATGCCGCCCTTCTCCTAAGACCCAGGGTGGCTCACAGCAATAATACAATAAAAATTTTAAAAATTAATTGCATTCACACAACATACAAACATAATCAGCTCACAATCGCTGATGGAGGGACACTTCTAGGGCCCAGGGGCAGAGCACAGCTCATACGCCCCAAGCCTGTCAGCATAGATGCGTCTTCAGCAGTTTCCTGAAAGCTAGGAGGGAAGGAGCAGTACGAACCTCTGAGGGAAGCTGGTTCCAGAGGGCTGGGGCAGCAACGGAGAAGGCCCTTGCCCTAGGCCCCGCCAGATGACATTGTCTAACAGACGGGACTCGTAGGAGGCCAACCCTATGCGCCCTAACCGGTCGCTGGGATTCATAAGGCAGAAGACGGTCCCGCAAGTATCCTGGTCCATTGCCATGGGGTATGCCAATCTGCCCATTGCTGCAGAGGCCTCAGTCTGGGACTCCCTTTGTCTTCAGGACTGTAGTTCCTGGCCAGGGGAACCAGGGTCTGATCTACAAGAGAGAGGTTGTAGGCTTCTCTCTGCAGGAATCAATTTCTGCTTTTCACATGTGGGGTTTGAAATCTTTCCAGTGACTCACCCAAAGCTTCGTTATCTCTCCATTCTGCTTTTGAAATCTTTACTCCCAGCTGGGAGACCTGCCAGAGTTCTTTCTCCCCCGGCTGGTTGGCTGCCGCTCCACTCCCTGGGGAAGCTGCTGCTGCTGAGGGGCTAGCCTCAGGCCATCTCTCCCCTTTCATAATGAGATCTTCCCCGAATCTTTATCAGTCTACCCCTTAGTTTAGGAATAGTGATTGGAGTTCGGGACCCCTTAATTGGTTTGAAAAATTTGTAGATTCTGGCATGATGTCATGGTTCCGACTAATGAAACACTTCAAAGAACTTCCAGGCATGTTTATCCTAAAGCCTTTATTAACAGTGTTACAAATTGACGGCACATCATGGAGGTTTATGCCAGAATCTGAATTCCTCTTGCTGGCATCTAAATTTTCTTGCTAGACCCCCCTCCCTTATCTTGCAGTCACAAGTTACATCTTCCAATTAGCCCAGAGGGCAGAGATTCACTTCCGCTTCTTTTCCCGGGCTTTTGTTGTTTCCTCTGCCTTTTCTCTGTCATCTGAATTAACTCTAAAAATACCAGATAGTTCTGCATATTTTGTCAAAGCAAGAATATTCAATATTAGGAACGTTGATACTTGCACTATTTTGTGGGTGAGCCTCAAGAGGGGCTTAGCGCCCAACACAATCCGCAGACAAGTGGCCGCCCTGTCCATGGTCCTCACATATGGCAACTCTGAGCCACTGGCGAAACACACCATGGTGTGCTCCTTTATCAAGGGTGCAACCAACAACAGGCCACGTGCGATTCACAGATATCCCTCTTGGGATCTATCCAGGGTCTTACAGGCCCTTACCTCACCTCCGTTCGAGCCTGTCCGTACCTGCACCATACGGTGCCTGATGCTTAAGGTCACCTTCTTAGTAGCTGTCACATCGGGTAGGCGCATCTCAGAGTTGGCAGCCTTATCAGTCAGGGAAGACCTTTGCATCTTTCATATCAATAGGGTAGTTTTATGTTTGGATCCCTCCTTTGTCCCCAAGATCAATTCCTTGTTTCACAGGACGCAGGAGGTGGTGCTCCCGGACTTTTGTCTTCAGCCGTCCCATGACTTAGAACGTAAATGGCACACTCTGGACATTCACAGAGCATTATATCATTATATTAAACGAAAAGCACCCTTTCGCAAGTCTGAAGACCTTTTGGTGTCCTTCCAATCCCACTCAAAGAGACAGAAGGTCACGGCGTCCACTATTGGCAGATGGATCAGAACTTGCATAGCAGGGGCATACCAGATGCAATCCCTACCTGTTCCAAGCCAAATCAGCACCCATTCCACTCGCAGTACAGCAACGTCAGCAGCATGGGCGACACAGGCTTCAATTGAGGAAATATGCAGGGCAGCGACGTGGGCGTCACCTTCCTCCTTCGTGAGGTACTACAAGATAGATAGATTCGCCTCTGCGGACGCCTCATTTGGCAGGAGAGTTCTTCAATGCATAGTATTAGAGCAGCGGTTCTCAACCTGTGGGTCGCAATCCCATTTGGGGTCGAACAACCATTTCACGGGGGTCGCCAAGCACTGCAGTCTGCCATTTTTTTTTTGGTTGGCCACTTTTTTTTTGGTTGGCCATTTTTTCCCTATCGTGATGCGGGTCGTCGCGCCGTGCATGCACGATGCGCCCTGTCACGCCACGCATGAGTGGTGCGGGCCCGCCATTTTTTTTTTGGCCGGCCATTTTTTTTTTGGTCGGCCATTTTTTTCCCTATCGCAATGCGGGCCGTCACGCCGCGCATGCGTGATGCGCCCTGTCGCGTCGCGCATGCGTGGTGCGGGCCCGCCATTTTTTTTTGCGCGATGCGGGCCGGGGTCGAGCCCTGGAAAAGGTTGAGAACCGCTGTATTAGAGAGTGGGACACAGGCCCAGACTGCTTCCCACCCACAGGGACAGTGAGGCTTTGGTATGTCCCATTGGTGGATTCTCCACTCATCATGCTAGAGAAGGGGCGTTGTCTTACCTGAACGCCTTTTCTCAGCATGACGATGGAGAATCCACTCCCGCCCTTTAGGGTCTGTCAGGTCCTGTGTCAAGGGTATTTGAGCCAACACATCGAATTATAGTCAACAGCTGTGCCTCAGTTGTGACTGGGATTTCCTGGTCCAGGGAGAGAGGCGTGGCAAGTTGGCTGACTTAGTCTCTATGGGCAGAAGACGAAGCTAACCCATTGGTGGATTCTCCATCGTCATGCTAAGAAAAGGCGTTCAGGTAAGACAACGCCCCTTTTCTGAAAACTGAACAACTTCTTCAATCTTTTTTTTATGGAACAGCCTTCTAATCATCCTAATTATTCTTCTTTGGCCCTGTCCCCATTTCACTAAATCCTTCTTCGGGTGAATTATTCACAGTGGAAAAAGAAAAAGACACACAACTGTTTTTATGCAATTGCCAATGGTGTTACATTGCAGTGACAGCCCCTTTGGGAATGGACCTCTAAATACATTTTTCTGAACTTTGGGTATGGTCAAAGAATTACTGTACAAATTTAATTAAAGTAAGCACATGAAAGTTCTTTTTGAAGTCAGTTTGATGTTAGTCCTGTTTGCAGTAGCTGAATGGACTGTAGGCATTTTCTGCATAGCGTATCATTAATCTGTGGCATTCATTGCCACAAAGAAGGATTGTGGTCTAGTTAGCATTGTCAATCCTTTTTATGAGTTTATAATATAAAATACAAAAATACAAAAGGAAATAATAGGAAAAATAGGGGAGGAAAAAGGGAAGAGAAAAGTATAGAGAAGAAGGGAAAAAGAAAGAAAAGGCATTGACTTCTGACTCCCTCTGGTGCTGTAGAATAAGAGATAACATCGAACTGCAACTTTTTACTTTTACATAATAGTACAAACTAGCCATTTCTATAACAACATATCTATCTAATCCAGTGGTTCTCAACCTTTTTCAGGTTGAGACCCCACTTGCCCTGCCCGTGCGCGCTGTGACCCTGACCCGGGCACGCGCACGCGCGCGCGACGGGCCAATGCGCGCATGCGCGGCGCACGCACGCCGAAAAAAAATAAAAAAATAAAAAAAATTTTAAAAAAATTCAAAAAAACAAAAAAAGGCAGACCGCGATGGGTGGATCCATGCATGCACAGTGCGTGCACACGACGGGCCAATCCGCGCACGCGCGGCATGCGCACGCTGAAAAAAAAATTAAAAAAAATAAAAAAATTCAAAAAAAATTCAAAATAAACAAAAACAAAATGGCGGACCGCGATGGGCGGATCTGCACATGCGTGGCGTGCGTGTGATGGGCCGATCTGTGCATGCGCGGCACGCGCGCCAAAAATAAATAAATAAAAAATTCAAAAAAACAAAATGGCGGACCACGACGGGCGGATCCGTGCATGCAGGCACACGTGCGATGGGCTGATCTGCGCATGCGCGGCGCGCGCACGCCAAAAAAAATAAAAAATAAAAAATAAAAAAAAATTAAAAAAAACAAAATAGCGGACCGCGGTGTCCGGCGACCCCCGCGAAACGGTCGTTCGACCCCAAATGGGGTTGCGACCCATAGGTTGAGAACCACTGATCTAATCAGTAAAACACAAAATCAATGTTTCATTTTTTTTATTTCAAGCACAAAGTCCCGAAACGGTTTCCAAGTAGAAACAAAAGTACTTGTGTTTTTTTCTTTTATCAAAGCAGCCAATTTAGCCATCTCTGCTAATTCCATCAGCTTTTGCAACCCATTCATCCGTTGTGGGGATTGAAGTGTCCTTCCATTTTTGTGCATAAAGTAACCTTGCTGCCATAAACATATAAAACATTGAAGTTCAAAAAAAAAATTCCAAGACTTTTTCTATTAAACCCAAAAGAAAAGTTTCTGGTTTTATCTTTATATTCACTTTAAGAATCTTCTGTATTAGAATATGAATCCTATTCCAATATTTCTTTGCTTTATCACATGTTCACCATAAATGATAAAAAGTCCGTTCTTTACATTTGCATTTTCAACATTCATTTGAAATACATTTATACATTCTTGATAACTTATCTGTGTTAAATACCAATGATACAACATCTTATATAAATTTTCTTTTAAATTGTAATTTAATGTAAATTTTAAACCTTTCATCCACATACTCTCCCATTGTTCAAACTTTACATTATATCTAAAGTTCCTTCCCCACTGAATCATACAATGCTTTACGTATTCACTTTTCAAATTCAATAACTTTTGTAGACTTAGCAATAATATGTTCATTGCTACCACACAGTAGTGTTTCCAATTCATTGTAACAGAGTCAAATCCGTAGCTCTTTTTGTCCAGTTTAAATTTTTCTTTCAGTTGTAAATATGTCCTTCTGATTCTAGCTCTTCCTTAGACAAGAGGATAGGATCGCCAAAATTAAAAGGTATTATTTTACCATAAGTTTACCAGTCCGGCTTTGCCACCATTTCTTTTCTGAAAAAAAACTTCCTGGGGAGATACCCAAAGAGGCATCCTCGTAGAAAACCTTATTTTATATTTATTCCAAACTCTTAGAATGGCATGTCTAACAAAGTGATTATTAAAATCAACATTTATTTTAACCATGTCATACCATAAATAACCGTGCCATCCAAATCTTAATTCATGACCTTCTATATCAAGTAGCCTTTTATTCTGGAGATTCATCCACTCTTTTACCCAACAACATTGAAATATAGTTTCAGATCTGGTAAACTCAACCCCCCACTTTCCGTAACATCTTGCAATAGTTTATATCTAATTCTTGTTTTTTTTCTCGTGCCATATAACTTTGAAATATCCCTTTGTCATTATAGTGTGGAAAGAAAAATCTTCATCAGGGTCCAGTCCAAGCAGGGAATAAACAACATGGAGACTGCTTTAGAAAGAAGGTTGTAGTCTAATCTAGTCTAGATTATAAACCTAATTTTTTTTTCTAGGTATAATGCCAGAAAAACTTGATAAGCAAAGTACATATTTTATTTATTTATTTATTTATTTAGATTTCTATGCCGCCCTATTCCAAGAACTCAGGGCGGCTCACAACATGGATACAACATGAAGAAATCTAGAATTAAAATACATTGTAAAAAACCCGTTAATTAAAACCAATCACCCAAAACAGACATGCAAACATACATACACTGGCTGGGGCAAGGTGTTAACTGCCCCAGGCCTGTCGGCAAAGATGGGTCTTTAATAATTTGCGAAAGGCGGAGAGGGTGGGGGCAGTACAGATCTCCGGGGGGAGTTGATTCCAGAGGGCCGGGGCCGCAACAGAGAAGGCTCTTCCCCTAGGCCCCGCCAGGTGACACTATCTGGCTGACGGGACCTGGAGAAGGCCGACTCTGTGGGCCCTAACCAGTCGCTGGGTTTCATGAGGCAGCAGACGGTCCCATAAGTAACCTGGTCCGATGCCATGTAGGGCTTTATAGGTCATAACCAACACTTTGAATTGCGTTCGGAGACCAATTGGCAGTCAATGCAGCTCACGGAGTGATGTTGAAATGTGGGCATTTCTAGGTAGGCCCAATACTGCTCGCGCAGCTGCATTCTGCATTACCTGAAGTCTCTGAACGTTTTTCAAAGGTAGCCCCATGTAGAGAGCATTGCAGTAGTCGAGTCTCGAGGTGATAAGGACATGAGTGACTGTGAGAAGAGACTCCCGGTCCAAATAGGGCCGCAGCTGGTGCACCAGGTGAACCTGGGCAAATGTCCTCCTCGCCACAGCCAAAAGATGATGTTCCAAATTTAGCTGTGGATCGAGGACACCCAAATTGCGGACCCTCTCTGAGGGGGTCAAAAACTCCCCCCCAGGGTGATGGATGGACAGATTGAATTGTCTTTGGGAGGCAAAACCCACAGCCACTCCGTCTTGTCGGGGTTGAGCTTGAGCTTGTTAGCACCCATCCAAACCCTAACAGCCTCCAGACATCGGCACATCATTTCTGCTGCTTCACTGAAGTGACACGGGGTGGAGATGTAAAGCTGGGTATCATCAGCATACTGATGATATCTCACCCCGTGTTGTCGGATGATCTCACCCAGCGGTTTCATGTAAATATTAAACAGCAGAGGGGAGAGGACCGATCCCTGAGGGACCCCACAAGGGAGGAACCTAGAGGTCGACCTCTGACCCCCTGCCAACACCAACTGCGACCGACCAGTGAGGTAGGAGGTGAACCACTGCAAAACAGTGCCCACAACTCCCAACCCGTCCAGCCGGCGCAGAAGGATACCATGGTCAATGGTATCAAAAGCCACTGAGAGGTCAAGTAGCACCAGGATAGTGGAATGTCCCCTATCCCGGGCCCGCCAGAGATCATCCATCAGCGTGACCAAAGCAGTTTCCGTGCAGTAGCCGAGCCTGAATCCTGACTGCTGAGGGCCCAGATAATCGGCCTCATCCAAGGACCGTTGGAGCTGGAGTGACACCACCTTCTCAACAACCTTCCCTATAAAGGGACGATTGGAGACAGGACGATAGTTGTTTAACACAGCTGGGTCCAGGGAAGGCTTCTTGAGGAGGGGGCGCACAATTGCCTCCTTGCAGGGAGCCGGAAAGGACCCCTCCCTCAAAGAGGCGTTGACAATCTCCTGAACCCAGCCCCGCGTCACCTCCCTGCTTGCCGAAACCAGCCAGGAGGGGCACGGGTCCAATAAACAGGTGGCAGAATTCACAGCTCCCATGGCCTTGTCCACTTCATTGGGTGCTACCGGGTCAAACTCCTCCCACAAAACAGGATCAAGACGAGTCCCTGTCATCTCGACTGACTCAATGTCAGCCGACACTGCGTTCCAATTGGAGTCAAGGTCCATCCGAATCTGGGCGATTTTATCTGCGAAAAACTTATTAAAATCCTCAGCACTACCCTGCAAGGGTGCATCAACCCCCCCCCCCCCGATTAAGGAGGGAATGAGTCACCCTAAACAGGGTGGCTGGGCGGGATTCCGCAGATGTAATCAAGGCGGAATGATACGCGCATCTTGCCGCCTTGAGCGCCACCTGATAAGTCTTGATATAAGATCTTAATAGTGTTCGCTCAGATTCAGATTTACTTTTCCTCCATCGCTTCTCTAGGCGTCTCTTCTGGCGCTTCATCCCCCTGAGTTCCTCAGTAAACCAAGGAGATTTCCATGGTCTGCTACCACAGAGAGGTCGCAGCTGCGCAATCCGGTAAAGAGCCCCCTTCGCAGCCATATTCCAGGCCGTAACCAAGGACTCTGCCGAACTGTGAATGAGAGAATCCGGTATTTCCCCAAGCGTCCTCTGAAAACTCTCTGGGTCCATCAGACGTCTGGGGCGGAACCACCTAATCGGTTCCGCCTCCCTGCAGGGGAGGAGTGGAGCCTTGAAAACAAGCCGTAGCAGAAAATGATCTGACCATGACACAGGCAAGATATCTAAGCCCCTTAAATTCAGATCATTGCTCAACTGTTCTGAGAGGAATACCATGTCAGGCGTGTGTCCCTTCTCGTGAGTCGGACCCTGAACTACTTGAGTCAGGTTCATGGTTGCCATGGTGGCCATGAACTCCTGCGCCTACCCAGAGGATTCGCCGAGTGACGGAACATTTAAGTCCCCCAAGACAATAAGCCTGGGGAACTCAACTGCCAACCCAGCAACCTCCTCAAGTAGTGCAGGCAGGGCTGTTGACACGCAGCTGGGGGGCAGGTACGCGAGCAACAAGCCCACCTGAACCCCTAGGCCCAACTTCACAAGGAGCAACTCACAACCCGCAATCTCAGAAGCAGCGAGCCTGCGTAGGCTAAAGGTCTTGGCTATAATAGCCACTCCTTCCCCCTTCCCTGGGGTCATGGCTGATGCCATACCTGAAACCCAGCTGGGCACATTTCAGAGAGAGGAACTCCTCCCTCCGGGCCCAGCCAGGTCTCGGTCACACATGCGAGGTCGGCCTCCTCATCCAGGAGAAGATCATGGATGAGGGGAGCTTTATTTACAACCGACCTGGCATTGAGCAGCAACAGCCTGAGCCCAGGGTCCAGATTTCGCCCATCACCAGTACTTCAGGCTGAGCTCACACGGTCGGAGCAAGGGATCGCTTTTAAACAGCGAGCTCTTGTTCCCCGGGAATGGCCTACCCTATGGCTCCCGCCATATCTGCCTCTCCCCAGCAAGACCGGTATACTTTGGCCCTCTGCCACCCCGGAGCCAGCATCCCCCATCCCCTCCGTCTCTGCAGTGATATCTGATTTTACATGTCATAACAGCGGCAAAAATTATATTTGCACAATATTGGAAGAACGAAGAAATACCATCAGAAGAAGAAATAATTAAAAAAATACTAGACTGTGCAGAAATGGACAGACTTACTTTAAGGTTGAAAGAAAAAGAAGAAACAGAATATTTTCAAACTTGGGACCTATTTTATTGATGGTTAGAGAAAAGATTTAGGGATTAGGAATTTAATTTGTATTAGTGAATAAGATACTCAGACAACATGTTTTTGTTGAATGATTACTATTGAATTCCGTTTAAAAAATCAATAAAACCTTTTTTAAAAAAAAGAAAAAACAGGTTGTAGTTTATTGAAGAGGAGAGCAGGACAGAAAGATGGCTCTGGAAAAACTGACCACATGTAATAGATCAGGCATGTCAAACTCGCAATGTCACATGATGTCACACGACGTATCATGACTTTTCCCCCATTGCTGGCAATGGGGTGAGCGCGGTTTCAGCATGATGTATCTGGGCTGTGGGCCAACCGTTTGACATGCCTGTAGTAGATAGTGGTGGGTTTTTATACCTTCTTGAGCTTTTATTTGGAGTTGTTCCTGTGGCATTAACTTTGACCTGAGTTTGAATGTGTCTTTCTGATATTCTGATGGTGGTGGGTTAATCCTATTATGTCCCAAAGATCATACCCTGCTTCCCTGGGGCTGTGGCTGATGACTGTTGGATTTTTTGGTGTGAGGGATTGTTGATTCTAGGGATCTTTCTTTCTAATCCCAGCTTCCTGACTCCAATCTTTCTGACAAGATTATCAAAGCTGCATTTCTGCAGACCTGGTTTCTGTTTGGGGCAGAGAGACTTGGGGAGGTTGGTCTCTGCCCTTAAAATCCTTTGGGGAAATATATTCTGCCTTTTTATTATTTCCCAGAATATTTCTTTCTCTGGATTCTTCCCACAATATCCCCCCTTTGTGCCATAAGAGTGTGAGTGACACACTTTTACTGGCACAAGATTAAAAATTGATTTGGTCACGGAGACTTGATAAACAAGCTTTTAAACTCTTAATGCAAAAAGGGAAGGCACTAATAGAGACAGCAGAAAAAGATCCCTTTGGTGGCTTCCAAAAGGAGAGCTTCCAACCCATAAAGGTCTAAAAGTCAGGACAAAAATTCTCTTAGGCGGAAAAGAAATGTATAGTGTCCAATATTCTGTGCCAATTATTGTCAAATGTTGGATGTCACTTTGAGCTTCCAGTCAGGTTTGTACATTCCTCAGAACTACTCACAGCCATGTTTGCTTTAGTACATAACCACTGGCTGCCCATTTTCAAGAGTTGTTTCCTGCCTTAGCTCTTAGTTCAGTGCCTCCAGGTTTGTGATGTCCAATTGAGGTTAGCCAGTGTGCAAGCCAGGCTATTAAATTGCACACAGTGAGCCCTAGGACTCCCATTCTGAGTCCACCAGTGCAACATATTCAGGGCTTGGGTTTTGGAGGTCTCTTTCCTGCTACCTCCTCAGTGAGAGCATATGAATTCCAAATCGCCTGAGGGGGCCTGATTCCCTCCCTCTTGGAATTTGCAGTGCCACAGAGCAAGAATCAGCCTGGGGAGCTTTAGTGAAGGTAGGTGAAGGGGATAGACTTAATATGATTCTGAATGATATGTGTGTATGTGTGCGTATAGCTACTTTTACAAAACAGGCAATACAAGCATCCTGGACAAATTTTCCTTCCCAGCAGATAGAAGTCCAGTTCTTACTGTGCCAACCATTTCCAAATACCATCCCTCCATAAATACATTCCAATGGGTTATTACAATACAAATGAGGCAAGAAAGAAAATCTTACAATGAGTTTCCACCTCCCCCCCATAGTCTTTCCAGTTGTCTTCCGAGGCTTCACGTGGGGGCCAATGGCTCTAGGACTCCTTCCTTCCTCTGCAGCTTTCACAGGCATGGGGGGGAATGGTAGGACTTGGGAAGATCTGTTCTACTCGGGTTGCATGGTGACTTTCTAGTGGATGGCTGGATTCAAACCCAATTCCATGGCTCAAATGAATGGAGGCAGCGTCTGGGTCAGTGTGCTCTGCTTCCAAAGGTTGTGGGAGTCATCTGTGCAAGCTGAAAGATATGAGAACAAGATTCCCTCCCCCCTTTCTGGGTGGACTGTCCCAGGAGAGGCTTTGCTGATCAGACAAAAGCATGGAGAACATAAGATAAGTAATGGAGAAGTAGATGGGGGGGAGCTTGCAGGCAGAGTTTGAAAAGACATTACTGCAGTTGTTAAAGAAACAGATAAGCAGACAAAATGGGGACACCATAGATGAGGACGAAAGAGAGGCTGGATTTCAATAAGAGAACAAAAAATGGAAGGTCTCATTTCTGAAATTGAACATTTGCAACAAGTTTTTTTATATAAATATTTTATTAATTTTCTACTTTTACAATCAAATACTTAATAGACAATGTGTTAGTAATTAGTAATTCAGTGGTATATATTAAGTGCTTCAATTTAGATCCAATATTACACCATCAAATGTTTCCTCTCTTCCAGTAGTACCTGTTTTCCCACACTAGGAAAATACAATTCTTATTGTTATTAATAAATATACAATTGAATATCAACATCTTTGTTACGTTTTTCTCATAATATCAGTTTTAGATTATTTTTCTAACCAAAACATATCTTAATTGCATTTGTGCTTAATATCCATATGTTCACTAAGTATCCTGATTTCACTTTTTTTTAATTTTAATTTCTCATCAGTGTTCAAAACGTCTCTATTGTTTATAATTTCAAAGTAAGTTATAATCTTATTCAAACTTCTTAGTGTTTTCCTGTTTCCTTTCTTATACCAAAATCTAATAACTTATTTACAAATCTTATCTTTCTAGTTATGATAGTACTTCTATTTCTAGCAATTATCTATTCTCCACCATATTCAAACATCTAATTAATAATATAATATCCCATCTAATGGATCAAAACCTCTATTTTCTTCAGTCTTACTCTAGCTTTCTTTCTTTGCCAACTAACTTTCCAAGTCAATGCATTTGAATCATCAACTAATTTTTCCTCTGTTTTTGTGTATATTGTTTGGAATATGAAAGTATTTTTGGAAGAACGAACCCATTGATATTAATTAAACAGCCTCCCTCTTTCCCCAATTCCCCACAGTTCTCCTAACAGCTATATCTTCCATTCAATCAGTTTGTCTTCCTTTTCCTTGAATATGTCCTGAATTCTTATTGGTAAGATGTCTTTTCCATTTCCGATATTATTGCTTCATCTTCTAGTTCTTCAAGAAGAGAAGCAACCTGGAATTAAGGAGAAACTTCCTAACAGTGAGAACAATCAACCAGTGGAGCAGCTTACCCCCAGAAATCGTGGGTGCTCCATCACTGGAGATTTTTTAAAAAAGACTAAACAATCACCTGTCCGAGATGGTGTAGGTCAGACATGTCAAACACAAGGCCTGGAGGCCGGATAGATACCACCTGTGAGAAACTCAGCTGTAAAGAGAACTTCTGGGTGGCATAATTGGCCTGCTTGAACTATGAATGTAAATCTTTACTGACTTTCAGAGTTATATGTGGGGAATTGCTTTCCTATTTCTTTATCTGAGGAACATTGCTTATTATATGAGATGATGAAACACCTTGGACTATAAAATCTTATTTGACAAACGACTTCTACTATAAAGACTACCTATAAACATGTGAAATAGAGCAGGGCTTTTCAACTGGTGGTATGAGTACCACCAATGGTACGTGAGGATCTGGCTGGTGGTATGCGTATGGGTTGAAAAAAATGTAAAAAAAAATATTTAAAAAAGTGTAAAAGTGGATGAGGTAAAGTGGCAGCAGCGCTGCACAGGCTCGTGGCAAAGTCAGCTGGAACTGCACGTTGCCTGGGTCTTACTGAGAGCCCAGGATCAAAGCGCGCAGCTCCAGCTGATTGGCGGCAGCCTTGGGGGTAGCAGGCAACCTCAAGCAGTCTTTAGTGGAGGTTCCGCTGGAGGTGTGCAACGCATTGCCTGGGTCCCCCCCACCCCACTCAGATGCCCCCACCTCCCCCAAGTAGTTTTTTTTACTCATCTGCTTTCAGCAGCATTCCCTTTCTCCTGTCCTTCTCAGGCTTCACCATGTGTTTGTGAGACAAAAAAAGAAGTTCCATGAGACTTTCTAACTTCTCACAAGAAGTTAGAAAGTCTCATGGAACTTTTTTTTCTTTTTTACCCACAAACACGTGGCGAAGGCAGAGAAGCAAGCAAAGGCAGAGAGCAGGTGAGTAAAAAAAATGCTTGGGGGAGACGAGGGCATCTGGGCATGGCCGGGGGCACCAACCTTACCCTGCATGGTGGCGGGAAGATTAACGGCGGGTGCAGGGGCCCCAGGAGGAGCTGCGCAAAGCAGGCAGAGGGGAGGCTGGACAGATTGTGGGCGCCGGCAAGCGAGTGAGATGGGCAGAGGCGCGAATCGGTGTGTGCTCAGAAACACCGATCTCGTGTTCCTGTTCATCTCGCTTGCAGAAAGCTGTAAAGTTTACAGCACCACCTTTTGGGAGGGGGGAATAAGAATGGGCAAGCTGAGCAGGGCGGGATTGGCAGCTGTGAGTCATTGCTCCGTTAGAGGGCATGGGGCCTCCCCAGCAAGGCCTCGCCCGCTCTTTCCGCTGCTCTCATGGCTGCCATCCAGTCACTGGGCTCGGCTCTTGTCTGGAGAGCAAGGCCTGTTTTTGCCCGCAGGTCAGTGCAACAATGGGGCTGGAGCCCAAAAAGTGCCTCTTTGCACCTGGGGAGGGGCTGGAGCTGCTGCAGCTGAATTTCGGCTCAGTGCTGAGGAGCCTCCCGGGGTCCAGCCTGATGCTGAGCCTCCGCTGTGTCTGTAAAATAAATGCCCAGGGCTGCACGTGGTTCCAGGCTGCGGCTCCCAACTGACCTTGGCTGAAGCTCAGCAAGCTGGATTTCCATAGGGGCGCTTGGGAAAACGCTGGTGCGCTCCTGGGGAGGGCGAAGAAGCCTGTCCAGAGGAGGTACCTTTTGGTCTCAGCGGCTGCAAAAACTCTTGACCCACGTGGCTGTGAAATCCCCTAAAGTAGGAGCTTGCCTGCAGGAGGAAGGAATTAAACCCTTTTTTCTATGAGGGGATGCAGGGAAAAAAAGAAATAACTTGGTTAATTGTGGCTCAGAAAGGTGCAGGGCAGTCCCAGATCTAAATGGATTTGTAAATTATGTTGGAGTCTGAATTAAAATTAGATTTGATTTTGGGAGATCTGCTGCCTCTCAGGGTGCCAAAGTATCAGATGGGAAGGGAAAGGCGCTTTAGCTTTTGTTGTTCAGCTGGAAGAGGGTTTCAGGGGTGTACACTAGTAAATAAATATTAAATCCTCAGGGCTGGCTGCAGCAATGAATGAGCCGCTTCCCCTCTCGCTGCTTTTCTCCGGCTGCAGCCACGTGCAATGCACCAGATGGAGTCTGGCAGCCGTGGCTCTTTCCCCACCCCATGTGCTCCTCCGCTGCCTGCACTCTCCTCCCCGTGGAAGAACAGTGGCTGTGCTGTGACTGCCACTCCTTTTCAGAGGAAGCAGCCAAGGAGAAGCAACGGGCAGGAACTGCAGCAGCCACCGTCGCACAGCCGTCTGCCTCAGAACAGCGGCATTGGCAGCAGCGGTGGCTAAACTCCAATTGCCTCCTCCCCGCTCCCATAGCGCTGGACAATGGGAGGGAGGGAGGGAAGGAAGAGACAGAGGAGGAAGGAAAGGGAGGGAGGGAGAGACAATGGAAGGGAGGGAGGGAAGGAGGAAGGGACAAAGAAGGAGGGAAGGAAGAAAGGAAGGAAGGAAGGAAGGAAGGGACAATGGGAGGAAGAGAGGGAGGACAGGAAAGTGCCCATGCCTGTCCCCCCCCCACCAGAGACTCACAGATTCCCCCCACATCCCTGCCCACTGCCCACAGGCACCCCGCAACCTGATTGATGAGGTGGCCACGTCCCCGTGGCCATTGACTTCGCTTGTCAAAAAGTTGCAAAAGGTGATCACATGACCCTGGGATACTGACCGTCATAAGGATGAATCAGTTGCCAAGCATCCAAATGTAAATCACATGACCCTGAGGATGCTGTAACAGCATTAAGTATGAAAAATGGTCATAATTTGCTTTTTTCAGTGCAGTTGTAACTTCAAACAGTCACTAAGTGAATTGTTGTAAGTTGAGGACGACCTGTACTTTATCATTTTTTCCTCTTTTTTTTGGTCAAGTTTTTGACACCTTGTTGGGTGACTGGTGGTACTCGGATATTGCTTTATCCTAAAAGTGGTACAATGGGTGAAAAGTTTGAAAAGCCCTGAAATAGAGGTCCCATACCTAGTTATAAAATTATTTTTAACGTCTGATTTTAAAGTCCTCAACTTAACAGATTATTAAGAGAATATGGATGAAGACCAGGAAAAGATCCTTTCCATGTTGAAAGCAATACATGAAACCATTCTTTCAGCTTGTGACAAAATAAGACCCAACATAAAAGAACAAGATGTCAGCTTAAATACACAAACCCAAATTTTGACTACAACCAAAGAACTAACAATGCAGAAGATAACAGAAGAAGTGGAACAATCAAATACTAAGACAGAGGACTCAATTGACCAACAAATACAGTTAATAAAAAATCCAGAAAAGGGAGTGACAATACTGAAAAAGGAAAAGACTTTCTATATAAATCAGAAGAAATTTGAGGAGAAAGAAGAAGAACGGGTTGAATGGAAGATAAACATATCAGGACAGTTATGGGGAATTGGAATAATAGGGAGATGATCTAATGAATACAAATGGACTAGCCCTTCCAAAAAAATGGCAACTAAATGGTCTCTCTTATTTAAAATAATATATACAACAACAGAGGGAGATCTATTTGATGATTTAAAAGCACTAACATGGAAGGCTAGTTGGCAAAGGAAGAAAGCCAGAATAAGGCTGAAGAAAATTGGGGTTTTGATTTATTAGAGGGGATTTCATATTACTAATTAGAGGGTTACAGGGAGAAGTTGAGATAAGGGGAATTTTGGTCATTAAATTTAAAATATTTGGAAATTAGTTGAAAATAAGGATTCTATTTGTTTAATATTTAAAAATTAGAGCCAAAAATATGAATATGTTTGATTTATTGATTAACCCAGACAATATATATAATGGTTTTGATTTATAAAAGGGGATATTGTATTATTAATTAGATGATTTAATATGGTGGGAAATAGATAACTTTTAGGAAATAGAACAACACTATACTCAAATAGATAAGATGTGTATTTTGAATATTAAATTCTGTTATGAATTGAGATAAGGGAAACTTTGGTTGCCTAACGCTGGAAATTATAAATATCAAATGTTAAATTTGAATATTGATGGGAAACGAAAAATTGGGAAAAAATCAATAACAGGACATTGATTGTCTATAAAGATTGAATGTAAAAGTAATTAAGATATGTATAAGCTAAAAATTTATTGATAAATGTAATAATGATGTTTTTACTTTGTTGATATAATCTCGTATTAGCTTATATACGAGATAGTAGATATTAAGGGAAAAAGAGAGGAAATATTTGATGTTGTAACTTGAGATTTTTGTATAATATTGAACTATTGATTAACCTAGCCACCATGTTGCTTTTTAAATACCTAAATGTAAAATTAGAAAATTAATAAAATATTATTTTTAAAAAAGAAAATGGAAAAGACTTTTTACATAAATCAGAAGAATTTGAAGAAAAGGAAGAAGAACAGATTGAATGGAAGATAAACGTATCAGGACAATTATGGGAAATTGGAGTAATAGTGTAAGGAACCACTTCAATCCACATCTTAAGAAAGCAGAACTCTTGGAAACGATCTCTTCCAACAAGAAGATTTATTAAGAGAAATTGATAGCAGGCATGATAGACAGGATCTGAGGGATTTCCTTACAAATTGATGTTTTAAAGTGTCCCTAAGCAGCCCCCACCCTGCAGTTCTTCCGGGCAATTTAGACTGGCAGATTTCTAGGTGTTAAATCCAGGAAAGATAACATCAATCCGGTTCTGTTGTGCACGATCATTCAACAGCTCCTCACACTTTATTTTGATGTATCTTTTCACCCCACTTTTCCTAGCTGGCCGGTAAGGAGGAGATGTTCAGAGGGACATAGGATAAGAGGCAAATGGTTATATTGTAATGGTTAGTAGACCTGAAGGCGAATAAACAAAAGGTTACTTTGTAGTGAATAGAGTAAGTGAGAGTAATAAAACCCGCATGCATATCCCCCCTCCCCCTTGGGAGTATGGCAGGATCCAGGAAAGGGTAAGAATTGATTTTAGATCAGAGAAGATAGATAGAAAGGAAATATAACTGGATTCTGACAAATAGGGAGGTAATTGAATGAATACAAATGGGCTAGTTCTTCCAAAAAAACCTGTAATTAAATGGTCTTTCTTATTTCAAACAGGGAGAACTGTTTGAAGATTCAAAAGTACTGACATGGAAGGTTAGTTGGCAAAAGAAAAAAGCCAGAGTAAGGCTGAAAGAAACTAGGGTTTTGATTTATTAGAGGGGATTTTATACTACTGATTAGAGAATTGAATATGGTGGAAAATAGATCATTTTTTAGAAAATAAAGTAACATTATAATTGAATAGGTAAGATGTGTAATAAGATTAATAGACTATTGGTTTAATATGGTGGAAAATAGATAACTTTTAGAAAATAGAATAAGATTATATGCAAATAGGACTTCCGGTTCCGGTACGTGGTGATGCCGGTCGTGTCTGGGGTCTTGTCTCCAGTCCGGCTGGGTTTTCTGCATCGGTAGACCCCCCTAGTGGGTCGAAAGTCGCCCTGGGGGGTGACCACCAAGAAGGAGGCTTACTGGTGACTACGGGAGAGCAGGAGCTTCTCCCGCAGCCCCAGCTATTTCCTTAGGGCCGATGGAGCAACGATCGTCCTGCAATATGGCCGATTATCCTGCTGCACCAGCCGAAGTCACAATTACAGCTAAGCGATCTTAGACTCACCGCGGAGGATCCAGGTGAGACCTTTTTTGCCCCTCTCTTTCCCCCACTTGTTTTTTTTTTTGCCTGAAAAAACATGGTTGGAATTATTTCCACGTTTGGAAAAGGCAGCTTCTGTGTGCGTGGGAAGAAAGGCAGTGAGAACAAAGAATTTTTAAAGGCTACAATCTATTTTTAGTCATTTTGGGATACAGGAAAAAATGCTGTTTCAATTCTATAAGTAGCTAATATTGGAAGATTATTTTTTCCCTACTTCTTCCTTTAAAAGATAGAAAAAAGGACAAAAAAATGGTGTCTGGAAAAGATTTTCTATTTACTGAGGACATCTAGTGGTGAAAAGTTAATATTGTAACTATTCTTTGGAGAGAAGGATTTGACCTTCAGATTATTCCTGGAAAAGATAAGCTGGCACAGCTGTGGGAACTGAGGGGGTGGACACTGTTTAATTACAGCCCTCATTAAAATAATAATAATAATAAAGAAAGGACTTCCTTTGATTACTTTTAAAATGGAGAAACCCTACCCTCACTTAAACTGTAAGCTTATACTGGAAAAGATCTATGAGATTTCTGAAGAAATATGTGCTATAAGGAAAGGGATTATTACAGAACGAAGAGTTAATTCCATCCCAAACATTCAAACTGACTTTCAGACTACAACTGTTTATTCTACAAACCAAAATATACCAGAAGAGGAATTAAGGGAGATTAAAGAGGAATTCGTTACAAGGAAAGAGATTACCACAGAACTAAGAACCAGAGATTCTTTGTTAAATTTGAAAAGTGACTTTCAGACTACACCTGACTATTCTACACATCAAAATACACTAAAAGATGACTGTATTGAAGATACAGAGGAACCTATTTCACCCTATAAGCATCTTACTTATATTTTCGAGGATCGGAAAAATCAAAGACTGAGATTTGAACCTTCAAAACAGCGAGGTTTCAAGAATAAGAGAAATGGAGCTCCAATGCAGAGGACAAGAAGCTTATTACTGCCGCAAGTGGCATCACAAGCAATAGAGACTTATCGGATGAAAGGGAAGCATTGCTTTGGAAATCTGTTTGGCAGAAAAAAAAAGCCTAGAATAAGACTGAAAATAGAAATTTAAAGTTATATACAGTATATTGGATATAAGGCATTTTAGAACTATGGATTTATTTAAGGATTAAGTTCTTGAGTAGTTTATTTGTATGAAAATTATTATATAACGGAATGAAGAAAAATGAAGAGATGTTCTAGTTTTGTTTGATACTATGGATGTTAGGTTTGATAATTAATTGGACAAAATTAGAACTTTGTTTAACGGATTCAAATGATTTAAGGTTGATAGTATTTTGTTTAGCTAGATATGTATAGGATAGATTAATATTTTATCAGTTGGGAGATAATAGTGGAAGAAGGAATAAACAAGATTTATGATGAAATTAAAGAATTAGGATATATCTGGAAGAGATACCTGAACTGATAATGTGTGTACTTACAGGTAAATTTGATTATGGTATTGTAATTGCATAAAGCTCTAAAACAGGTTTAGAATTAATAGTAAATTAAATTAGAAATAGACTATTTTAAATATATAAGCTATTTGAGGGAAATAAGAGACGGAATAATTGATGTATTGATTGAGTTACTGATATATGTCTTGTTTTTGGATTTTTGATTATCCCAGCACTACGGTGTGTCTCGAGCACTTTATATTAAGATCTAAAAAACCAATAAAATTTGTTTTAAAAAAAGATTATATGCAAATAGATAAGATGTGTATTTAGAATATTAGATTTTGTTATAAAAAGGGGAAAATGTAGAAATTGAGATGAGGGAAACTTTGGTCACCTAAAGCTTGGAAATTATAATATACCAAATGTTATGTTGAATATTGAGGAAATTAAAGCCTGGGAAAAAGCAATAACAGGACATTGATTGTATATAAGGATTGAATTTAAACACAATTAAGATATGTATAAGCTAAAAATTATTGATAAATGTAACAAAGATGGTTTTACTTAGTTGATAATAATCAGTGCTTTTTTTTGTAAAAAAAAAAAAAAGATACTGGAACTCACACACGTCATACAACCCACCTTGCCTACCCTACAAGGTTCCATCCAAAAAAGGTGCCGGAACTCCATTCTGAGCGTTCTATGACAAAAAAAGCCCTGATAATAATAAGAACTATATTAGCCCAACATGAGATAGTAGACATTAAGGGAAAAAGAGAGGAAATATCTGATGTTGTAACTTGAGATTTGTGCTAAAGATTTATGTATGTTATTGAATTATTGATTACCCAGTCACCATGTTGCTTTTTAAATGTTTAATTGTAAAATTAGAAAACTAATAAAATATTATAATAAAAAATAATAGAATAGAATTCTTTATTGGGCAAGTGTGGTTGGACATACAAGAAATTTGTTTCCGGTGCATAAGCTCTCAGTGTACATACAAGTAATAGTGGTAATCATGATTATATACAACATGAACATACATTCATCATAAATTGTGAAATACAACACTTCATCATAAATCATAAGATGCAACACTTCATGATAGTCATAGAGTACTAGCTAAACAAACAACATAAATCATACTAAGGTACAAAAACAATATAAATTGTAAGATACAAGCAGCAAAGTTATAGTCATAAGATAAGGATAGGTAATAGGAAAGATGAGTATCATAGTAATACAACTTTACTAAGTATTTTGACAGTGTTGTAGGAATTAGTTGTTAAGCAGAGTGACAGCATGGGGAAAAAACCTAAAAGAGCCAAGGTTGCCTACCCCTGGTCTAGTTGTTCTGGTGTGCAATGCCTTATAGCGTCATCTTGAGGGAAGAAGTTGAAATAGTTTATGTCCAGGATGTGAGAGGTCTGTAGATATTTTCACAGCTCTCTTTCTTGCTGGTGCAGTATACAGGTCCTCAATGGAAGGCAGGTTGGTAGCAATTGGTTTTTTTTTTTTTTTTGCAGTTCTAATTATTTGTTGAAATCTATGTCTGTCTTGTTTGGTTGCAGTTCAGAGTATCAGTTGCAAGTATTGGTAACATCTGAAACAAAAAAAGCATAGTTGATAAGACATCTTAATTGAAGAAATTCTACCCAACAGTGATAAATGCAGTTTATCTCATCGTAATAAGTCATTTTTAATATCATTCCAGAGAGACACATAATTATTTTGAAACAGTTTTATGTTTGTGTTTGTCAATATAACCCCCAAATATTTCACCTTTTTCTCAACCCTAAAACCAGACTTTTTACTCAATTTATCACAATCCTGTGAGATCATCATGATTAAGAAATCAGCATTGGTTTTTTCTGTTTGTTTATTTTAAAACCCGCTAAAACCCCAAGCCCATTTTATTTCCACATCAAATATTCTATATTATTTGGGGGTCTTGCAAGAATATAACCAAATTATCAGCAAATGCCCTCAATTTATAAACTTCCTTTTTGATACTTACAGTATAGCTGTTATTTTCTCATTTTGCCTGATATCTCTGTTCAAAATTTCCAATATCAAAATAAAACAATAAAGGAATTTTGAATTTCACATGAATTAGTTAACTCACCATTAATAAGAATTTTTGCTTGCTGTGACTTATAAACAACTTTGAGCCCTTGAGTAAAATTCTCTCCAAAGTCCATTTCTTCCAACATTTTAATCATAAAAGCCCAATTTAGATTGTCAAATGCCTCCTCCGCAACTAAGAATATTAGAGCTGCCTGTTTCTCATTATGATATTGTAAATATTCAATAATATTCAAAACAGTCCTCATTTTATCCCTTAACTGTCTTTTTGGCAGAAAGCCAGATTTGTCTTCATGAATATATGCCTGTAAAATCTTCTTTAATCTTTTTGCCAAAATTGCAGAAAAGAGTGTATAGTCCTTGTTTAATAATGAGATTGGTCTGTAATTCTTTATCTTCATAGCATCTTAACTTTCCTTCAGTAGCAACACAATATTGGCTTCTTTCCATGTTTGAGGTAT
Organism: Bothrops alternatus; assembly: GCA_034064705.1. Classification (NCBI taxonomy): domain Eukaryota; kingdom Metazoa; phylum Chordata; class Lepidosauria; order Squamata; family Viperidae; genus Bothrops; species Bothrops alternatus. Next base: position 1,729,773 of record JARGCV010000091.1, on the reverse strand, counting down.
CTTTCCCCACTGTAATATATCATTCATTATATGGCTGAAGAAATTCATCTCTGAAACATTTATAATATTGGCTTATAAGGCCATCTGGATTGTGATTTAGTTTGGAAGGCTTTAAAACCGAACTGAGTAAATCATGAAGTATAGGTCCATTGAATGCTACAGTGTTATTTTTGAAGAGTTATATTATCCCTGAATTGGAGAAAACATACCTCCAAATACTGTACCAGTTTAAGGAAACAAAGGTGATAATGCTTGTGACTATCCCAAAGGCATATGTTGGCTATTGAGAGAAAATGCTGGATTAAGATGAGCATTCACCTAATCCAGCTACTCTTATGTTTGTATATGATTTGCAAAAAATAGCTGTAACCAGTGATTGTAATTAAGATTTGGTAAGATTCTTACCATGTTGTTTTAGTTTAAATGGAGCATGTGACCTATATTTTCACCTCAAGATTGTACATATTTTTCATATTAAGCTGTTTTGTTTTGTTCCTTTATGTTTTTAGAGCCCAGGTTCCCAGGCCCAGTGGATCTACATGAAGCCTAGCAGTAAGTTATTTGTTTCTTGTTTCTATTTTCAAATTTATATTCTGTTCATGCCAGAACTTCAGATAGGCTGTCTTTCAACTCCTCCAGTTGACTTTTTGATACCACAGGACGTAATGTCTCTTTAATCCAATTTGGTCAGAAACAGTTTAAAGAGTCTCAAAGGCGTTTTTCAAAAGCCAATTGGACTTCATTTTTCTTTGAAGACATTTCATTTCTCATCCAGGAAGCTTCTTCAGTTCTGACTGAATGATGGAGGATGGATGGATTTATATTCTTTGCAATCATCTGTTCATTAGCACTCTTTCTGAATCATTGAGGCCATTTGGAGATTTATCTGTGTCCTTAGAGTCACCTGAATAGTGCAATGGGTGTGGAACCTTCTTGCAATTGCTGAAAGAACTGTGTTGTAAATAGGAGATAGGTAGTGTCGATCCCTCCCCCTCTGTTGAGAGAGAGCTGTTTAGTCTTAATGTAGATGGCTTCTTTCAAACCATTGGTCTTCTCTGTCCAGAATGTGGACTTTCCTGTCCATATTCAAAAGAGTGACCTTTGTCTTTCAAATGCAGATGGACTGCTGAATCTTGTCATGATGGGTTTGTTCTCCTAGGTTGTGCCATGTGTTTTTGAAGTGGTTGTTTTGTTTCTCCAACTGAGACTGAGAATCTCCATAGACAGTTTAAAATATCAGCCTTTATTGTGGAAATAAAGGAAAATCCCCTTCCTCCTTAATACAGAGTTAACAGCTTTTGTTTCTCTTCTTCTTTATCTCTTCTTATAAATCCACACAAGAGAGGTGATGCTTGAGGTTTGCCAGTAAGAACAAAAAGCTGTTCTATCTAATATACTAAAACTTGTTTATTCTATTCCAGCTTGTCTTGGAAAAGATGGTAGGAGATTGGACCATAACAGCCAGTTTAGCTTGATCTAAGTTCTTCCTCTCTCTTAGTTTAAAACAAAAATTCTGATACTTAGGCAAAGTTTCAGCATGGAATCAGGAACCAGGACTAACACCCTGGCCCTTTGCTTATATTTGAGACAAGACTGAAGATAGTAATTCTTTTTGCAGTGTTTTGTGCATTAAAGTGGATTAAAAAGTGCATTGGAACACTTCAAGCAGTTTCCAGTATTTGAGGGGCTGCCACAAAAATGAGGGGGTCAGCCTGTTTTCCAAAGCACCAGCAGACAAGACAAAAAACAATGGATGGGAACTAATCAAGGAGAGAAGCAACCTAGAACTAAGAAAAAACTTCCTAACAGAACAATTGACCAATGGAACGGCTTGCCTTTAGAAATCATGGGTGCTCCATCACTGGAAACTTTTAAGAAGAAACTGGACAGCTACTTGTCTTCTAGTCCAGAGTTGGACTAGAAGACTCCAAGGTCCCCTCCAACTCTGTTATTTTGTTCTGTTCGATTCTTGTCCCAGTGTGAGGGTAACTCACTACAGTGAGTTTTTGTGGACAAAAACATAAATATTACCTCCTGCAAAGGGAGCTGATTTCTGTCCATAGCAGTGGCAGTGCTCTGATCCTCTTAGCTATCTAAGACATTTACAGAACTTTTGAGTGCTAGTTCTTCTGCCACTGAAAGAACTTTCTTCTTGCCAGAAAAAAGAGAAATGGGAAGCAAATCTGCTGGCATCAGAGAGCCCATTCACCTCTGCTTCTTCCTTCCTTAACTCCTGCTCTGCATGTAGGGAAGGAGCAGCAGGACCCCCTTTTTCCCATGGAAGGTCCACTCCGTCACAGCAGAGTGATCTAAAGAAGGTGTGTCCCCTGTGGTACAGCTGAGCCTCCTTTCAAGCATTATTAGGCTGCAGTGCCTAATAGCAGGTGACTTTTTATGTATATGTTCAGAAGTCAATAGGTAGACCACCCCAGACACATTGATACAGAGAGTTGCTTACATGCGATTCAGCAAGCATACTGCAGGTGTGGTATGTTCCTCTCTCTCACACACACACACACACAGAGAGAGTATTTATTGTTTTTTTCATATAATTCAATAGTACTTGGCCAACAAACATGTTGTCTGAGTTTATCATTCAGTAATACAGGTTTAATTCCTAATCTCTTATTCTTTTCTCCAGCCATTGATAAAATAAGTTCCAAGTTTGATAGTATTCTGTTTCTTCTTTTTCTTTCAACCTCTATCCATTTCTGCACAATCTAGTATTTTTTAAATTATATCATAACAAAGCATGCTAACCAAGTTGTAAATCATGTCCCTCCAAATACAACAACATTTTGTTTCTGAGAGTTATCTATTCTTTTACCCATGTTAGTACAGATGCTTGATAATATAAAACCCACTCTGGCAGGTCAAAACCTCCATTTTCCTTAACTTCTTGTAACATAAAAAATGTAGATGGCTAAAATAAAATAGTGAATAATAAAAAGTTAATAAAAATTTAATAAATAAATAAATAAATAAATAAATTTTCAATTTAATTCTAGCTTTCTTTCCTTGCCAAATAAATGTCAAAATTAGGGAATTTAAGTCTTCAAAAAAATTATCCAGTTTTATAGATATTGTTTGGAATAAAAACAATATTTTGGTAATATATTCATTTTTACCTTAACAATTCTTCCTAGTATCAACAGTTGCAATTTTTTCCATTTTTCCAGGTCAAGTTTTATTTGATTCAGTAATTTTATATAGTTATCTTGTTTTATCGTTGAACATCTTGTTGTTAGATATATTCCCAAGTATTTAACCTTTTTGACTATTTGTAATTCTATTTTTTTGACTTTTTTTTGTTTATCTGTAAGATTTTTAACTATCACTTTAGTTTTTTTCTCTGTTTATCTTCAATCCTGCTGTCTCTCCAAACTGTTCTATCATTTCCAATAATTTAGGAATCATCTCTAAAAGTTCCTCAGGTCATCTGCAAATCCTTGCAATTTATAAGTTTCACCTTTTATTTCTAGTCTTTTAATTTCTGGGTCTTGTTTAATATTTCCAGTGCTATTTTTTGTCATAGAACTCACCGGGAAAAAGTTCTGGCACCTTTTTTTGACAGATTTTCCAAGTTTTAAAAGTAATTTTTGAAAATTTGATATTTGGTCCACGTGGACTTGAATCATCCTGTCGAGAGTAGCAGGTCGGGAGCAAAATCATTAAAATGGTGCACGCAGGCTCCTTATGTGTACTTTGTCTGGCTGCTTGGCTTGTGCCACTGCTCGGCTTGTGAATGGTTGTGTGGTTTCGTGCTGAGTGCTTACTGCGGGCGGCGACCGTTATGTTTCATTACACAACTGATGTGCATGGGTGTATGTACAGTGACTGACTACGTGTGAAAGATAAATAAAAGATTAATAAGATGTGAGTTCCGGCACCTTTTTTCTTACAAAAAAAAGCACTGAATATTTCTATTTAAAACTTTCAAAGTTAAGATAAATAACAATAGAGATAGTGGACATCCTTGTCTTGTGCCTTTTCTTATGTTGAAATTCTCTGTAAAATCTCCATTTACAACCACTTTTGCTGTTTGTGATATATTGTTTCAATCATATTTATAAAATTTTGTCCGAAGTCCATTGTTTTTACTTGCTGAGTCATAAATTGTTCAGAAACATTGCCAAATGCCTTTTGAGCATCTAGAAATACTAGTGCCAATTGCTTCCCTGGATGCATTTCATAATGTTCCAATATGTCCATTATAACTCTTAAGTTATTTTTTATTTGTCTCTCTGGTAGAAACCCATTTTGATCTGGATGTATAAATTCAGTTAGAAATCTTTTCAGTCTCTCCGCTATTATTGAAGTAAAGATTTTATAGTCCACATTTAGTAATGATATCGGTCTGTAATTTTTATGTGTCAGATCTGAGTCCTCTTTTGGTATTAAAGTAATATTTGCTTCTGTCCATGTATTTGGGAGTTTAGCCTCCAACAAAAATTCATTACATACATCTTTCAACGGTACACTTAATGTATCTGACACTTCTTAAAATGTATACCATTGGACACCTTCAAAACACCCCAAGGGGTTCAGTACACCTGTATCAATGGGCAGGTTGGTAGATATAATGTATGTATATATTAAAGTGCAGAGGAGCAGAGGATGGTTTAAATATATGTTCAGCAGTGTAGTGTTGCACTACTGATCACATGTGTGCATATTCCCCATCCCACATTTTCATCTTCAATGTCAAAGCCATGGTGGAGAGTCAGTTTAAGATGGGGAAAGAATTTCTGTTGCCTGAACCTAGGTGAGGATAGGGTTGCAGGCAACAGAGGAACTTCTCTGGCACACAGTATCCTAGTTAAAATTGTTTGCCCAGCTACTCTTCTGCCCACCCTCATTTTGTCTGCCACTCCTGGTAACAGCAGTGGGGGAGAGAAGAGAATCTGTCTTCTGGAATAGGACCTTTAGGCTCCCATCCTTGGCCACGCCTCCTTCACCTCTTGCCTCGCACCTCTGCCCATTTACCTCCAGCGTTCCTCCTCGGCTAGCACTCCCCCACCGATTCGCCCTGGCCAATGGGTCGCTTGCCCTCTGCCCCATGCCCTTCAGTCTGGCCCTTTTGCCAAGGTATCCTTTGTCCTGGGCCTTTGGCTGCACGGGACAGATAGCCACCAGCCAACTGGGTGGGGGCAGGCAGAAGCCATGGTGCTGCAGGGGGGCAGCATGCAATGGACGATTGCAGGGGCTGTGCTGTGGGGCAGCAGGTGAACGGCAAGGCCAGTGCAGCTTCTCTGATTGCGGGAGGAGGCAGGTGGATGCGCAGGCAAACGGCAGGCCATAGCAGCTCCTGCCATTGTGGGGGAGGGGGGAATGGCCTGGCATGGGGCAGCAGGCAAACGTTGCATCATCTGGTATATTCATCTCATATTAAACAAGCAAAGCGCCAATTGTCTATCTCAGAAATGTATGATTATCATATATTTGTGAAGTCAAGCCTGCCGATTAAATGAATTTAAAATTTAATTTTCTTTGCATGTTGTTTGTTTTCTCAGTAAACCCCCTCCGTGAATTAGCAACAGCTAGAGTGACTGCCACACAGCGCCTCAATTATTTATTCCCATGGCTGTTATTAATAATGCTGCTGCAATATCAGCTCATAAAATGGCATTTAATATTTCCTGCCAGCCAGTAGACATATATGCCTGCTGAGAATGTATTATGTTTCTAGAAGGCAGGGTTGAGGAAGCCGCAGACCCCAAATCCTCTTCTGTCTACCTTGATTGTGCTGCCAAATTTCAGTCACCAGAATGCAATAAATGAATAAATAACTGCCCCTCCCCTCCCAATGATCACCTTGCTAACCCATTCTAGACCTTGTGTCTCCTTCCTTCGCTCTGCCCTCTTTCTAATGTTGTTTAATTTTGTGTGTGTGTGTGTGTGCGTGCGCGCGTACATGCACAGGGTCTCCCCCCTTGCAGCCCCGCGCCCTCAACAGAGGATTGGAAGAGAGCTGTAACACGTTCTGTGACGGGGGGGGGAGAAGAGTCTCCAAACTTTTTTGCCAGTGTTCCTCAATCTTGGGAAGGGAGGGAGAGTGGGAAGGAAGGAAGGGGAGGGAGAATAGGGAGAGAGGGAGGGAGGGAGGAAAGAAGGAAGGAAGGAGGGAGGGAGGGAGAATAGGGAGAGAGGGAGGGAGGAAAAAAGGTAGGAAGGAAGGAAGGAAGGAAGGAAGGAAGGAAAGAAGGAAGGAAAGAAGGAAGGAAAGAAGGAAGGAAGGGATCTCTGAAGTGCTGAGTGGGACCTTGGTAGCAAGTGCATCTTCACATGTAAGCTTTGTTCAAAAGGAAAATAAAGACTGAAAAAAGAAAAAAAATCACTACAAAATGCTGCAAGCGGGGTGGTGGGGGGGGAAGACATAGAGGCAGAGTGTGACATTGGGGAGGAAAAAAATGGGAGACGAGAAGCTGAGAAGGAAGGTTCTTACAACCTTCCATGGGTCGGGGGGGCAGGAGCTGGGGGGGCAGGGTGCATCAGGTTGAGGGGGGAGGTGCAGTCCACAGTCCCTTGAGCCAAACAATTTAAGTAGTAATAAGTGAGAAAAACAAAAAGCACTACAAAAAACAGCTTTCATTAGTTTATTTGATAATTGATATTTTCTCTCATCTGCAAAGAGGGACTGTTCTATTTCCCCACCCTCCACGTTTCAATTTCGTCTGTATATCTTGATGTCAAGATATGCAAATTGAGTGCACTATTCCTTTTTCTGTTAGTGAGACTGGCTTTGATCTTTAGACTACCATAAAAAGGAAAAGACAAAGAAATTCAACAGCTGTATTTGTGGGGATGGATACTGATTAAATGTTCTTTGAACACAGCCTCTACTAAAGATACAGATTGTTTCTAATTTTCCTTGAAATGGAGAAATCTAATGTTCAACTTGACTATAAACTTATACTGAAAAAACTTTATGAAGCTACTGACCAAATACGTTTCCAAATAATAGAGTGTACTATGGCAATAAAAAACAGACATTTTGCTTTGAATTTACAAATTGACCCCAGACTACATCTAAGTATTTTATAGATCAAAAAACAACAGAACCGGAATCAACTAAGATTAAAGAAGATTCTACCTTACTTTATATGCATGTTGATGAGATCTCCGAGGAACCAAAAAGAATTGTAACTGAACCACTTACAACTTTAAAATCAACAGAAATGAACAGACAAGCTCAACTAACTGAAAACTATGGCAGCTTGGATAAGCATCTATTAACTACAAAATTGGACATAACTGAGCCTGTTATTCAACAATTTCAAATGTGGAGACTTGACTCTTTAAAACAACAAGGGATTATTTACAAATGAGCTAGGTCTTTAAAACAGAAAAGGAGATGCTCTTGTTTGACTCAAAGGATACTACAAGGCATAAAAAGTGATTTATTCATTGATATAGAGGCAGTGTTATGGAAACATAACACTCTACATATTGGATTTTAAGGCTTACTAGATATGGATTGATTTATGGTTTAAGACGGTTAAATAAGATGTTAGATTGAATAAAAATTAATTAAAGGTTTGAATTTAATAAGAAGATGTTTGTCTATGTATTAATATGTTTGTTGTGGTAATAGTAATTTTGGGAGGAGGCTAAAGGAGTTTGACACAGATATTGAGGGAGTGAATAAACAAATGTTGCATCTAAATAGTTACAATAGCACTTCAGGAGAACTTAAGATGCCAGATTCATTCCTAATTATCCACGCCTACAAAGGATTTTCCTTCCGATCTTCAAACAGCCTCCATCATTCCATGTAACTCGTGGTCCCCACCTCAACACTCTTATGGGAAGCCAATAAAATACTGTATATTGCACTCACTGAGGACAACAGGGCGCCCCGCCCCCATAATGGCAGGAGCTGTATCAGCTGTATCAGCTGTATTTGCCTGCATACCCACCTACCACCCCCACAACCGGAGAAGCTACACCAGCCCTGACGTTTGCCTGCACACACACACACACACACACACCCGCAATTGGAGAAGCTGGGCCAGCCCTGCCATTTGCCTGATGCCCTACAACATAGCTCCTGCAATTGCCCATCAGACGCTGCCCCCCTATGTTCTATCCCAGCCTATAGCCATCCTTGTTAAAGGCACAAGGACCAAACCCCTGTTGATAAAATAGGCTGGAGACTTAAAACAAAACAAAACAAAACCCCTTTTAATATGAGTGACAAACCTGCCAAATAGTCCAGAAAAAAAAAGCAGCAAAACACAATCCAAATGGAGGAAATAGTCCACATGAAACACGATGCAAACAGAAAAGTAGTCACCGGCAAGACGAACAGAACATGATCCCATGAACTACTTTGCAAACGGTTGCCTTCAGCAACCAGCACCGCCCACACCTCCCCTTTTTATACAGCAGTCCCAGGGCGTTGCCTCTCAGTGCCTTCTCCTTTTTCCCTGGAGTTGTCGTATTGACTGCTGCTGATCTGCTCTCGCTAATTGCCGGCCTGTACGAGCATCAATCAGCATGTCCGTCAGATGTGAGTCCTCCGAGTCTGACTCATTCTCCTCACACAGCTGAGCTTCATCAGGAACACGACTGGAGGGCCCAGGCTCTTCATCAAACTGTGAGTCTTATAATTCATCAGAGCTTACCTCTGACCCTGATGGCTCTTCAAATGCCTCCTCCACCTCCTCCTCAGATTCCTCGGACTCAGCTGTTGGGAACACAGGCTGGCACGGAATCACGACACTCTGCAGCACCATGGCTTCTGCCTGCCACCCTTCCGATTGCCTGGCAGCTATCTGTCCCGTGCAACCAAAGGCCTGGGACAAAGGGTGCCTTGGCGAAAGGGCCAGGCCGAAGGGCATGGGGCGAAGGGCAAGGGGCCCACTGGACAGGGAGAATGAGTAAGGGAGGGCCAGCCGAGGAGGAACACTGGTGGTAAGTGGGCAGAAGCAGGAGGTGGGAGGTGGAGGAGGGGTGGCCAAGGGTCAGAGCCTTTTGGTCCTAGACCCCCGTCTTCTGTCTCCAGATCTCTTTCACTGGGTGGTAGGAGAAGCAGAGGGGAGAAAAACTAAGTAGAGAATGACTACTTTGGACCCAGTCTTCCTATAACAACATTTTTATTTTGTTTCCAAAATTAAAATATAAAAATCCAAAAAAGGAAAAGAAAGAAAAATTAATCAAGGAGAGAACCAACCTAGAAGGAGAAATTTCTTGACAGTAAGAACAATTAGCCAGTGGAATGGCTTGCACCAGATATTGTGGGTGCTTCATCATTGGAGGCTTTTAAGAAGAGATTGGACAGCCAATCTGAAATGGTATAGGGCAATGGTGGCAAACCTATGGCATGTCTGCCAGAGGCAGCATGCAGAGACCTCTTTGTGGGCACATGCACTGTTGCTGCAGCCCCGCCTCCCCCTGTGGCCCCCTCCTCACCAGCAGCCAGTAGCCCCTTGGAGGAGAGTTGCCCCAGGCGTGGCCCATGCAGAGCAGTGCAGCCGGGCAGCAGGGACAAGCCTCCGCCCTTGCACCCCATCATGTGCAGATGATGCTGCGGGACGCAGGCAGAGGGCATGGCTGCCATGGCGCTGCAGGGTCACCTGGGCAATCTGCGGAGGGCTGGAGGCGGTAGGTGACCCTGTGGCGTGGGGCGGGGTGGGTGGGCAGGGCATTTTTGGGCACTTGGTGTCTAAAAGGTTTGCCATCACTGGTATAGGGTCTCCTGCTTGAGCAGGGAGTTGGAAGACCTTCAAGGTCCGTTCCAACTCTTCTTATTCTATTAAAAAAAAAGAAGGAAAACAAGAAAACAAAACAATATAAAACCAGAAAAATGCACATAAAAACAAAGTAACAAAGATACACATAGGTTGTCCCCTGGTTGAATACTGATAAATATATTTCAACAATAATCTCCCCCTTGCAAAACAGGCCCACAATTTATATCTCTATTTGCTAAATTACTATATGGCATTAATTTATAAATATTAAAATCTATTATCAATGAATGAATTTGACGTATCGTATATTTACTGTAAAAGAAAGCAGTTAACAGGTAATCCCAGCACAAGCCAAACATAAAAGCCCTCTGTTAACGATCTGTTATTGTATTTAACTCATACAATAATCAGAACTGAGCTGGAAGGGACCTTGGAGGTCTTATAGTCCAACCCTCTGCTCAAGAAGGAGGTTCTATACTCTTTCAGATAGATGGCTGTCCAATCTGTTTTTAAAACTTCCAGTGATAAAGCACCCACATCTTCTGAAGGCAAGCTTTTCCACTGGTTAATTGTCCTCACTGTTAGGAAGTTTCTCCTTAGTTCTAGGTTGCTTCTCTTCTTGATTAGTTTCCATCCATTGTTTCTTGTCTTGCCTTCAGGTGCTTTGGAAAATAAGTTGATCCCCTCTTCTTTGTGGCAGCCCCTCAAATATGGAATACTGTTATAATGTCATTCCTAGTCCTTCTTTTCTCTAGACTGGCCATACGCAATTCCTGCAGCTGTTATTCATGTTTTGTCTCCAAGCTCTTAATCATCTTAGTTGCTCTCTTTCAATGTCTTTTTTTGTAATGTGACCAAAATTAGATGCTATATTCCAGGTATGGTCTTAACTAAGTGTAAGGTTTCGCTGGCAAATAAAATCTGAGACTCTGACAAGCCAAAGCAGAAATTCAGATGGCAGCTTCAGGAATGAGAAAAACAGCTCTTTAATTGGCCGAGAAAAGCAGCTGGGTGGGCAGCCTCCCGGCACATGGGTAGCAGCATGCTAGAGAAGAGCCATATCTGGGGGGGGGGTTCTTCATTTTTATACAGAGTCTTGCCCAATCTTAACAGCACAAGACAGCAAGGGGGCAAGGAAGTGGTTTGATTGGCTTTTAAATGATTTAACAATAGTTATGCGTCATCAATTCATTAGGTGTCATCATTTCATTTACATCCAGGTATGTGACTTTCTTGTTTAAAGGTAATGGTGTTTCCTGCACAAGCGTAGTGTACAAAAGTGAGATAGAGTTAATTACGTTAACCTAAGAGTTGATCTGGGTCTTCTTCATTCCCCCTTTTTTCAAATTGGCAGTATGCTTACTGCTATCTGGAAACTAAGGGTGCACATTCCTTTGGGACTGTGTTGAGAATCATTACCTTTGTTGGTTTCTCTTTGGTTGGGTTGGCGGGGGAAACTATCACAGTCATTCCTGATAAGGTGGAAGTTATAAGCTTTTGGACGAGGGGAATTAGACACGGGATTACTAGTAATCCTCCAAAAGCCAGCAGGATAAGAAACCCAATTCTCTTCCAATCAGTGAAAATCCCTGAGAACCAGCTGGTGTCCATGACTACAGTCCAAGTCTGGATGGGGACATGGGCAATCTTTCTCATTTTAGTGGTGATTCCTTCAATAGCTTTACCTTGGTCATCTATTTGTAAACAGCAGTTTGTTAAATTAAATTTTCCACAGACACCACCTTCCTTTGCGAGCAAATAGTGAAGGGCGAGCCTATTTTGATAAATGGCCATCTGGAGCTTGGTATTTTGTTTGGCAAGAAGGTTCAAGGCTAGAGCAGTCTCGTTGGTTATTATCTCTAGCACAGCTTTCAAACAAATTATTAAGCATATTGATGGGGGTGCAGTATCCCCAAGACCCATCCCCAGCCCAGGTTGCGGGACCCCATACTTGAATGATTCATTCTGGGGCCATTCATCATGCTTCCAGGTTCCTATTTTCAAAGACTGCTTTGCTCAATAACCTATCTCCTCATAGACAGGGATTCCCAAGCGTTCCCCCTGGGTGATTGGTAGTAGGAAGAAGCTGGGTTTTATGGTCCCTAAAAGACAGGTACCCACCCAATTCTGAAGAAGGGTTTCATAGGCATATCTCCCACAAATCCCATAGAATCCATCTGGAGCATGCTATGTATAGGAGGGATTATATGGCTGCTCCCATAGGGCTTTGAGTTAGGCATAATTTCCAAAAGGGTTAGGTGATTTGGTTATATTTGTCCTGCTCCACCAGGTGGAGCTTGTACCATTGGCCACAACCATACTTTCACATGTAAACACTCTTACCTTTAAGAAGAAGGTCTCAGATTCTTCTCTTGTGAAGCAGAGCTGACCTATGATGGACGTTTGAGTCACCCATCGGGGAGGATGGTCAAGAGCAATCCACGTTAAGGTTAAAGACCCGACACTGGGCTCCCTGGCTTCCCATGGCCATTGTTCTCCCATGTTGGTCCCCCCACAAACATTGCAGTTGGCAACATTTAAAGAACCAGCTATTCGTTCTACTAGATCAATAAAAAGGTTCTTGGTAATAGGGGGGATTTCAGTTTTGTTTTCCAATTCCTCATAGAAGGAGTGGAACAATCTCCTTTCTATTGGGGTCAGATTATTTCTGGTTACATTGATGGTAATGCGGATAGTTGGATCCCTCCCCGTACCCTCAATTCCTATTCTGTACTCTTGTGATCCTTCTTCAGGATCCACAAAATGCAAGCATATGGGAGTACAATGGTCTTCTGAACAATCAGATTTCTGATACCCTTGGTTAGATTGAATCAACTGCTCTGCCTTGGCCAAACTCTGGGTGGGCCTCTACCATCTGTGTACCAGTAGGTTTGGGAAGTACCATGAGAACTTCCTCTCTGTTGCTGTAAACTGAAAATATATATCCTTTGTGTGAGATAGCTTTGTTACCAGCTCAGGTCCCAACAGGTAGTCCAAGGACTAAACTTCATGGCATAGCAGGCATCAAAGCAGATCTCACTTTTGTGATTAGCGGAGGTGCTGGTGGTTTGTCCTAATAAGAGCCCCTGACTCTTCCTGCTTTGAAATGTTAGAAACTGGATGGTTTTCTGGTATTTTATACTAGAGATATTTCCTGTATCATTACAAAGGGAAAATTGGGTGGTATTATGGACACAAGTAAAAAAAATCTCTTTGCAGCTTATCTGAGTATGGTATATCAGGGTCCTCAAAAGCTCATTCCCTGATCTGGTAGTAATAGTACATGCAAAACAATCAGATGGGGATTTGGTAGATCCCACCGTTTGGAGAACCAAAAGCGTTAGGACAAACAGTATAGCCATGCCAAAAATCAGGTCCATCCTTCCTCCTTTCAAGGAAGCTGTAGGGGAAATAATGACACAAGGCCACAAAAGGAACAACAAACCAGGGTAGCCTATTTAAATAGAGTCCAGTTCGTGGTTTGGGCAGCCATCTGGATCATCAGAAGGCAGGAACAAGTGAACGGGTGACACTGGAACCTTACGGACTTTCAGCTTAAGTTCATCTAGCTATTGGACTTGCCACTGGACGGATGGAAGGCGACACCTTCTTTATTCAAGATCCATGGACCCACACTTATAGCCCTTTAACTTTTACTGCAGTGGAGGTGCTGAGCAGCACTTGTCAAGACTTGGACCACTTCAGATCGACAAAGGAAGGTGACAGTTCTTTAACTCAGACTAACTCTCCAGGTTCAGCAAGTGAAGGGTTGTCCGAGCCTGGCAGCAGGGCAGCTTGAGCCTGTTTAGAGATAGACAACATTTGTGCCAGATTATACAAATATTTAGTCACATTCTTTTCCTCAACATCACAGTTCATTTGGGAGGTGGCAGCAAAGGGTCGTCCATATAACATCTCAAAAGGGGAAAAGGTGAGTTTCCCTAGGGGTAAAGCCCTTATACGAGTGAGGTAAAATCTTTGGCCAAGGTAGGCTGGTTTCTTGACACAGTTTAGCCACATGGTTTTTGAGGGTTCTATTCATGCACTCAACCCTAGCTGAGGCTGATAGGCTGAGTGGAGATGCCATGGGATGTCGAGGAACTTGCTGGCATCTTGGGTAATTTGAGAGGTGAAGTGCCGGCCATTATCAGATTCCAGGCCTTTAGGTACACCAAACCTGAGTATTATAATTTCAATCAGACCCTGCACTAGTTCTTGGGCCTTTTGGGTAGCTGTTGGGATGGCTTCTGGCCATCTCATGAAAAGGTCCACAAACATGAGCAAATTGAACTTTGCTCCGTGCTTGGGCATTTCAGTAAAGTCAACCTGCCAGGCCTCTCCTGGGTATTTGTCAGTACAAACATGGCTTGGGGGAACTGCTTCCCCCCCCCCAGGATTGTTTCTTTGACAAACCTCATACTGCTGTGCAACTGTTCTACAAGCTTGCCTAATGCCTAAATTACAGTAGCAGCGATTTAGCCACAAGCCCAAGGGATGGGGTCCTGGATGGGAGGCTTGGTTGACAACCTTCCAAAACACCATATGGGGAAGTTGTACTCAACCATCCACAACCCACCATCCATTTTCCCACATCCCTCCTGGGAGCAACCTATCCCATTGTTCATATAAAGGGGGCATGTCTTGGACAAGATCAGTGAGAATGAGGGGCAAAATGTTTTTGGCTGGGTCTTGTTCTCCTAGCAAAGCCGCTTGTTTCGCCCAATGATCAGCTGCACAGTTTCCTCAGGCCACCTCACTGGCATCTGATTGGTGACCCTTGCAATGAATTATGGCCAATTCCTTGGGCCCCATGACAGCAGCGACAAGCTTTTCTAGGAGGAGCTTCATTTTCAAAGTCTTTCCGTCTGCCCCTGAGAAGCCAAAGGCTTTGCATAGTGCGATGTGAGTGTGAGCTGCAAGGAAGGCATAGCGGCTGTCCATATAGATGTTAACATGCTGTCCTTTCGCCAGTCGGCAGGCTTCAATGAGGGCTAGTAGTTCGGCTGCCTGAGTCGAGTAATGAGAGGGGAGTTGCTGCATATACAGTGGGCCATCCTCTGTCACAACTGCCAGGCCCATGTATCTTTTCCCATTCCTCATGAATGATGAGCCATCTGTCCAGAGCTGGCCATCTGGGTGTTGCAAGGGCTCGGTTTTGAGATCAGCTTGGATTCTTACAATTTCTTCTAGGACTCCGAGACAATCATGCAGCTCCCAGTCAGGGTCAGGAAGGAGTGGCAGCAAAGTGGCAGGGTTCAACCGCTCACAGTGATAGAGTTGCACATTCTCTTGTTCCAGTATAAGACTAACATACTGGGAAACTTGGTTTGAGGTGGCCCATGTGGGGAGCTTTTGCTCTAATAGAGTCTGCACTGAGTGGGGGGTGTAGATATCTAGGGGAGCTCCAAGGGTGATCTTTTGAGCTTCCTGGGTCAAAACAGCAGTAGCAGCAATAACATACAGACATGCTGGCCACTGAGAGCAGTGTTTTTTTTGTAAAAAAAAAAAAAAGTGCCGGAACTCACACATGTCATACAACCCCACCTTGCCTACCCTACAAAGGTTCCATCCAAAAAAGGTGCCGGAACTCCATTCTGGGTGTTCTATGACAAAAAAAAAGAGAGCCCTGGTTGAGAGTAAATAGAAAAAAGGAAAAGTTCCCATCTCTTTAAAAGGGAAAAAAATTCAGATATATACAAAAATAGAGTAAAACAACAAAGTTCTTTTAAGAACAAGTGAAATACCAAATCCTTGCAGTTGCAATCTGATGTAAATCAAATCCAGTAACTTTCACAACCACAGAGAAAGTCCTCATGCTGCCAACTTCCATGTAACAAAAGGAAAAGTATTATTTAATTCCAAATAAAACGATGAAAAATTCACTTTTGCAATACAGCAAAGGGATATAAGATAAATCAGCATTTAGCCAAACATTTAAAAGTTAAAAATGTAGGTCAAAGCAAACCCCCCCCAAACCCTTCAAAACATGATGTTAAAAACAGAGGTATGCCTAAAAAACAAACAGCAACTGGAAAAGATGGAAACTAAACCCTCCAACAGCACTTACCAAGAGAATCTGCTGGATTCTCTTCCCAGATAAGTACATAGACAACTGAGGGTCATCGGGGGTTATTCCAAGTTACTCCCATTCAAACCCCAGGGAGCAGGCTGTCAAAGAGGCAGATTTGACAGCAAAGCCAGCTGTTTGTCAGCAGGAGGGGGAAAAAATCACCCCACCACTCAGCAGGCTATTTTCTGGAGACTCTCCTTTGGGCCCTGTCTTCCAATCCCGTAGGACTGGAGGGTTAACAACAGACCTGACCTGTAGTTCCTTTTCTGCCAATAATGGGTTTCTTATCAGATGCAAATAACCAGGACTAGGAGTTTAATTCAAAGCATTTCAAAGCACGTACTGTATAGTATAGTACATACAGCATGTACTATATAAGTACAAGCTACCTATACACAAGAATTTGATCTACTAACAGTCAAGATCAATTGCTGCTAAATAAAAATCAATGGAATTCAAGGGGGGCTGGACTTTGATCTTTTGTAAGAGTGTAGTGACTTCCAAACTGATGATGCATTTGACCTTGCCCTCGAGCTCAGCCTGATCATCTTCTTTGCCAAAGCAGAATAGGGATCTGAAGGGTAGTCATAACATCTTTGAGCTAGCATACTGGAGTCAGAACCCTAGGGCTGGAAGGAACCTTGGAGGTCTTCTAGTTCAACCCTTTGCTCAAGATAGGAGTCTTGTACCATTTTAGATAAATGTTTGTCCAGTCTATTTTTGAACACCTCCAGTGATGGGGTACCTACAACCTCAGAAGTCAAGTTATACCACTGATTAATTGTTCTCACTGACAGAAAATTTCTCCTTCTAGGTTGGGTCTCTCTTTAACAAACCTCCATGCATTACTTTTTGTCCCACCCTCTGGTCAATCCCCTCACATACAGGAAGACAGTTATTATGTCCTCAATTCTTCTCTTTGGATAGGCTTGACATATCTAGGTACTTCAGCCATTTATCATATGAGCCTTCATCATCTTTGTTGGGGGTTTTTTTTGCACATTTTCTAGGGTGTCAACATTAGAATAGAATAGAATAGAATAGAATAGAATAGAATAGAATAGAATAGAATAGAATAGAATAGAACTGGAAGGGACCTTGGAGGTCTTCTAGTCCAGCCCCCTGCTCAAGCAGGAGAACCTATACCATCTCAGACAAGTGACTGTCTAGCCCAGGGGTCGGCAACCTGAAACACTGAAAGAGCCACTTGGACCCATTTCCCTCACAAAAGAAAAAACTGGGAGCCGCAAAATGTGTGCGTGCATGCATGTGCATGCGCAACAGGAGGCTTGATTGAAGAGTGGAGCTTAAGGCGAGACATGCACCAGCCCTGCCCCCGTCCAGCTCTGGTATGGACGGCTCTGCCATCCTGGCTTCTCCTCCTCTCGGAAAAGACTGCTCTCCCCCCACACCACGCTCTCCCTCTCTGGGACTTTCTTCTTTCTGCCTTTTGGTGCAAAGTTTCCGAGGGAGCAGAGGAAGAGGCCGACGGGGAGAAGGAGCTGCCACAGCAAATCTTCCGAGGTGGCAGCAGACGGCCACTCAGGCTCGCCTATTTCAGCCTGCTGCAGGAGGCCGGAGTTGAGGCTTCTGGCTCACTCTGGGAGGGGTACTCGGAAAAGAGGATGAGAAGCGGAAAGTGGGAGAAAGGACATCTTCCAGCTCTCTGGAGTTCTTTCGCTGGGAGGACGAGGAAGCAGGGAAAGACAGCTCCGGAGGGAGCTAATGCATTGCAAACGAACACGAAAGGTTTCGGGGTTTCCTCACCCACCTGCCCAAGTGGAGACCCTGCACCACCCCTTCTCCTGCAGCTGGGGAAAGAGGGCTGGCCCCAAGCCTGTCCTGGAGGACTTTTTAGGCCCCAGATACCCCCACCCCCTCCCTCGTAGCCCAGGCACTGTGGCTCCACAGCAGGAGGGAACCCTCTGGACTTTTGGTACTCACGGCTTGCTGGCGAGGTTTGCAAACTCGGCTCCCGCTAGGGAAGCAGCACCTTTTGGGGCAGGAGCTCTGAGCAATTGCATGCTTCGGGGAAGGAGCACGGAGGCCTACAAGCAGGTAGGCAGGCAGACGCTGGGCAGCATGAATTGAGCGGCGGCAGGAGGGAGGTGGGCCTTGTTGCTTATCAAGAGCGTGCTCAGTTCATGCTGCCCAGCATCTCTTGTTCCACCGCCGCTCAGGCCCCTTTTTCGCCGCTGGAAGCACGCTGCATTAGCTGGCACCGCAGGGGGTGGTCCCGTGGCAACGCCGACAGTCCAGGCCATGTGCCACCAGCGTCTCCGGTCCTGAGCCGCGAGCCACGGGAAATATCTGTTCCTGAGTTGTCCGCTGCAAGGACGCCCCACCCATGGCAGTGCCGCCAAACCGCCTTCTATGCCGCTGGCATCCCCGGGCTGGAGCAGTGAAAGCTGGTCCAGCTGATCGTCAGGATGCAGAATTGGGCCGCGGATGGCAGGCCTTGCTCACCGGCAATGCTGGAGCATCCTACGCTGACCAGTAGGTCTTCCATGCCGCTCCGCTCAGACCGCCGGCTTCTG
This sequence comes from Bothrops alternatus, assembly GCA_034064705.1. NCBI lineage: Eukaryota > Metazoa > Chordata > Lepidosauria > Squamata > Viperidae > Bothrops > Bothrops alternatus. The sequence goes on along the minus strand of JARGCV010000091.1, from coordinate 1,711,471 downwards.
GCTGCGGGGTTGCCTTCTTCCAGAGCTGTCTTTCCCGCCCTCCCATCTATGTCGAGCCCATGGGGCTTGACAGGTGGATGACGTCCCACAAACGAAAGAAGTTGAACCAATCAATTCAAACTTTGTGAGGTTTTTTTTTCTGAGAAGTTTGAATTGATTGGTTCAACCTTTTTAGTCCTACTTTTTTGGAGGGGACTGCACATGGCTGGGAGCCACAGGAGACAGCTGAAAGAGTCGCATGTGGCTCCAGAGCTGTGGGTTGCCAACCCGTGGTCTAGCCTCTTCTTAAAAATCTGTAGTGATGGAGCGCCCATGATTTCTGGAGGCAAGCTGTTCCACTGGTTAATTGTCCTCACTGTCAGGAAGTTTCTCCTTAATTCTAGGTTGCTTCTCTCTTTGATCAGTTTCGAACCATTGTTCCTTGTTCTGCCCTCTGGTGCTTTGGTGAATAACGTGACCCCCTCTTCTTTGTGGCAGCCCCTCAAATACTGGAATACTGTTATGTGTCAGAGCCCACTTCAAAACCTCCTCCCAAGAAAGCAGAACTCATGGAAGCAGGTTCTTCCAAAAGGAACTTTTATTAGGAGAAGCTGATAGCAGGCATACTAGACAAGATCTGAGGGTTCCCTGCTCAGATTGATAGGTAAAAGTGTCCCAAGCAAAACCCCACCCATAGTTCATCCAGTCAGTTCAAACAGTCCAGTCCCCAGGTGTTAGGTTCCCTATGGGAACAGGGAGATAACATCGGTCCGTCTCTAGTTTTAGCTGTGATGTTTGGGCGGCTTTTCACACCTTCTCTGGAAGCACAGAAATAACGCAGTCGCCGGAGGTTCATTCCATTCTTCCCCTCCCTTTGCTAGCTGACAGTAAGGGATGGGAAATATTGCAGGAAAGCAAAATCAAGGCAATAACCCTCAAGCACACACCCCTCCCCCCTAGGAGTATGGCAAAACCCAGGATGAGAGGAGAGTGAGATTCAGGTCAGGATGAAAGAGGAAGAAATAGTAAATGCGGGAGGGGGGAATAGAAGGATTTGGAGATCTAGCAGTATGGGTTCTGACATCATGTCACCCCTATTTCTTCTTTTCTTCAAACTAGCCAAATCAAAGTCCTGCAGTCGTTCTTCATATGTTTTAGTCTCCAGGCCTTTGATCATCTTAGTTGCTCTTCTCTGAATTCTTTCCAAACTCTCAACATCTTTTTTTGTGATATGGTGACCAAAAGTAGCTGCAGTACTCCAGGTGTGGTCTTACTAGGGTTTTATAAAGCGGTACTAATACCTCGTGTGATCTTGATTCTATGCCTCTGTTTATACAATCCAGTATTGTATTTGACTTTTTGGCTGCTGCTTCATATTGCTGGTTCATGGTTAAGTGATCATCCACTAGGACTCCAAGGTCCCTCTCACAGTTACTGCTTTTAAGCCAGGTCTTGCCCAATCTGTATTTGTACCTTTGATTTTTTTTCTGCCTAAATGTAAAACTTTGCTTTTCTCTACATTGAAACTCATTTTGTTGGATAGGGCCCATTGTTCAAGTTTGTCAAGATCTTTTTGGATCCTTTGTGTTCTAGGGTGTTGTGTACTCCTGCCAGTTTGGTGTCATCTGCAAATTTGATGAGTTCCCCTTCTATTCTCTCATCTAAGTCATAGATATTGAAGAGTACTGGGCCTAAGATGGAACCTTGTGATACATTTGTGTGTGTGTGTGTGTCATGGTGACCACAACTGGATTCAGTATCCAAGTGTGGTCTTAGTAGCACAGTGTAAAGCAATACTATCACATAGTAGAGGGATAACTCTTGATGATATCCCTCTGTTGATGTAACCTAGGGCTACATTGCCTTTTTTTGGCAGCTGAAGCATATTGCTCTCTCATATTTAAATGGTATTTGAGTACTGGCTTCCACACTGGACAGCAACACTTCAACTTCAGGAATCTCGTGGGTACTTGGTTTCATGCTTCATCATGCTTCCCAACTCTTGTATGCATGAAAATTCTTACTGAATATTTGCTGCAACCTAACCATACTAGGTAAGGAATGTAAACAAGTTTACAATAATAATATTCTTTTGGTTAACTTCCCATCCATGTAAAAATAAATAAATAAAACCCTAATAAAAGCATGGGTTGATTTATTCTGCTTATATAAGCAGCATGGTCTTTCCTGCCTATCAGCCTCTGAGGTCAAAAAATTGTTTGAGTCTCATTTTTTAATTCTCCTGTTAGGCAAATGGAACAACAAATGGCTGGCTCATATAGTTCTGATAGTCATTGGTGTTTGGAGCTCAGAAGAAGTGAAGACAATCGAAGTTTGGCATCAAATTAATTTCAACAAAAATGATTTAAAATATGTATAAGCAGTATGAAAAAGATAATGTTGGCTTTTACTAAATAACACCTGCCTTTTTATTCAGATAATTGGACCAATTATTTGCACTAATAGGGAGTGTTTGCTATTTTACTTTGTATCAAGCTTTCATTCATTTTCCTTGTTCTTTCCATTCCTTTACAGGTTTTCCTATTGACCTCTTTTTTATCTCCTCTTTTCTTCTCCCAAAGTTGTATATCTTTTCATTTATTCCTTATTAGTAAAATAATCTTGTGGTTCTGAGGCTGATACATCCAATGACAACTAGAACTGGATGCAGTATTCCAAGGTGGCCTCATTAGTGCAATATAAAGCAGTACTATCACTTCTCATGATCTTGATGCTATCCCTCTGTTGATGCAGCCTGGGACTGCATTGGCTTTTCTGGCATGCAGCACACTGCTGGCTTATACTGAAGTAATTGTCCACTAGGACACCTTGATTCCTCTCATAGGATTACTGTTGAGCCAGTACCACTTAGTTTATATCTATGCATTTGATTTTTCTTGCCTAAGCACAGGACCTTGCTTTTCTCACTATTGATCTGCATCTTGTTGGATAGGGCCCAATATCCAAGTCTGTCAAGATCCTTTAGTATATTGTGTCTGAGTCTATCATCCAAAGCTTGGGAGACTAAAAGTTTGATCCCAACAAGCAACTCAGATTTGATTCTGTTATCATCCAAAGTCTTAGCAATTCCTCTCAGCTTGGTGTTGTCTGCAAATTTGATAGGTTCCCCTTCTGTCCCCTCATCTAAATCATTTATGAAAATGTTGAAGAGCATAGATAGAGATAGAGATAGAACCTTGTGGTACCCCATTGCTTTATTCGCTCCATTTATATGTAGTTCTATTGAGTGCTACATGCTCAGTGCAGTTGGTCAGCCAACTGCAAATCCATCTGGTGGTGGTATGGTCTGTCCTACATTGTTCTATCTTATCAAGAAGTAGGCTGTAGTCTATTCTGTCAAATATCTTACTGAAGACCAAGTATACTATATCCATAGCATTTCTCCAATCCACTAATTTAGTCACCTTATCAAAAAAGGCAGTAAGGTTTCTTTGGCATCATCTGTTTTTTACAAACCCATACTGGCTTCTAGTAATCATATTATTCATTTCTACATTCTCACAAATCCACTGCTTGATTAACTTTTCCAGGATTTTTCCAAGCATTGATGGCAAGCTGATTGAACTATAATTTCCTGGATCCATTTTTTTCATTTTTGTAAATTGGAATCACATCAGCCCTTTCCCAGTCTTCTTGTAGTTCCCCTGTACTACATTGCTTTTTCTGAAATTTCTTGCAGATCTCTCCATCACATACCGGAAACCGATTGGCATTAAGAAGAAAGATGGGACAATGGAAGTCAATGTTGTGAATCACTCAATTCCAATCCACTGTGATGGTCTTTATCTGTTCTTCTTGAAAGGGACAATCACCTTGCAAGGAAACAAGGGTCCATTAAGTCTCCTGGTTTACCATCAGCCTACCTTACACTTTCTGAAGATAAACTGCAGCGACCACAAGACTAAAGTACAAGAAATCTTTGTGCATGAATTTCGTTCTAAAGATGAAGTGTATTTGATGTACAATGGACCTAATGAAAACATTGGAACCTCTAAACATGATCTAATATTAAATCTTATAATGTTAACTCCTCGTTCATATTGTTATCCTGAAAAGTAAAAAGTAAAAAATTCACTAGGATCTTGGCCAGTTTTGTATTAATTGTATTCAAAATTGGTTTTCATTTGACACATTTCAGAAGCATGGTTCACAAGCCTAATAAATGTGACATTAGCTATTAACAAACAGAAGCATGTGCAATCGTCTTTTTTCTGCTTGTTGTTTACTTGGTAGTCAACAGATGATGGTGACAATGGTCGAGGCAGAGCTGCATCATAGGGAGAAAATGATATCCAATTAAGTAAAGGAGGGGAAGGAGATGAAGAGAGTAAGAGGAAGCAGAAGGAGAGAGTGACAGAAGGCGGGAGAAGAGAAAAGGAGAGAAAAAAGATGAGTAAAGAGGGGGACAAGTGGTGAAAAGTCAAGAGACTGAATGTCCTATGAGCAAAGACAAAGGATAGGTACAAGATCTCAGGAATCTATGACCTGAGATCCAAAGCAGCGACCACAGAAACCAGCAAATGAGAACCCAGGTGACCAGAGGGTAAGCAAGAATCCAGGTGACTGGAAGGTAAGTAGAGCAACCCGATAGATCAGTGTTTCTCAACCTTGACCATTTTAAGGCATGTGGACTTCAACTCCCAGAATTCTGGGAGTTGAAGTCCACATGCCTTAAAATGGTCAAGGTTGAGAAACACTGCGATAGATGAATAAGGGCAGAAGCAGGCAGCAGCAAATCCGAGTGCAACAGACCTAAGTGTCAGAATCCAATTATATTTCAACTCTAGTTAGCAACTATGGAAAACCCCATTTCTGCTCTCTCTAGATTCTGTCATATGATGAAGGGGAAGGAGGGTGAACAAAGGGGTTTTATGGCCCTCACTTCCTTCGGTACAACTTCAAAGGGATTGAATGTGGATACCACCAAAAGGATTAAATCATAACAATGGGGCCATTAGCTTTCTCTACTCCTCTCTGAAGTCTGCCTTCCACCGGCAGTGAGGAAAAAGGGGGTGGAAATGTAACGCCTGGGATTGTCGCTGGAAAGATGGTGGGGGGTGGGGCTGCTTGGGACCCCCTAAAACCTTGAACCATAGGGCTTGGGCCCCAGGTCCTGTCTAGAACACCTGCAACCATTGTCTCTTAATAAAGGATGCCTGTTGAAAGAATTATTCCAAGAGTTCTGTCTTCTTAAGATGCAAAGTGGGGTTGGTCCTTACATTAGACAGGATCTGCAGAATTAGTCCACCTGGAAGGGAGGACCTTGCCAGGGGACTTTGCAAAAATTACCATATCAGACAGCGGAGAAAGGAAGGGAGGAAACTCCCCGGAAAGGGAGCCGCTGCCCAAGCTGAAACTCTGCCAGATGTCAGGATAAGAGAGGTCAGATTCCTCAGGAAAAGAGGTGGTGGAGACACGGTACTACAAACCTCGGTGGTCAATGGGCATTGGAAAGAAAGGTGAGTGGGAAAAGAAATCAAGAAAGGTGACCCTGAGACGGGGGGCCAACCAACCAGAATGGAAACAGGAGATGGAGAAATCCCTGAATGCAAGTGAAGAGGAAGGGAGCTGGGCACCGTACTTGGGCTGGATCCTAGAGAAAGCTATCGACCTGATGAAGAGAACTCTCAGCTCCCTAGGAGAGGAGAATTCTGAGCCCTACGGCCGCCCCAGCTCCTGGAGCCGCAAAGGGAAAGACGATGAGGGGGAAGTGGAACCTGCAGCCTCGGGGACATCTGCTGATCCAGTAGTCCCCACTCCCCGCCGACCCACAGATGGCGATCTGGATGGAAGACACTACCACCGACAATGAAGGCACCGGTCCATTCAAAGACTCCTGTCGCTGGACATGAAATTCAAGGGGGAGCCAACACGCTTGTGGATTTTCCTAATCCAAGTCCTCAGCTACATGGAGGAATACGGGCGGGACATCCCCAGCAACAAAGCCCGTATCCGGATCATGCAATTTGCCCTGGATGGGCTGGCCGCAGATTGGGTGGTGAATTTGCACGACTCCAATGCCCCAGAGCTCAACGACTTCAACCGTTTCATGTCCTCTCTGAGAAGGCGATTTGAGGACCCCCTGGCTGATCGCAAAGCCCGCAAAAGGATAAAAACGATGAGGCAAGGCAAACACACGGTAGCTGAATATACGCAAGAATTCCGGGCCATTGCCAGCAAAATGAACTGGCCAGAAGACATCCTCCTTAGCCATTTCAAAGACGGACTAAATTATGACCTATATGACGCTTGCCTATCCTGAGGGGACCCACACCAATTTGAGGAATGGTACGTGTTAGCAGAGGAAGCAGAGATCGACATATGGAAGAGGCACCGCCGAGGAAAACAATGGAGCCACTCACCGCCTGAGTTGACACGCGGAGCAGTGAAGCCAAGAAGCAAATGGGGTGTTTCAAGTGCAGGAGAGAAGGGCATCGGGCTGTAGAATGCCGCTCAAAAGCCCCCCAGCACAACCCAGACAGATCACCGGCCAGCAAATCCGAAAAGTCTCCAGCTAAGCCAAAAGAACCTGCCATGAGAATTTCGAAATGTATACATATATTCAGGTTCAACATATATTTGGACCCAACAAAGATCAAACCCAGTTCATCTCTTTGCCTAATCTCATCTGACCAAAATTGACCTGCCTACATGCCTCCAGACAAATCTGCCTTCTTGCAACCACATCTAAACCAATCTCACATTGTCACCATCTAACACTGCAGACCAAGAGGTACCCTTACAAGGAAATTGAAATCTAAAAGAATCACAACCTTCAATCTTCCATTAACTGATATCTTCAACATTCCATCTCTTTCACAATGAACTTCCCCAGTTCTGCTACCCTCCTGAAAGACCCATTTTGCCTAATAATTGAATTCATTCTACTTGGCCTCATTCCACTGACACGATCCTACCCAGCTTCCCCAAACTGGCCAGCAAATCAGATCTACCACTCAACTTCTATAAAAAACATTTGATTTTCCATTGTTCAGAGTTCCTCTTTATTTATAAAGCAGACACTCAGTGACTATTGCCATAAACATAGTTCTTCTTAGTGTTGTGCTCCTCCATCAGACTGAATCAATGACAATTTGTCTTCCCATTCTTTCTTTTTACTTCTGTATTACTTATATAACTTTAACCACTTTGAGTGCTTTGGCAAACCTGAAATGTCAGTGCATTGAGGTCAGAAGTAAATAAGAGTCTACTAATTCAACTCATCCAATGGTACTCTTATAGGAAAAACAACAGGTGAATAATGGCATTTTATATTTGGAACAACCCATTTGTAATTCAATGCTTCTGAAAGATGATAGCTAAGAAATCAGCTGATCTTATGTCTAAAAGAAATACACAAATTCGGAGTGCTTGGATATGGTTAGCCTGCCCTATCCATGTTTCCTGGTAAAATACATGGGAAAATCCCATTGGAGGAAAATTCCACTTAGGGTTACTGTTAGGTCACCATGAACTCATAGAGCAAAATGGACATCAACAACAAATTCAGAGTGCTTGCTTATTGTTAAGAGGGCACTAACTTTCATACTCTGCCCTATCTATGTTTCCTGGTAAAATACATGGGAAAGTCCCACTCGAGAAAAATTCCACTAGGATTAAAATTAGGTCACCATGACTGTGAGAAGCGCAGCTGTGTTTTATACTCAGCTACAAAATTATTTTCATTTTTTTACTTTAAAGCTCTTAATTTAACACATCACTAAGAGAAGATGAATGAAGACCAGGAACAGATTCTTCTTATGTTAAAAGCAATACATGAAACTATTATTTCAGCTTGCGATGAAATAAGATATTACAGAAAAGAACAAGATGTCAGTCTAGATACATGAACCCAAATTTTGACTACAACTAAAGAATCAACTACACAGAACATAATAGAAGAAATGGAACAATTAAATATTATGATAGAGGATTCAACTGAGCAACAAATACAGTCAATGGAAAATCCAGAAAAGGGATTGACAACACTGAAAATGGAAAAGACTTTACATACAAACCAGAAGAATCTTGAGGAGCCAGAAGAAGAACAGACTGAAGGGAAGACAAACATATCAGGACAACTATGGGGATCTGGAACAATAGACAGACAATTTGCTAGCCCTTCCAAAAAAATGGCAACTGATTGGTCTCTTTTATTTCAAATAATATATATAATAAAAGAGGGAATTTTTTTTTGAAAAATATTTTATTGGTTTTATGATTTTAACAATAGGTGCTTAAAACACACCGTGGTGATTGGGTAAGCAAAAATTCCAGAATAAAAACATACATAAACAGCTCAACTTAATACATTCACTTTCATCTTTCTATTTCCCAAAAGAGGGAGATTTATTTGATGATTTAAAAGCATTGACATGGAAGGCGATCTGGCAAAGGAAGAAAGCTAGAATAAGGCTGAAGAAAATTGGGGTTTTGATTTATTAGCAAGGATTTTATATTACCAATTACAATAGAATATATTTAAATAGACAAGATGTGTATTTTGAATACTAGATTTTGTTATGAACTGAGATAAAGAAAACTTTGCTCATTTAAAACTTGGAAGTTTTAAAAGTTAAATTTGAATATTGATGGGAAATTAAAAATTGGGGAAAACAAACAAATGGAATATTGATTGTTTATAAAGATTGAATGTAAAAGTAATTAAGATATGTAATAAGCTAAAATTTATTGATAAATGTAATAAATATGTTTTTACTTAATTGAGATAATAAGAATTGTATTAGCTTAAATATGAGATAGTAGGCATTAAGAGAAAAGAGGAAATATTTGATGCTGAAATAGGGAAAATTTTGGTCATTAAACTTAAGACATTTGGAAATGAGTTGAAAATAAGAATGTTATACTGTAATTAATTAGATGAGATGAGATGGTGGGGAATGGAATATACTCAAATAGATAAGATATGTATCTTGAATATTAGACTTTGCTATGAACTGTGATAAAGGAAACTTTAGTTACCTAAAATTTGGAAATTATAAATATCAAATGTTAAATTTAAACACAGATGGGAAACTAAAAATTGGGAAAAACTAACTACAGGACATTGATTATCCATAAAGATTGAATGTTAAAATAACTAAGACACGTATAAGCTAAAAAGTTATTGATAAATGTAACAATGTTATCTTTACTCAATTGATATAATAAGAATTGTATTAGTTTAAATATGAGACAGTAGATATTAAGGGAAAATGAGAAGAAATATTTGATATGATAATTTGAAATTTGTACTAAAGATTTTTTGTATGTTATTGAATTGTTGATTAACCCAGCCATCACGTTGCTTTTTAAATACTTAAATATAAAATTAGAAAATCAATAAAATATTACAAAAAAAGAAAAAAGAAAGATAAGTTGACCCCCTCCCTCCTCTTTGTAGCAACATCTCAAGTACTGGAATATTTCTATCATGTCCCCAATAGTCCTTCTTTTCTCTAGAGTAGCCAAAACGAAATCCTGCAACCGTTCTTATGTTTTAGTCTCCAGGCTTTAATCATCTCAGTTGCTCTTCTTTGCACTTTTTCCCAAAGTCTTAACATCTTTTTTGTAGTGTGGTGACCAAAACTGGAAGCAGTATTCCAGGTGTGGCCCTACTAAGGCTTTATAAAGTGATCCCAATACTTCATGTGATTTTGATTCCATGCCTCTGTTTATACAACCAAGGATTGTATTAGCTTTTTTGTCTGCTGCTGCACACTGCTGGCTCATGTTTAAGCTTATTTGAGCTTGTCTTCTGGGGTGTTGTCTATTCCTGCCAGCTTAGTATCATCTGCAAATTTGATGAGTTCCCCTTCTATTCCCTCATCTAAATCATTGATAAAAAGTACTAGGCCTAAGGGAGAACCTTGTAGTATCCCATAGCTTACTTCCCTCCATGTAGATATAATAATAATAAAGTTGGAAGGGACTTTGGAGGTCATCCAGTCCAAACCCCTGCTCAGGCAGGAGACCCTATACCAGTGATGGCAAACCTTTTAGAGACTGAGTGCCCAAACTGCAACCCAAAACCCACTTATGCATCGTCGGGTGCCGGGTGGGTGTGGCCCATTGGCTGGGTGTGGCTGTGGTGGTAATGGCAGACTGGGTGGGACTAAAAAGTTCAACCAATCAATTTCAACTTTGCAAGATCTTTTTTTTCCCGCAAGAAGTTGAAATTGACTGATTGATTAAACCTTTTTTTTTGCACATGGCAGCGGAGGCCTAAAGTGAAAACGTTTTATAAAACCCAGCTGAAGGCCTAGTGTCATGGTTCCAACTAATGAAACACTTCAAAGAATTTCGAGGCAATGTTTACCCTAAAAGCCTTTATTAACAGGGCAACAGATTGACGGCACTTCAGATAGATGGATGCCAGAATCTGAATTTCTCTTGCTTGCATCTAACTTTTCTTGCTAAACCCCTCCCTTATTTTGCAGTCATAAGTCACATCTTCCAATTAGCCCGGAAGGCAAAGATTCACTTCCGTTCCTTTTCCCGAGCTTTCTTTACAAATCTCCTCCCTTTCTCTGTCATCTGAATTAACTCTAAAAATACCAGACAGTTCTGTATAGTTTGTCAAAGCAATAATATTCTATATTAACAGCGTTGACATCCGGCCCCCCCTTACAAAAAGGACAGATCCTGTAATCTAAACAAAAGCATATGTTAAAGACTAGTTTTCAGTTTGTTGGGGTATTTCGCATGAAATCTTTTGACGAGCTTGTCAGCTTTCACCTCACTGGATTTCACCCAGGTGGCTTCAGACAACGGGTATCTCTTCCATTGTACTAGTTACTGCAATTTCCCTTTAAAAATTCTGGAGTCAAGAATACGTTTCACTTCATAGTGGGTCTGTCCCGCAACTATGAGGGGCCCAGGTGCCTTCTTCAGGGGAGGTCTTCAACTGGAGCCCTGATAAGGTTTTAACAAGCTACAATGGAAGACTGGGTGAATTCTCCCTAAAAGTCTAAGGAGTTTTAGTTCTATGGTGACCGGATTGATGATCCTTATAGTCTACGCAGAGATGAAGAGACCCATCTTTTTTCTCTTTGAACAACACAGGGGCTCCCACGGTAGATTTGGCCCGTTTGATGAACCCCCTTGCTAGGTTTTTGTTCACGTATCGCTGCATCTCCTTCATTTCGAGGGGGGACATAGCATACATTCTCGGCCGTAGGAGTTTGGCTCCTGGCACCAGTTCAATGGAGCAGTCATTGGGTCTGTGAGGGGGCAGGGCATCACATTCTTTTTCACTAAATGCCTCTGCCAGGTCCCAGTATTCATTGGGGATGAGTGGTTTGCCTGGCAGGGGTGAGGCAGCCATGTGCACTTGCTGATTGGGTGGCCTAAGGTGTCCCACAACATTGGTTGAATCAGCGGGAGGTTTAGGTCCTATAGGTAATCTTACAGTTCACATTCCTTTCTCCCACCAGATAAACGGCTTCCATTTGTCCAACCAGGCTAGCCTTAGGATCACAGTCTCAGTCATTTTTGGAGCCACTAGGAAGCGAATAAACTCCCAGTGTGCACCTATTTCTAGGCGTAAGGGCTCAGTTAATTGTGTGACAAGTGTCTCTCCCACCAGGGAGCCATCAGCTTGCTCAAACCTCACAGGTTTGGAAAGCTGTTTCACCCGTATGCCCATTTTCATGGCAAACGGCAGACTAATAATGCAGCAGGTGCATCCAGAATCAATTAGCATGTTTAAGTCCATTTGTGCCCCAGACTTAGGGATTATAAGTTTGGCAGCTAGTGAAAAAGGCGGGATTTGTCAACTCACCATAGGGTCGTTCTCTCCTTCATTGTCGTGGGACGGTAGAGCAGGGGCGGGTCCTCTTGTGTGTGGGGTATAATCTGGGCAACAGGTTCTTGCTTGACCTGGTTGGATTTTTCTCTCATTAGCCCTTGGGTAGGTTTCCTTCTCACCGCTGGTTCCGGTCTGCTCTGCAGTTGGGGGTAGGGGACCAGACAGTTTGCTGCTCGATGTCCCTTCTGTCTGCACTGGAAACACTTAATTGATGGGCCTGCAGGTGGCCTGGGTCTTTCAGCCATTGCAATAGTTGGAGGGTTTCGAGGGGGTGATTGTTGTTCGGGTTGCTCTGGCTGTTGCTCAGATTCAGGTGGGGGAGGCTTCTTATAGCAGGCGAGCTGAACATCTAGCTTCACCGCTGCCTGGTACCATTCTCGCAGCTGATCAGGTACTGCTTGATAGATGCAGGCCTGAGAGGTGATCGTCTAATCCCTCAATGAAGTGATGGATTAGGGACTGCTCTGGCCACCCCTCTATTCAACCTGCTATCTTGCAAAACTCTTGCACATACTCCAGGGCAGGCCTGCCGGCTTGTTTTATTTTGTGGATTTGTTCTTCTGCTTTAAGAGCAATAGATGGGTCCTCAAATCTTTCTCTCAGCCCTAGGAGGAAAAGGTCCTCCAATTCGAGGGCTTGCTCATTGTATAAATTGTTCTTTCTCTAGACTGGATGCAATCACATCCACCATGGCCCCCGGGTCTGGGTAGAGATAGGCCCAGCAATTCAAATGAGAACACACTTGGTTGAGGAAAAAAACCAGCTTCTCTGGGTCCCCATCAAAGGTTGCTCTGAAAAGTGGTGCAATTATAGGCTGTTGGGGCCCCCACAGTGGCTGTTGCTGCTGGCCCCATCCTGGCTGCAGATTTATGCCCAGGGGTTGCACGTTTGGGGGTTGTGGCCAATCTCCTTGTGGCTGTTCTCCCACCAGCTGCTGATCTCCTGGCTGCTGTACCACCCCAAGCTGTTGCAAGGTCTCTATTACCGTGTTTCCCCGATAGTAAGACACCCCGATTGTAAGACGTATCGGGGTTTTCAGGGGGTCAGCTAATATAAGCCGTACCCCGAAAGTAAGACATATTACTCCTGCCCACTTCCGCCTCCTGCTTAAAATACTTAAATACTTAAAATACTTAAATACTTAAAATACTTAAAATACTTAATATACTTAAAATACTTAAAATAAAACTGACAATTGTTTTCCAATCAATATAAGCCGTACCCCAAAAGTAAGACATAGTGGGGCTTTTGGGGATAAAAAGAAAGTAAGACACTTCTTCCTTTCGGGGAAACACGGTAGCTGTGGCAAGTTCAGAGGTAGTGGAATATCTGCCTGCTGGGTTTGCCAGTTCCCCATTGCTGCAGAGGCCTCAGACCGGGATTCCCTCTTTTCAGGTCTGGAGTCCCTGGCAGGGGAAGACAGGGTCTGAAAGGTTTTCTGATTTACAATAGAGGGCCTGCAAGCTTCCCTCTGCAGGAGTGGATTTCTGTCTGTCTCCTCTGGGGTTTGAAATATTTCCAGTAACTCACTCAGGCTTTGAGTGGCAGTTTGTCCATTCTCCATCCACTGACCTGCATTTGTCTGCCAAAATTCAACTTCCCACAGCATGCTGTCTGTTACTCCCCCCTCTGGGATATCAGCAGCTGCCGGGCTATATTCAACAAACTCCCTTTATCATGATAGATTGTCCTCCTCCTGAACTCTGTTACTCTCACTTCAGCCTAGGAGAAAGAGGTGGGGGTAATGCATCCCCAGTTGTTTGAAAAGGTTTTAGATTCTGGCATGATGTCATGGTTCCAACTAATGAAACACTTCAAAGAACTTCCAGGCAATATTTACCTTAAAAGCCTTTATTAACAGTGTAATAGATTGATGGCACTTCAGATAGATGAATGCCAGAATCTGAATTTCTCTTGCTTGCATCTAACTTTTCTTGCTAAACCCCTCCCTTATTTTGCAGTCATAAGTCACATCTTCCAATTAGCCTGGAGGGCAAAGATTCACTTCCGTTCCTTTTCCCGGGCTTTCCTTATAAATCTCCTCCCTTTCTCTGTCATCTGAATTAACTCTAAAAATACCAGATAGTTCTGTATATTTTGTCAAAGCAATAATATCCTATATTGACACCTAGGACTGAGGCAATGGCATGCGTGCCCACAGAGAGGGCTCTGAGTGCCGCCTCTGGCACCCATGCCATAGGTTTGCCACCACTGCCCTATACCATTTCGGACAAATGGCTGTCCAGTCTCTTCTTAAAAACTTCCAGTGTTGGAGCATTCACCACTTCTGGAGGCAAGTTGTTCCACTGGTTAATTGTTCTAACTGTCAGGAAATTTCTCCTAGGTTGCTTCTCTCCTTGATTAGTTTCCATCCATTGCTTCTTGTCCTGTCTTCAGGTGCTTTGGAAAATAGCTTGATTCCCTCTTCTTTGTGGCAGCCCCTGAGATATTGGAACATTGTTATCATGTCCCCCCCCCTTGTCCTTCTCTTCATTAAACTAGACATACCCAATTCCAGCAACCATTCCTTATATGCTTTAGCCTCCTCTTCTTTGTGGCAACCCCTCAGATACTGGAACACTGCTATCAAGTCACCCCTAGTCGTTTCTCTTCATTAAATTCCAGCAACAGTTCCTTATGTATTTTAGCCTCCAGTCCCCTGATCATCTTTGTTGCTCTTCTCTGTACTCTTTCTAGAGTCTCAACATCTTTTTTACATTGCGATGACCAAAACTGGATGCAGTATTCCAAGTATGGTCTTATCAAGGCATTGTAAAATGGTATTAACGCTTCATGTGATCTTGATTCTATCCCTCTGTTAATGCAGCCTAGCACTGTGTTGGCCTTTTTGTCAGCTGCAGCACACAGCTCATATTTAAGTGATTGTCCACTAGGACTCCGAGGTCTCTCTCACAGTTACTACTATTGAGCAAGGTACCCCCTATACTATACCTGTACATTTGGTTTTTCTTGCCTAAATGTAGAACCTTGCTTTTTTCACCATTGAATTTCATTTTGTTAGATAGTGCCCAGTGTTCAAGTCTGTCCAGATCCTTCTGTATCTTAAGCCTGTCTTCTGAAGTTTTGGCTATTCCTGCCAGCTTGGTGTCATCTGCAAATTTGATGAGTTCCCCATCTATCCCCTCATCTAAATCATTGATGAAGATGTTGAAGAGCACTGGACCCAGAACAGAGCCCTGGGCCACCCCACTACACACTTCCCTCCATGTAGATGCAGTTCCATTAAGGACCACATGCTGAATACGGCTGGTACCATTAAAGACTAGTTGAATACGGTTTGTCAGCCAGTTACAAATCCCTTTGGTGGTGATGCTCTCTATCCCACATTTTCCTAGCTTACCAAGAAATAGGTTGTGGTTTACCTTGTTGAATGCCTTGCTAAAGTCTAAGTATATTATGTCCACAGCATTTCGCTGGTCTACTAATTTAGTCACTTGTCAAAGAATGAAATAATATTGGTTTGGCATGATCTGTTTTTAACAAACCCATGCTGGCTTTTAGCTATAATTTTATTTGTTTGTAGCTGTTCACAGATCTGTTTTTTGATAACCTTTTCCAGTATCTTCCCAGGTATTGATGTTAGGCTGACTGGTGTATAGTTTCTTGGGTCTGTTTCCCCCCCCCACTTTTTGAAGATAGGAACCACATCAGCTCTTTTCCAATCCGTAGATAATTCCCTGATGTTCCAGGAGTTTTGAAAGATATGATACAATGGTTCTGAGATATCATCTGCCAGCTCCTTCAGAACTCTGGGATGTAATCCATCAGGTCCCAGTTATTTATATTCATCAAGATCAGATAGGTGTTTTTTAACCATTTTCTTTCTTATTTTAATTTTTATTTCTAGTCTATCTTTTACCGTTATGTTTTTGGCAGGTTGGGCTATAGTTTCTTTTTGCATGAAGACTGATGCAATGAATGAGTTAAGTGGTTCTGCTTTCTCTCTGCATTGTTATATGCCACCTCAGCAAAGGCAGGAGTTCTGCCCAGTTAGACTGTTGGTAATTTACATAACAAGGAAGGTACTGCTCCACCATTGTGTTAGCATGTTCCACAACCCCATTCATACTTGGATGAAAAACCCGAGCTGAGCCCCTGGGAGGACTCAATCATCTTTAGAAATTTGCACCAGACTGAACCCCACAGTCTGAGATGATGAGCTTAGGCACACCATGTAGTCTGTAAATATGCTGCAGAAACATCTTAGCCATCCTCTGAGCTGGTGGGAGACCAGGGCATGCAACAAAGTGAGCTTGCTTGGAGAATAGGCCCACAACAGTCCAAATTACAGTGTTCCCCCCACTCTCAGGTAGCTCCACTATGAAATCCATGGCTATTTCCTCCAAGGGTCGGGATGGAGTGGCCACTTGCTGGAGTAGCCCCGGGCTTTTCCCTGGCATTCTTTTAATGGCTGTACACATAGCACAGCTTTTTACATAGCTTTCAATGTTGTTCTTCATCTTTGGCCACCAGAACTGATGGTTAGCCAGGTGCAGAGTTTTTAGAAACCCGAAGTGGCCAGCCTGCTTGGTATCATGGATGTGCTGCAGGACCTGCAGTCGCAAGCTGTCTGGGTCATACAGTTTGTCCCTTTCCATGCCAATCCTCCCTCAGAGTTAGCTCTCCTTTGTGAGACCCAAACCATACTTTGTAGCTCTCATTTCAACTGTTGGGCAAAATATTTTTGAATGGATTAAGCTATTTTTAAAACTATAGAATTTTAGAATATTTGAGATGAAAAGGGCCCTTCCAGATCATTTTGTCCATGCCCAGCTCAGTATAGGAATGCATTGAAACCTCTCTAAAAAGTACCCATCCAGCCACTACATGAAAACCCCCAGCAAAGGGGAATCTAGCATTGTTTTAGGCAGACTGGTCACCAGCTTAAAAGCTTTTATCATCAAGACATTCCTCCTAATTATTACCCCCAATTTTCTTTCTTTTAATTTCAACCACTTAGTCCTTCTTTCCATTTAAATTTCAACAGAGAACAGGTCGTTCCCTCTTGCATAAAGGTAAAGGTTTGCCCTGTCCAGTCGTGTCTGACTCTAAGGGGTGGTGTCAACTGTGTAGTTAGCGAATTCAGAAAAAGAAACTCTTGGGACATTATTTTACCAAGAATATAAAACTTTATTGAATAAACCACATTGGCACAAAAGAAGCAAAACCAGCTCTGGGTTTCCCATGCAAAAGCAAGCATAGTTAATTCCTCCTTTCCCTACAGGCCACCCACAGTCCATTATGTCCACCAATCACTTCTGTTCATTTTGTTATGGGAACCAGTCAGCCATGCTGGGACATTTGTTTGGTGTGTTGGTGAGATGGAAACAATGTGTCACGAAAGCCAACAGGTGCTTGAATGCCATCCCCCCCATCCTTGCATTCCATTCCACCCCCCTCCCTTTTACTGTCAAGCTGCAGGAGAAGCAAAATGTAGGTGAAAGTGCGAGCCAGTCTTGATGGGCAGTGGTGCTCATCTCCATTTCTTAACTGAGGGAGCCAGTGTTGTCTGAAGATACTTTTATGGTCACGTGGCCAGCATAACTATATGCCAAGGTGCACTGAATGTCTTACCTTCCTACTAAAGTGATATCTATTTATTTACTCACATTTACATGCTTTCAAACTGCTAGGTGGGCAGGAGATGGGGCAAGTAAGGGAAACTCACCCCATCATGTGGCACTTGGGTCTTGAACCCAGGCTTGAAAAGCTCAACATCTTTAACTGCTGAGTGATTGTACCTCCACCCTGCATATGGTAGCTCTTTAGCTATTTCTAGATCACCAATATATCTTTCTTTGGATTTTCCCCCCAAGGTGAACATGATGAGTTCTTTTAACTATTCCTTATAGAACTAGGTTCAATTCTTCCTCATACCTGTTAATTGGCAATACACAGAACTGGACACAGGACTTCAAATGCAACCTAGCTGATACTTGACCAACAAAGCTATTATCTCACAGGATCAATGTGCAATGCGTCTATTAATGCAGGCCAAATAATTATATTTTTATTCAGACAGGACAGTTATTTGAATCAGAACTTCTTGACACTTTTTTTAGTCTATACTTATTTGCTCTATACTCTCTTCCTTTTCTGCTAGAAAATAATTCAAGAAAAGTCGAGCCACTGAGAATTTCATGCGTAGGAGCATCTGGAATCCACCAATAATCCAAATTTGTCTCAGATAAATGTTAGCCATCTCAGAGAAGGCATATCAGAGAAAACCTGGGCAATATGAATAATTTAAAATTATTGTTATATTAAAGCTAGTGGAGGAGCAAAGTGATGATGTATTCCTAACTAGTTATGGAAGATTAAAGGAGAGCTTTGAGATCTACAATTAAGCAAAAGAAGCTTAAGAATATTAAGAAAATAAGGACTGGCCTGATGTTTGTGCTTTGGAAACTATTGCAAGTCATCATATGAATAATTGGCATCATTCCAGGACTGAATATGGCACTTAGTGGTATGAGTTTCCAACAGATTGTGTCTTGCAAGTTTTCAAAGAGAACATTCCAACAATCCATTCTCAATAGGATTGAGAAAATATATTTTTAAATTTCATAATGTAAACTCCAGTTGATTCAGTAACCATGATATTGAGGGAAATCAGAGCCCCAGAGAAGAAAATATTAAAAAGGCAGAAAAATATTTTTTCCTCAAAAGGATTTTTAAAAGCAGAAGCCAACTCTGCCCCCAAATATCTCTATCCCAAACAGAAGCCAGCTTTATACAAATGCAAATGTAACCATCAGAAAGTTGGAGCCAGACTTCCGGTTCCAGATTGCGGCACTTGCAGCTGCGCGATGAGACTGTTCTCCTTGCCAGCTGATTCTCTGCTGCCGGTAGACCCTTAATTGGTCGAAAAGCTGCCTTGGACGGGCGGCTACCACTGACGAGGTCCTCATCATCCGTGGGAGAGCGGCAGCTTCTTCCACGACCCGAGATTGCTCCTTTGGGCCGATGGTGGAAAGAATGGCCGAGGGTTGGCCGCTCTTGGGGAACAAGGCCTCGCTGCTTGAAAGCAATTTCTTGTTCTGGACCCCTGAACCTCCCCCGGGGTACTGGTAATGAGCGAAATTCGGACCCTGGACTCAGGCTGCTGCTGCTTAATGCCAGGTCGATGGTAAATAAGGCTCTCCTCATCCGGGACTTAATTCTGGATGAGGAGGCCAACCTGGCATGTGTGACTGAGACCTGGCTGACCCCAGAGGGAGGAGTTCCCCTCTCTGAGATG
Organism: Bothrops alternatus; assembly: GCA_034064705.1. Lineage (NCBI taxonomy): Eukaryota > Metazoa > Chordata > Lepidosauria > Squamata > Viperidae > Bothrops > Bothrops alternatus. The sequence continues at coordinate 1,692,401 of JARGCV010000091.1, read as the reverse complement.
TGTCCAGCTGGGTTTCAAGTATGGCATCAGCCGCGACCCCAGGGAAGGGGGGGAGGAGTGGCAATTATAGCTAAGGAGTCACTCGGACTGCGCAGACTCACTGCTTCTGAGATATCAGGTTGTGAGTCCCTCCTTATGAGGTTGGACCTAGGTGTACAGGTGGGCTTGTTGCTTACGTACCTGCCTCCCAGCTGCGTTTCAACAGCCCTGCCCACGCTACTCGAGGAAGTAGCCGGGTTGGCAGTTGAGTTCCCCAGACTTATAGTCTTGGGGGACTTCAATGTGCCATCACTCGGTGAATCCTCTGGGTTAGCGCAGTAGTTCATGGCTACCATGGCAACCATGGACCTGACGCAAGTAATTGAGGGCCCAACCCATGAGGGGGGACACACACCTGACCTGGTTTTCCTCTTGGAGCAGTTGAGATATGATCTGGGATTAAGGGGCTTAGAAGTGTTGCCTATGTCATGGACAGATCATTTTATGCTGCGGCTTGAGTTTATGACACCTCTCCTCTCCCGCAGGGAGGTAGAACTGATTAAATGGTTCCGCCCCAGACGCCTGATGGACCCTATGGGTTTTCAAAGGGCGCTTGGAGAATTGCCGGATTCACTCATATACAGTTCGGCGGAGTCCCTAGTGACGGCCTGGAATATGGCCGCTATGGGGGCTCTAGACCGGATTGCACCGTTGTGACCTCTCTGTGGTAGCAGACCCAGGAGATCTCCTTGGTTTACCGAGGAACACAGGGGGATGAAGCGCCAGAAGAGACGTCTAGAGAAGCAATGGAGGGTAAGCAGATCCGAATCTGATCGAACCAAATTGAGAGCTTATATTAAGACCTATTTGGAAGCGATCACTACGGCAAGATCTCAGTATTTTTCCGCATTGATCGCGTCTGCGGATTCTCTCCTGGCTGCCCTGTTTAGGGTGACTCGTTCTCTCCTTGATACAGAGAGGAGGGAGGAACCTTTGCAGGGCAACGCTGAAGAATTTAACACCTTTTTTGCAGACAAGATCGCTCAGATCCGGGCTGACTTGGACTCCAATTGGAATGCAGTGTCGGCTGACAATGAGTCAGTCGAGACAACAGAGGCCCATCTTAGTCTTGTTGAATGGGATGAGTTTGACCTGGCAACTTCTGATGATGTGGACAAGGCCATTGGAGCTGTGAGTTCTGCCACCTGTTTATTGGACCCATGTCCCTCCTGGCTGGTTTCGGCTAGCAGGGAGGTGACACGAAGCTGGGTCCAGGCTGTTATTAATGCTTCGTTGAGGGAGGGGTCCTTTCTGGCTCCCTTAAAGGAGGCACTTGTGCGCCCCCTCCTCAAGAAGCCTTCCCTGGACCCGGCAGTTTTGAATAATTACCGGCCAGTCTCCAATCTCCCCTTTTTAGGGAAGGTTGTTGAGAAGGTGGTGGCACTCCAACTCCAACGGTCCTTGGAGGAAGCTGATTATCTGGACCCTTGGCAGTCTGGGTTCAGGTCCGGTTACAGCACGGAAACTGCTTTGGTCGCGCTGACCGATTATCTCTGGCGGGCCCGGGATGGAGATTATTCCACTATCCTGGTGCTTCTTGACCTCTCAGCGGCATTCGATACCATCGACCATGGTATTCTTCTGCGCCGGTTGGAGGGGTGTGGAGTGTGGGGCACCGTTTTACGGTGGTTCACCTCCTACCTCTCTGGCCGGTCACAGTCGGTGTTTGCAGGAGGTCAGAGATTGGCTCCGAGGCCTCTTCCGTGTGGAGTGCCTCAGGGGTCTGTTCTCTCACCTCTGCTTTTTAACATCTACATGAAGCCGTTGGGTGAGATCATCCGTCGACACGAGGTGAGTTGTCATCAGTATGCTGATGATACTCAGCTTTATATCTCTACCCTGCATCATTACAGCGAAGCAGTGGAAGTGATGAACCGGTGCCTGGAGGCTGTTAAGGTCTGGATGGGTGCCAACAGGCTCAGACTCAATCCCGACAAGACAGAGTGGCTATGGGTTTTTCCTCCCAAAGACGATTCTAACTATCCGTCCATCACCCTAGGGGGAGACGTTTTGTCCCCCTCGGAGAGGGTTCGCAACTTGGGTGTTCTCCTCGATCCACAGCTAAGCTTAGAACATCATGTTTCAGCTGTGGCGAGGGGAGCATTCGCCCAGGTTCACCTGGTGCGCCAGCTGCGACCCTATTTGGATCGGGAGTCACTGCTAACAGTCACTCATGCCCTTGTCACCTCAAGATTCAACTACTGTAATGCTCTCTACATGGGGCAACCCTTGAAGAATGTCTGGAGACTGCAGGTTGTCCAGAATGCAGCCACGCGAGCTATCCTGGGTCTTCCAAGACATGCTCATATCACTCCAGCCCTTCGTGAGCTGCACTGGCTGCCAATTGGTCTCCGAACACAATTCAAAGTGTTGGTTATGACCTATAAAGCCCTTTATGGCAATGGACCAGGTTACTTGCGGAACCATCTTCAGCCTCATGCATCCCAGCGACTGGTTAGGGCACATAGGGCTGGCCTCCTACGGGTCCCGTCCATCAGACAGTGTCATCTGACGGGTCCTAGGACAAGGACCTTCTCCGTTGCTGCCCCAGCCCTCTGGAACCAGCTCCCCTTGGAGGTTCGTACTGCCTCCTCCCTCCTAGCTTTCTGGAAGCTTTTGAAGACCTATTTGTGCCAGCAGGCTTGGGGGGTATGAACAGTGTTCTACCCCCGGGCCGAGGAATGTGCTTCCATCCTTGATTGTGTGTTTGATTGTTGTATGTATGGATCCTTTGTTTGTATGTTGTTATTGTTATTAAAAAAATTTATGTGTACCCGTATTGTTGTTGTGAGCCGCCCCGAGTCTCGGGAGAGGGGCGGCATACAAATTTGATAAAGAAATAAATAAATGGCCAGTAAAATGGCCGTTCACCTTGCCGCTGTAACCAGAAGTCAGAAGAACATCTAAGAACAGGAACCACCGTGGCTGAGCCGGGTGAGACTTATTTTTTCTCCCTCTCTTGGTTTTTTTTTCTTTTGTGCCTGTGAAAAGCACCTTTGAAATGATTTCCCTACTCTAAGAAAGCGGCGTTTGTGAGTTTGGGAAAAAGAAGCTTATATGGACAATTAATTTAAAGTTTTTTTTTCTATTTTTTTTTCCTCTTCACTTTGGGGTCTTGGAAAAGTTTTTAAATATTGAATCTGCTATTGGACTTGAATTCTCTTTTTTCTCTGTTTCCTGATCTTGTTTATGAGATTCCTGGTCTCTGGGAGAAGATTTTATAATGTACTGAGGACACCTTGCGGAAAAAGTTAAAATTGCAACTTTCTCTTTTTTCTTATGGTGAGATTGACCTTGACATTTAGATTACCATAAAAGGAAAAAAACAAAGAAAATTAACAGCTGTACTGGTGGGGGTGGACACTGATTGAATGTTCCTTGAACACAGCCTCTACTAAATGATACAGACTGTTTTTAATTATCTTTGAAATGGAGCAACCCTTGGTTCAACTTGACTATAAACTTATACTGGAAAAACTTTACGAAGCTACTGATGAAATATGTTTGCAAATAAAAGAATAAAAAACAGAAATTCTGCTTTGAGTTTACAAATTGACTTCCACACTTTATCTGAGCACTCTATAGATCAAAAACCAACAAAAGCGGGATTAACTAAAGGTAAAGAAGATTCCATTCTACTTCATATGCATGTTGATGAGATCTCTGAGGAACTAAAAAGGACTGTAATTAAACCACTTACAACCCTAAAACCAACAGCAATGGACAGACAAACCCAACAAATTGAGAACTATGGTAGCTTGGATAAACAATTATCATCTACAAAGTTGGACATAATTGAGCCTGCTATTCAACAGTTTCAAATGTGGAGATTTGACTTTTCAAAACAACAAAGGAGCTAGGTCTCTAAAACAGAAAAGAGGACGTCTCTTGTAAGACGCTAAGAAAAAGACACAGGCATGTCTTGAGCAGAGGTTTGAAGCTGCAGGACACAGCTTGACAAACTCTGAGTTTATTGCTTCTTACATACTTGTTACATACATAGGCTTTACCATTAAATGCTGACATTTTACATTCATAAGTTTAACCATTAGATGTTGACATAAAGTTTCTTCATTGGAAAATTCCTTCATATAAGCAACTATTATCTATTAACACATTACATGGTCAAAGACGAGGTAAGAACAAATACAGGTAGATCAAAAGGAGAAAGAACTGACAAAGACAGGAAGAGATAGGAAGGAACTTAAGCATATTATCTGTTTAGGTAGGTGAGGCATTAAGTCAAAAGTGGATGACCTTCTGGCTGCTTCATTAGGACAAAGGGTATCAAAAGGTTATGAGGTTTGTGGGGGGGGGAAGCATGGCAGTTTGCTGTGCGTGCATTTTCCCCTACATCTCACTCATCTCTATTTTAATTAGTGAGGACATTATCCTAAGCTGGAGTAGTTAGTGGGTCTTAGTCAGGGGACATATAACTTTGCATTTGTTTATACAAAACATAACTTGTTCCTGGGGTAAGTTAATGGTAGTTTAGTATGGAAAATTGAAAATAGAGAAAAAAAAACATTGAATAACCATATATGTGCATAATTAAAGGATACCTCTTGAAAGGAGGTACAATTTAAAATTCTTTGACTGACATTTATACAATGAGGTTTTTTAGGTGAAGTAGTACAATTGACAATTTTTGCACAAGTAAGATTTGTAGGAACAGCTACAACTGGTGTATGCAAAACAATAGCATCAAAGGGTAACATATAAGAGATAGGACCCCAGTTTGACATAGTTGCATAATAAAATTCATTGTCTGATAGAAAATTGCTTAAACCAGTATATTTTTTTTTTAAAACTGAAGCTGGAACACACAAAGGTAAGACAGGTAGAGAGTAGATTTTCCATATCATATGATTCAGAAATACAAAAGTCTGTCACTTGTGCTACATTAGCTAATTGCACCCAAATATTATATTTCATCTGTGATTCTAAAGGATGAGGTGGGAAAGCTTGAGCCCCCCCCACAGCAGTTAAGAAGGAAAGAGAGGCAAAGAATGACTAAGGACTTTGCAGTCAAAAACCACAAATATGGCAGCGCATAAATTCTCTGGTGTAGGTTCTTTTCCCTGTTGCCGCAAAACCATCTGTGCTTTGGATGTTAGGTTTTTCACATCGCCCCAGGTTGTTGGTCAACTGCGATGGCGAGAGCGAAAGTCATGTGCTTTCTGAAGAGTCACCTTCTTCATTTCCGGTATTGGGTTCTGGACTTGATGCCATGACATCTTTGGCTGGTCGCACACACCAGGCTGGAATCCAGAGATGGCCTGTAGGAGCAAGCACAGCAGCATAGCCTTGTCCCCAAGTTAGTAAGGGAATTGAACCTAACCAGGTTTTATCAGGCAATTGCCGATAACATACCAATGGATTAGGGAGCACAGCTTTCTGCTGAAAGTGACGCTGGTATGCAGTAGTTTTTTTAAAAAAAATATTTAGCTCATTTAAAGTTATTAGGACTTTATTGACTTGACGAGTTATCCATACCAAATTAGGTACCCTTGATCCCTCCTTTTTATTTGTTTGTGAAGGTAGTCCTTAAAGGACCGATACCTATGTTGTTAGCTGCTCCGAGTCCTTTGGAGAGGAGCGGCATAAAAATCTAATTAAAATAAAATAAATAAATAAATAAATAGCTGCTGTAAAGTTGAAAACAAAGCCATAAGATTGGGGTCGATCCTGGGCGTGATGTAAGCGCCTGGAAAATTAAAAATAAGTTGGCACACATAATGACAGTCATAGATTAAGTTAAAAGTCTGTTGAGAAAAGGTGTGGAAAGCTAAAATAGCAGCAGATAATTCTGAGTGTTGTGGTGAGGATTGCACTGCAATGTAGGCAGATGATATGAAATACAGCCTATATAGTCAGTTAAAGAGCACTGAAGAGATAAGTTATTCTGAAAATAAAATTGAAAATCAAATTTTGGGATACGAAGAATAATATTAATTAAATCAGTCCCATTTCAAGGACAAGCTCGATTGTATCCAAAGGTTATTTCAGCAACAGCCTTCATAAAAGATAAAACATTTTGGGATGGGATAAGTAAAGCCATTCAATACAATATACTTCTTGCACTTCTAACACAGCTAATACTCCTTTAAGTAGCTTACTAGTAAGAAATAACAAAAGTGTTAAGTGACAATTTTTATATGGAATTCTGTCCACAAATTGAGTACTCAAGTGCTTAATTTGCTCAACTGTGGTAAATGCTGCAAGTGGAACTACAATGAGATCTCCAGGTTGTTTTCCTTTGGTCAATAAGTCAAATTCCAAGTTAATCAAATACCATTCAGATGGAAACAAATTTCTATTAAGTATGTTAAACATTTACAAATCTAAGCAAAACAATTCAGAGTCATTTCTTTTGGTTGATGGATATATGGGTCTAACTAAACAATTTAAACTCAATACTTTCCCCCCCCCCCAAAAAAAAATTGTCCAACAATTACTGTCTCTTCTTTCGAGTAAAACTTTGTAATCTCAAACTGCAAGAGTGGGCATTAAATTTCATCTCCATTCACAAACCGGAATTCTAAGCAGAGAGGAAAAAAGTTTAAAACGAACAGTTCCCCCCCTTCTTTCTTTCGGTCTCTCTTGCTCTTAAAGCAACACAGCCAGTTGAAAAACAAAACAGACAGGAAAAATTTTTGTTACAAACTTCTCACCACTAAAAAATAGTTTTCTCTCCTTCACATGCATTTTCCATAAATTCTCTCACACATTCTCCATGGGACTCTTCTCATGCAAACACTTACTATTACTTTTCAATTTACTTTTACAATAGAATCTGCAGTTTACTATTTCTTTCGCAGCCTGGGAGGGAGTGGGTGGAGGATAGGATTTGAAGGCTAACACACACACTTTGTTATCAACAAATTAATTCATTCACTTTCATTCTAATTGCTTGCATAAACAATTCCACATACAAATATTTCATTTCATACTTTCTCCAGGCAAACCATTTATTTTTAAATAAGGCCTTTCCATGTGATGTTATCAGAGAGGGCTTTGACCCAAGTCTTGGAAATAACACAGAACAACACAGACAAACATATATACACAAATACTATTAAAACAACATTTATTTAGATATATGGCTTGTCCTGAAAGAAGCGAGAAAAATCATGAGATGATTCCAACCAAACATCTGGTTTTTAACCATCTCCTATTTTTCTCACCATTCCAAGTCCAAGCGTAATGTTCTGGGTGTCCACACATATACATAAACAAAACACACACACATCAATTTGGGGTTTGAGGCTAAAACAGGCCTCTCCTTTTAATTAAAAAGGAGGGGAACATTTATGGTTACTTCCAATTTACCCCAGCAACTTCAAAAGACATTGGGGAAAGACTAAAAGGAATATTAAAGGTGTGAAGGGTGAGGGAAAAATAGCAGCCTCCTCTCCTCACCTCTGACAAAGGGGAATTGAATAGAGCCAGATTAAAAGGGGGGAAAAGGAAGAAGAAAAACTTGCTTTCAGTTCTTTGAATTTTCTTTTCTTTTTCTTCCGTGGCTTTAGTTGTTATCAGATAAACTAGCCAACTGGAGGTTTACAAAGTTTTTCAATGTTGTCTTGTTAAATATTATTTATACTTCTACACATCAACACAAAGCACTACCAGACATTGTCTGACAGGGTTAAACTAATAGCTACTTGAAGTTTCAAAACATCCCAATTGTTCAAAACACATTGCAGAGGAGTACATTTTGATTTAATTTGTTTCTTTAAATTCCTCTTATGATTCCCCATATATATTTTTCTACTTCAAGATTGTTCCTCTAATATTTTCCTTATGGGGGTGTATGATGGCCGTAAGGAGGCAAAAGAATTAGCCTCTTCAGAAGAAGCTGAAAATCCAATTAAAGATGCTTTCGGAGGCACAGTTTTTACTTGATCCTAATCAGGTGTGGGGCTTGTAATTAATTGTTGCCCTGCTGAAGCATCAGAGCCAAATTTTTCCACTGCTTGATGGCACTGATGCCATTGATGTAATACCTGTACTGGAGCCCAAGATCAAGATGTAAAGTATGCCCTATCTTTTCCCACGCTCGTAACCTAAGCGTCCAGCGCTTAGGATATCAAGGGGAATGTTTCCCTATCTCATCCATCAGCTTCCTTATATCTGCCTTAGGCGCTTTCATGCCTGATTTGTGTAACAGGAATCTGAGTTCCTGTGCATGTTTCTGCTGGTGCTGAGATAGATTGCAACCCTTACTTACCACTGAGGGGTCCCATAGGACCAAAGTGCACTTAGAGGTCTATTCCAGATGCTGGTAAGTATGTTGGCTGTTGCTCACTTGGAAGGGGGGGCTGTCTCAGTTCAGGGGCCAGATGTAAGATGCTAAGAAGAAGACACAGGCATGTCTTGAGCAGGGGTTTGAAGCGCAGGACACAGCTTGACAAACTCTGAGTTTATTGCTTCTTACATACTTGTTACATACATAGGCTTTACCATTAAATGCTGACATTTTACATTCATAAGTTTAACCATTAGATGTTGACATAAAGTTTCTTCATTGGAAAATTCCTTCATATAAGCAACTATTTTCTAGTAACACATTACATGGTCAAAGATGAGGTAAGAACAAATAAAGGAGAAAGAACTAACAAAGACAGGAAGAGATAGGAAGGAACTTAAGCATATTATCTGTTTAGGTAGGTGAGGCATTAAGTCAAAAGTGGATGACCTTCTGGCTGCTTCATTAGGACAAAGGGTATCAAAAGGTTATGAGGTTTGTGGGGGAGAAAGCACGGCAGTTTGCTGCGTGTGCATTTTCCCCCACAGTCTCTGTTTGATTCAAAGGCATAAAAAGTGACTTGTTCATTGATATAGAGGCGTTGTTATGGAAACCTGTTTGGCATAAAAGGAAAGCTAGAATAAGATTTAAGAGTGTGACTTAAGGCTTTATATAATGGGTTTAAAAGGCTTATTAGATATGGATTGATTTATGGCTTAAGACAGTTAAATAAGATGTTAGATTGAATAAAAATTAATTAAAGGTTTGAACTTAATAATAAGTTGCTTGTCTATGTATTAATATGTTTTGGATATAGTAATTTTGGGGGGAGGTTAAAGAAATTTCATACAGATATTGAGGGATTGATTGTTAGATTATAAAGTATAATAGAAATAGAAAGGTATTTTTTCTCTTTTCTTTTCTTTTTTTGTTTTGTTTTTGTTTTTTCTTCTCTGTTCTTTTTTTTGTTTCTGATTTGAACTAATATCTTTTTTTTAATTAGAACTGATAGCCACTTTGTAATGGAAGAAGAATAAGAAAAAAAGAAGAAATGATATTAATAAATATTTATTGAATATGTTAAAGAAAAAGGTAATGGGGAAACTCCCGAAGTGTTAATTATGTATTTAGATTAGAAATATGAAATATAGTAGTTGAAATAGCTAAGCTTAACACAGGATTTGGATTTGTGGATTTATTTGGATGAAAGGTTATTGAGGATTGTTAGGATTGATTTAGTTGTATTGAAATATATCAGTTTGAATATAATATGTCATTAGAGGGAAAAGAGAGGGGTTTTTTAATGATTTAATCTGAACTTTATGAGTATGACTCTGTTTTGTGGACAACTGATTGCCCTGCCACCACGTTGTTTCTTAAGCACTTGATTGTAAAATGAAAAAAACAATAAAACTTGTTGTTTTTTTTAAAAAAAAAGTTGGAGCCAGAAAACTCAAGAAGACAAAGAGACTTAAAATCTGCATACCTCACCCAAACTCTAAGAGTCATTAGACTGTTAACTGTTTCAAATCCAAAGAGAAAAGAATTTTAAATTCTGCTAGAAATTCTGCTTAAAATAAGCCACAAAATGAAATACCTCACTCTGTTTGTCTGGCCAACAAACAGAGTGAAGAAAATGTGTTTGTTTGTTTGTTTTTTCTTTTCCTCTTTCTCTCTGTGTACTCTTAAGAACAGCCCAAAGTTAGCAGGAGGGAATATTTTAAGTTCATTTGCTAGAAAGGTTTCACTTTTGCATTTAATAATATATAATAAAATTGGAAGGGACCTTGGAGGTCATCTAGTCCAATCCCCTGCTCAGGCAGGAAACCCTAAACGAACTTTATCAAATGCCTTAATGAAGTCCAAGAAAATTATATCCACAGCATTCCTCTAGTCCACTAATTTTGTAACTGGGTCAAAGAATGCAGTAAGATGTGTCTAGCATGATCTGTTTTTGACAAACCCATGTTGGCTTTTAGTAATGACTTTGTTTGCCTCTAGATGTTCGCTGATTCTTGTTTGATTATCTTTTCCAGAATCTTCCCAGGTATTGAGGTAAGGCTGATGGGTCTGTAATTTCCTAACTCTATTTTTATTTTTTTATTTTTTGAAGAGGGGAACTACATCAGCTCTTTTCCAGTCCTCTGGTAGTTACCCAGTGCTCCAGGATCTTTGAAAAATATGGTTCAGTGGTTCTGAGATCACATCTGCCAGTTTCTTGAGAACCTTGGGATGTAACCAATCTGGTCCTGGTGATTTGAACTTGTCTAGAGTGGATAGGTGCTACTTACCATTTTCTTGCCTATCTTAACGTGTTTCTAATCTATTTTTATGGTACTGTCAAAATCCAATTATATTTCATCTCTAGTTATTGACTATGGAAAACCCCATTTCTGCCCTTTCTGGATTCTGTTATACGATGAAGGGGAAGGGGGGTGAACAAAGGTGTTTTATGGCCCTCACTTCCTTGGATACAGCTTTAAAGGGAATTGACTGTGGATCTCACCAAAAGGACTAAAGCATAAGAATGGGGCCATCAGCTTTGATCTGCTCCTTTCTGAAGTCTCCCTTCCACTGGCAGTGAGGAAAAAGGGGGTGGAAATGTAATGCCTAGGATTGTCGCTGGAAAGATGGTGGGTGGCGTGGGGCTGTTGGGGACCCCTTAAAACCTTGAACCGTAGGGCTTGGGCCCAGGTCCTGTCTAGAACGCCTGCAACCATTTTCTCTTAATAAAGGATGCCTGTTGGAAGAATTATTCCAAGAGTTCTGTCTTCTTAAGATGCAAAGTGGGGTGGGTCCTTACAGGTACTGTTTTTAATAAGTTGGACTGTTTGCTTTTTTATTCTTTGTGACTTTGGTCACAAGCCTTAGTTCATTTTGAGCTTTCCTCACCTCATCTTTGCAGGCTCCGACCATTTGTTAATATTCTGCTTTAGTTATGTGCCCCTCTTTCCACTTTTATACTTGTCCCTTTTATCTTTCAATTTATCAGAGAGTTCTTTATGCAGCCATGCTGGTTTCTCTTGAGAGCTATTATTTTTCTTCTTTGTTGGTATTGTGTGCTAGACTGGGTTATTTTTTTAAAAAAATTCCCAAGCTTTTTGTTTTCCCCTTGAGGATTCTCATCCATGGAATCCTTCCCAACCTCTCTCTAAGTTTATTGAAATTAGTTCTCTTAAAGTCCAAGACTCTAGTTTGACTGTGTTCTATTGTCATGTGCTTCCTACGTACCTTAGTTAGCTGACTAGCAAAAAGTCAATCTATTTCCCCTGTATGGTTGGGTGGCCTATAGTATACACCTATGGCAATGTCATTTTTTCCCCTTTTATATTGACCCAAATGTCATTGTTGTGCCCTATTTCTGTAGATATGTAGTTATTTTTTGTATAGAAACTCTGCCTCCTCTTTTATTTGGTCTGTTTCTTTTAAACAATTGAAATCCCTCTAGCTGAGTGTTTCATTTGTGGGTTTTATCCCACCATGTTTCCATAATGACAACTATATCATATGTGCCCTTGTTTACCTGAATTTTTAGTTCACCTTGTTTACTGTTCATACTCTGTGCATTGGTAATAGACATTTGAGTCCTTTATGACTGACACTGATGTGATGCCTTCTTACCACTGTTTGGTTACCGCACTTTGTGTGACACTTGCTATTAAAAGCTTGATTTTGCTTGATAGCCAGGTTGATATTTTTCTCCACACACATCTATGTTACTTGCACTGCTAACCCTGTAATTTTTGATTGCCGGGGACAGGGATGTTCTGTATCAATTAACTCACTGTCCCTTGTTTAGTTTAAATATTCATCCAGAAAATCTGCCAAGTAACTCAGTCCCTTTCTTTGATGGATGCAAACCGTTTCTTTTGTACATTGTTTCATTGGACTAACTACAGACATTATGACCATTCAGCATGAATCCCTGGCTAACTAGACAGATTGGTCCTCAAACAAATTGTCATTCCTAATTGGTGAGTTTAAATTTGTCATTTATGATTTTTTGGTCAGTGTCTGTTGTTGGGTTAATTTCCTTCTCAATTCTTATTTATTTATTTTTTATTTTTATTTTATTAAATTTCTATACCGCCCCTCTCCCGAAGGACTCGGGGCGGTGTACAGCCTAAAATTTAAAAAACATATAAATATACAAAATTTAAAATAATTAAAAATAAATTAAATCATTTGGCCAAAATCCTAAAACCCAAAACATACAAAATTTAAAATCTTAAAAAATACTCAGTCCCCTTAAAACATTTTGACCCTATTGGAACCGAAGCTTCTATGCCAGGCCGGCCTGTCGGAAAAGGAATGTTTTTAGTTCCCGACGGAAGGTGCGTAAATCTGTTATTATACGGAGTTCGGGGGGGAGCTCGTTCCATAACGTGGGAGCTCCCACAGAGAAGGCTCTCCCCCTGGGGGTCGCCAGCCGGCACTGTCTGGCCGACGGCTCCCTGAGGAGGCCCTCTCTGTGGGAGCGTACCGGACGGCGGGAGGTATTTGCTGGCAGTAGACGGTCCTGTAAGTATCCGGGTCCGATGCCATGGAGCGCTTTAAAAGTGGTCACTAACACCTTGAACCGCACCCGAAAGACCACCGGCAACCAGTGCAACTCACGCAGGAGCGGTGTTACGTGGGAGCGCCACGACGCTCCCATCACTACCCGCGCGGCCGCATTCTGGGCAAGTTGGAGCTTCCGGATGCACCTCAAGGGGAGCCCCATGTAGAGAGCATTACAGTAGTCCAGCCTGGAGGTCACAAGGGCATGAGTGACTGTGCGTAGCGAGTCCCGGTCTAGGAAGGGACGCAACTGGCGCACCAGGCGAACCTGGTGGAACATCCTCCCGGCCACGGCCGTCAGATGGTCCTCTAAGGACAGCCGTGAGTCCAGGAGGATTCCCAAGTTGCGAACCCTTCCTGTGGGAGCCACTGTTTCGCCCCCAATACACAGCGATGGAATCAGCTGGCTGTACCGGGAGGACGGTAACCACAGCCACTCGGTCTTGGAGGGGTTGAGCTTGAGTCCGTTTCTCCCCATCCATACCTGCACGGCCTCCAGGCACTGGGTCAGCACGGCAAGGGCATCGTTGGGGTGGTTTGGCGTGGAAATGTACAGCTGGGTATCATCAGCGTACTGGTGGTACTCCACGCCAAAACCACGGATGATCTCACCCAGCGGCTTTACATAAATGTTGAACAGTAGAGGCGAGAGGACCGACCCCTGAGGTACCCCACATACGAGGGGTCTCGGGGTCGACCTCTGGCCCCCTGTCAACACAGACTGCATCCGGCCAGAGAGGAAGGAGGAGAACCACTGCAAGACAGTGCCTCCTATGCCCAGCCCCTCCAACCGTTGCAGCATGATACCATGATCGATGGTATCAAAAGCCGCCGAGAGGTCCAATAGCACCAGAACAGAGGAGCAACCCCTGTCTTGGGCCCGCCAGAGATCATCCACCAACGCGACCAATGCTGTTTCCGTGCTGTAGCCAGGCCTGAAGCCCGACTGGAACGGATCGAGATATGACGATTCCTCCAGGTGCTGCGGGAACTGTCGGGCAACCACACTCTCAACAACCTTCGCAAGAAAGCGAAGGTTGGAGACGGGACGGTAGTTTGATAAAACAGCTGGATCCAGGGCAGGCTTCTTGAGGAGGGTCTCACCACTGCCTCTTTCAAGGCAGCGGGAAAGACACCCTCACTCAAGGAAGCGTTGATAATTGCTCGGAACCAGCCTCGTACCACCTCCCGGGAGGCCAGCACCAACCAGGAGGGGCACGGGTCCAGTAAACATGTGGTCGCCCTAAGTCCCCCCAGCAACCTGTCCACGTCCTCGGGGGTCACGGGGTCAAACTCAACCCAGGTAACAGTCTCAAGACCAGCCTCCGCCTCTCCCATTGGACATACCCAGTTGAAGTCGAAGCCTTCCCGTATCTGAGCGATTTTATCATACAGATATTTTCCGAAATCCTCAGCTCTACCCTCTAAGGGGTCTCCCCTCACCTCCTGATGAAGGAGGGAGCGGGTCACCCTAAACAAGGAGGCTGGGCGGTTATCTGATGACGCAATAAGAGCAGTGAGGTAGGAACACTTCTCTGCTCTTATCGCTATTAGGTAGGACCTAATATGGTCTCTTACCAATGTTCGGTCAGATTCGGCACGGCTCGATCTCCAACTGCTCTCTAGGCGTCTTTTCCGGCGTTTCATCTCTCTCAACCCCTCGTTATACCACGGGGCCGGTCGAGACCCACGCCGAATCAGAGGCCGCAAAGGCACAACTCGATCCAGGGCACCGGCAGCCGCCCTGTCCCAGGCCGCCACCACCTCTCCAACCGAGTCGTGTGTCAGAACCTCAGGAATTGGCCCAAGCTCTGCCTGGAACCGCTCGGGTTCCATCAGCCGCCTGGGGCGGTACCATCTCACCGGTTCCGCCACCCTGCGGTGGGGTGCAACGGTCCGAAAGTCCAAGCATAGGAGAGAGTGATCAGACCATGACAGGGGTTCAATGACTATATCCCCTACACTCTGACCACTCAGCCACTGTCCAGAGACAAAAACCAGGTCAAGCGTGTTCCCCCCTGTGTGTGTGGGGCCTTGAATTACCTGGGTCAGGTCCATGGCTGTCATGGAAGCCATGAACTCCCAAGCCTCCCCGGACGCCCCGCCCCCGGACGGCAGGTTGAAGTCACCCATGACTATTAGCCTGGGGACTTCAACCACCACCGCGGCGACAACGCTCAGGAGCTCGGGCAGGGAGGTTGATACGTGGCAGGGCGCCAGGTACGTAATCAACACCGCCCTCGGACCCCCTAGGTCCCACTTCACCAGAAGGGATTCACAGCCTGCCGTCTGAGGAACAGTGACCTCCCTCGGCCTGAAACTTTCCCTGATCACGACCGCCACTCCCCCACCCCTGCCTTGAGCTCTCGGCTGGTGGAATGCAAGGAAACCCGGTGGGCACATTTCCACCAGAGGGACACCGCCCTCTGGTCCCAACCAGGTCTCCGTTATACCCGCCAGGTCTGCTCCCCCCTCTGAGATTAAATCTTGAATGAGGGGGGCCTTATTTACCACAGACCTGGCATTGCACAGCATCAGGCTACAGCCAGGGCCCTGTGGTTCTGAACAACCCCGAGAACAGGTTGAGCCTTGGGGGTCGGAGCGCACGACCGCTCGTAAGCAGCGGGTGCGCGCTCCCTTATTATGATACGGCCCCCTGCTCCCACCATACCTGCCCCTCCCGCTAACGGTACTTATTGGAACTGAGTTAGTCTTAATCAGCCCCCCGTCCGCACCCTCAGGACTCCGTCCCCTTCCGTCGCCTGGCCTGTCTTCTTGTTCCCTTCTGACAATTTCTTCCCCTGCCCTAAACACTCCTTCCCCACCCCTCCCCACCCTTAAAACTTTGACTAAGTACCTATTTAAAAAACCCCAAAGCCCCTTTTTTGATGCATGCCATCTCTCAGGACTCCAAAGTCCATCCTCGAGATGGGCCCTTGATAGAACAGAGGGCCATAATTGCGAGAGGGGGGAGTCTCGCAATGCAAGAAGCGTCCAGTTCGAGTAAGCAGCCAGTCAAGTAAGATGAATCGATAGGGTCCGGCAAGAAACCAGGCAGTCAAGTCTGAATTAAGGTCCAAGTACCAAGTTTCTATCAGGGTGATGGTAAAAATAATAATAATAATAATAACAATAATGAAGGTAGATTTTGAGTGGTCCGAGCAGGAAAAGCCCCTATGTTGTTCCATCCTGCTTCGTTTAATCCACGATCCACAGATTCGCATATGTGCTGCCAGGGGCAAGGACCAGGTCTCTGAAAAGAGGTCCATAAGGGCAGCACCAGAGTCATAATCCGGGATTCTTTCTTCAGGGCTGTCTTACTGCCCCTCCTGATAGTGCTCAGTTCAACTTTCCTTCCCGCACAAAGCTCATGGGGTGGGGGAGGCCACTGCAGTTCTCCCATTTGGCCTCACCGTTGGACGCTCGTTCACCAGTTCATAGGGGGGGGGAAGCATGACCACGTTGTTTCCCTCACTGCCAGGTCCATGCTGCCCCCTCTATCCCCTGCAATTCTCAGCTGTCTCCCCGAACCACTAGCTCACATGATGGTAGGGGGGGCGCCGCTGATCTTCCCTTTTGCGGCAGCCTCCCAGCACCAACGCCTCTCGACTGCCTACCTGAGCATAATGATGGTAGAAGGGGGGAGGGGGAGGCCAGCTGCCAAGCTGTTCCCCCTCGCAGCGGCCTCTCAAAGCCAGGAGCCTCTCAGCAGTCTTTTCAAGAGTCACTCGTTCACATGGTGGGGGAGGGGGGAGCCGCCGCCGAGCTCTTCTCTTTCACGGTGGCCTCCCGACTCCCAGCTGGCTTCTCACCTCACCGCAGGCCGCAGGGGGAAGTACGCTGTTACCACCACTCAGCTTCGTCCATTCCCGGCAAGAAGGGAGCTGACAGACATATCTCAGGGAGACTAAGATGTTCCGCTGCCAAAATCCCAGGGGTCCCAGATGTTTCTCGGCCCCTGGGGGGAGGTCTCTAGCCATTCCCCATCGGAGGCCCGGCTGCTCTCACAGGGAAGCGTCCATCTTGCGCATTATAATAATAATAATCATATTAAACATATTAATTAACTAAAACATATTAATTCTGTCTAAAAGGTGTTAATTTTTGTTCCAGGGGGAATCTAATGTTAAATTATTTTATTGTTGTGAACCTTTTGGTGTTTCTATTCTAATTCTGTCAATTCTAATTATCTGTCTATCCTTTTCCTGAAAAAAAAATGTGTGTCTATCTACAAAAGCCTTTTGAAGCTCAAGTCTGCTTGTGTGGGGAAATAATTTTCTTAAGTTAGTTTTCTTATCCTATCACTAATTGGTGAAACTATGAAGCTTTTTCTGAAACATATAAGCATTTCTCAATCTCTAAAACAATGTGGTCTATTTTAGAATAAATGTTAAAGGCAGATTCTCCTGCCCCTGGAAAATTGCATACCTTAAAATATTAGGCTTTTAAAATTATTTGGAGCTTTCAGCATTCTCAAGCTGCCTAGCATTTTTTTTCTTCAAGTTGCAAGTCCTTGTCTTTAATATGTTGCAAATGTTCAAGTTCAGACGTGAAACATTTCATGTATGTTCTCTTACCAGAATCCAGGTTTTTCTTGTCCTCATTTTGTCTGCTTATCTGTTTCTTTAACAACTGCAGTATTGATGCCTTTTCAAACTGCCTGCAAATTACCCCCCCCCCCCAATTCTTTTCTTATCCTTTGTTCTCCATACCTTTTGTCTGCCTCTCCTGGGAGAGTCCATCCAGAAAGGGGGGCAGAATCTTATTCTCATGTCTTTCAGCCCTGCATAGATGATCCCCCAACCTTTGGAAGCATTGCACACAGACCCAGATGCTGCCTCCATCCATTTGAGCCATGGAATTGGGTTTTGAATCTAGCTATCCACTAAAAAGCCACCATGCAATCTGAGTGGAACATCTTCCCAAGTCCTACCATTCCCCCAGATGCCTGAAGGAAGAAATCCTGGAGCCACTGGTGCCATGTGAAGCCTCAGAAAAAAATTAGACTATGGGGGGAGGGAGGAAAGTCATTGTAAAGTTCTCTTTCTTGCCCCATTTGTATTGTAACAAGCCAGTTGAATGTATTCATGGAGAGATGGTATTTGGGAATAGTTGGCACAGCAAGTACTGAACACCTTGGACTTCTATCTGGTGGGAGGGAAAATTTATCCAGAATGTTTGTATTGCCTGTTTGTATTAGTAGTTGCACACACACACCCCATTCACACTATTCAGAATCACATTGAGTCTATTTATTTTATTTATTTATTTTTTAAACTTTTATACCGCCCCTCTCCCGTAGGACTCGGGGTGGTTTACAGCCCAATTTAAAACAGATAATAATAATAAATATTTAAAAATGAATTAAATTAATACATGGCTGTTACTAAAACATATTAAAATCCCAATTCTAAAACCCAAACAACCTTGTTTAAAAAATTTACATAAAAATTTACATAAAACCCGAGGAGGTCTAGGCCAGGCCGGCTTGATTGAAGAGACGAGTCTTCAATTCTCTTCTGAAGGTGCGGAGATCATGACACGTCCGGAGTTCTGGGGGGAGCTCGTTCCACATCGTCGGTGCCCCCACAGAAAAGGCTCTCCCCCTGGGCGCCACCAGCCGACACTGCTTAGGCAATGGCACCCTGAGGAGGCACTCTCTGTGGGAGCGAACTGGTCGATGGGAGGTATTTACTGGCAGAAGGCGGTCTTGTAAATAACTGGGTCCTATGCCATGGAGCACTTTAAAGGTGGTAACCAACACCTTGAAGCGCACCCGGAAAACCACCGGCAACCAGTGCAGCTCGCTCAGGATGGGGGTCATTCGTACCCGCCAGGGTGCCCCCACTAACACCCACGCGGCCGCGGAGCCTCAGCGTGCACCTCAAGGGGAGCCCCATGTAGAGAGCATTACAATAGTCCAGTCTGGAAGTGACGAATGCATGAGTGACCGTGCGTAGCACGTCCCGATCTAGGAAGGGGCGCAACTGGCGTACCAGATGAATCTGGTAAAACATCCTCCCGGCCACAGCTGTCAGATGGTCCTCAAGGGACAGCCGTGAATCTAGGAGGACTCCCAAGTTGCGAGCCCTTCCCGTGGGGTCCACTGACTTGCCCCCAATAGACAGCGATGGAATCAGCTGACTATACCGGGACGACGGTAACCACAGCCACTCGGTCTTGGAGGGGTTGAGCTTGAGCGTTCTTCCCCATCCAGATCCGCACGGCCTCCAGGCACTGGGTCAGCACGTCAAGGGCTTCATTTGGGTGGTTCGGGGTGGAAATGTATAGCTGAGTATCATCAGCGTACTGATGGAATTCCACCCCAAAACCTCGGATGATCTCACCCAGCGGCTTCACATAAATGTTGAACAACAAGGGCGAGAGGACCGACCCCTGAGGTACCCCACAGTCAAGGGGCCTCGGGGTCAACCTCTGACCCCCTGTCAACACAAACTGCGTCTGGCCAGAGAAGAAGGAGGAGAACCACCGAAGCACGGTGCCCCCTATACCCAACCCCTCCAACCGACGCAGCATGATACCATGGTCGATGGTATCAAAAGCCGCTGAGAGGTCCAATAGCACCAGGACTGAGGAACAACCCCTGTCCCAGGCCTGCCAGAGATCATCCACCAATGCGACCAAAGCTGTTTCTGTGCTGTAACCCGGCCTGAAGCCCGACTGGAGCGGGTCCAGATACGACGATTCCTCCAGGTGCTGAGGGAACTGTCAAGCAACCACACTCTCAACAGCCTTTGCAACAAAGCGAAGGTTGGAGAAGGACGGTAGTTAGATAAAACAGCCGGGTCTAGGGCGGGCTTCTTGAGGAGGGATCACACCACCTCCTCCTTCAGGACAGTGGGGAAGACACCCTCACTCAGCGAAGTATTGATAATCGCCTGGAGCCAGCCTCGCGTCACCTCACTGGAGGCCAGTACCAACCAGGAGGAACACGGGTCCAGTAAACATGTGGTTGCTCTAAGACCTCCCAGCAACCTGTCCACGTCATCAGGTGTCACGGAGTCAAACTCAGCCCAGATAACAGTCTCAAGACCAGCCTCAGCCACTCCTGCTGGACCTCCTTCGTCGAAGTTAAAGCCTTCCTGAATCTGAGCGATTTTGCCATGCAGGTATTGCACAAAATCCTCAGCTCTTCCCTCCAAGGGATCCCCCCTCACCTCCCGATGAAGGAGGGAGTGGGTTACCCTAAACAGGGAGGCTGGGCGGTTATCTGATGACGCAATAAGGGCAGTGACGTAAGAACACTTCTCTGCCCTTATTGCCACTAAGTAAGTCCTAATATGGTCTCTTACTTATGTTCGGTCAGAGTCAGAGCGACTCGCCCTCCAACTGCTCTCTAGGCGTCTTTTCCGGTGCTTCATCTCCCTCAGCTCCCTGTTAAACCAGGGAGCCGATCGAGAACCATGCCAGTTCAGAGGCCACAGAGGCACAACCCTATCCAAGGCATCAGCAGCTGCCCTATCCCAGGCAGCCACTAGCGCCCCAACCGAGTTGTGTGTTAGAGCCTTCGGTATTGGCCCAAGCTCCGTCTGGAACCTCTCGGGTTCCATCAGTCGCCTGGAGCAGTACCAAACAATTGGTTCCGCCTCCCTGCAGCGGGGTGTAGCGGTCTGAAAGTCCAAGCGTAGGAGAGAGTGATCGGACCATGACAGAGGTGTATCCCCTCCACCCACCTTTAGTAAAGTTCCCCAGGCTGATTTTTGCTCTATTGCACCAAAGTTTTGTAAGAACAACTGCCAGCAAATTCCAAGGGAGAGGGAACCAGGCCCCCTCAGGCAATTTTGCAATTCTTATGCCCTGACTGAGGAAGTAGCAGGAAAGAGATCCCCAAACCTTAGCCCTGAATATCTTGAACTGGTGGACTCAGATTGGGAGTCCTAGAGCTCACTATGTGCAATTTAAGAAAAATTTAATAGCCTGGCATACTGGCTAACCTTAACTGGACATTACTAACCTGGATGCACTGAACTAAGAGCTAAGGCAGGACACAACTCTTGAAAATGGGCCATTGGTTATGTACTAAGGAAAACCATGGCTGTGAAGAATTTTGGGAGGAATGTGCAAACCTGACTGGAAGCTAAAAGTGACATCCAACATTTGAAAATGATTGGCACAGAATATTGGACACTATAAATTTCTTTTCCATCTAACAAAATTTTTGCCCTGACGTTTAGAACTTTATGGGTTGCAAGCTCCCCTTTTGGGAGCCACTGAAGGGATCTTTTTCTGCTGCCTCCATTAATGTCTTATTTTTTGGCTTAACAGTTTAAAGCTTGTCTACCAAGTCTCCCTGACCAGATCAATTTTAATCTTGTGCTATTAAGTGTGACATTCTCACACTTAAGACACAAAGCGGGGTTATTGAGGGAAGTCAGAGGCCCAGAGAAGGAAATACTAAAAAGGCAGAAAAATATATTTTTCCTCAAAAGGATTTTTAAAAGCAGAAGCCAACTCTGCCCCCAAATCTCTCTATCCCAAACAGGAGCCAGCTTTATACAAATGCAAATGTAACCATCAGAAAGTTGGAGCCAGAAAACTCAAGAAGACAAAGAGACTTAAAATCTGCATACCTCACCCAAACTCTAAGAGTCATTAGCCCAGCCCCAGGGAAGCAGGATATGACTTTTGGGACATAATAGGGCTAACTCATTATCATCAAGTATACCAGAGAGGCACACCTAAACTCAGGTCAGAATACGTGACACAGCAAATAGCCTCTAAATTCATGCCACAGGAACAGGAAACTATTCAAAACAAAAGGCAAGAGAGGGTATAAAAACCTACTGCCCATCTGCTCAGGTCCTTCTTTCCTCTGGTCTTTCCTGCAAGAACCATCTTTCTGCCTCTTCAATAAACTGTAACCATCTTCCCAAAGCAGTCGCCATGTTGCTTATTTATTACCAGCTTGGATGAACCAGGATGAAGACTTTACTTCCAACAATATGATATTCTAGGACTTAATCTAAATGTGTATAAATTAGGAGTACATTCAAAGGTTCAGAAATCACACTAAGCCATGGAATGTTGAACAAACTATAGAGATTTAGTTCACACAATGCATATAAACACAAATTGTGATTTACAAACTATAGCAGGTTGGTTCACTATTAATATTAGGTCGAGTTCAAACAAACTACACTATGTATAAAAAGTACATTTTCAATCTTGAGATTGGTTTTCAATGCATAATCAATTTGCAATTGAAACTGATTACAGTCAACAATGTAGGGTTAAGGTAAGGGTTGTTGAATTCTTGTTGTGATTAGATGATTTCTCCAAGGATTTTTCTTTTTTAAATCCAGTGCAAGTCTTGTAGGAATCTGTATCTCTTGAGCCCTATCTGATCTACTCCTTGCCATTCTATCGATTCCAAACTTCTTTTGAAAATATGAGATAATAGGGAAATATTTTGCATGTACATGTGTTGTGTGTGTGTGTGTGTGTATGTAGGTTTTTGTATAATTCTTTTGACCTCTATAGACTTTTATTATATGTAAATTACCAAATTATGTTACCATTGAAAGGTAATTTCAATGAGAAATTCAATTACACTCTCTTGTGGAGATAGAGTCCAGTTTCTTTGAACTTTGGTATATTGTGTGGAAAATTACAAAGAATCACAAGTCTGATAATTGATTTCTGTACCTGTAATGTTTGATTATGTGTATTTTATTGTCTCCTTGATTTTAATTAACCTCAGACTTGTCAAAATGCTTTCTCTGACAAAGGCTGTCTGATGAACTGTGATAAACTATAAATGGAGGCTGACTCTTGTCAGTAATTGCTATCATGCCTAAGAATTATTAAAAATTAGCATATACACAGAGAAAAGGAAAAAGACTGTATTTTTCAAAATAAGCATCAGAGGCTGCTATAAATCTCTGACTTGCCTCCAGTACCTGAAAGATAAGCAAATGTAAATGACCACTGAATATCAATCACTTGCCAGATGCTTTATGAAGAATGACTTCATGAAGTCTAAGTTATGAAAGTTAAATGAATACAAATATTCCAAATCAGTTTTCTTCAGAGTGCTTGGAGGACAAAGTAAAGAAAGTGGCAATGAAAGTCCATTGGCTTGCAATTAAATCAGAATTTCTGGCAATGAACTGAGTATTTCCTCTGGCAAAAAAAAGGGCTGTTCACACATTAAGTCATACAACACCGTGTTTATCTTGGGCTTCACATATTGTGTTAACTCCACTTTTGTGATGTACGATTAAGGTAGAATGGAGAAGAACCAGGTTCAAGCCTATCAGTAGCTATAGTGATCTGAGACCAGTCATTTTTTCTCAGATTTGCATTTGTAGAGATCAAAAATGAAGGAAGATCCCCATGCAAGCTGCTTGAGTTTCTGAAGGAAAGGAATATATACATCTAATTAATAAACTAGACAAGAACCTTAAATAGTTAAAACCACTGTGATATTTGATCTGTTGTGTTCTCTTAAAACTACACTGATATTATCAAGGGAACAAGGGTTTCAGGAAAACAGAAAGCATAATATCCTCAAGTTCATTCTTGGGATAAAGATCAACTTAGGTAGGATTACCTTCCTTTACACATTAAATTCAGCTATATATTTTATAGGGTGCCAATTTGGGTTCTTTAATCAATAATGCGGGAGGAAACTTTGAATCTGGTCTTTACTTTTTTAATGGCTGAAATAAGGTGTGAATTTATTTCTAGGATATTTCAGAATAGAATAGAATAGAATAGAATAGAATAGAATAGAATAGAATAGAATAGAATAGAATAGAATAGAATAGAATAGAATAGAATAGAATAGAATAGAATAGAATAGAATAGAATAGAATAGAATAATAACTTTGTCACCTTGAATGTACACTAATAGGCATACATTAAAATGAAATTTTGTTGCATAAAGCTCTCAAAGGGTCGCCTCCTCTGATATCACTGGGCCGATTCGCGCATCACGCCCTAAAAAAAATGGCGGCCCACAACGGGCCGATCCGCGCATGCGCGGCGCGCACATGATGCCCGAACCGCGACGGGCCGATCCGGGCATGCAGGGCGGGCGCGCCCCCCCCAAAAACAAAATGGTGGCCCGGTGAAATTTGAATTTGCAAGTATGACCACCATGTTAGATCAATGCCATTTTGTTGAAGTTCTTGCCTATCTTTACATTTTCCTTCTTTATTTAAAATGTCTTTATAGGCCACAAGTTTATCATAGTTAATTAAATTCGGATACGCAAATGCTTCCATTGTGGAAAGCCACTCAGGTATTTTCATATAAATTTTCTTTTTAATTATCTCCCACTCTGAGAATAATACATTCCTTATGGCATGGGTTTGGAAATATTTATGTACTTTATTTTTCTCGTACCAAAAGAAAGCATGCCAACCCAGTTGCAAATCATGTCCCTCTAAATAAAGAAGTCGCTTATTTCTCAGTGTGATCCATTCTTTAAGCCACAACAAAATAGTGGCTTGGTAATAAAGTCTCCAGTCTGAGCCCCCTCTGTCTTTTGATTCTTGTAGGAGTTTAATTTTGATTCTTGCTTTTTTCCCTTGCCATATAAATCTCATTATTGTTGCATTTAAGTCATCAAAAAAATTCTGGCTTAGTTTAACAGGAACCGTCTGAAATACAAATAACAATTTAGGTAGAATATTCATCTTAATAGTCGCTATCCTTCCTAATAGTGATAATTGAAAGTTATGACAATGTATTTCGCCTTTTGAGTCTTGCAGATTACTTATCAATTTTTTTTCTCTTTCTTTTTTCAGTCTATATGCAAACCATCTTCCTTGTTTGTTGGCATTTTCAAAGAAATTCTGTTTTGAATATTTTATCTATTGTGCCCTTGTCTCCATCTCCAATAAATTTAGTTTGTGTTTTATTAGTTCCATTTGTGTCTTCAGCTTCTTCTTTTGTGGATCATTTTGTAACTCAAATTCTAAATTCCTAAATTGTACTTCCAAGTTAAGTTGTGTCTGTCTCTTTTCTTTATTCTTTTTAGCAAGATAAGTTATAACCAAGCCTCTAAAATACGCTTTTGCGGTGTCCCAAAGATTTTGAATCGAAGTTTCTTCTTTCTTGTTTATTTTAAAAAAAGATTTCCATTTCTTTCATTGCAAATTGTAAAAATCCTTTTTCTTTCAGTATTGATTTATTCAATGACCATCTTAATTTTTTCCTAGTTCCTTTCAAAGTCATTTTAATTGGATTATGATCAGCCCAAATATTGGGTTCAATTTCCACTTCTCGTATCATAGTCTTTAAATCATATGAAGTCCATATCATACCAATTCTTGACCAGGATTTATGCCTATTTGAATAAAATGTATATTGTCTTTTCTCTGGATTCATTTCTCTCCATATGTCTTGTATCCATAATTCATCTTTCATCTTTAAAAAAGACTTAGGTAGGGTATTTCCCCCCTTTTCCCTTGTTTGTAGCTTTTATACTCCCGTATTGCATCAACTATTACATTAAAGTCACCAAGTATGCAAAGATTTTGATAATTTAACTCCACTAATTTATCATATAATTGC
The DNA here is from genome assembly GCA_034064705.1 of Bothrops alternatus. Lineage (NCBI taxonomy): Eukaryota > Metazoa > Chordata > Lepidosauria > Squamata > Viperidae > Bothrops > Bothrops alternatus. Next base: position 1,667,008 of record JARGCV010000091.1, on the reverse strand, counting down.
TGAAAGAACTGATCTTGTTTCTCATTGGGAGCATATATTGCGACCATCAAAATTTGTTTTTGATCCCATGTAATTTCCACCATTAGTATTCTCCCTTCTTCATCAAGATAAATTTGTTCTGGAGGCTTTTTCCAGGCTGCTGCAGCCCGGATTTGATGCTGGGAAATGCTTCTGCACTCCGCCCATGGCCAGATCCAGGCTCTGCAGGCCTTTTCCAGGCCACTGTGGCCCAGATCTAACACCAGGGAATGCTTCCACAGCCCCTCCATGGCCCAATTGGGCCTGAAAAACACCTCCGGAGCCCAGATCGGGCCACTGGGGGGCACGGAAGCATTCCCCGGCCTTAGATCTGGGTGGCAGTGCCCTAGAAAAGACCTCCAGAGCCGTGGGGGTGGTGGTGCGGAAGCATCCCCCAGCCTCAAATCTGGGCAGCAGCGGCCTTGAAAAGGCCTCCGGAGCCCAGATTGGGCCACGAGGGGGGCATGGAAGCATTCCCTGGCTTCAAATGCAGATGGCAGCAGCCTGGAAAAGGCCTCCAGAGCCTGGATCTGGCCATGGGCGGAGTGCAGAAGCATTTCCCAGCATCAAATCTGGGCTGCAGCGGCCTGGAAAAAGCCTCCGAAGCCTGGATCGGGCCACAGGGGGGATGCAGTAACATTTCCCGGTATCAGGTCCGGGCGGCAGTGGCCTGGAAAGGGCCTCTGTAGCCTGGATTGGGCCATGAGGGGGCTGCAGAATTGTTCCCCAGCCTCAAATCCAGATGGCAGTGGCCTGGAAAAGGCTTCCAGAGCCTGGATCGGGCCACGGGGGTGGTGGTAGTGTTCCCCAGCATCAAATCCAGGCAGCGGCACCCTGGAAAAGGCCTCTAGAGCTCAGAGTGGGCTGTAGGGGAACCGCGGAAGTGTTCCCCTGCCTTAAATCTGGGCAGCAGGGCCCTGGAAAATGCATCTGGAGCCCAGAGTGGGCCACATGGGCGCGGAAGCATTTCCCTGCCTCAAATCTGGGTGGCAACGGCCTGGAAAACGCCTTCAAAGTCCAGATCGGGCCACAGAGGGGGGCTGCAAAAGTGTTCCCCGGCCTCAAACCTGGGCGGCAGCAGGTACCACGATAGATAGAAGACTTGAGTCCAAGACTCTTCAATTGCACATCTAAACAGATGTTCCAGTTTGTGGCTGATTGCTTCAGCCCATAAATGGCCTTGTTCAGTTTATACACAGTGCCATGCTTTTTACTTTCATACCCTGGTGCTTGAACCATGTAAATTTCTTCCTCCAACTCTGCATTGAGGAATGTTGTGTTTATATCAAAGTGCCAAATTTTATGACCACGTGCCGTTGGCAATGTTAGTGTCAACCTTATAGTTTCACCTTTTACCGTTGGAGCAAATACCTCATCATAGTACACATTTTTCTTCTGCGAAAACCTGTGCCACTAATCTTGCCTTATATTGGACTTTATTGTTGGATAACACTTTCTTTTTGTATACCCATTTACATCTTACAGCTTTGTAGCCTTGTGGCAAAGTCATAGAGGTGAACACTTTATGTTCATCCATGGATTTTATTTCTTTGTCCGTGGCCTCTTTCCACTTCACTTGCTCCACTTTGGGTAGTGCCAACACCTCCTGATAGTTTCTCGGCTCATAACCACACATTACACACCCTTACTTTCCCAGCAGAATACCTGTCAGGTGGAATCCCCTTGTTCCATCACTCTGACCTACGTGCCATTGACTGCTCTTGACTGTCAATCCTTTCCTGCTTCACATCATAGTCACCATCTTCTTGACTTTTCTTGTCCTTTTCAGCTTCTCCTCCCTGAATGCTGACACTGTCACTAAGTGAGTCACCCTCACTAAGTGGATCATCCACAGAATTGGCATCAATTCTGCCTCAATTCTGCTCTGCAAAGCTAGCAGATCTGGAAATTACTATATTTCTGCTCCCATCACTAAAGCAATAGCTCTTTGAGCCAGGCTCATAAACCTGAGCTTTCTAGCTTTTGGTTGTCCTTTTTTCCTGATTGCCTTTGGAATATGCATCCATGCATTGCTTCCAAATACACTTAAATGTACTAGAGATAGCTTTCTCCCATATGGCACAGCATATGGAGTATCATTTACAGAGGAACTCCGCAGCCTATTGACCAAATAATTAGCAGTCAACATGACTTCACCCCAGTATGATCTGCTCAGACCAAAATCCTCCAGCAGTGAATCTTTCATGGTCTGCAAGATTCCATTCCATCTTTCAGCCATGCCATTCTCAGCTGCTGTGTATGGATTTGTGCATCTATGTCTTATTCCTAGCTGTCCCAACCACTGTTGAAAACTTGCTGACATGAATTCTGAACCCGTCAGTTTGCAGCTGACATACCTGTTGCGAAGCTCACCCATTGCTTGAACTTGTGCAGCATCTCTGTTTTGCTTTTAAGCAAATAACAGAACTCAAATCTGCTGAAATCATCTACAACAGATATGTTAAACACAAGGCCAGTGGGCCGGATCCGGCCCGGGGAGGGCCCAGATTTGGCCCCCGGGGGCTATCCCAGAAATGGCAAGGGACCGGCCCCCGCTGCCCCAGCTCTGACCCACCCCAATCCAACTGGGCGCCCTGGCGCACGCACAGAAAACGGCAAGTGCTTAGGGACTGGTGGTGTGCAGCAGCAGCTGCAGCTCATTTGCCTCAGCCCCTCCCGCCCCTCCCAGCTTAACCCCGTCACGCCCAGCCATGCCCCACTTTGTTGGGCTCATGTTGAGAAAGATGGAGCTGCTTTCAGGCTAGTAAAAGTATCTGGCTTTTTTAATAGTCCAAAACTTTGATCCTGTTCCAAAGCATCACAAAGTGTCTCTTTCAAAGGAAAGAACACAACTCTATAAAGCAGCTCTTCTCAGCCTTGGCAACTTTTGGATGTGTAGACTTCAGCTTCCCAAATTCTCCTGACAATGCTGAATTCATGCTTTGCTTAAACATGTTTCACTTTACAAGCCTGAAATGCTAAGTCATAAGGTATACATACCACAAGTGGCTGGATTTATATAACAAAGACAAAAAAACACCCCAAACAAAACATATTAGAATTAATTATTTTGCGTGAGCAGGTCATTTATTATACTGTATGTGATTTGAATGTAAATGTTCCTTGAAAAAGACAACTCACCAAATATGAAATACATAGTCTACTTATGATCATTTTATAATCATTATAATTATCATGATACTTACAATAATAAGTAAATTCATCATGATATTTGAGATAATAATTCAGAATGAATTCAGTTCAGTGCTCTGCAGGGATAAAATCTATTTGAGTTCAATAGCTTTCTTACTAAACTATTGATAGGTTTTCTGATGGGTAACAATATACACATATTGATTCCAGAAATATTTCTGAATATAGAAAAAAGAAAGATTAATGAGCCATATATAGAAATCAGTTAAAATTAGATTTATCTAGTAAATCTTCCAAAATTCAAAACAACCAGTTATGATACATTTTATACCAGTGATTATATACATTTTAAAGAGTTGCATGAAATGACAAAATATGTGTGTTAGATTTTGTTTAAGTATTTTTTTTATCAAATTCTGGGCATAGAAATTAAATTAATAATAATAATAATAACTTTTAACCAAAAACTAAAACATCAATTTGCAATAAAATTATTAAAACTACTTCCATGGGTTACATGAGGGCAGCAGATCAATTTTGAAATTGAAACTCTTGTTTCAATTGTCATTTATATATAGGTAGTCCTGATGTACAACTAATTACTTAGCAACCATGTAAAGTTTTGATGTATCCCCCTCCCAAAAAAGCTACTTATGATTTGGTTTCAAAGTTACGGCTACTGGAGCACTCCCACGGTCACATGAACAAAATTTGGGCAATTGGCAAACCATCCACTCTTATGATTGACTGCAGGGGTATTGCAGTGCCCCGCCTATCTCCCCCTCATACTCCTCTCCCCACCTGCTGTCACTGACTGGTCACACTTATTATGGCTCCATCCAGTAAGCAGGCACCATTTTGAGCATCTTCAATTAATTGTGGCTACTCCCAAAATGGCACCACTTTCAGGATAGAGCTACATAACCTGCAGTGAAGTTGAGGGACAGAGCAGCATGCTCTCATTTCCCAATGTGATCTCTAGAACTTCAATTCACTGCAGCCAGTTCCAAATTGGTGGCCACCAATCAGTCCGCTGTGTAGGCTGACTGATTGGTGACAGGAGATAGGAAGGAGGACATATGACCCAGTGTAGTAAGGCAGACCCCAAACTAGTGGGGCCCAGTGGATGGAAAAGCAGGCCCAGGACCTGCGGGAACCCGATGGGCAGGAAGCAGAGCATGGGGTGCCTCCGGGATGGAGAGGCCGTGAGAGGCCCAGGGCAGGCCATGTGTGAGCTGGGGAGGTGCAGCAATGCAGACCTGGTGTCATAATTCAATTATATTTAATCTCTAGTTATCGACTATGGAAAACCGCATTTCTGCCCTCTCTGGATTCTGTCATACGATGAAGGGAAGGGGGGGTGAACAAAGTGGTTTTATGGCCCTCACTTCCTTCAGTACAACTTCAAAGGGACTGAATGTGGATACCACCAAAAGGACTAATCATAACAATGGGGCCATCAGCTTTCATCTACTCCTCTGAAGCCTCCCTTCCACCAGCAGTGAGGAAAAAGGGGGTGGAAATGTAACGCCTGGGATTGTCACTGGAAAGATGGTGGGGTGGGGTGGGGCTGCTGGGGACCCCTTAAAATCTTGAACCATAGGGCTTGGGCCCCAGGTCCTGTCTAGAATGCCTGCAACCATTTTCTCTTAATAAAGATGCCTGTTAGAAGAAATATTCCAAGAGTTCTGTCTTCTTAAGATGCAAAGTGGGGTGGGTCCTTACATTAGACAGGACCTGCAGAATTAGTCCACTTGGAAGGGAGAACCTTGCTGGGGGACTTTGCAAAAATTACCATGTCAGATGACGGAGCAAGGAAGGGAGAAAACTCCATGGAAAGGGAGCCACTGCCCCGACTGAAACCCTGAGAGGTCAGATTCCTCAGGAGAAGAGGTGGTGAAGACACGCAACCAGAAACCTCGGTGGTCAATGGGTGTTGGAAAGAAAGGCGAGTGGGAAAAGAAATCAAGAAAGGTGATCCTGAGACGGGGGGCCAACCAACCAGAATGGAAGCAGGAGATGGAGAAATCCCTGCACACAAGTGAAGAGGAAGGGAGCTGGGCACCGTACTCGGGCTGGATCCTAGAGAAAGCTATCAACCTGATGAAGAGAACTCTCAGCTCCCTAGGAGAGGAGAATTCTGAGCCCTACGGCCGCCCCAGCTCCTGGAGCCACAAAGGGAGAGACACCGAGGGGGAAGTAGAACCTGCAGCCCCGGGGACATCTACTGATCCAGTAGTCCCCATTCCCTGCCGACCCACAGATGGCGATCTGGATGGAAGACACTACCACTGACAACGAAGGCACCAATCCATTCAAAGACTCCCACCACTGGATGTGAACTTCAAGGAGGAGCCTTGGGGTTTTTCCTAACCCAAGTCCTCAGCTACATGGAGGAATACGGGAAGGACATCCCCAGCGACAAAGCCCATATCCGGATCATGCAATCTGCCCTGGACGGGCCAGCCACAGATTTGGTGGTGAACTTGGACGACTCCAATGCCCCAGAACTCAACGACTTCAACCGTTTCATATCCTCTCTGAGAAGGCGATTTGAGGACCCCCTGGCTGATCACAAAGCCCGCGAAAGGATAAAAACGATGAGGCAAGGCAAATGCCCGGTAGCCGAATATACGCAAGAATTCCGGGCCATTGCCAGCAAACTGAACTGGCCGGAAGACATCCTCCTTAACCATTTCAAAGACGGACTAAATTATGACCTATATGATGCTTGCCTGCCCCGAGGGGACCCACACCAACTTGATGAATGGTACGTCCTGGCAGAGGAAGCAGAGATTGACCTACTGAAGAGGCACCGCCGAGGAAAACAATGGAGCCGCTCACTGTCTGAGTTGACACGTGAACCAGTGAAACCATTGGCTACGGCCAAGAAGCAAATGAGGTGTTTCAAGTGCAGGAGAGAAGGGCATCGGGCTGTAGAATGCTACTCAAAAGCCCCCCAACACAACCCAGACAGATCACCAGCCAGCAAATCCAGAAAGTCTCCAGCTAAGCCAAAAGAACCTGCCATGAGAATGATGGAGGCTGTGGAATCCCCCACCTCTGCTCATCAGGGGGTAAGAACTCCAGCCTACACTGCAGGGCCGATGGATGCCTCAAACGACAGCTCGGAGGGCAAACCCCTTGTAAGTGGACACATCGCACCCATCTTCAAGATGGTGACTATATTAATTCCCCCATGCCCGAAGCTGTGAAGGTGAAAGCCTTAATAGACTCTGGCTGCACCCACTGCCTCATTAGCTCGATGCTAGTGGAGAATCTGGGCATTCCGTCAAGGAGACTGGAACAACCAATCTCATTTGGCCAGTTAGATGGGTCCATAGCAGGGGGGGGTGCCAGCTATCCTAGCCACTTTACCAATACACCTCTCCCTGGGCAAACATGAGGAAGACATAATGTTTGTAGTGACCCCAGGCATGGAATGCCCGATGATCCTAGGGATGGAAATTTAAAAAATGGAACCCCTGGATGAATTGGAGGATGGCAGAAATCAAATTCCTGAAGGGGGATCCTATGGACTTAAAATCCCAAGGGGGGCTACCAGAATCAAGAACAGAAAAAGCATCCATGGGAGAGGAAAAGGGACTACCAGAAATACCAGAGGAATACAGAGACCTTGCTGAAGTTTTCAGTGAGGAGAGGGCGGATGAGCTCCCCCCCCCCACCGACCCATGGACTGTGCCATTGAATTCAAGCCTGGGGCAAAACCCCCAAACCCCAGATTATACTCCATGAGCCCAAAGGAGAAGGAGGAAATGGAAAGATTCATAATGAAAAACCTAGAAAGGGGGTTCATTGAACCAACCAAGCCTAAAGTGGCTGCCCCGGTCCTCTTTAGAGAGAAGAAGGACGGCTCTTTATGCTTATGCATGCATTATAGGACCCTGAATACAATCAATGAAAGCAACCTATACCCTCTGCCCCTCATGAAAGACATGCTGTCACACCTCTCAAAAGGGAATTTTTTTTTCTAAACTAGACCTAAGGAAAGCTTACTATCGCGTGAGAATTAAGGAAGGGGATGAATGGAAGACCGTATTTAACTGCCCCATGGGGTGCTACCAATTCAAAGTCTTGCCAATTGGATTACAAGGAGGCCCCACAGTATTTATGCAATTAATCAATGACATTCTAAGAGAGCACCTATTTAAGGGGGTCCTGGTTTACTTGGATGATATTCTTATCTTCACCGAATCTAAAGAGGAACATGTCAACCTGGTCAGAGCGGTTTTAAAGAAACTGTGAGCCGCCCACCTATATGCCAAACTCTCGAAATGCGAATTCCACCAGGAAAGGATAGACTATCTAGGTTATTGCATATCCCCACAGGGCATTGAAATGGACCCAGAGAAGGTCAGAGCAGTATTAGAATAGGCACCACCCCGCACAAGAAAGCAACTGCAAAGTTTCCTGGGCTTCGCAAACTTTTACCGCCAATTCATCCCCTCATTTTCCCAGATAGCCCTGCCCCTCACGAACTTACTAAAAATGAAGGGAGCATCCTCAGTAAAACCTAGCCAGTCACTAACATGGACAATGGAGTGCCAAGCAGCGTTTGAGAGATTAAAGAGACTTTTTTCTGCCGAACCAGTACTGAGGCACCCAGACATGGATAAGCCCTTTGTAATACAGGCAGATGCAAGTGATGTGGCAGTGGGGGCTGTACTATTACAAGAAAACGATGAAGGGGTATTGCAACCCTGTGCATATACATCCAAGAAACTCACGGAAATGGAACAGCGCTGGCCCATATGGGAGAAAGAAGCATACAGGATACGTTGGTCATTACTCACATGGCGCAAGTTCCTTGAAGGCAACAAAATCCCTTTCCAGGTGTGGACTGACGACAAAAATTTGGAAGCCCTGAAAACACCCAGGAAGCTAGTACAGTTCTTATTATATCAGCTAAGTAAAAACAGATCTGTCCCATTCCTGCCCAGGCCGCCACAGGCATCCTTGACATGAACGATGTAGAACTGGCCTTGCCCACCCAGCAGGCCACACCCACTCAAGCCACGGCCACCCAGTAGGCCATGCCCACCTGGCCACACCTACCTGGCCCCCTGAGGACAACCGCAATTCTGATGCGGCCCTCAATGAAATTGAGTTTGACACCCCTGGGGTAGGAGATATAGAAACATAGCCAGCCATACCAACAGACTGAAGAACCGCTTTTATCCATGGACTGACAGGCTTCTGAATGGGACATAACTTTATGCATGACAGACTCGTGAGGCCGGCGTGATGTGCAATTAGTTCACAGGGTGAAATAAGTTGGGGGTTTGTAGTCACCGTGAGTTTGTTGTGAGGCGGGGCACAGAGGAAGGCTCAGTCAATTTCACTGTATACGTTATACTTTGATAATAAAGGGTTTATTATTATTAATTGCTTTCAACATAAAGAGAATCTGTTCCTGATCTTCATCCATGGTCTCTTAGTGGTGAGTTAAATTAAAAGTTTTACAATCAGAGAATGAAAATAATTTTGTCACTGAGTATAGAACACAGCTGGGCTTCTCACAGCTGATATCTGCCAAGGTTGCAAAAGTCTTATCTATAGTCTGGGCTTCAAGCCAAGTCTCTTTTAGACAATAACAAGTTGTAATATCAGGTTTAGCCACAAGATGTCACCATACCATTTAATATTTTTAAGTCCAAAATTTTTATAATCCTTTTTCCAATTTTACTTCTTTTTTATAAGTAAAAACCCAAATCTTCAATAAGAATAAGACATCTTTTAGTCCTCAAATTTTAGAAAGATAGAAATCCAGTAAGAATCAGGTTATTCTTTCAGCGTTTTCAACTCCCCTGGATAGTCAGTTGCCGCTGTTTTTAGAGGGTAGGATAAAATTTCCCTTCCCTTTCTCCACAGGGGGAAAAATACTTTGGGCGGTTTGTACAGGTGGAAAAAATAGTTAGGATTGAAGAGAGGTTCAGATCTCACCCAGTCTCATCCGCACTGCTTTATAGGCGCCTGGTGGTAAATTTGACTTCGGCTGTCTGCAGCCTATGACGGGCCATATTTCTATGGCTGGTCTTTCATCCGCTGGTTTGGAGGGCTGCCCTGGATCGAGCGGAAGGGCTACTGCCCTTCCGCGATCAAGCGGGGGTCCCCTCCTTGCTTGTTGCCCCTACAGGGTGACTTTCCACCCTTTCCAGGGTCCCCCAGCAATGCAAAATCGGACATGGAAGACGGACCTTGCCTTCCAGCATCCGCGGCGGCAAACCAGAAGTCCATTATTGCCATGTCTTGTTATCAGATTTGCCAGATAGTTTTTGATGTACTGGCCATGTAGTATTTTACTTTGTCATATCTCTTTTCTATTTGTCTTTTTGTCTTTCCTGTAGACCAATTTGGTTTGGCTTATCATCTTACACACACACACACACACATACAAAAACACACCAATATTTGCTCCATTGTTTCTTCTTTTTGTCACCTTACAACATTTTCATTAAGGAAAGGGGAAAACAGACTGCTAGCAAAAAAGTCTGGAAAGAGGCAGAGAACTTTGTTCTTCAGCTGGGACTCCAAAATTAGGTGGACATCAATCTTGTCTGTCAGCAGTCATTTCCAGAAAAGGCACTTTGCCTATACTTTGGCCAAATTGGAAAACATATAGGAGGAGGCAGGAAATGGTTCCTATCAGAGGAAAAGATAACTTAAATAACTAACAGTATGATAATGTCTAATATACTTAAAACTTGCTGCCATCTTGATGCAACTCAGGAAACAGTATAACCAGCAATTCTGGACAAAACCATGACTTTTTCAGATGACTGAGTATATTCTCAACTGCTACAGGAAAATGGAGCAATACTGTTATATATGTATGTAGTACTGTCTACCTATACAGCAGCTCTAAATGGCCTGTGACCATATGACCACCCTTGAACCTCTCTTCCCTCTTCCTTCTCATCCATGTGATCCTTATACTCTTTACTACAGCTTTTTAGCTCCTTCAAGTTTTTCAAAGAAGATAGACTGAAAATAATAAGGTATTTCTGAAACACAGCTTGCTCTGCACAGATCTCTATGTGAAATCTGGAATAAGATCTAGAATATTATGTGATCAGATATTCAACTCAGAAATATTGGAAATACATTTATCAGATAAACAAGTTTACCAGATCAAATTAAACTCTACTCCAATTTAATATACTTCTTTTTCCTCTTAAAGTTGTGTAGATTTGTATCAGAAACAAGGCTATCTATTTAGAGTCCATGGAATCACAATTCCACTATCACCCCAAAACTGCCTTTGCATCATAGAAAGTGGGTCATTGGAGAGGGAATATTGATGCAATTTGTATGAGAGTGCTGAATATTCCGTTCTGCAGAACTGCTATTTTCATCACATTTGAAGTGCTAATTTTTGACTAGGAAACACAGAGAATGAAAGCTGTGTCACATTCCATAAATTGAAAGGGCATGTAGGAGTAAAGGAAAATTCTGTAAAAAATAATACAAAATCTCATATAGGGTAGAAAGAAGATGTGGGGCATATCTGCCCTGATTTTAGATGGAAATAAAATGCGGAAGGTGAGCATAAGAGCTAAGAGACATGTTGTAATTTCCTTGTTGGGTATTATAATGTACTTGGCTGCTTTTGCAAATATACCAGAAACATGAGATTTCTAAGGAAGAAATGGCCAACTGAAGTTGGAATGGTGGCAGAATGAAGAGCTGCAAGTAGACTGGCTCTTTGATAGGGTAATCCAGGCAATCTCAAATCCTTTCCAGACAGGGAAAGGACTTGAGATTGTCCAGAAGTGCTCCAAGCAGTTGCTCATAAAGAGCAGATTGCAGGACAGTAGTCTCCAGTGGGTTTAGAGTGCTGGGAGATGAGGGAGTAGCCATTTCGTCAAAGCATGGTTAGTGCCTTTGAAAGGACTTGGCATACTTTTTTTAAAATCACCTTTGCTTTTCAGCTATTAGGAAACTTTAGATTGACAAGTTTTACAGCCAGTTATTATTAAGAGGAAGAAAAGAGAGAGAACAATCCAGAAACTTCAACAAGTTCAAAATAAAGTAGCTAGAGTGCTCAGTAGAACTAGTCAATAGAAACATGCTAGCTCATCACCATCTATGCTGGCTGCTGGTTTGTTTCTGGAGCCCCTTCAAAGTGTTGGTTCTTATTTTTAAAGTCTTAAGCAGTTTAGGACCGGGTTAACTGAAAGAGTGCCTTCTCCTATATGTACCTACTTAGAACTTAAGATCATCTAATGAGGTCTTCCTCTAAGTCAGGTGACCTAGGAGGCCCCTACCAGGGGAGAGTTCTCTCAGTGAGGGCACTCAATGTATGAAGTTCCCTCCCAGAGAAGCTTTAAAGACTGCCACATTAGCATCATCTCAATATCATATGAAGACCTAGAGCAGAGCTTTTCAACCTTTTCACCCATTGTACTACTTTTAGGATATGGCAATATCCGAGTACCACCAGTCGCCTAACAAGGTGCCAAAAACTTGATGACCCCCCCCAAAGGAAAAAAGTGATGAAGTAAAAGTAGTCCTCGACTTAGTGACTGTTCGAAGTTACCATGGCACTGAAAAAGTGCCCCCCAAGCTACAGCCGAGGAAGACACCTGCCTGCCCACCAGGCGGCGCTCTTCCTCCTGTCCGAGGTTTTCATTGTTGTGAGCATTTCTTTTGAGGATTGGCAGCAGGGTTGGGGTGGGGGTATTTGGTTTTTATTCCTCCCGTCTGCTGGGTGGTTGCAGCAGGTTTTGGTCACTTCACATGACCCTGGGACACTTTGACCATCATAAATATGAATCAGCTGCCAAGCATCTGAATGTAAATCACAAGACCCTGGAGATGCTGCAACATTCCAGCTGATCAGCACTTCTTCTGGGCTCAGAAGCGCCAGGATCAGCGCCGAGCTCCAGCTGGAGCCTGGCGCTCATCTTGATGCTTCCACTGAGCCCTGACAGCCCTGAAGAAGCGCTGATCCTTGCACTTCTACTGAGCCCTGACAGCCCTGCATCTCCAGCAATCTCTTGCTCAGGCTTGTGCGGTGCTGCCACTGGTTCAGCTCATTCCCCTCCCCCGCTACCACTTTTCTAGGATGGTTGCGTACCACCTGCCAGGTGCCAATGTACCACAGGTGGTACCCGTACCACTGGTTGAAATGCATTGGTTAGAATGCAGTATTGCAGGCTAATTCTGCTGACTGCCAGGAGTTCAGTTCTGACCAGCTCAAGGTTGACTCAGCGTTCCATCCTTCTGAGGTTGGTAAAATGATGATCCAGATTGTTGAGGGCAATATTCTGAGTCTGTAAACTGCTTAGAGGGGGCTATAAAGCACTATGAAATGGTATATAAATCTATTTCTCAACCTTGTTTATTGCCTTTTACTTGTATTTTACGTCATATTAGATGAATGATTTTGCTGCTGCTTAATTTATATGGTGTTTTAGTTTGTATTTTATGTAATTTTATCATAACTGTTTTTAATATGTTTTTCAGAGAACTTCAACTGTTGGCCAGTTTATTTTAATAAATTGAGGTTGCAGTGCCCTCCTTAGGTTAGAAACTGGGATGGCAAAAATTGTGATTAGGGCATGCAGATTATTATTAATCCTAAATTACTGACTGAAGCACCAATTCTTCCCCTTAGGCCTACTCCCATTAACAATGGATACTATAATCTCATCAAACAAAAATGGAAGACAATGAAGGGGGTTACCAGCAGAGGAATTAGGTCCTTGGGATATGAGTATGCCAAACACGTCCTCTGACAGAGACTAAATGATATCTACATTCAGAGGGAGATAGTTTGGTACAGAGAAGTAGGATCTTGTTGGTTGGCAAAGTGTTCCTGAGGAACAGTGAATTACCTTCTTCTACTGAATTGCCTTCTTTTTCCCAAGCTAAGAAAGCTTTCTTCTGGGCTGTTATAGCCTTTTGGACTTTACTATGGGGAAGATACTCTAAGACACCATTGAAAAACATGTCCACCCCTATGCAACAGGTGACATTGGAACAACCTGGAATATGTTCTTACACATTTATCTCTGTCTCTCCTTCAGCAATAAATATTCTGGGTGGATACAATATTTTTATATGACTCTGTTCCTTTTAGATGTTAAACCATCCATTAATCAGATACGTATTAACCATTGTAATATTTTATATAATAATTACTACTTAATAAAAATATGGGGAGAAATGTCTCCCCAGTAAATAGACCTGTCTCCATGGCAGCAGAAGCATTGCTAAAAGGCCAATAGGAGAGCAATCTTACCAGTGATTCCTGTTTGAAAAGATAAAAAATTTTGGTGAGGGGTTGTCAAATGCAAGGAACCCAATCCATTCATGAAAGGTTCAAGTCAGTTACTTTATTGCATTCTACTTATTTTACAAGAATCTTCCTAGTTGGTTTTCCCTTGGGAACAGACAGATAAGGTCCCATGGAACTTAGGAGGTGAGATCTGGTTTATGTCTTGTGCATCTGCACAAGGATTGTAGGCCAGTTCCCTGCTTGACCCTTTGCTTAGCTGGGAGTTTCCCAACAGAAACTGATGAAGAAATATCAGATTAGAAAGAGAGCAGCTTGGACACTGTCAAATTGACCAGATGATAGAGCAGACAAGAGAAACTATGGAGGTAGTTTTAAGTCTTTATGGGGAATTAAATGTGTACCATGCTGCGGGGATGATGTGTACAAGCATTCACCATTGCAAAAGGACCAACCTGGGAGCTGGAAGAACTTAGGCAACATGGAAACCAAAGTTGAACTTATCCCATGGAGAGTGAAAATAGAAGGCAGTGAAGAACTGATTAAAGTTCTGTTTTAAAATTACTTCTGTTTTTCCCCTTAGCTGAAGGGAGGATAGGGGAAGTCTAAAATTTGAGGAAAAAAAGAAGAGAAGACAAGAAATTAAAAGTACGGAGCTCTAAAAAAAAATAGCATTCTGAAGGCTGATACAGGATGGGGCAGTGGGTTGGTTGGTATAGAGAGAAAGGGCAAGCCAAGAGAGTATGACTAATAAGAGAAACGAGACTAAGTAATCAATGACTTGGAAAGCAGAGATGCATGGATCTGATAAATTGGAGCAGTGCAGAATTTGCCTGTTATGTAAATCAAGCTTCACTGTAAAAGCACTTAGCCAGAGGTGCTCTTCCAAGGGTAAGTTAGCCCACTTACCCTTCATAATGGCTGGCCAGGTGACATTTCTGAGTGTGTGAACTGGATGATAGATGGGAAGAGGAGCCAAGAAAGTAATAATGGTGCAAACTTACACAATGTGATTGAACTGGGGTTGGGAGGGAGGGGTAGGAAGGATCAAGCAAGAGTTGCTAGTCCCATAATTGCATCTTCTATTGTCTTGGAAATATTATAAGTTAGTAAGGTAAGGTAATCAAATTCCACATTTTAGTTTGGATTAATCAGCTAGTTACTAATACTAGTCAAATTTTTGTATTCTTTTGTATTCTTAATGGAACGATTTGAAAAGCTGCTCTCTGTTTCTCTCATGTATTCAAATATCTGAACTGGTTCACAAAGAAATTTAGGAAACAGAAAGCAGTCTCTACCTATTAGGTAGAAATGAAGAAGTCCCCTGCAGTTCTTTTACATTTCATTGTGGAGTATGCTAATCACAGATTGAGTGATTGATATTCTGCAGTACAATTTGTGAAGTTTCATAAATATGAACAGCTGATATATAAAATTGTCCTGGCACTAATTACATAGTTTCATTACATAGAGGATGCTGGGCTGCAAGTCAAATGGAAGTGTTATTTTCTTATATCTGTTTTGTTGGTTTGGTGCCCTCTTTTTTATCCAGTTATGAAGAAATGCAAACCCCACCCATTTGTAAAGGCAAACATATAAATATCTTTCCTATGGCCAGGTTCCTATATTCTGAAGAAGTTTTGAAGAAACTTTTTAGCATTATCCTGGTTTCAGCTCATGGAATATGGAAGCATTGGCTTTCACAGAACCAACCAACTTTTCCAAGGTGTCAGAATCCAATTATATTTCAATTCTATCTACCTACTCTGATATAAAACCAATTCTTACTCTCTTCTGGATTCTGTCATACTACGGAAGGGGAGGAGGGTAAGCATGGGGGTTTTATGATTCTCACTTCCTTAATTAACTACAAAGTGACCGGGTGCTTATTCTCTTCGAGAGGACTAACCATAACAATGCGGCCATTGTCTTTCATCCTTCTCCCTCTGAAGTTCTCACCTTTGCCGGCAGTGAGGGAAAGGGGGGGGGGAATGCAATGCCTGGAATCTGGAAAATGAGTGATCGTGGGGAGCGGACTGATGGATTGAATCACCCGGAAGAACTGTGGGGTAGGGGCTGCTTGGGAACACTTTAAAAAATTGAATGGTGGGAGAAGATTCCCCAGATCCTGTCTAGCATGCCTGCAATCAGTTTCTCTTAATAAAGATTCCTGTTAGAAGAGACATTCCAAGAGTTCTGTCTTCTTAAGATGTAAAATTGAGGTGGGTCCTTACACAAGAATTCCAAGAAAGGAAGACACAATTGCATCATCCTATGCCTTTTATAACATGTTTGGTTCCTTTCTGTACTGATTTTGCTCCTATTTTTAAAAGGCTGCATTTTTCATCAGAAGCTGGTAAAAATTTCTATTTATCATAAGTATTTTTATTCCAGCTCTTCAGTGAAAGGGCTTCTACAATGAGTTACAAGACATCAGAAAGCAAAGTTCCTGGCTTTAGATTTATGAACTAATAGATAGGACAAAAGGGCAAAGATTTAGAGTTAAGTTCCCCCGCCCCCAAGCTCTAACCTCAAAGAGAGAAAAAGCCAGAAAGATCAGGGTCTGTTGCAACAAATGAAATTTCTCATATTAAGATGGGTTAGTATTTCAAATTATTTATAGAAGTTGCTAATTTTGATAGTAATGTGTTTAGGAAAAATATAGTTACTGTACAGATAGTTCTCAAATTATAAGTGATTGCTTAGTAACAGTTCAAAGTTGCAGCTACCTGCAAAAAAATGAGTTATGACCTGGTGTGTTTAATGACCATGGTCATTAATTAATTTTACAACCACTGCATTTGCTTAATGTGCACTGCAAAAGTCATAAAATTGGGTGGATCATGTGGCCAACCCAATTTGAAGCCATCACAACATACAACTATAATGAGCAGGCTCCATTATAGTTTTATGTCGAGGGCTACCTGTATTATTGTTCAGTTACTTCTGATTTGATGGATATCATTTTGCCAGTGTTGTCAATAACTATTCTTTGAGTACTTGTGAGCTCCAGCCTGTGTGACAGCAACTAGCCATCTTCTCTTCTGTCAGCCTCTTTTTCTACTGCCTTTGATTTCTCCAAATTTGAAGATCTTTTCCAGTGACTGTTTCCTTAACATTATGTGCCAAAATATTTGAACTTTAACTTCATTATTAGTGCTTCTAGTGAACAATCAGATTGTACATAATTCAGTATTGTTCTACATGCAGCCCAAGATATCCTCAACAATATTCTCTAGCAATATGATTTAAAGAACCTCATTTTTCTTTTTCTTTTTTCAGCCTTTGTGATGATCCAGCTTTCACATCATACGTTACAATTTATCTAGATTTGTTCCAAAGACCAGTTGTTTCCCAATTTGATAGGTTCCATGAATTTCTGATCTTAAGAAAATGAACTTTGTTGTTGATTTAACTTCTTCTCCTATTTGTCATTCCCTGTTGACATAATCTTAGGATTTTTTTTAGTATGAATGAACAGACTGTCTTTTACACTTTCTTCAATATGAGATTTCTTCAATCTTCCTTGCTATTGATTATCAAAGTGGTATCTTCAACAAACCTAAGGTTCTTGAGGTTCTTTGCAACAACTTTAATTCTAATTTCTATTTCCAGCATTTTGCATTACAGTATATATTTTGCATATACTTTTAAGTAAATCCAGTGACAATATCCATGGATTCGTAAGTTTGGAAGTGACCTTGAAGGTCTTCTGCCCAATCCTGAGGGCAGGAATTTTCAGACCATCTCAGATAAACCATTGGTTCTTATCCTACCCTTGAGCACCATGGAGAATAAATCCATACTCTGTTCTCCATGTTGGGCCTTCATTTATTGGAGAACTGCTACCATGTGTTCCCTTAGCTTTCTGTTCTTTAGGCTAAACATACTCAGTTATTTTAACTGATCTTCATAGGATTTGCCCTCCTTCACAATCCTTATTGCTCTTCTATAAGCTCTTTCCAATTGTTCAACATCCTTGGTGGCCAAAATTGGGCATAGTATTTCATCCATGGGTAATAGTTAATATTTTGCATGCAGCATAGGCACAAAAACAACTATCAGGATTATGGTCCTCTGTTTCTTAGTATCTTTCAAAACTGCTTGGATTTTAAAAATAACCCTCATTCAAAAATGGAATTTCCTTAAATATCATTCCATTCATAGAAAACATGCTTGCAGATGTCAGTGGAAGGATTGTCCTAATTTTCATTGCCACACAGACCAGATTTCCATAAGTTGGAGAAAGTATTTTAACCCGGAGGTGGAGCCAAAATGGTGGACAGGCAGCAAAGGCTGTAAGGAGCTCCTCCAAAAGCAAAAGCCTTATTTTATTTTATTTTTATTTTAACTTTTTAACCCTTTTTAACATTGCATTTTTAATCTACCCACTTTTAACCTATTTTAATCTACTTTTAACTCTTTTTAACTATGGAGAGGCCACCATTTTTCTATCTACATTTTAACAATTCTACAAGCCAGGATTACTAAGAATGGGGAAAAGGAGAAAGAGACAGCACTCTGCAGCAGAGAGTTCATCCAAGCCACTGAAGCAGCAGAAAATGGAAGACTACACTGCAAACAGACAGTCTGTGCCAGTAAGTAATTCATCAGCAGTCGCCTTATCAGATACATTTAATTTATGTGACTCATTGGAATGGGACTTACAAACCGAACTGGAAAGCAAACAGCATTTAGAATTGTCCTCCTCCTCGGAGAGTTGCTCTCCTTCTTGGAACTCAGCAGCGGCCCTCTTTGCACAAGAGGGAGATGTAATAAATTTAAGGGGGGGAAACGTGACAGATTTCCTCTCTAGACAATGTTTGCTTACAGCTCAAACTGTTAACTCAATATATGAACTCTTATCAACTGACATAAATAAGATTGACTGCTCGAAGGAATCTTTTGTAAAGTTTGTTAGGAGCCAGCCAAATACTGCAGAAGGATGTGGGAGGACAACCAGGGATAGACTTGGGATGGCTAATTCAGAAAGTGAAACTAGAGAGGGGCCTTGTCTTCCTTCCAAAAATCTGAACACTCATAGAGAAAACATCCAATCAGATAAAGGCCTAAGAGATGACCAATATAACTACAGTCTGCAGACTAACCGGGTTACCTTACAAATTTATGACAAGAGAGTGAATAGAGGATGTTGGATAATAGAGAAGCTGTTAAGCTGTCCTTGAGCCAGCTGCTTCGCTGTGAACTCACTCTGATAGATCTTCTACATGCAGAGTGGCTGCCAGCAAGAAGACAATATATGAGAATTCTATCGTTTAAGCAGCCCACAATTCCCTCCATGCTCTTTAAAATGAAGCCCTTTCTGAGTACCTTTTCAATATTCCCAATAAGGGTTTTTCACTCAGACAATGTGTGCTCACTCCTGAGGGAACTGTTGCTTTACATCCAGGCTGCAACAGCTCTTACACTGCTAAGCTTGAGGTTGCTGCAACTGAATTGAGCCTGAGAAGACAAAGGAGCATTAAGCATTACCCACAGCTGCAGGAACTGTTGAAGAGGTGCCAGAAGAAATGCTGATTGATCTATTCAGTGCACTGCCAGAACCTGAGCAAGTTAATATCATTCAAAGATTGGATGACCTAAAAGAGGCACTGACAACAACTCAATTTACAGCAAAGCCTCTATTTAATTTGACTCCACTAATTGCGCAATCTTGTGACAATACATTTAATCAACAATCTGCCTTTCAATAGTAAGAAAAGGTAGCGTCACACAGGCGGACAGTGGGGCAACTGCACTGATTGACCCTGTCTCTGAGAAACAACTGAAAGACAAAGGGCTTCACCACACAGTGCCTCCTAAGCCGACAAACAGTAAGGATATAATGGAGCTTCCATCCTCATTTGACTTAGAAGTTTCCACAACATTTCCCTACAAGATGAATTGTCAGCTACGCCCCTCCAAAAATGGACATAAATCTACATTTATAGATTTAAGCTGGAGTACCTGCCCTTCTGAAAAAAAAATATTCCTGGAGCAAGGGCAGAGGCATACTGGCAATCGAGATATAGAGGAGCAACAACAAGTTCTGCAACCCATGAGAAGAAATACCGAACCTCACAACAACTGTGTTTATATGGGATGCATAGATGATATTGACTCGGCTCCAATGTCAAGTTGACATCTGGCATTTTTACCATCTAGCCAATCAACCAAGCCAGACCACCTTGCCTCCGAGAAGCCCATACAGATGATGACCTGGAATGTAGCCGGCTGGAAAAGGATGGTCGATAGTGGACTAATGAGTTTTCTCCCTAGATTTGATGTAATAGCCCTTCAAGAAACCTGGTTAACCAAAGTGGATGAACAAGTAAAACTGCTAGGTTTTCAGGGATGGGCCTCCCCAGCCCAAAAAATAAAGAACAAAGGGAGACCCTCTGGTGGGCTATGCATTCTTATAAAGCAAGAGTTGCAATGGCAGGGGGAAAAACTATATAATGAAGATAAGTATTCGTACTTTCTAGCTGTTAAATTTGAATATGAAAAGTTTGAGTTAATACTGGTAAATGTGTATATCCTACCAATCACATCCCGGTATTATAACTCTGAACGTTGGATGGGCTTGGAAGTTATTCTAGAAGATATATCTGTATTGTACCCTTAGTCCATAGTGGTACTACTAGGCGATTTGAATGCTCAGCTGGATCCCTCTTTGTATGAGCTCACCCATAAGAAGGGAGTCCCAGGGGAATTTTTTTGATAACCATCCCCAGTGGCTCTTAAGAGAGACTGCAAAAGTAATGCTGCTGGCCTGCTCCTAGTCTCCTTAATTTTTAAGGGTAATCTCCAAATTCTGGGAGGTAAGGATAAGAATTACACATATCCCTACACATACCACTCTGCCAATTCAAGCAGTGTACTGGATCTCTTTTGTGTGTCTAGAGATAAAGTTGACCTCTTTTCGGAGGTCACAGTACACCTTAGCGACAATAGCGACCACCAGCCTGTAAGTGTGACACTGCGATGCTCCTCAGCTTTAAGACCATATAATATGGCTGATAGATGGCTCACCAAAAAGTAGAGGTGACCCAAAATAAAAGGTTAATTTGGGCCAAAGTTGATACTAAGGCAATACTAGAATGCCTTAAAACAGAGAATGCTACTAAGTGGGCTAGAACAATCCAGTCATCTACTACTGACTGGATGTCAGCCTTCAATGTGTTCTCCAATCTCTGTAACATTCTGAAGAAACATCTAACAACCAAACCTCCTACAAAAAGTGCTCAAGTAGGTAGACCCCGCTGGTTTGATCCTGAATGCCAACGACTGAAAAAGAAATTGAAGGCAGCCATGAGGCTTACCCAGAGGAATCCTACTGCCCATGTACAAACTAAGATGTTGCACACAAGAAGGGAATATAAAAAAAAACTATCACATTAAAGGAAAAAAAGCTTTGCCATTTCAATCTGGTCAGAACTCAAGTTGGCTGCCAGAAGTCATAACTCAGTAATATTTTGGCATTCTGTAGCAGGTATCCTGAAGGAGCGGAAATTTGCGTTTGACATACCAATCTCTGCCGAGGACTGGGAGAATTATTATCAGTGTTTGTTTGCTTCCACGGAACCGGTAGAGAAATTGTCTCTAAGCAATTATTTAGTAAACTCTAGAACTTCCCCCTCTTGGCCACCAGTCTCAGAAAAGGAGATACAATCCATCATCAAAAGTTTAAAGAGCAATAAAGCCCCAGGTGAGGATTTTTTACCAGCAGAATTATTCAAGAAATTTCCCAATTGGTGGGGCCCTGTAATGGCAGGTCTTTTTACACACATAAATAACACCTGCCATATACCAGATGGGTGGAAGATGGCAATAGATGTCCCCATATATAAAAAAAGGGAATAATAAGGACCCTAGTAATTATAGGCCCATTAGCCTGGTTGATATTGCAGCAAAAATATATGCTAGGTACCTTTTGAACAGAATTGAAATCTGGGTAGAAGAGAACAATATCCTCACAGAAGAACAAGCAGGTTTTAGACAAAGCTGATCTACTATTGATAATTGCTTTGTCTTGAACCATCTAATTGCCAAATATGCCTATAAGAGGAGACCCTTGTTTGCTGCTTTCATAGACCTTACAGCAGCATTTGATATGGTAAACAGATAAGTACTATGGAGTAAATTGACATCACTTAAAATAGAACCTAGACTCCTGGCTTTGATTAAAGCTCTTTACACAAGTACTTGTTTGAGGGTGCGGTATGGGGTTAATGGGGCTCTGACTAATAGGAGTCACACAAATAAAGGGATAAGGCAAGGGTGTATCCTGGCCCCATTATTATTTAGTTTATATATCAATGACTTGCCAGGGTTAATGAAGGATCTCATGGTACATATGCTGATGATCCTAAATACTTACTATAACAGCTTGCTTTATGCCGATGATATGATTTTATTATCATATTCACAAGTAGGATTACGTAGGCTATTAAGAAGATTTAGCTCTTACTGTCAGGATAACTCCCTAATCATTAGAAAAACTAAATCAAAAATAATGGTGTTTGGAAGACACCATCAGAGACATAAGTGGCAATTAGATGGTTAACCAATTGAACAGGTTAACACCTTTGTATATCTGGGCATAACTTTTTCCAAGACTGGATATTGGGCTTGCCATCATCAACGAAGTACATTTAGAGCAAAAGCCCGCCTGAATCTATTGCTTAAACTAAAGAACCAGTTACCCAGGGTCCTTAGCCCCATTAATTAAGGTATACTGTATAAAGCTAAGGTTACCACCATGCTCTTGTATGGAGCAGAAGTTTGGGGTCTCTACTCAACCACAGTCTTAGAACAAACACAGTCCCAGCATTTGAGATGTATTCTGGGTGTAGATCCAAGAACATCTGCTGCAGCAGTTAGAGCTGAATTGGGAATTCATACAATTCATGCTCTATTCAAAATTAGAGCTTATAACTACTGGTGCAAAGTCAATGAAATGGAGACTGATAGACTCCCCAAGTTATGTCTAATAGAGCAAATAAAATTATAATCACAAATCTCCTGGATCACCAAACTAACAAATTTTGTAAGAAGCTGTGGTCTTTCTGTCTCTTGCATAACAGGAGAACAATTCAAAAAAAGGGCTGCCCAAAGAATTAAGGATATAGAAGTACAAAATGATATAGTGATCCTTAGTAAGGTGGGTTACTTGAAATGGCTGAGTAAATACAAGCGTACTTTTCAAGTAGACAGCTATTTGAAGTTACAACTGCCAAAACATCTTAGGGAGATATTTACGCGAGCGAGATTCGAACAGCTTGACACAATGGTCAGATATGGAAGATTCCATTCTATATCTTACACCTCACTTTACATCTAAGAAGACAGAACTCTTGGAATATCTCTTCCAACAGGCATCTTTATTAAGAGAAAATGATTGCAAGCATACTAGACAGGATCTGGGGAATTCTCTCCCATCCTTCAATGTTTTAAGTGTTCCCAAGCAGCCTCCACCCCACAGTTCTTCCGGGCGACGATCACTCATCCTCTCTTTTCCCAGATCCCTGGCGTTCCCCCCCTTTTCCCTCACTGCCGGCAAAAGGGAGAGTTCAGAGAGAGAGAGAGTAGATGAAAGGTGATGGCCATATTGTTATGGTCAGTCCTCTTGATGAGAATCAACATCCAGTCACTTTGTAGTTTAATGAAGGAAGTGAGAGTCATAAAAAACTCCTTGCTTATCCTCCTCCCCTTTCGTAGTATGACATAATCCAGAGAGAGTAAGAAATGGGTTTTTTTTCAGAGTAGGTAGCTAGAAATGAAATATAATTGGATTCTGACACTTGGCTCACATACTATTTGATTGTTGCCTGTACAAGAGGGTGAGAAACAGGTACCTCGGTCTATATACCAAACAAAAGACTCATTGGGATTCCCACATCAAAACAACTTACCTTATCCGTGGCCAGAACTTGAAAATAATATTTAACGCAGCACAGTATTTAAACAAAATGGTTTGGTTGAGATCAGCATATGTGGGACTGATTGGGGTAGATTGCAAGGGTGACTCCTAGATATAATTTTATCATATTTTATCTATATTTTAAATTACTGTACTCTATTTTAATTTCATTTTAGACTATATTTTACTCCAATTTCATCTTAAGTCATATTTTACTCTAGTTCCATTTTAAACTGTATTTTATAAAATTTTATTTTAAATTGCTTTTTTCAGACTTTGGTAATGATTTGTTGCTGGAACTTTGCACTTTGATATGGCCCAAGGGCTAATCAATAAAGATGATTTATTATTATTATTATTATTATTATTATTATTATTTTAACCCTTTCTTTCTCTGCTTGCCATGGCCCTTAAATATTGCCGCCATGTTGCATTTCAGGGTTGAGAAAAATTATTAATGGCAATGGAATTACTTTTTTTCTAAGCTAAGCCTAATTGGAAGCGGGAGAGGAGATTGTTATTGAAGGAAAAAGAAAAAGAATGGGAAGAGAGAAGGATGAATGGAGGTAGAAAAAAATTAACTGATCTCTTAAACTGGGCAGAAAGACAGTCTCTTCAAATACCATGTTAGAACATGGCCAGTCATATAGGCATGCAGAGGGGATAGCTGTTCTTGATGTTTTTCCATTCCTTGACCTTCCACTGTGATGTGTGTGATATGGCATTAAGTATGGTATTTCTTGGGATTCTGTAACTGTATGGCTGTATATGGATTTAAAGGTGGAAGGAAAAAAAATGAGTCCATTATCGATAACCTCAGAAATAACACTTCATATAAGTAAGAAAGTTGCATTCCAGTTCTTTGTGTCATCTTTCCCTTTTTTTAGCAAACCCCCTTTCATTTTTTCTTTCATATTCCTCCATACATTCTTCTTTGATTCCTGGGCCAAAATGTATTCTTTCTTCCTCTCATTCTTTAGTCTTCCCATTAATGTTGGACTATGGAGATAGAATTAGAATAGAATAGAGCTGAAAGGGACATTGGAGGTCTTATAGTTCAGCCCCCTGCTCAAGCAAGAGAACTTATACCATTTCAGACAAGTGACTGTCCAGTCTCTTCTTAAAAATCTCCAGTGATGGAGCACCCACGAATTCTGAAGGCAAGCTGTTCCACTGGTTAATTGTCCTCACTGTTTCTCCTTAATTCCAGGTTGCTTCTCTCTTTGATCAATTTCCAACCATTGTTTTTTGTTTTACCCTCTGGTACTTTGGAGAATGGTTTGACCCCCTCTTATTTGTGGCAGCCCCTCAAATACTGGAATACTGCTATCATGTCACCCCTATTTCTTCTTTTCCTTAGACTAGCCAAATCCAAGTCCTGCAGCCGTTTTTTGTACGTTTTAGTCTCCAGGCCTTTGATCAATTTAGTTTCTCTTCTCTGAACTTTTTCCAAGATCTCAACATCTTTTTTGTAATATGGTGACCAAAATTGGTTGCAGTATTCCAGGTGTGGTCTCACTACGGTTTTATAAAGTGGTACTAATACTTCATGTGATCTTGATTTTATACCTCTGTTTATACGGCCCAGGATTGTATTAGCTTTTTTGGCTGCTGCTGCACACTGCTGGCTCATAGTCAAGTGATCATCCACTAGGACTCCAAGTTGCTGTTTTTGAGCCAGGTCTCGCCTAATCTGTACTTGTACCTTTAATTTTTCCTGCCTAAATGTAAAACTTTGCTTTTATTCACATTAAAACTCATTTTGTTGGATAGGGCCCATTGTTCAAGTTTGTCAAAACTTGGATCCTGAGCTTCTCTTCTGGGATGTTGGCTATTCCTGCCAGTTTGGTGTCATCTGCAAATTTGATGAGTTTCCCTTCTATTCCCTCATCTAAGTTGTTAATGAAGCTATTGAAGAGTACTGGACCTAAGATGGAGCCTTGTGGTACCCCACTGCTTACTTCTCTCCATATGGATGTAGTACCATTGAGGATTACTTGTTGAGTACAGTTTGTCAACCATGTGGTGGTGATGTTGTCTATCCCACTTTGTTCTACCTTACTAAGCAGCAGGTTGTGGTCTACTTTGTCAAATGCCTTACTAAAACCTAAGTACACTATGTCCCCAGTGTTTCACTGGTCTACTAATTTAGTCACTTTATCAAAGAATGAAATAAGATTGGTTTGGTATGATCTGTTTTTGACAAACTCGTGCTGGCTATTGATTATAACTTTATTTGCTTCTAGTTGCCCACTTCCATTCTTGATAATACTTCAAGGCAATGTAACACCCTCAACTGGGCTTTGGCAGTTTTGTTATGAAGCTAAAGAGTTCCTTGGTATGCCTGAAACAATGGGGTCTCACTCCAGTTAATAATCACATGGTATTCTTCTCTGCTTAATTATAATGGAATGGAGAAAGAAAGGGCTGTAATTATGGAGATATTCTGATTAGCCAAACTCATTCTTGTAATGTACATAAGCATGCTCACTTTTATGAACTTATACCAAAGAATATTTTAAAAAATGAATATCCTATAATATCCACAGTTAAGTATAAAGGAGCCACTTCACATATGTTTTCAGAGTAGTGAAACATGATCTTAGCATTATATCAACTCTCTAACGAAGGTTAGGGTTTTAAGGCTGACATACAAATCCAATGCCTGAATAGATACAATGCAATGAAATGTTTCATTTTTCTTTACAGACATTTGAGACATGTTGAGTTCATGGTTTTTGTGGGTACCTATATCTACTTATCAGTTTATTCCTGAAAGCTTTTATTTATTTCTCAGACATTTTGGTACCCCACTTCACAAAACAAGGCTTAGAGTGATTGAAGCTTTTATATTGTGAGGAAATGACACTAAAATCTTATCTGCAGGGTGTGAGAGATTCTTTTTGGTTCATATATCTTATATTACAGTCTAAATTTTTGTAATATCAAGATACACATCTATTTTCCACTTCTGCTTCTTGAGAGACAAAAAAGTAGGAAAATACTACATTGCAAACAGATAAAAAAACTCCAGATTTCATATGGAGTTAAACTCTGCAAAGTTTGACATTCTCTGATCTAGAGCTTTTCCTTTTTTGGGGGGGAGGGGATTTTTTCCTTATATTTTAAATCAGAATCCTCTCAGCAGTGTGTGACATTCATGTTTTATTCACTAGAACAAGAAAAAAATTTAAAAATAATATTCAAGATACCCTTAATTCTACATCCAGTTTGCTATAAGTAACTATCTCTTTTAATCTTTTAATCTTATAGCTTCTGCCAGTGGCTAACCAGAATAATAAAGATCAGAGATTCACCAAATTTAACACAGCTTTCAGTTGCAGACCTAATATCTAGCTATAACAGCTGGGTGCATGCCTGAAAGTTTGCTCTTCTATATTTTAAGATTTTAAAAAAGGAAATTTACAACTAGTAGCCAGTTCTACTCATTACTTAACTGTAGCTGATATACTATCAGAAACATTTGTGAGCTAAAAATATAAATTGAATTTCAGAAATTTGTCTGTGTTAAATATATGTGCCTTTGAGTCAGTCTTGACACCCAGCAACTGCTTAAACAACTCCTAGCATTTTTCTTAGCAAGATTTTTGGAATTTATTTGTCATTCCTAATCTGAGAGAGTGACAGGCCCAAACTCTTACTTCTCATGAGGAACAGTTTTGAAAGCATTTGTTATTTGTCAGCACAACCCACTTTTTCAGAGTTCTCCTGCAGCCCCAGCCCCAATTAGTCTATTAAAATAAAGTTCGTTGGAATTGCAAATATTTCTTATTCCTACTGTGCCATTATGTTGCATGCCAAATTATTTCCAGTTCCAACCAATTGATGACTAACACCTAATACACCCCATATTTATAAGCCAGGAAAAGGAGAATGGAATCAATGACTTCTACCATTCTACTAAGAAGTACCTCAAACTTGCAGAAAGAGAGGCTGCTTTTCACACCATACCACACATTCTTTGTCAAGTACTTAAATTAGAGCTATCATATTTTGATTCCAAAAATCTGATCCTTAGATGGTCACACACAAAAAATCATAGTTTTATATCTCTGGCCATTTAGTGCTTGTTCAGCATTTTGCAATCCAGATCCATCAGCCTAAGGAATAGAAAAAAAAATCCTATCTATCTATCTATCTATCTATCTATCTATCTATCTATCTATCTATCTATCTATCTATCTATCTTCTTATTTTCTTATTTATATTTCATGTTTCTAGATGGCCTTCAAGGATAATTTATAGTAGCCAATGGCTATAATCATTAGATGGCAGGAAAGATCTATAAACATCTAACTCTTTGCTTTCACCCTCCAGAGTTTTGCAGCTTAAATATTAGTAACAAGACAATAAAAAGTAATAGGTTGTTTCCCACATAGCAGTATGTGGGAGATTTCTGCTGCTTGCACTGTGGCTGCTAACCACAGAGCCAAGACATGCTCCTAGAAACTGGGATATTTTTCTGATATTTGGGGTGGTTGCCTAGCGCCTGGAATATCCCCCAGAACTGGGATACTCTGGTCCCTATAGAATGGTGTGTGTGTGTGTGTTTCAAAATGAAATTATTATGTTATACATATTAGGATCCTACAGGAGCCTCTCTTTTTTTGCAGTGGAAACTGTTTTATTCAGAAGGGAATTAAAACAGTTAATAACATTAATATGTGACAATGTAGAAGAAAATTCTATGTGTGTGTATAAAATTCATACATAAAAGTAAATTAAAATAATTATTACATTATTAAATTCTTTCCAGCCCAAAGGTATGACTAAATTATCTTTTTTTCCCCTTGTTAATGTTCTTTCTCTTTACTATGCATGCAAATAGTCTTCAGTTAACAGTGGTAACTGGGATGGAATTTCCATCACTAAGCAATGTGGTCATATAGTGAGATGAGCTATAACCATGCCACTTAGCAACAACCATTTCAACAATCCCCAGTTACTGTATTTATGCGAGGACAATGCAGGTTGTTAAGCAAGGACCTCATAGTGTATGAATGTGACTTTCAATTTCCTACTTACTATCCCATAGATTTTTCTTGTGGGAAACCAGCAGGGAAGGTTGCAAATCATGATCACAAGACTGTGGGATGTTGTGACAGTCAGAAATCTGGGTTGGTTGCTGAGCACCTGGATTGTACCAGTGACCATAAGGGTACTGGTTGGCTAGAACTGCCACTCATTCAACACCATTGCAAATTTAAATGGTCACTGAACAATTGGTCATTAAGTGATGATCATCTGTATTCTTGTAAACGTTTGTTATACTTTTCCCTCACGTGTTGTGTATGTTTGTGTGAACCAGGACATGTTTTTTAAAATTATTTTACTACATTATAGAATACAAATAGTAGCCAAGTACTGTTCTGATTAGTATTTATTCCACTGAAAGCACTTATATGCCTATCTCACACATACTACTATATACATAACTCCTTGTCACTGTGTAAGAAATTTTATGAACTGGAATAGCCATAGCAACAAACCAGCCAATGAGAACTGTTTTTGATTAAGACACAGTATTGGCTGTTTGAGGTATGTGATCCAGCCTAGGTCTGGATGTGTCTTAGTCTTCTCTGTGTTGTTTTTTCTGATCTCCAAGCTAAGAGTTGTTGATGTTCTCCAGAACTGGATTAAACTGTATGTATCATGTTTATATATATTTTATAGATAAAGTTTTTCTAAACTATGCCTCCTGCTCACGTTGAATGTGTGCTTATTTGGGGGGCTTATTTTTGCACTGGAAAGCTGTAAAACTCTAACAGGTTATGGGCCCAGATCCCAGCCAGTCCTTGCACACTGTTCAGACTGAAGAAAAAGATTGAACCTCATCATGGAGGTGTAAAAAATCAGATGAGGGACTGCCTGAATTAAGAAAGAAAAAGGCTGCTCAACTGAAGGCTTGCAGGATGGCTGATTTAAAGGAGAGCTCTCTGTCTCGATTGGGACAAAAGAATTACCGGTATCTTATTTGGACTGCAAAAATGGAATGCTTTCTGAAGGCTAAGGAGCTCTGGGATATTGTGATTAATCCACCCCAGAGGCAATTAGCAGCTGCAGATCAACGAGGCATGATAAGGCACTGGCTTACATCACCTTAAGTGTGGAAGATGCACAATTCTTAAATGTAGCTGACTTAAAAACTGCAAAAAGTGTGGTTGAAGCTGAAAAGTGTCCATGTGAGTGAGTCAGCATGCAATATAGTGCAATTATCGAGGCAATTGTACAGAGCCCAGCTGCTGCCACAAAAAAGCATAGAAGAGCATTTGTTCCATATGCAGAAACTGTTTGTTGAATTAGAACAGTGAGGAATGCAGATTCCTGTATTTCAGAAGGTGTTGTTTGTACTAAATAGTCTTAATGAAACATGGGCCATTGTTTCAGCCGCTTTTGAATGCAGACCAGAACAGGAATTAAGTATGGAAGGACTTAAAGCCTGTTTGATTTCTGAGGAACAGAAACACCATTTTAGAAGAAGCCACAAGGAGAAATTCCTGAGGTGGGGGTCCAAGGAGCAAAGAGAGCAAAGCAGCAGACCAGCTGTCTGCAGAGATCATTATATCTCAGCAGAGAATTCCCAAGAGGAAAGAACAGGAGAAAAAGAAATGCTTCATTTGTGGAGCTGAAACTCATTTCAAGAAACACTGTTTACAAGGAAGAACAACAGAAAATGGACAAGCTGCTGTTGCAAAAGTTAGCTATTGTAATAGCAGAGACAAATGGTTAATAGATAGTGGGGCTAGTCAAACAATTGTTAATAATTCTAAGTTGTTTTCCAGGTTGGATTCAACTGGAGGAGATGCAGTGGCCTTAGCAAATGGCCAGAAGGCAAAAGTCATGGGGAAAGGCAGTGTGCTGATTTCATATCTGGAGAAAAGGTTTAATAATGTATTATGTATGCCTGAAATGGAGCATAATTTACTGAGTGTCTCCAGTCTTGACAAACAAAGGTTTGAGACCACATTTGTAAATGGGAAATGTCTCATAAAAAGAAATGGGAATGTATGTGCACAAGACATAAAACAGGACAATCTTTATGTGTTACAGGCACAAAAGGTTCAGTGTGCCCAAACATTTGGTAATGTGGCACAGCATGATTCATGTTTTCATCTCTTGCACAGAAAGCTTGGCCATGCCAGCTTCAGAGTGTTGCACAGGATGCCAGAGTTTGCAGAGGGATTAACCTTGAAAGGGTGTAAGGCAGAGGTTCTCAACCTTGGCAACTTTAAGACTTGTGGACTTCAACTTGCAGAATTCCTCTGCTGGCTGAGGAATTCTGGGAGTTGAAGTCCACAAGTCTTAAAGTTGCCAAGGTTGAGAACCCCTGGTGTAAGGCATACTTAGACTGTGCAATATGTAAATCATCAAAATGCAAGGTGTTCCCAGTGTGGGAAGTCAGCCCCCCCAGAGAAGGTGTTACAAAAGTGTGTCCGTGGCGTCCCGGCAACCATGATTAATGACAGAGACCTGAGTTTCTGTCGGGATGGAAGGCCCCGGCAGAAGCCAGGCATCCACTTTTATTACACATCAAAGGTCTCTACCCACAAATTGTCACCCTACTGATTTACAGCCAATTACATTACACAGATAGTTAAAACATACACTTTGAAAGCATGACGTATTTTTCAAGAAACGAAACTTTTCCCTGCTTTCTCCTCCACCCCCCTAGTACAGCTATCAGCTGACAGCCTGTAAGGGGGGGAAAAGGGAAGCCCATCCAGGCAGAGAAGGATTTCTTAAAGGAGAAATGGACATTTATCACAACATCTCATCCTTTTTTGTTTTTGTTTAGAAGCAAAGGCTTTCAGTCCATGTATTTGATTTCATCCAACTGAGGTGGCTGTTTATCCATTGGCATCTGCTCGAATCCTTGTTGACTAATGTTCACTTGTGGAGACAATTTTTTCTTTGGTATAAAAGATTTCATCATAGTAAAAATATCAGGCAAACATTGTATATAAAAGCATCCACAATGGAATAATATAACAATACAAAATAATACTTATCAAATTTTTTAACCATTGAAAATTTTTGGTAACCAAAACCAGAATGCATTCCAAATATCCCCAATGCTTATGATCTCTGGATATTGGTGGAGGGATTTGTCCTTGTTCTTCATTAAGCATTTCAACGGCCATCACTGTCATTGGCTGCAGTCCAATTCCGTGCACCATTAAAATAGCTACAAACCCAATACACTCGCATTGTACTCTCCATCATCACATTGTTCATACACTTTGTTATTACTTTGATCACAATGATCAGGCATATTAAAGGTGATATTACAAGAGAGATATATACTTAAAAGAATAATTTCCTTAGAAAAATTAAAACACACTAATACAAAATCTACATAATAAAACCTAAGTGGCAGCGTATAATGTCCTGCCTCATTAATATGTACAAAACTTTCGCTAGCTCCAGTGTTGTTCAAAGGAAGTCCAACTAAAGAAAGTCCTTGACTGGCATCCGATGGTGACATCATACACATCCAGCAGTCAGTATGGTTTGATAAGGCACTAACTTTTTATTGTCCTTCCAAAATTATTGTCCATCCACTTTGGGCTCACTAGAGTCTTTGCAATCTTTTGGCTGTACACTGTAAGGGCGAATATTGCGGCCAGGAACCCATATCGTATTACCTTCATGTTGCACCGCAGCATATCCATGACCCCAGGTAATAAGTTCAGCTGGTCCTTTCCATTGGGGGTCTGGTAGTTTACAATACCAAACTAGCGGTCGAACCGTGGTTGCTGCATCTGGAAGGGGAGAAAAATGCCTGCTCGCAGCTGTATTAGGTGGTGTGCCAGTAAGATTTAAGAAATTGAGAGTATATAAAGCCAAATTAAGATGATTTTGCACTCCAGATAGTCCGGGGGTATTTTCCCCATTTTTTTGTTTTTAATTTGTCAAGCATGTGTTTAAGAGTAGAATTGGCCCGTTCCACTACTGTTTGCCCCTGTGAATTGTAAGGAATGCCGAATTTATAAATAATGTCCCACCGATTGCAGAACTGAGCAAAGCCATGACTACAATATGCGGATCCATTATCAGTTTTTAATTCTTTAGGAGTACCCAGAGTGCTAAAAGTTCGAATACAATGATTGATGACATGTTTAGTTGCCTCTCCATGCTGTGGAGTAGCAAGGATGAACCCAGAATATGTATCAATAGTCACATGTATATATTTCCATGGACTAAAAGATGCATATTGGGTAACGTCCATTTGCCAAATTTGACATGCCTCAAGTCCACGGGGATTCACATCCATTGGAATAGACAGTCCTTGTTGTGAACAACTGGGGCGCTGTTGAATGATAGCTGTTGCCCCCCGGGGGTTATGCCAAATTGTTTAGCCAAATCCTTGGCGTTTTGATGAAAATAGTCATGACTATCCCAGGGAGTAAGTTGTTGCATAGTCATAATGTGTGTGTTGCCATATCCGCCTGGGAATTCCCTTCACTGAGAATTCCTGGAAAATTTTGATGACTCCGGATATGTGCAATAAAATAAGGACAATATCTTGTCTCAATAAATTTTTGCAATGTCAAAAATAGTGTCAACAAAGTCTCATCCAAACTAGGAGAGATATAAGCAAAAGGTAAATTTTTTATGGCCAAAAATCATGGATCAGCTGGAGAATGACAAAAAAAAAAACTGACTAGGCCAATCACCAATCAATAATTGCAAATTATTTTGAATCAAAGTTTCCCACAATTTTAAGGAAAATGGGATAAAAATAATTGCAAATTCAATTTCAAAAATCTGGCGCCATCGTGTGGCCACGATGTGTAATTTCAGCCAAAGTCATAGCTGGAGTGAAAACAATTTCTTGTAGGCTTATTAGATTGAGTAATTGCCACTGTGGGTGGTCGATCAAAAATCACATTCAAATGCACAGGGTGATTGTCAACACACCGATCAGTCCACTGGGTGTTGAGGGCTGTTTGGACTTTCTCAACGACCAATAGCTGGTCGGAGGTCAATGTCACAACGTCTGTGGGATTTTTGAGGCCTTTTAATGCCATAAATAAGGGAGAAAGAGTCGAGGTAGAAAGACCTATATATGGCCTTAACCAATTAATATTTCCTAAATATTGTTGTAGTTGAACCAATGTAGGTGCAAGTATCTTTTGACCAGTGCCAATTAAGGGTTGCAAAACTCTTTTGCAGTCTGCATTAGCATTTTCAACAGCCAATTTCATCAAAATCTCTTTTGTAGCTAATTCATTAGCAATTTCTTTATCAATACTATCTTTTAGTCTATTTATAAATTCATCATCGGGCTCAGTAGTTCCCTGTATAAGTTGAGTAAAACTTTTCCCAAATTTTCCACTTTCATCTACTACCTTTAAAGCAGCAAAAACAGCATGTAGAATTACACCATGTATAGCTGCATCTGGAATAGCATCTCGCTGTTGTTCAACAGCAGTGAACTGTCCAGAGCCATAAATTTGGTCTGGCACTAATTGAGCAGTGCCTCTCTGAATAGCTTGAATACGATACTGGGAGTCCCAAACTGCATACTGTGCAGGTGTTAAAATCATTTGCATTAATGCCTTCCAATCTGCTGGAATCATTTTGTGAGCCAATCCTAATGCTTCAATAAGCCCCATGCAATACTTGCTCTTTAATCCATAATCTAACACAGCCTGTTTAATGTCCCTTAAGGTTCTTAATTGAAGCGGTTTCCATTCTCTTACTGGGTTCATTTGTGCATCCATACCTATAGTCACTGGGTATAAACTTGCCATTTCCTCAGCGTTCAATTCTCCTATTTCATAATCATTCTGTAACATTTCCTGAATAAAATTACTTGTTTTGGTCAGAGCTGGAGGATCACACAACTCAACATTGCTAGGAAAAACCTTGCTGTGATTTTTAATTGTTACTGGAGTTTCACTGGCAGGGGGAAGAAGTTGAACTTCATTATAATTCAATGGATTCAGCAATATTTTTAGTAGGAGCTGCTCCTGTGTCTCCAAAGCTTTTAACACTACTCTGCAAGATGTTAAAATAGAAACGGGGCCCCTAGAATTTGCATGTAAAAACTCCCCCACTTTTTTCGAGGTTTCAACTTTAAGGCAGCCTGCCTCTGGGTAGAAAGGAATGTGTTTCCAAATAAATTCAAGGAGAGATCTTAAATCTCCTGATGTCAGCTTCTTCGCAGTAAAATAAACATAATTCTTCCTGGTTATCTCTGTAAGTTCACCCAAATGTGTTTCTTGCACCTTTGAGAGATCTCCCCCCATAACTTACGTGAGATCAGTCCTCGTCCAGCGATGAACTGATGAAGCGCGCTTGGCCACGTCCGGGCGGTAAGTATGAGGGTCCAGGGACGTATAACCTCTCAGGGTTATCATGTCAGGGTCACCACTTGTTGCGAAAGTGTGTCTGTGGCGTCCCGGCAACCATGATTAATGACAGAGACCTGAGTTTCTGTCGGGATGGAAGGCCCCGGCAGAAGCCAGGCATCCACTTTTATTACACATCAAAGGTCTCTACCCACAAATTGTCACCCTACTGATTTACAGCCAATTACATTACACAGATAGTTAAAACATACACTTTGAAAGCATGACGTATTTTTCAAGAAACGAAACTTTTCCCTGCTTTCTCCTCCACCCCCCTAGTACAGCTATCAGCTGACAGCCTGTAAGGGGGGGGGAAAGGGAAGCCCATCCAGGCAGAGAAGGATTTCTTAAAGGAGAAATGGACATTTATCACAACAAGAAGGAAATATTAAAAGGGCAGAATACATTTCCCTAAAGGATTTTAAAAGCAGAAACCAACCCTGCCCCCAAGTCTCTGTCCCAAGCAGAAACCAAGTCTGCAGAAATGCAGATAATCTTGTCAGAAAGACTGGAATTAGGAAGCTGGGATTAGGAAGAAAGATCTCTAGAGTCAACACCAAAAAAGCCTGGCACTGTGTATAAACTGAACAAAGCCATTTATGGGCTGAAGCAATCAGCCAGAAACTGGAACATCTGTTTAGATGTGGCATTGAAGGGTCTTGGGTTCAAGAGTTGTAAGGCTGATGGTTGCATATATACTGCAAGGTTCCACGGTGGGGATTGCCAATTATTACCATTTGTAGATTATCTTTGCTTCATTGCAAAGGATCTGCCACAGGTAAAGGAATTTGCTAATCAATTGGAGAAATAGTTTGAGTTGAAAAGTGTGGGTGAAATACAAAACTATCTTGGTGTAGACGTACAAAAAAACTGAGAAAGATGGCTACGTTCTCAGTCAAAGAAGGAAAATTGAACAACTGTTGGAGAGATACAACATGAAGGATTGTAATTCTGCTCCAACACCTGTGAGCATAGATTTTCACAACACTTTAGGCGAGGACAAAAGTGAAGTCAGCAATAGGAAGCCTGTGTCAGAACCCATATCTATCATATTATATACTTCCCTGTCTCTCTTTCTCTCGCCTCCTGATTCCATTCTCTTCTCTCTCTGGGTTCTGCCATACTCCTAGAGGGGAGGGGGGACGGAATGTGGGTTTATTGCCTTAGCTTCCTCTACTGATACAATGTAGCATTTTGCTTCCCTGCCTCCTTTCCCTATTTCTACAGTGTAACATTTCACCTTAGCTTTATTGCTGCAATGTAACACTTTTGCGCTCCTGCACTGTATCTCTCTCTGAACTTTCTTCTCCCTAACCTGTCAGCTAGGAAAATTTGTGATAAACTTGAAAGTTTTGTCTAGTATGATATTTTTGTTTCATACAATATCTGCTTTGAAAACTGATGTACCATTTAAACAATGGCAAAAAGTTACAAGATGCAAAGAGGAGAATTGGATTTACCACATTTGAAATGGTATTTTGCAGCTTGTTGTTTGGTCTTGTTGAGAAACAAGAGACTAAAATTTTAGAATTAGGTCATGACCTGAAATTTGAATGGCATGGATACATTGTATAATACAGTTAAAATTAATGTGGATTTTAAAAATCATTTTATGAGGAATGTCATATTGAGATTATGGAATATATGTAAACCAAATTGCACCAAAAAACACTTCTATGGACCTCAGCACAAGAAGCATTACACAGAAGAGAAATAGTAGGCAAAGAAAAATGGTTGATGTACTAGGAGAACTATCAAGGTGAATTCAAAACTAAATCAAGAGAACAACTAAGGACAGAAATATACTGTTTTTTTCCATTTACAGCTCTTAGAAAGACTAAAAATGAACAAAAAAACTTATGGTATAGAGCAAAGTAACTCAGAATTTGAAATACAATTCTATATTGATAATACACATGTAATTGCTAAAATGTACAACCCTTTGCTGAAATTTGAGACAAAGGAAGAACCAGTTGAAGAATATATGATTAAATGAGCTAAGAATTTTGGTTATAATATACGGGTGGATAAATGGGGAAATACGTGGTTGAAAGAGTTGAAATTTATATTGTATTATGATCTCAAAAAGAACTGTTATGAAATGATGTATCATTAGTACATGATGCCAGAGAAATTACCTAGAATGTATAAAGGCATTTAAAATGCATGTTGAAATGCAAACAACGTGAAGGGACATTTTATCATCTTTGATGGACATGTAAAAAAGATTTAAAAAATCAACTCAAATAAATATTTATTGATATAAAAGATTTTAAAAATATTCAGGTGAAATCAGAACTTTTGCTTTAAGGATTGATGGATACACTATTAGAAAAGATTCATGGAAGATAATTTCAATATGTGATTTACACATATTACAAGGCAAGATTATTAAAGGAACAAAAATGGAAAGATTTGGCACCACCCATCATAGAGGAATGGTTGGTGAAATTGATGGATCTTACTGAAATTGATAAACTGA
This sequence comes from Bothrops alternatus, assembly GCA_034064705.1. Lineage (NCBI taxonomy): Eukaryota > Metazoa > Chordata > Lepidosauria > Squamata > Viperidae > Bothrops > Bothrops alternatus. Next base: position 1,629,794 of record JARGCV010000091.1, on the reverse strand, counting down.
CTTCTTTGAGAAAAAATATAATACAGGCAGTCCTCAACTTAAGACCACAATCTGACCCAAAATTTTTGTTGTTAAACAAGACAGTTGTTTTTGCCACAGTTGTTAAGTAAATACTAGAATTGTTAAGTTACTAACCCAGTTGTTAAATTAATCTGGCTTTCCCATTGACTTTGCCTGTTAAAAGTTCACAAAAGGTGAGCACATTACCCCGGAACATTGTAACCATCATAAATATGAGCATCCAAATTCTGATCATGTGACCATGGGGTTGCTGCAATGGTTGTAACTGTAAAAATAGTCATAAGTCACTTTTTTTCAGTGCTGTTATAACTTTAAATGGTCATTGAACAAATTATTGTAAGTTGAGGACTATCTGTATCTACATTTATGGTTACTGGAAGCCTTTTATGGGCTTTCTGCATAACAATTAAAAAAATAAAATTTTAATTTATGGTTTTGATATTAGACAGGATAGAAAAAAGTAATATGAGGAGTTAAAATATATTTGTATCTTTAACTGCTGTGAAGAATATTGGAAGCACTTCATTATATTTTTTCTTTTCTATTTTTTAAACCATCTTTTCTTGCACTTTTTGCTTTTTCTTTGTTTTTATCTTCTTGTTTAAAAGTTTTAATAAAAATTATACTAAAAAAGGCTGCTTCCTAAGTTGCACTATATTGATCTTTGCATTAGAGAGACATGCCAGCCATATTCCTGAGAGTTCTTTTAGATATAGATCTATAGTAGAAGGGAGATTCTGACTGGTCCATCTTCCCCCTTGCGTGCTGCAGATCTGTGCATGCCTAGGAGGAACATAGAGAGAAGAGCTATATAAACTGCAACAATATTTTTCTAGTTGTGTGAATTCTGTCTCCATCTTTTTTTATTTAGTGACCCATAGAGTTTTCTAATACAATACATGAGGCACTAAATAAAAAAAAATATGGTTTACTTACCCATCGTTCATTGAGTAATCTATAATTGATTGGGTTCACATAACATGCTGTATTAAGCAAAACCAAACAAATCATATTGTGGTTAAGTGTGAATCCAGTTCCCTCACTGTTCTGCTAATAAAAAGCCAGTACAGATATTACCTCCATCCTGCAGTTATATATAGTAGAACAAGTCTTATAGGGACTAATCAGGAGCATAAACTAAAACTTCAGAAGGGCACTAATTCTGGAGAAAGACAGAACTTCTTACATCACACAGTTGGAAAGGACCACATGAAGTTAAATTAAATAACCTCTGAGTTCCATTATTCTCATTCTTATTTCACAAGCAAACATGTGTAGGGAGCCAGGCCATCACATTCTCATAATCTGTTTATTTATTTGGGCACGGCATGTTAGGGAACAAAGCCCATAGAGTGAAGAGTTGTAATAATGTTCAAAATGTTGCATTGGTAGTGTTCTATCCCAGCCTATTGCCGTCGTCGTTAAACGCACAAGGACCAAACCCCTGCTGATACAATAGGCTGGAGACTTTAAAACAAAACAAACCCCTTTTAATATGGGTGACAAACCTGTCAAATAGTCCAAAACACAAACAGCAAAACTCAAGTCCAAAGGAAGAAAATAGTCCCCAAGAAAACATGATGCAAACAGCAGAGAAGTCACAAGCAAGACGAACAGACCAGGATGCCAAGAAGCACTTTGCAAACGGTTGCCTTCAGCAACCAGCACCGCCCACACCTCCTCCATTTATTCAGCAGTCCCAAGGTGTTGCCTCTCATTGCCTTCTCCTTTTACTCTGGAGTTGCCATATTGACTGCTGCTGATTTACTCTCACTAATTGACGATGTGTGCGAGCATCAATTAGCAAGTCCATCAGGTGTGAGTCCTCCGAGTCTGACTCATTCTCCTCACACAGCTGAGCTTCATCAGGAACACGACTGGAGGGCCCAGGCTCTGAATCAAACCGTAAGTTCTGTAATTCATCTGAGCCTCCATCTGCCCCTGATGGCCCTTCAAATGCCTCCTCCTCCTCAGATTCTTCCGACTCAGCTGTTGCGAGCATAGGCTGGCATGGAATCACAACAGGTGGGACCAGCTTTGCCAGTAGGTGGTGCTTTCTGCATGGTGTTTCTGCATTTCCTCTAATTTTCTCCTCCTGATGTTTCTAAAAGAAGGCGACAGTTTAAAAATTACAGAAACACACTGCTCATTTTTAAAATTGAGTTGGATTTTAATTTCATTTTTTATCAGTGGCAAGTAGTTCATTCTCAGGCAAATTAATTATTCTCTCAAACTTTAGATTGACCAGAACCCTGTTGGCCTTTAGGAAGGCTCTGAAGATATGGCTGTGTCACCAAGTTTGGGTGTAAGGACCAGCCCCAGTTAGTTCTCTCAGGAAAGCATGACTTTTTTTAATACAAATTTTTTATTAGTTTTCCAGTTTTACAATTGAGTATTTGGAAAGCAACATGGTGATTGGGTTAGTCAATAATTCAATAACAACATCTTTAATTCATATTTCAGATTGCATCATCTAACATTCCTTCTCTATTTGCTATATCGTAATTAAGCTAGTAAATTTCTAATTATATCAAACTCAGTTAAAACACTTATCAATATGTTTGCTTATACGTATCCATGTCCTGTTTTTAAGTTTTACCCAATTTTAATATTTAATTGCAATATTCCAAGTTAACCTTTAATATCCATAATATTTAATTTTCGGGTAGCCCAAATTTCCTTTATTTCACTACATAAAATTTATACTATCTAAATTACACATATTACTTACGTAAATATATTCTTATTTTATTTCATAAACATTTTTTATTTCTCATCCTAGTACATCATCACAACATTGGAGTATCCTTTATTATCTCAGATCTATAATCTGCGTTATCTGGGCTAAACAATAATTCAAAGCTGTTTCCTGATAAATAATTTTCATTTCCCTTATAAATCTAAGTTCCTGTTTGCGATTGCGGCGCTGACAGACGTGAGTGACGATTGCTCTCTCCGCTGTCCGGTTTTCTCCCGCCAGGGGACCCTGAAAAGGGTCAAAAGTTGCCCTGAAGGGGTGACGAGCATGAAGAGAATCTCTGAGTGATCGTGGAAGGGCAGCAGCCCTCCCGATTGATCCCAGGCAGCTCTTTAGACTGATGGGGAAAATATCGGCCATTAACATGACCCATTATTAAGCCGCTGCCAGCCAAGGCCAAAATCACAAGCACTTTTGAAAGCACCATGGAGATGTTACCTTCTTTGTATCCCAACTATTTTCCTGTAAAAATCCTCTTGAAATTTCTTCCCCCTCTGAGGAGAGAGGGATGGGGACGTCTTTCCCCCACCCTCTAAAACGGCAGCATCTGACTTCTTAGGGGAAATAAAGCCCTGAAAAGAATAACTAAATAATTGGATTTGCTTCTTTTTGATATTTTGGGACCCCAAAAGTTCCTATTCTTATGGGGACTTGCTACTGCATCTAATCATAAAAAAGTTGAAAAAGAACTTAAATTGGATAAAAACTTAGCCTGGGATTTGAAAAAGATTTTAAATGCTATCGATGACATCTTGTGGTGAAAGTTGGTACAGCAAGTGAATATTCCTGACAAAGAGGCCTGCTTATAGCCCTGATCTGTCCTTGGTATTATCTAAAAGAGATTAAAAACTGAGAGAACAGCTGGGTGATGAAACTGCTTTTTACTGTGAAGGTGAATACTTACTGACTTTTGCTTAATAAATAGCCTACACTAAAGGATCATCTGTAACCATGCCAGGAATGGAGGAGGACCAGCAACAAATCTCAGCTAACTATAAACTTATACTTGAAAAAATTATTGAAGCTACTGAGATAATTAAATCTAGACTGAAAGACAAAGGCGCCAGCTTAAATCTACAAAGCAAAACCCTGATTGCAACTAAGGAATTTACAATCCAAAAAACAGCAGAAGTGGAAGAAATTAACACCAAGACAGAGGACTTTAAAGATCAACAAGTACAGTCTATCGATAACTTAGACAATCAAACAAACTACAAAATTGGACATGATTTACTACTTAAACCAGATGAAACCTGAGGAAGAAGACCAGATCGAATGGAAGACAAATATATTAGAGCAAATACGGGGATCTGTGCCACCAGGGCGACAGCCTAATGATTATAAATGAGCCAGTTTCTCTAGAAAATTGACAATTAGATGGTCTCCTTTAGTTCAAGTAACATGTGCAAGAATGAAGGGAGATCTATCTGTTGATCTAAAAGCATTGGTATGGAAGCCTGGTTGGCATAAAAAGAAACCTAGAGTTAGATTTAAAAAATGGGGTCTTCTGATTTATTAGAAAGGATCCTAAATTCTCAATTAATGGGCTAAAGGGAGACTTTGAGATGAAGGGAATTTTGATTATTAACTTTAAATATTGTTGGAAAATAATAAAAAAAACAAGGGATTATTTGGCTTACTATTGAAGAAAGCATGACTCTTGACACCATTTTTACTGAGGAACAATGGTTGCAGTAAGGTCAGGTGGAATTTAACGTTCCTGCACAAAGCATCAAGCTTTTTAAAACCCAAGCGCCCTGACCAGTCCACCGGCAGCCAATACAGTGCTGCAAGGTTGCTTTGAGACCATTGAGGCACAGGACAGATACCGGGTCATCCTCAGGGCTCAGCAACCTTGGAGTCAGGCTGGAACCAGCTGGGAGGGAGTCCATCCTGTCTCTGAAGATGATCCCCCTCCCTAATTCCCATGCAGTTACAGCAAAAGCAAAAGCATGCAAAGAATGCTCCCTCGGAACCTCCTACTCCCCACTCCAACAGAATGGCAGAATGGCCAAAAGGGAACCTGACATGCTGCTACCCAAAAGAGAGGGATTAAACCTGTGGAACACAATATAACCAAACTGAGAGAAATACAAAATTAAGACACTCATTTAGATTTGTCAGGATATTGATTGTGAAAGTGTTCCACTTAATCTAGGGGCTCTAACTTGCCAATGATTTTGACCCATTCATTCTGACCTGTGGGGAAATCTTTCTATGCCACTAAATATTAGAGATTTTCCTATGCATATGGGAATCCAAAATCTCCTTCACTTCAAAATGTTGTCGCCACTCTATCATTAACGGTTCAGGTACAGGGAGAGGAACTGGTCTAATGGGTGATGAAATCTCAATTTTAATAAACTGCAGGAAAGACCAGATGAACCCAGCAGAGGGACTCTGGCAAGTCTAATTCCACAGTGACAAGATTAACAATGTTTTGGCTCAATTCTTTTCTTGTCAGCTTGTGCTTTATAGGCATCATGAGCCTCTGCAAGAGCCTTTCATATTATAGGCCAGATATTTTGTAGTTGGGAGACCCATTCCTTTCAAAACAGCACCACAGGTTCATTGATGGGGAGTTCAGACATGGGTTTGAAGTCTTGATCAGTAGCCACCCGGAAAGAAGTGAAAACTAGTGCTGCTGTTGATAATTAATGAAACATTTGAGATATTGTTCCACTACTGAATTAGCTCATTCACACACCCCATTTGTTTGGGGGGGATGACTGGAACTGAGTCTTTGGTCAATGCCCAGTAGATCCATGAAGGCCCACCCCATTTGGGGTCGCACGACGATTTCGCGGGGGTCGCCGGACACCACGGGCCGCCATTTTTTTTGTTTTTTTAATTTTTTTTTATTTTTTTTTATTTTTTTGGCGTGCGCACCGCACATGCGCAGATCCGCCCGTCGTGCCGGAAAAAAAATAAAAAAAAAATAATAAAATTTTTTAAAAAAATTTAAAAAAATAAAAAAATGGCGGCCGCGACGGGAGGATCCGCGCATGCGCGGTGCATGCGACGGGCGATCCGCGCATGCGCAGATCCACCCGTCACGCCGAAAAAAAATAAAAAAAATGTTAAAAAATAAAAAAAATTAAAAAAACCAAAATGGCGGCCATGATGGGTGGATCCGCGCATGCACGGTGTGCGCGACGGGCCGATCCACACATGCGCAGATCCGCCCATCGCGGCCACCATTTTGTTTTTTTTATTTTTGATTTTTTTAATTTTTTTTTAAAAAAAAAAATTTTTTGTGCGCGCATGCGCGCGCGCACACACACCCGGGTCAGGGTTGCGGTGCGCATGGGCGGGGCAAGTGGGGTCTCAAACTGAGAAAGGTTGAGAACCACTGCTCTAGGAGATATGGGACAACTCAATACCTAGTAGCATGGAAACACCTCCCTGCCTCACAAAACGACTGGGTCCATAAACATCATGTCAGAGCCCCAAAGCTATTAAAGAAGTTTCATACAGAGTATCCTAACAAGCCAGACTAACTTTTGTACCTGTTTTGTTTTCTTTACAAGTGGATCTCTCTTATTTTTAAGGGGGCCATTGCCTTTCATCCTACTCTCTCTGAAGTTCTCCCCTTTGCCAGCAGTGAGGGAAAAGTGTGGGGGGGAATGCAATGCCTGGGATCTGGGAAAAGAGAGAATGAATGATCATGCCGACGGAGCAGACTGACGTATTGAATCACCCGGAAGAATTGTGGGGTGGGGGCTGCTTGGGAACACATTAAAACATTGAATGAGGAGAGGATCCCCAGATCCTATCTAGCATGCCTGCAATCAGTTTCTCTTAAGAAAGATTCCTGTTGGAAGAGACATTCAAAGAGTTCTGTCTTCTTAAGATGTAAATTGAGGTGGGCCCTTACAGAGACACTTGGAATATCACCTGTATTTTAATCCCATGAAAACTAATACTCAGTGTTTTCATTGTAGGTGGGTTTTGGCTATTTATTTTGCCACTTTATACAAAACCTGCACCTTATAAGAACAATATCAGTTTCTATTGATAAGTATTCCAAACTATCAAATAGCATGTAAAAAAAGATTTTCATATTGCTGCCTTCTTTTCTTAAAGAATGCATTAAGATCTTTTCTCAAAATCAAGATATTTGGACTCCTAGAGTAAGAAATGTCATTATCCAATCTCATAAAGTAACAACTTTGTCTGAGTACATATACAATATTTTAATTCTATTTCTGACTGCTTTTCTGTTAATTTCTTAAGGCCACAGATATAAAAGCAAGCTGAGACTTTTTCCTTTATTGTTGAGCACAACAGGATCTATTTGATGTGGCAGAGTTTCCTATCAACAAGTGTGAAATGTGTCACCAAACCACAAGCCTTCTTGCTTCCTTTGTTGCTGCACTGTCTATGATTTCATTTCTGAAAGTTATGAGACATATTTTCTATAAAGGGAGTTACAGGACTCCCACGACTGATTAAAATCAGGAAGCATCTGCTCAGAGCCAGAGCTGTAACACCAAGAGTTTTTTGTGTGTCCAATTGTTTAGAGGGCTTTGGCCTTGATACTTTCTTACAGAAATAAAGGACCAAAATAAATTGTGATGGTGGTTGTACAATTAGCAATGATGTGAATATAGCTGTGAAATGGTGTGAAATATTTATAAAATGGTGTGAAATGGCTACAGGTAAGTCTCTCACCCAGATGAAACCTGGAGCAGGAGCAGGTGAAATCATGGCTCCCACTTTCTCCTAACTGTGGCTGGATGCAAACTGACCTATTGTGCTTGCAATTTAAAGAATCATTCAGGCAATTGGTAATTGTGTGAATGGAATCAGGCCTAGCAGATCTTAAGGTCTACTTCAGAGATTATGCATGAGGATGGTAGCAAAGGAAAGAACGTGTGAGGAGATAGGGGCAGTTGTCTGCTATTTCTTCTTCATCCTTCTTCTCAAGATATTCTCTATTAGAAGACAGAACTGGGCAGGCTAAATGGTCTGCATATTCTCCAGTGGTGGAATTTGGTTTTCTTTTGTCAATACTGATGGAAGATTTATGAATCAGTTCCATCAGTTCATCTATATCAGGGGTCTTCAAACTTGGCCCTTTTATGATTTGTGGACTTCAACTCCCAGAATTCTTCAGCCAACATGCCTGGCTAAGAAATTCTGGGAGTTGAAGTCCACAAGTCATAAAAGGGCCAAGTTTGAAGACCCCTGATCTATATCAAACTAGTGAGGGAGAATCTTTATTGCTTGTAGAAATACAATGCTTTGGTCTGGTCTGGATCTGGTTCGAAAATGTAAAATGAAATAAAAGGATACTAGTTCACACACTGTAGAAGTGAGATACTGAGACTTCTAGTGGTGGCGGCATCAGGGCGGAGCGGAGGTAAGGAGACAATCTCTGTCACTTAACTCCGATTTTTTGACGTTTGGAGACCCTTTGGGGGCACGGGGAAGTCTGGAGGACCACGCGTGAGAGAGGGGGATGCTGGAGGAATAACGAGGCGATCGCCCGTTAGGACGAAGGAAACCTAAATCCAACGTAGAAACTTCTGCCGTCAGTTGATGGTGGATCTGAGGCCCTGATAAAATCACAGATGAGGCAGAAGCAAAAGAATCTTAACAGGCTATGCTAAGTAGCAACTGTAATAGCCTATAATACTTCTAAATAGAAAAAGAATAAGACGAAAGTCTAATCTGATTCAAGTGTTTACTAAGACAGGCGTTGAAAGGAAGCTCAAATGGAGAGGGAGGCAAGCGGTGATCCGGCGGGTAGAGCTGTGACTAACAGATTTGAAGAACCAAAACTTTAAGTAAAAGAAGGAAAACACAAAGAAAGATTGTTGATTGAACGTTTGAGGGCAAATATACAAAGAGCTGGAAGAGTGAGATAAAGTTGGAGCTGATAGAGCCTGTAAAGCGGAGTGAGAGAGGAGAAAGAAAATGGTGGTTTAGAAAGAACGAAGGTGTAATTGGACTTTGGAAGAAGTGACTAGAGGAAAAACTCTGAAACAGACCTGAGGGTAGTGAAGATCTGAAAAGCTTATCGGAGTGTGGCTGGCTGTGGGAGAGTGTGATCTGCAGTGAAGAGCCGAAGGGAGAAGGAGACGCCGAAGTAAGTGAGGAGAACGGACTGAGGTTGGAAGGAAAATGTGGAGTTTGAGAGAAGCCGAGTGCGAAGGAACGGAGAGACGTTTGGAGGAAAAGTGACAGGAAACGGAGCTGAAAAGGACTGACTGAGGGTGAGTGAGAGGAACGAAGTTTGGAATTTGAAAAGGACTGATTGATGGTGAGAGAGATAAGCTGAGAACGAAGTTTGGAATTTGACAGAGACAGTGTTTCTTATTGAGATGAGCGAATGGAAGAGAAGGAGACAACGAGATACGACGCTGGGAGTAACAGGAGAGTGGACAAAGTTTGGGAAGAAAAAAAATGGACTAGTGATTGAAAGTATATATCTGTGAAATAAACAAGAAAGTGTAAAGAAAGTGAAGAAAGTTTAGAGAGAGGTTGAAGCAATCTATGGTAGTGGAGGAAAGTTCAGAGAATTTAGGAAAATTAGAAGTTCAGAAGCTACTGGTCAATTAAAGGAACATTCAGAATTTTAGAGAAGTAGGAGATAATTATGGCAACTTTGAGGACAGGAAAAAAATGGTATCTAGTTTAACATTGACACCTTCATCACCACCTGGTCAAAGATTAATAGAAGGGATGTTGGGCACAGAAAAACAAAATGTATTAATTAATATGCAAATTATGCAATCAACACTTCTTGTGATCCAAGAAACCATGTTGAAAATGCAAGAGACAATATCAAAAAAATCATGTGGAAATGAGAGGGGATATAAACAAATTGGATAATAGAGTGGAGATGTTGCAACAAACAATGGAGAATAATGAAGCAAGAATACAATTTGTAGAGGCGGGCTTAGACAAAGTAGTGAAAAAAGTTGATATATTAGATACAGAATTGATAGCATCTAACAAAAAAATGGAGGAAGAAATTATTTATTTAGAAATGGATAAGGCAGCATTCTATTTACGCTTCCAAAATGTGATAGAGGAGAAGGAAGAAGATTTGAGGGATATCATGGCAAATTTGAGCCGATTTGAGGGATATCATGGCAAGAGATGAGCCGATAATCTATAAAGGTGTAGAAATATTAACTTTAAAACAGATACCAAAAAGGATAAGAGATCAAAGAAGGGACTATAGATTCTTGAGCTCCTATTTAATAAAAAAAACTATACCTTTTAGATGGTTAATTCCGGAAGGGATGTTGATATCCTGGAGAGAGAGGAAGATTAAAATAGACAATCTAGAGAATGCCTGAGAATTTTATGACCAATTGGAAGGAACAGAAGAAGAGAACAGTAGTAAGGAAGAACTGGAGTTCTGCCACCTGTTTATTGGACCCATGTCCCTCCTGGCTGGTTTAGGCTAGCAGGGAGGTGACATGAAGCTGGGTCCAGGCTGTTATTAATGCTTCATTGAGGGAGGGGTCCTTTCTGGCTCCCTTAAAGGAGGCACTTGTGCGCCCCCTCCTCAAGTAGCCTTCCCTGGACCCGGCAGTTTTGAATAATTACCGGCCAGTCTCCAATCTCCCCTTTTTAGGGAAGGTTGTTGAGAAGGTGGTGGCACTCCAACTCCAACGGTCCTTGGAGGAAGCTGATTATCTGGACCCTTGGCAGTCTGGGTTCAGGTCCAATTACAGCACGGAAACTGCTTTGGTCGCGCTGACCGATGATCTCTGGCGGGCCCGGGATGGAGGTTATTCCACTATCCTGGTGCTTCTTGACCTCTCAGCGGCATTCGATACCATCGACCATGGTATTCTTCTGCGCCGGTTGGAGGGGTGTGGAGTGCGGGGCACCGTTTTACGGTGGTTCACCTCCTACCTCTCTGGCCGGTCGCAGTCGGTGTTTGCAGGAGGTCAGAGATCGGCTCCGAGGCCTCTTCCATGTGGAGTGCCTCAGGGGTCTGTTCTCTCACCTCTGCTTTTTAACATCTACATGAAGCCGTTGGGTGAGATCATCCGTCGACACGGGGTGAGTTGTCATCAGTATGCTGATGATACTCAGCTTTATATCTCTACCCTGCGTCATTACAGTGAAGCAGTGGAAGTGATGAACCGGTGCCTGGAGGCTGTTAAGGTCTGGATGGGTGCCAACAAGCTCAGACTCAATCCCGACAAGATGGAGTGGCTATGGGTTTTTTCTCCCAAAGATGATTCTAACTATCTGTCCATCACCCTGGGGGGAGAAGTTTTGTCCTCCTCGAAGAGGGTTCGCGACTTGGGTGTTCTCCTTGATCCACAGCTAAGCTTAGAACATCATGTTTCGGCTGTGGTGAGGGGAGCATTCGCCCAGGTTCGCCTGGTGCGCCAGTTGCAACCCTATTTGGATCGGGAGTCACTCCTAACAGTCACTCATGCCCTTGTCACCTCGAGATTCGACTACTGTAATGCTCTCTACATGAGGCAACCCTTGAAGAATGTCCGGAGACTGCAGGTTGTCCAGAATGCAGCCACGCGAGCTGTCTTGGGTCTTCCAAGACATGCTCATATCACTCCAGCCCTTTGTGAGCTGCACTGGCTGCCAATTGGTCTCCGAACACAATTCAAAATGTTGGTTATGACCTATAAAGCCCTTTATGGCAATGGACCAGGTTACTTGCGGGACCGTCTTCAGCCTCATGCATCCCAGCGACTGGTTAGGGTGCATAGGGCTGGCCTCCTATGGGTCCTGTCCATCAGACAGTGTCATCTGACGGGTCCTAGGACAAGGGCCTTCTCCGTGGCTGCCCCAGCCCTCTGGAACCAGCTCCCCTTGGAGGTTCGTACTGCCTCCTCCCTCCTAGCTTTCCGGAAGCTTTTGAAGACCCATTTGTGCCGGCAGGCTTGGGGGGTATGAACTGTGTTCTATCCCCGGGCCGAGGAATATGCTTCCATCCTTGATTGTGTGTTTGAATGTTGTATGTATGGATCCTTGGTTTGTATGTTGTTATTGTTATTATAATTTTTTTATGTGTACCCATATTGTTGTTGTGAGCCGCCCCGAGTCTCGGGAGAGGGGCAGCATACAAATTTGATAAATAAATAAATAAATAAATAAATAAATAAATAAATAAATAAACAAACAGTAGTAAGGAAGAACTGGAATCCAAAAGTCAGGAAGACCAACAGCCAGAAATTAGGGAAAGAGAACAAGGGAGAGAAAGTAAGGGGGAAAACGGACAGAGGAAGGAGAAAGGAACAGGCCCAAGAACAAGACAAGCTCACAAGTAAAACACACAAGTAGAAAATAGAAAAGGAGATTAGGTTATTATCTATCAACATTAATGGATTACACACCAGCAAAGAGAAAGCAAATATTAACAAAACTAGCCAAACAACACATAGATATTGTCTGCTTGCAAGAAGTACATATTAAAGAGCAACATAGGCACCATTTAGAGTTTCCCAAACTAGGATCATTATTTACAGCATTAGCTAATCAAAAGCAAAGAGGAATAGCAGTTTACATAAAAAAAGAGATAAATGCAAATTTAAAATTTCAAGATTTGGATGGAAGGGTATTAATAATAGAAATACAAAATGAACAGAAGACCTGGCTTTTAGTAGTAATATATGCACCTAATGAAAACCAATATAATTTTTATCAGAAGTTACACGAGAAATTGATAGAACTGGGTCATTCAAATATTTGTATTGTGGGTGATTATAATGTGGTGGTGGATGCAAAAAAAGATTATATCACTGATAAGAAAAATAAAAAAGAAAGGAAAATTTTACCAAAGACCTTCTTCGAGCTAGCACATGAACTTAATCTATTAGACCAATGGAGAGAGAAATCAAAAAGAAAAAGGATATACATTCTTTTCAAATCCACACAAATCATGGTCTCGAATAGATATGATATGGACAAATGAAGAATTGGGACAGGATATAGAGACTATAGAAATAAAACCAAATGTATGGGCAGATCATAACCCAATAGAAATAGTCTGGAAGGGGCGAAAAAACCTAGAAAAAGATGGGTAATGAACTCTTATATCTTAAAGGAAAAAGAATTTATTACACAGACTAGAAAGGAAATGGATTATTTCTTTAAAGAAAACACAAAACAACAAACATCAATACAAATTATCTGGGATACAGCGAAGGCATATTTAAGGGGACTATCAATAGCTTATACTGCACAGAAAAATAGGGAGAAAAGACAAAGGCAAAACATACTACAGGAAGAGATCAATAAAGTTGAATTCAAATTACAAGAAAAGCCTCAGGATGAATTGATTAAAGCGAGACTAGTACTAGCCAAACATAAATTAAATGTGATGGAACAAGAGGAAAGAGTTAAAGAATTGAAAATGATAAAACAAAAAATTTTTGAACACGCAAATAAACCTGGGAAATGGCTTTCCTATAAATTAAAAAAAGAGAGAGAGAAAAAAATCATTCAGGAACTTTATGATAGAAATTGAGAACTACAATATAAGATGGATAAAAAGAAAGAAATAATCCTAACCTTTTTTGAGTCATTATACAAAAAAGATGAAATAGATGGGGAAAAGATTAAACAATATCTAAAAGTTAATGGTCTCCCAAAATTAAAAGAAGCACAAAGAGACATATTGAATGGGAAAATAACAGCTACGGAATTAAAAAGGGCGGTCCAAAAACAAAAAAATAATAAGACTCCGGGACCGGATGGTCTTCCAGGGGAGCTGTACAAAACCTTTTATGAAGAGTTTGAAAAGATATTATTAGAGGTATATAATGATGTGTTGGAGAAATCAAATCTACCAGACTCCTGGATAGAGGCTATTATATCTCTTATTCCAAAAGAAGGCACAGACCCTAAACAGATTAAAAACTATAGGCCAATCTCGCTCCTAAATACTGATTACAAAATTTTTACTAATATAATGGTGGAAAGATTAAAGTTAATTTTGCAAGATATAATACATCCAGACCAAAATGGCTTTTTGCCCCAAAGACAAATTAGAAACAATATTAGAACGGTGTTAAATGTCCTCGAATACTATGAAATACATCCAGGAAAACAGGCAGCGCTGATCTTTGTAGACGCGCAGAAAGCATTTGATAGCCTCAATTGGCAATTTATGTTCCAACAGATCGAGGATATGAAATTTGGGGACAAATTTAATAATATAATAAAGGCAATATACAGAACACAGAGAGCTAGTGTGATGATTAATGGAGAGAACACAAAAAGTTTTGAAATAAACAAAGGGGTAAGACAGGGATGCCCAATTTCACCTCTACTCTTTATTTTGTCTCTTGAAGTATTACTAGTTCAAATTAGATGGAATGAAGAAATAAAAGGGGTACAGGTCAAAGCAGAGGAATATAAGTTACAGGCATTTGCTGATGATCTGGTTTTCTTTATTGAGGAACCTATAGAGAGAGGAAATATTCTTATGGGTGAAATAGAAAAATTTGGAATAGTGGCAGGTTTAAAAATTAACAGAGAGAAAACTAAAATGTTAGTAAAAAATTTAACGGATAAACAAAAAAGGAAATTGGAAGAGAATTTGGATTTACAAGTAGCAAAAAAGATTAAATATTTAGGAATTTCGATAACTTCAAGGTGTTCCTCAATAAAAGAAGACAATTATACAAAATTGATACTAAAAATGAAACAAGATCTTGAAACCTGGGGAAATTTTCGATTATCATTATTAGGTAGGATTGCAGTGACTAAAATGAACATATTACCAAGACTATTGTATTTATTTCAAACAATTCCAATAAAATTAGAGAAAACTTTTTTTAAAGAATTGGATAAAATAATAAACAAATTTATTTGGGCGGGTAAAAAAGCTAGGATAAATATGAAAACGTTACAAGATAGTAAGAGTAGAGGTGGACTTGGACTCCCTAAATGGGAAATTTATTATTATGCAGCAGGGTTATTATGGATTAAAGACTGGATAAATTTGGATAATGATAGGATATTAACGATTGAAGGACATGATCTACAGGTGGGCTGGCATGCATTCCTATGGGGGAAACAGAAGAAAATACATACATACCTTCAACAACATCAGATAAGAGGAGCATTGATTGGGATATGGGAAAAAATAAAAAAAAGACATTATGGGAAAATCCCAAATTGGTTTTTGCCGATGGAGGCAGTAATTCACCCTAATACTCTAGAAAAAAAAAAAGATGATGAGATACAAAGAATTACTGGATAACCAAGGCAACCTTAAGTCAAGAGAAGAGTTGGAGGAACAAAGAATACCTATAGATTGGTGGTCGTATCTACAAATCAAATCTAGATATAATAGAGGCAGACAAGAATATGGAATAAATCAGACCCCACATTTACTTGATAAAATTTTAATAAGCAAGGAAGGAAAATTGTTATCAAAAATTTACAAATATTTATTAGAAATAGAATTAGAGGAAGAAATAGTGAAGGGGTCCATGTTAGCGTGGGCACGAAATGTGGGAAGAAATATAAATTTAGAGGAATGGGAAAGATTATGGAACGTAAATTGTAAATTGATGCTATCAACTGCATATAGAGAGAATCAATACAAAATGATTTATAGATGGCATTTAACACCAGCGAGATTGGCCAAAATGCATAAAAATATAGATCCAAAGTGTTGGAAATGTAGAATTAGAGAAGGAACATTCTACCACATGTGGTGGCTGTGCCCCAAAGCAAAAAAGTATTGGGAACGAATAAGAGATTGGATACAGAAGATAACGGAGATAAAAATGGATTTTAAATCGGAATCATTTCTATTGGGCATAATAAATTTAAAGATTCAAAAACAACTCCAACACATCATTATATATATATTGAATGAAAATATACCCACAGATGAAATGGTTATCTATAAAATTTTGGAATGCGCAGAAATGAATAAACTCACGCTAGAATTAAAAGACAAAGAGATGACAGAATTTTATGTAATTTGGAATAAATGTTATATTTGGCTAGAACAGAGAAAGAAAAAGATATAATGATTAAATGTAAATAAAATGTAAATAAGATGTAATGAATAGTTAGAATGTATTGCACGGTTCTGTTAAGAGAAAAGTTTTTTGGGTTAATGTATGTTTAGTTTGTTTTGGTGTAGGGTGTAGAGTGAAAAATAAAAAAATAAAAAAAAGTGAGATACTTTTGTTGATGTTTTTCAATAAAATTGCCTGCAAATAATATCATCTATATACTAAAACTCTCATCGTCAGGATCTTTAACTAGATGAAGCTGTCCATCACAAGGCAACAATTTTGAGAACAAGGTCCCTCAAATGGGCTACATTACAGAATGTCTTCCCTCTGAATCTGGTACCCATGATTCCAAGGAAATGAAATTTGGGGAAATTGTGGCTTTTTCAGTGCTACTGGCTTCTGTTGAACTGCTGGGCTGCTGCTGCAATTACTTAAACTTCATTTTCAATATTCTGTGATAGTTTCCCAGCCAGCCTTGCAACCCCTTGCTTCCTGCTCCCCAGCAGCAGTCACTTACCTGCCTGTTGGGAAGGGAAGAAAACCCCACATGATCTTCCCAGTCCATGCAACACCCACCATGCTCCCACAACCTTTACAACTTCCCTGATCTGCATAGTACTGCTTGCTTACCCTCACACACCCTCCCTGGCATACACCATATCCTTGTGCACCTTCCCTGATCTGCACAATACCTCTTGCATGCCCTGATGCACCCTATCTTATCCACATCATCCCCACACACCTTCTCTGAACCACACAGCATTTCTTGCACACACCCAATGCACCAACCCACACCCCTCCAATATGCCTTTCCCAACCTATGTGATGCCTCTTAGGAATCTCCACATAACCTTCCCAACCCACCCTGCCTCCTGGCCACCACCCCTTATCTTCAAGGCACTTCTTGAAAATTGGAAAAAATAAATTTGAAAATTTGAAAAAAGATTTAAAAAAAAAAGTTCAGAGTTTTTAAAAATCTAAAAATTTACAAAAGTTCTTTTTTTTAAATGTTTTTATTAGTTTTTACAAGTTTTTTACAAGAAGAAAAAAGAAAATAATAACTCAACTGAGAACAAACATATAACACTTAGTAAACAATCAAAGTAACTGCTCGGTACTCCCCCCACCACATCCTCCTAACCCTACACTATCCCCCTCCTCTTACCATCTAACTACTTACTTTCTCCTTTCTCTACTTTAACTCCACCCACCTCTATCCCCTATCTCCTACCTCTCTCTTTCCCTCTTCCTACTTGCCTTTACCTTCACTCCTCCTTCCTCCTCCATCCGATGTGGTGCCCGGAGGCCATCCGAACAACCCCTTAGCTATAAATACATAAACTCGTATCAACCCCAAGTACAGTTGAGAAAACATAATATAGCAATTACAAACACCCTCCCACCTCCCCCCGGCTTCCCAGAGTGAATACAGGGTAAGAACGCAAGAAACCACTAATCTACTTATTATATAACTGTTTAACTATATACCAGATATAATTCCTTCAATTGATATTTCCTTTGTACATAATCTATCCATTTTTTCCAGTCCATCATAAATTTTTCATTTGAGTGGTTCTTCAAATATGCGGAAATCTTATCCATTTCTGCTATATTTATAACTTTTAATGTCCATTCTTCAATAGATGGTAGTTCAGTCGTCTTCCAATATTGTCCCACCAATAGTCTTGCTGCAGTAATCAAGTTCAAAATCAACTTAATCTCTATGGTGGTACAGTCTTTGATAATGCCCAACAAGAATAACTGTGGTGAAAATTCAATACGCTTTTTCAATATATTTTGAAGAATCCACCATATTTTTATCCAAAAAGCCTTAATTTTTTTACAAGTCCACCAAATGTGAAAATAAGTAGCATCCATCGATTCACATCTCCAACACTTGGGTTGCATATCTAAATACATAAGTGATAGTTTCTTTGGATCTAAATGCCATCTATAAAACATCTTATAAAAATTTTCTCTTAAGTGCTGTGCTTGTGTAAATTTTACATTTTTCACCCATATCCTTTTCCATGTTTCTATCATAATTGGTTGTCCAAAATTACGTTCCCACTTAATCATACAGTCTTTAACTAATTCGGCTCCAGAATCAATTTCAACTAATGCAGCATATAATCTTTTAATATGCATAATTCCTTGATCTCTAACTTGTTTAATTAATTTTTCATCCTTTAGAGAGAAACCCATCTTAACATCTTTTTGCCATCTAGTCTGAAGTTGTATATGTGAATACCAATTATGAGCTATTCCTTCTTCCTTTAGCCTATTTAGTGATTTCAATTCTAAACTATTCCCTTCTTTAATTAAAAGCTTCTCATAAGTCACCACATCATGAATTTGTTGTCTATTAACACTCTCTATTGCATGCCTGGGAATTGTCCATAAAGGAATTTTCCCATTTAACTTATAATAAAACTTTTTCCAGACACGCAACAATGCATTTCTCAATAAGTGCTCTCTGAAACTCCTGTCTAACTTTTTGTCATAAACTAAATACGCATGAAACCCATACAATAACCCATACCCTTCTATATTCAATATTCTTTCATTAGTTAAATTAATCCAGTCACTTATTGCTACTAAAACTGCTGCATAATAATATAACTTGAAATTGGGCATTTTCAAACCACCTCTCTCTCTTGTGTCTTGAATAATTTTTAATTTAACCCTTGGTTTCTTGCCATTCCAAATAAATCTATTAATACCTTTCTGCCATTCCTCTAAGTTCCCATCCTTTTTAAGTATTGGTAACATTTGAAATAAAAATAAAAATTTCGGCAATACATTCATTTTGATTGCAGCTATCCTACCCAACATAGATAATTGTAATTTTTTCCATTTCTCCAATTCTACTTGTACCTTGTTCCATAAAAATTCATAATTATTCTTATATAATTTCCCATTTGAGGCTTCTATATAAATTCCTAAATATTTGACTTTCTTAACTATCTCACAACCCGTTATTCTTTCCAAATCTTGTTTTGATTTATCATCTAAATTTTTAACCAACATCTTTGTCTTGGATATGTTTAATTTAAAACCTGATACTCTTCCATAATTTCGTATAATCTCCATCAATCTCTGGGCCGACTGTATTGGCTGAGTCAATGTCACAAGTAAGTCGTCCGCAAAAGCACATAATCTGTAATCCTGTTGTCTAATCTGTACTCCTTTTATTTCATTTGATGCTCTAATCCCATTCAATAAAACTTCTAAAGTTAAAACAAACAATAGAGGGGATAAAGGACAACCCTGCCTAGTACCTTTCTCTATATTAAATAAATCTGTTAATTGTCCATTCACAATAATCTGCCCTTTTTGTTTCTGGTAAACTGCTGATATTGAGTTAATAAACTGATCCCCCATTCCCATCTTATCTACTAATCTTTTCAAAAATAACCAGTTCAATCTATCAAAGGCTTTTTCTGCATCCAAAAACATAAGAACTGCCGACACTTGAATATGTTTATCCAAATATTCCAATATATTAACAAGTTGTCTAACGTTAGTTTTCATCTGTCTCCCTTATAAAAAACCAGTTTGATCCAGGTGGATTATCTGGGTTAATACTGTCATTAACCTATTAGCCAAAATTTTCGCAAAAATCTTATAATCCGTATTTAACAATGAGATAGGTCTAAAATTTTCCACTTGGACATTATCTTTTCCCTCTTTAGGGATCAAAGACACATAGGCCATTTTCCATGAAGGTGGTACCCGGCCACCCTCTTGTATATTTACAAATAACTCTCTTAAAGGTTCCACCATTTCCTCTTGGAGATACTTATAATAAATCGCTGTTAAACCATCAGTTCCTGGAGATTTTCCCGTTTTCAATTGCTTAATCGCAGCAGTAATTTCTTCTAATGTAATCAATGCATTTAGTCTTTCTCTTTGTTCCGAAGTAATTTTCAAAACATTTTGATTTTGTAAAAAAGCATCTATCTCTTTCTCTTGAACTTCCTCTTCAGAATACAATTTGGTGTAGAACTCTAGGAAAGCTTTTTAAATAATTTCTTGCTGAAATACTTCTTGCCCCTTATATTCTATTTTCTCAATTATACGGGATTTTTGTTTTTTCCTTAATGTATAGGCCAACCATCTGCCAGGTTTATTAGAGTTAAAAAATGTATTATGTTTAGCGTATTGTATGTTCCTGGCAACTTGGTCTGTCATCAACAAATCAAATTGTTTCCGTAAAATCTTTATCCCTTCTTTAATATTACCATCATCTGGTTTCTTTATTAATAATAACTCTTTTTTCCTTATTTCCTCTTCTAGCACTCTCCTTTTTTCCTCTTGTTTACGTCTATACCTTTTATTCATTTCAATTAAAATCCCACGCATATAAGCTTTACTAGAGTCCCACACTATTTCTATTGTCGTTTCCTTGTTCATATTTAACATAAAAAATTCCTTCATAGCTTTTTTACATTCTTCCACATTTGTATCATATTTAAACAAATTTTCATTAATTCTCCAAGATCTTCTAGAAGACTGACTAATTCCATCATAACCGGATTATGGTCTGACAGAACGTTAGGTAAAATTTTTACTTTCTTTAACCTTAAAATAAAGTCACTAGTAGTTAAAATAAAATCAATCCTAGAAAATGATTGATGTCTGTCCGAAAAGAAAGTAAACTCTTGATCTTTGCCATGTCTTTCTCTCCATATATCTGACAAATTAAAATCGTCCTTAATATCAAAAAAGGATTTAGGCAAGATAGAACGCGATTGTGGAACAGATGAAATCTTTTTCTTATCCAATCCAACATCAAGAATACCATTCCAATCCCCCATTAAAATACAAGACCTATAGTCCAGCTGTATTAATTTTTTATGTAATAACTTATAAAATGTACCTTGTTGCTGATTTGGGGCATATATACCCATCAAAAGAACTTTCTTCCCATCTAATAAAATTTCAATAGCTAAAAATCTACCTTGATTATCTGATTCTATTAATTTAGCTCTTATATGATTTTTAACATAAATAACAATTCCATTTTTTTCTCTAGAGATGCTGCAACAAAATGTGTACCCAACTTATTATTTATCAAATATTTCTGATCCGAAATTCTAATATGTGTTTCTTGTAGGCAGATTACATCATTTTTACATTGCTTCAAATAATGAAATATCTTCTTCCTTTTCTGTGGAGAATTTAAACCATTCACATTCCATGTCAAATATTTATTTGACATGACCTTTTTGCGAAAGCTTCTGCAAGGCCAAATCCACTTCTTCCTTCTTCTTAGGTCTTGCCCCCATGGCTTCCGAAGATGTCGATGCATAAGTTGACTGTACTCTTTCTCTTTGTTCCGTATGCTTAGTAGTTACTCGTGTGTGTCTTTGTTCTTTAACCTTCTCTGCGTCCAGAGGTTGAAAAATATCCATACACTGTACTGGCTGTTCAGCCACTACTCCTTTATCCAAATCTAACGTTGACAATAGTTGAAATTCCATTAGTTGTGATGATTCCATATCTTTTGCAAGATCTGCCCTCTTAGGTCTTGGGGACGCAGATTTAGCTCCCATCAATATATTCTCAAAGAAGTCTTTCGCTTTAGCAACTGAGGTCAAACGATATCTATTATTCTGAAAAAACAAAGATAGTCCAGTTGGAGCTTCCCATCTATATTGTATCTCTCTTTTTTTAAGTTCCTCAGTCAAAAATGCATAGTCCTTCCTTGATCTCAACATTTTTGGAGGTATCTCCTTCAAAACCTGTACTTCTTGACCAGCAACACTTAATTGTTTGTTATAAGCTTTAGCAAGAACCCAATTTCTAAATTTTCTTGTGCTAAAATATATCACAATGTCTCTGGGCAAGTTTCTTTGTGCTGCTATACGTGAATTAATCCTAAATATCCGTTCAATCTGCCAGGCAACATTTGGAGCTCCATCTTCCAAAAAAGTTGCTAAAGCCTCAACAAAAATTCTTCTTAAGTCTTCTTGATTCTCCTTTGGAACTTCTTTCAAACCCCTAATTCTAACAGCCAACTGCATCTGATTGTATTGTATCATAACAGCTTGATCCTGGAGATCGCTTTTAATCTCTTCAATTTTTCCCTCCATCTGATGCTCCATGCCATCCAACTTCTCTTCAACCCCCACAGTATAGTCCCAAACCCCTTTAATGGCCTCAACAATATCTTTTCTTATTTCAATATTATGGGTTTCTATCATACCTTTTAAGTCTTTTGTCTGTTCTTCCATCTTTTTCTCCAGCTTGTCAGTCACTGTAGATAATGCAGCCTGCAAATATTTCATTGTGAGCATTTCTGGGGAGGGTTGTATAGGCAAAGGGGCTTGAAATTCTATCGGAGTCAAAGATGCAGAGGCTGAGGAAGCAGGCAGAGTACTTGATTGTGATTTAGAAAGCTGACCTGGGGAGGGTAGAGCCGCCTTTGTTATGGCTGCCCTCTGTCTCGTCGTCATTTTAAATCCTTTATTTTAAAAAAAATATATTGCCAAATTTTTCTCTCTTCTTACTTTCATTTAAGTTCCAATTAGCATTATAAAATAATAAAAAATAAAAATTCAGGTCGGTATAGTCTCTCTAGCTTTACTTTACTTCCGAGAGAAAAAGAGAAAGTTTGTTTCCGCTTTCCACTTTCACTTTGCACCACTTTCACTTAGTAAGAAAGACTATCGCCATTTTGAAAGGATTATGTTGATTGTAAAAGTTATAAGTAGATAGGCAGAAATAAAGTAGCAGAATACTTGCGAAATACAAAAGACTCCTGTATTCACTCTGTCTGTAAAAAGTCTCTAATATTTCTTTCTTGAGAGCAGAGGCAGTCGTGGCGTCTTTCTCTGTCAGCCGACAGAAGCGTCTCTGGGCAGGAGCATTTTCAAGTGCCTAGGGAGCACACCCTCTTTGTCCCTGAAAATTTTTTCCAGGGATTTTAGAGGGGCTCAACCTTGCTCTTGATGCTCTTCACCTCTTCTTCGCCCGAAGAGGGGATTTCCCACCGCAAAAAGCAGCAGATGTTCGCTATTTTTGCGGCTTTACAAACCCAGGGAACGGCGCCTCACAGAGGAGACTCTAGCGACGCCGGCGGAGCCACCGGAAGCCAAAAAAATTTACAAAAGTTCTTGATCCTTTATGAAGTAATATACACTTCATTTGCTGAAAATTATAGTAATGCTATTTTAGGAAATGAGTTCTAGCCAAACTGGTTTTTCCACTACTCACATTCCAGCTGCAGGAAAAGTGACTACTTTTAAACACAAGCAGAAAGATCATTAAAAATATGACCTGTGTGCACATACAGTGTCCAGAGATGGAAAAGAGTGTGTATACAGACTGGACACACTTAATTTCAGGTGATGCAACTTGACTGTGCTCTTTCTAGTCCTCTCCAAGTGGGTTATTTTAGCCAGCTTTGATAACAGGGAATCCTTTTGTGGCCTAATTCATAGTTTTTTAAAGTTGCATTATGTCATTTTGCCACATCAAAAGATGCCACATCAGAAAATAATTTAGAACTGTTCAATCTGGGAGGGATTTACCCCACTTTCAGCAACATTTCTAACTAATCCTTCTTCTAATGCACACATGATCAAAAACTGCACTTCAGACATTAGATGTTCTTTTAAAACCAGCTTAGAGTAAAGGAGCAAATCTAACTATGGCTTTTGTGAGAAAACTGGTCAAGCTGGATTTCCTTTTGATATACATCTTATTGTATATACAGTAAACAGTAGATCAGAACCTGGCTGCAATTAAAAAATGGATGGCAATTTTGCAAGAGAAGACTGATGGTAGAACCTGCTTTTATGGAGAAATGAAGTTCAGGTTTTCTGCCCTGAAAACTAGAGCACCGTGAACAAATGTCAAGCTATGGCCTCAAACTGGCCCTCATGCTGCCTGTAAGGACCCACTTCAATCCCACATCTTAAGGAAGCAGAACTCTTGGAAACAATTTCTTTCAACAGGAACTTTTATTAAGAGTAGTTGATAGCAGGCATAATAGACAGGATCTGAGGGATTTCTTTACAGATTAATTACTTTAAAGCAGGTCAAACTCAATTTCATTGAGGGCCACATCAGCATTGCAGTTGGCCTTGGGGGGCCGGGTGGGTGTGGCCAGGGTGGGCATGGCCAGCTCTACATCATTTGCGTCAAGGGTGCCTGGGGGGGCCTGGGCAGGAGTGGGGCAGATCTGAAGGTCTCTGGCAGAAGGAGGTGGGAGTGGGGCAAGTGCCAAGGCATGGTCCACTGGAGGAGCCTCACTGCCTGCTGAAACCCCTCTGCCGGAGCCCATCAAGCTGGATATGTGAAGTAGGTGAGGGCCATTTGCTGGCCACTTCCAGGCGATGGTGACATGTCCCCAGCATGCACCCAGGGGGCAGGGCCGAAATGGCAGGGGTTGGTTCATTGCTGTTTCCAGACGGCCTTGTGGAGCTAAGACTGAATACATTTCAGCATAGATGGCCACCACAAAATTGTACATTGGCTCCCGGCTGGCCTGGGCCAGGGCCAAGGCAGTGGGGGCTGTTCCCTTGCTGTTTTGAGGATGGCTTCGTGGGCCACATGAAACCACTTCGTGGGCCACATCCAGGCCCCGGGCCTTGTGTTTGACATGTCTGCTTTAAAGTGTCCCTAAGCAAACCCCACCGCACAGTTCATCCCGATGATTCAGACTGGCCAATCCCCAGGTGTTAAGTCCATTGTGGGAAAGGGGAGATAACATTAATCCGGCTCCTTTTGTAGTGCAGTGTTCCACAGCTCTTCACATCTCCTTTTGAGAATGGAGAAATGAGCCAGGTCCTGGAGGTTTGTACTCCCCCCACTTTTCCTAGCTGCCCGGTTAGGGAGAAGAAGGTCCAGAGAGATGCATAGTGCAGGAGGCAATTTGTTATATTTTAATGGATAGCAGACACAGAGTCAATAAATGAAAGGTTACATTGTAGCAAATAGAGGAAGTGAAAGCAATAAACCCACATGCATATCCCCCCTCCCCCTGGAAGTATGGCAGAATCCAGGGAAAGGTGAGATTTGATTTTAGATCAAAGGAGATAGATAGAAATGAAATATAACTGGATTCTGACACTGCCCTTCAAATAAATCCACATCCCAGAAATAGACAAAGCTACACATATTTCAGGTTTATTCATTCAGGAACCAAGGCTTTATTGCCCCTTTCCAATTTCAAAATATACCTGTTCAAAAGTTGGGCAGTGTTTGTGATATGAAATTGGCATTTTTTATTGTATTATCTAAATAAAAGAGAATGCTTAATCCTGCAGTTGCTAGACTATTGCTTAATCCTGCAGTTGCTTGACTATTAAACTAATATTTACATACCAAAGTCTTCACAGAATCATTAATCCCTTAGTAATTAAAACAAATTTACACGTATTTAGAAAGTCACAGATATATAGGAATTCAATGTGTGTTCAATATTCATTGCTACTGAATTGTAAAACACTTCCTCTTATATTTTATTAGCGTAGCAGGCTGAACTGGTCCAAGTATGTTGTGTGTGTTGGTGGTTTTTAAGAGGAGCTAATGTTTCTCTGCTTTCTGGACCTGTGTGCCTATATACACAAACAGGAGCAAGCAGCTGCCTGTTTAATTCTCCTTGGTGGACAGAATCAAAGACAAAGATATATCTGAATATGTTAGTCTTTGAAAGTAAAGGCTACCAGATCTGAACTGCAAGCATCTAGTTAATCACCACATGGCAGCAAGGAGATACAAAAAAAAAAATCTTACCTTTTTCCTATCACTTAGTGGTCACCTGAAATGTTGCTGTCTTAGGTTGGTAGCCCTAACAGAGAGAGCTGTGGGAAGAAAAGGAAGTGCATAGAAGCTTGGTAGAGTTAGAGTGGCTGCTCCATCAAGGAGGTAGGCTGAAAGCAGGGTGATTTAAAAGGTCTTGCTCTTTTAAATTGCCATTATTTGTCTGTTGCAAACCTTATGCACAGAATCTTTTTAAGCATTAGGTAAATGCCTGTCAGAGGTAGGGGAGAGGGAAGGTTAAAAGCTGACACAAATATTGAGATATAATTATAACTTAAAATTATATTTAGTAATAGGCTTATGAGTCCTCAAAGAATTTGGAAGTCAAAAAATCTCTTTCCCTTCAAGAAATTAAATACATTTTCACATCAAAAATGATATATCAGAAAATAAGCAGCATCAAAAATAACCTTAGAAAAGAATAGTTTGCCATGCAAAACTTCCTTCATCAGTCTAAGACAGTGTTTGAAGTTGAAGATTTCCTGTTGCTCTTGTCAATCAGTATATGACCTTGAAGCAATCCAGCAGAAAAAAATATATTTTTTCTTTAAACTATGGAGGCAAATTAGAAGTCCACAGTAGTTCCAGTTCAGGTGTTAGACATGCTGCTTAGAAGACCTATATGAATAGCTTGATGAAAGTGCTACTGACTGTTGTTTTTTTTAAAGCATGTATAAGCCAAAAAAGGTTTTTGATTCTCCAGAATTAACCAATGTGGGCTCAGAGACACTCACATACACACTATCTTGCCTGGAAAGATTGAACAAGGCCCCCAGATAGCTACTTTTGCCCCACATGTGCATTGTTACACAATAGTTCATCTTTCTGTTCTCCATCAGGACTTGGTTGTCAGGATAAGATGGATTTCTCTTGAAAACCATGTGGTCAAGTGGCTGGGAAGTGCAGGTCTGGCCTCGGAAGAACACTTTGGAGTAAATAAAGTAGAGCCCAGTTTCATCAATCACTAGACCCCTGTTCTTGTACTGGACCCCAGAAAGGAAGGCATGTCCGTGGGTAGTCTCCCACTCCAGGGGATGAGATTGCTGAATTGCTTTGCCTACAGAAACATGAAATATCATGGTGAAAATGGGAGAGATTTCATGCAATCAATAGCATTTGCTGTGGGACCCCATTCTCCTATCAGAATAACAGAGCTGGAAGGGACCATGGAGGTCATCTAGTCCAGCAACCTGCCCAAGCAGGAGATCCTATCCCATTTCAGACAAATGGCTGTCCAGTCTGCTTTTTTCCCATTTTTTTCACCCTTATTACTTGCTAGCAACTCAAGGTACCCAACATCCTTAACATTCTTCCTCCCTTCTCTCCTTCCCCCCCCCAACAACAACCCTGTGAAATGGGCTGGGGAGAGAGAGAGAGAGAGAGAGAGAAAGAGGGGGGGGAGGGAGAGAGAGAGAGAGAGAGAGAGAGACTGGCCCAGAGTCCTGCAGTCCCCCCAGACTAAGGTATAATTTGAACTCCCAGCCTCCCAGCCCCCCAGCCCCCCAGCCCCCCCCCAAAGAACCACACCCAGCAGCATCAGAAGTCCAAAGCAACGGTTGCAAGTATGGAGCTGCAACTTTCCCCGGATGTAACCCGTGAAACACAGCTCCCCGCAGCCACCAGCCACTCTCCCACAACTGGGGCATCCCTGGACCTGTCTGCTGAGGCTGCCCCAGACAAAGAAGAGAAGGGTGGCTGCTCACTGAGTGAAGAGCCACCTGAGACATGCTGGGCTGAAGCCATGTCTGACCCCATGGCCTCCAAGGCTATCAAACTAGGTGCCAAAATATTTGCACATTCCTTCCTTTCTTTAGGTCAAATGAATCTTGCAATTCTAGTCAACTGGCTGGAATTTCAGTTATTCCCAGGTGGATCGTTCTGCTACTTTGTTTCTTGTTTCAGATGCCTTGATTCACTGCTGGTTATTATGCTTAACTCTTGCTTTAGCATATTACCTGCATTTCACAGCATCCACAGCAACTTGCACTAATTTGGTCCTCAATTGAAATGCACCAAATAGCAATTAATTGCATATTAGGTAGTTGCCATGATTCTTAGAGAATATTCAGAAATGAATCCCTTTGGTTACCCATATTTGGTGAAATCTTCCATATGTAGAGTGGGTCACTTATTGCAACATTCAGCTGACACACAATAAAGATTCAAGTACAGGCCATTTGTGAGATGAGAACAGGATGGGGAAGAAAATATGATGTTAACACTCTCAAAGTTCCTTTCTTCAGTAGAGTACAAAGGCTGATCTTCTGCATGGGGAGTAATATGTCACTATAGTTTTGATATTAAACCTTGTATTTTTTGTCTAGGACAACGTTGCTTGCTTTTTAAAAGGATGTGGGATGTTAAAAGGTAATAAAAATAGCTTGTTCTTCCGTTGGTTGGCATGGGTCATCCTATTTATAAACTAGTACTACCCCATGTGCATGTTAAGCTTGTCAAATGCTACCTGCAATAGGAAGAATAGAATACAGAATAATAGAGTTGAAAGGGACTCTGGAGGTCTTTTAGTTCAGCACCCTGCTCATCCAGGAGACCCTACACTATTCCAGACAAATGACTGTCCAATCTCTTCTTAAAAACCTCCAATGATGAAATAGCCACAAGTTCTGGAAGCAAACCATTCCAATGATCAATTGTTCTCACTGTCAGGAGAGTGGGTTGGATAGCTTTTTGATAATCTTCCATCTGTTACTTCTTGTCCTGCCTCAGGTGTTTGGAGAATAGAGAATGCTCTCTATATAAAGGTAAAGGTTTCTTTGTCAGTGGTGCCCAACTCTAGAGCACAGTGCTCATTTCTGTTTCTTGGCCAAGGGAGCCAGCATTGTCTGAAGACATTTTCTGTGCTCATGTGGCCAGCATGGCTATATGCCAAAGGTGCATGGAACAGTGTTACATTTCCACCAAAGTAGTACCTATTAATCTACTTGTATTTGCATGTTTCTGAACTGCTAGTGAGAGGATCTGGGGCAAGTAATAGGAGCTCATCCGATTGCACAGAGCTCCCAGTCTCGAACTTGGGCTGTCAGCTCTCCAGCTGACAAACTCAGCATCTTTAACCACTGAGTCATTGCACCCCTGTTCTCTATGACAGCCCCTCAAATAATGAATAACCGAATAACAGAGTTGGCAGGGACATTAGAGGTCTTCTAGTCCAATGCCCTGCTTAAGCAGTGCAATCTCTTCTTAAAAATCTCTAGTGATGGAGCACCCACAACTTCTGAAGACAACCCATTTGACTGGTTAATTGTTCTCACTGTTAGGAAATTACTAGGTTGCTTCTCTCCTTGATTAGTTTCCATCCATTGCTTCTAGTCTAGCTTTCTGGTGCTTTGCAAAATAGGTTGAACCCCTCCCCTTTTCTTTATGGCAGCCCCACAAATAGTAGAAGACTGCTATCATGTCGCCCCAGTCCTTCTCTTTGTTAGACTAGACATACGTACTTCCCGCAACCATTCATCGTAGAGTTTAGCCTCCAGTCCCCTAATTATCATTATTGCTCCTCTCTGCACTCTTTCTAGAGCAGACACATCAAACAAAAGGCCATTGGGCCAAATCTGGCCTGTGATGGGCCCAGATTTAGCCCATGGGGCCACCCAGGAGATAGTGATGGACCACCCCATGGCCAACCACAGCCTGGATGGGCATTCCCCTAGTACACTCACAGGAGGTGGCAAGCACATGGAGGCCGATGGTGTCCAGCAGCAACTGCAGCCCACTGGCCCTTCAGCTGGTGCACTCTGGGATTCCACAGCCCATGCACCTCAGATGGGTCGGAGCACTGCAACCACCAGGCCAGCTCTCCAACAAGCAGGCAGAGGCCTGATCCATCCCACCATCGGTCTTTGCTTGCCCATGGCCGCTGTAGCTGGGATGGGGCAGGCTATCTGGTGGGCTGGATTGCATGCCTCCCCACTGTGCCTCTGCCTCTGCCAGTTGCTGGTGCCACCGCCACAGGGTGAGGCAAGGCAAGGGAGATGATGGGGCAGCGGTAGCTCCCACTGCTGACCCTGCACACTCAGCCCTCACCATCCAACCTTGTCCTCCAGCTCCACCGCACACACAGGATGTGCCTCCCAGCTGCCACCCTACTACAATGGCCCTGGTCAACAGGAAGGGTGGGGAGCCCCCATCCCAAGAGGCAGCTGGGACTCCACAGCTCTTGCAGTGCAGGTGGGTCTGAGCACCACAACCATTGCACTGGCCCTCCAAGCAGCAGGCAGAGGCAAAGGCATGGGGTGGAGGCACAAAATCTGGCATGCTGGATGTACCATGCGGCCATGTGGCTGTCTGCCCCATCTCAGCTGCAGCAGCAGCCACAGGCAAGCAAAGACAGATGGTGGGACATGGCAAGGCAATCCAGCTGGTCACCATCACCACCATGTTGTGCTCGGCCCCCACCATCCAATCTCATCTTCCAGCGAGCCTGCCACCTGCTCCACCACCACCAATGGCCCTGGTGAACAGGAAGGGTGGGGAGCCCCTGTCCCTAAGAGGTAGCCAGGATTCCCCATCCTACTCCTCCTTGCTCGAGCCTAGCCCAAGAGCTGCCTCACATGTCCTGCATCCACACCCCTGCCCTGCCACCTGCCTCGCCTTGCCTCACCTCATGGTGGTGGCACCTGCAGCACAGCCTTGTCCAGCAGGAGCTCCTCAGGCCCCCCCCCCAGTCCAGGATGCCCAGCCTGGGCAAGGAGAGTGAGCACAGCAGCAGCAGCCTCGAGGAGGAGGAAAGCATGACTAGGCATCCCCTCAGGGAAGTGGGGCCAGGCTGTGGGGTCCCAGCACCCCAAGAGATTAAGGGCTGCACCAGGTGCCCATTACCATTCAGGGTCCCCCGCACAGCCCAAAAGAGTTGGTGAGGCTCCTCTGGTGGATCAGGGCCCTGTACCCCCTCTGGTCCCACCCCCTTCTGCTGGAGACTCCTGGATCCCTCCCAGTTCTGCTTAGGCTCCCCCAGGCGCTCTTTGGCATGAGCGGCGAGCTGGCCATGCCCTACCTGGCCACACCCACCCAGTCAGCCATGACCATGCCAGCCACGCCCACCAAGCCCCCAGTGCTGATGTGGCCCTCAATGAAATTGAGTTTGACACCCCTGTTCTAGAGTCTCAAATTCATTTTTGTATTGTGACCAGAACCGGATGCAGTATTCCAAATGTGGTCAAGATAGGAATGTTAAGCAACATCTATTCCTCTGAGGTGGAAGCTTCTCACTTTCCTTGGCAAATATGCAGAGAATCTTTGGTCGCAGATTTTAAAAGCCTATACCAGTGGTGGTGAACCTATGGCACGTGTGCCAGAGGTGGCACGCAGAGCCCTCTCTGTGGGCACCCGCACCGTTGCCCCAGCCCCGCCATCCCCATGGGCCCCTCCTCACCAGCAGGACCCCCGGAGGAGAGTCGCCCCCAGGCGTGGCCTGCACGGAGCAGCATAGCCAAGGACATGGCAGCTGAGCAGCAGGGACAAGACTCTGCTCTCACATCCTGTTGCGTGCAGATGATGCTGCGGGGTGCGGGCAGAGGGCGCAGCTGCCATGGCACTACAGGCCCGTCTGGGTGATCTGAAGTGATCTGCGGAGGCTGTAGGTGGCCCTGTGGGCAGAGTGGGGCAGGGGCGGAGCAGGGGCGGGTGAGAGGAGGGGCAGTTTTTGGGCACTCGGTGTCTAAAAGGTTTGCCATCACTGGCCTATACTTTTGTCAAATCTGTTCCTGGGGAAAACTCCACAGGATTTGGAATTGCTTCTTGGTGGGTTATATTATAATAAAAATGGGAAATGACAATAATTATGCTGTGCAATGTTGAAAGGACTTTGCTTCTTGAGCTTTGCTGACCTGATGGCCAGGCTAACAATTTGGCAGCAAGCCAAAGCAAAGGTTTCAAACATGCTTCCACAAAGGGAACAAGCCCTCTGGGGGTGAGGTGGCGGAGCAAAGGAAAGGAAATAGATATATCAGCAATCTGTGTTTTTGCTGCCTACCTGTTAAATGTGCGCTCCTCTTGACTTTCTTTTCTGCTGTTCTGTTCAGAGCTCCTACATTGCAGCAGAAGAGAAAAAAAGAAGTTCATGACTGTTTGGTGCCATCAGAAGGATAATTCAGAATATGAAAGTAGAAAACTCAAGATGCAACCTAATTGAATTTTGTTTCTTAAAGCAGTCTCATAAAGCAATCCTAAAGAAGCCAAAACTAGATTTTCCAAAGAATCAGCACTGATTGCCTCAAATAACTTGATATACTGTATGAGGAAATCTGGACTGGTCTAGACTAGGAAATGTTATGCATTCCAATAAAATTAAATTGGGATATTCTGCCAAAACCAATTTCATAACAGCACAAATGTCAGTGAAAAACTTTACTAACAAGTCATCTTCTACTTATGAAAATGCATATCTTTATATTTTTAAGATATCATAAATAGTTACAATATATGGCTGTGAAAGTTGGACCATAAGAAAGGCTAAGCGCAAAAGAATCGAGGTTTTGAACTATGGTGCTGGAGAAGACTCCTGTGAGTCCCCTGGACTACAAGGCTGGTCAGTCCTAGAAGAGATCAACCCCGACTGCTCTTTAGAAGGCCAGATCCTGAAGTTGAAACTCAAGTACTTTGGGCACCTAATGAGAAGGAAGGACTCACTGGAGAAGAGCCTAATGTTGGGAAAGATTGAGGGCAATAGAAGAAGCGGACGACAGA
Organism: Bothrops alternatus; assembly: GCA_034064705.1. Lineage (NCBI taxonomy): Eukaryota > Metazoa > Chordata > Lepidosauria > Squamata > Viperidae > Bothrops > Bothrops alternatus. The sequence goes on along the minus strand of JARGCV010000091.1, from coordinate 1,597,559 downwards.
GAATGAGGTGGCTGGATGGAGTCACTGAAGCAGTAGGCATGAGCTTACATGGACTCCAGAAGATGGTAGAGGACAGGAAGGCCTGGAGGAACATTGTCCATGGGGTCGTGATGGGTCGGACACGACTTCGCAACTAACAACAACAACAAATAGAGAAGATTGCATTTAAGAACACTGAATGTTAGGGGACATTAGAGAATAACAAATAAATGTGAATTTTTACAGAAACCTGGTCCTGATGGATGAGTAACAAAGGCTTTCATTTAGGACAAAAGGAACACATTTTTCAAAGAAAATGCTGGGCCAAAAAAAAGAAGAAGGATTATGTACTAAGGCTTTAAGCTGTTTTATATAAATTTAGAGTGGTATTTTTATCTTTACTTATCATAAACTAAAATTGAGGGGGAAGGGTGGTCAATCTTTAGAATCTCTAGAACACAAAATCAGTCATAAATCCCAAGAAAATAAATCAAACAATAAGGTAGGGAGTGATGAGAAAAAAGAAAAACTCAAACAACAATCAGGAGATGCAGGAAACATACCCACGGACAGACATAAAGGGCTTAAATGCTCAAAGCTCGAGGGTGAAAAGGGTGAACTAGAACAGGGCTTTTCAACCAGTGGTATGGGTACCACCTGTGGTACATTGGCACCTGGCAGCTGGTATGCGACCATCCTAGAAAAGTAGCGGGGGACGGGAATGAACTGAACCAATGGTAGCACCACACAAGCTTGAGCGAGAGATGGCTGGAGCTGCAGGGCTGTCAGGGCTCAGCGGAAGCGCCAGGATCAACGCAAGGCTCCAGCTGGAGCTTGGCACTGATACTGGTGCTTCTGCTGAGCCCTGAAGAAGCACCAATCAGTTGGAAAGTAGCTGAGCCCAGAAGAAGTGCCAATCAGCTGGAATGTTGCAGCATCTCCAGGGTCTTGTGATTTACATTCAGATGCTTGGCAACTGATTCATATTTATAACGGTCACAGTGTCCCGGGTCATGTGAAGTGACCAAACCCAGCTGAAACCACCCAGCAGACAGGGGAGATAAAAACCAAACATCCACCCCCCACCCCTGCTGCCAATTCTCAACAGAAATGCTCACAACAGTGAAAACCTCATACAGGAGGAAGAGCGCCGCCGGGTGGGCAGGCAGGTGTCTTCCTCGGCTGTGTCTTGGGGGATGTTGAGTTCTCTGTTCACGTGCGAATGATGAAGACACATGGTGACAACTAACAATGCTTTATTCTCCTACTCCAACTCCAAGCAAACAGCAAAAGGTACGCAGGCCTTTTTATAGTGCTTGAACCCTGGACAGAGTGAACCAATAAGAGTTCTTCTTTCTTCGTGCCTTGCGCATGCACACAAGGCTGACGCCACTCTGTCTGGTCCCAGGCAGCTTTTAGAATGCCTGGGACCATTTGCAACAATTCTGGGCCTGCTGAGTTTCCTCATCAGGCCCAGGACACAACACCCCTCCCCCCTGGATAGAACACACACAATTCCAATTTCTTTACAATCATAATAAAATAAATTAAAAGAAAATAATAGTCTGCTCACATGCAGACACCCTTCTTATACTAACAGAGTTAGCCAACCAACCACTCTCTAATGTGGACTTCGTGTGTCTATCTTCTATCCCACATAGGTCCCATCTCCTCAACCTAGACCTGTAAAGTCCCTTGTACTGACAAGAACCTCACATATTCGCCTAGATGTTTAGGAGGGGCCTTAGCCCGTTGTGACCTACACAAGGTTAGGGAGGGTGCCTGGCCTGTCAGCTCACCCCGGCTAGGCAGACCAGGACTTGTTCTTAAGGGTGCCTGGCCTACTGGCCCGTCTGTTGGGCTCGCTAAACCAGGACTTTTATGCACAAGTTTTGCAGGTGACCCCTGGTGAGGCGTGTCGGCAGAATTGCCAGAGCTCTCCTCAGGCTCCATGAGAGCAGCTGAAATTCCCCAACCCTCTGAATTGGGGATGGCTACTCTGGATGGCTCCAGGGAACTTAGTCCCTCAAGCCTGCGACCAGTCTCGGATGTGACCTGAGTTGCAGGTGTGCCCCAATACTCCCAGTCCCCTGTGGCTGAGGTGCCAGAGTCAGGAGCCGCCTCAATGGCAAACCCCACCTCATGTGAATTCCTGTTTGGAGCTCTTGCAGATACGCATGACTCCCTGTTCGGTGCAATAGCTGAACTCTGAGGATGTCCTTGCACCTCCCCTGGGAAATCCCTAGTGACCTGTGGTACTTCCCAGGAACAGTGAGATTGTGTCTCAGGAGGTTGACCTGAAGTGCAACTTAATTCCTGGACCCCCTCCCCCCGAGAGCGGACGCAGGGGCGGAATCCACAGGGGACAACCACCAACGCAATTGATCAATGTGACGCCGCAGGACGCGGCCATCTCCCAAGGTCACTTCGTATGATAGAGGTCCAGACATCTTACAGATGACAGCAGGAACCCACAGATGACCAGGAGCATAGTTCCTAGTCCAGACCAGATCACCCAACTGTAGTCTCCTGGGTGCCCGCAGTTGCGACACCTGTGAAGCCACCCGGTCTGGGTGCAACCTGTCCAATTTAGTAATGAGTTCAGCTGGGCTCTTCCCAGTGGTTGTGCAAGGTGTGGTGCAGTGTGCAAGAAGAAAGTCAGTTAACCTGTTATGCCAGTTACCATAAGTCAGTTTTTTGAGGGCATCTTTGGTGGTGCGCACCATTCTCTCTGCCAGTCCATTGGAGGAAGGGAGCCGATGGTGCATGCCAGATCAGGTTGGCCTGAAGAAAAGCCTGGAACTCAGAAGACGTAAATTGAGAGCCATTATCAGAAACCAGTACATCCGGAAGATCGTGTGATGCAAAAAATCCTCTCAACAGCTGGATGGTCCTGGCAGTAGTAGTGGAGGAAACAGGAACAACCTCTAGCCACTTGGAATGGCTATCAATGACAACCAGGAAGAATTGCCCCTGAAAGGGCCCAGCATAATATATATGCACCCTAGACCATGGGGTTTGAGTTTCCTCCCACCTATGTACTGGGGCCTGAGGCATTTCAGGCCGAGACTGTTGGCACACTTGGCACCCGTGCACCTGGGCCTCAATGGTTTTATCGAGCCCAGGCCACCAAAGATGGCTGCACGCAAGCGCTTTCATCCTGACTATCCCAGGATGTCCCTCATGCAGAGAGATCAAGATTCTAGACCTCAATGAGGCTGGGATGACTACCCTGCTACCCCATAAAAGGCACCCATTAAGGGTAGACAGTGCGTGTCTCCTTTGCCAAAAACTTTGAAGTGTCGCATCTGGACACGAGTCAGGCCATCCTGACAACACCCATGTCAGCATGCGTGTAAGCATGTGATCAGTGGCAATTTCAGCAGCCACGTCCCTAGCATTGAGGGGAGATTCAGGCAACTCCTGAATGGAAAGAATATTTATGGCAGGAGCAGGGTCTGCTTCTACCTGAGTTAGCAATCTGCTTAGGCCATCTGCATGGCCCATTTCTTTTCCAGGTTTGTGAACTAGAGTGTAGTCATATGCTGACAGGAAAATGGACCATCTCAGCATATGAGGAGAAATGATATGTGGTGTCTGTTTGTTAGTAGTAAACAACCCTAACAGAGGCTTATGGTCTGTATAGACCGTGAAGTGGCGGCCATATAAGAAATCATGAAATTTCTTTATGCCAGCCACTATAGCCAAGGCTTCTCTGTCAATCTGAGCGTAATTCCGCTCTGCAGATGACAGAGTCCTTGAATAATAGGCCACAGGGACTTGTGTCCCATCAGCCTTCAAATGGCTAAGTACTGCTCCCACCCCATAAGGAGATGCATCACATGTGATACAAACAGGCAGTTGCTCATTGAAATGTGCTAAAACAGCATTAGAAGTGAGCAAGGCCTTAGCCTCATTGAAACTCTTGTCATGGACTTTAGTCCACTGCCAAGGAGCCTGCTTGTCTAAGAGCCTTTGTGTGGGAGAAATGCCTGGTAAAAATTTAAGAGCCCCAAGAAGGCTTGCAGCTCACTCTTGGACTTGGGGCTTGGGGCTGTTGAATAGCATGTAGTTTAGCTTCAGCAGGGTGAATGCCTTGGGCATCAATCCTGAAACCTAAGAAGTCAGTGGAAGTAACTCCTATCTTGCATTTATCCTGCTTTAGCTTAAGGCCTTCTTTTCGAAAACAAAGCAAGACAGCCCTTAATGTTTCTGCTAAATTTTGAGATGACTCCCCAGCAATGAGGATGTCATCGAAGTAGGGACAGACCCCAGGAATACCTCGAAGTGTGCTCTCCATGACACTTTGGAATATGCCAGGGGCTACATTGACCCCAAATTGCAGTCTCTTGACCTTGAAGCCCCCCCCCTGTGAGTTACAATAGTCTGGGCCTCTGCAGCTGCCTCATCAACAGGTAGCTGTTGATAGGCCTGTGCCAGGTCAAGTTTTGCAAAAATGTGCCCCCCCTTGAGGGAGGCCAGGATGTGGCTTACAACAGGGACTGGATAAGTATGCTGCTGCAACACCTTATTCAGTGTACACTTGTAGTCTGCACATATACATATTTCCCCATTAGCTTTTAGAGGCGTTACTATGGGAGTTTCCCATGGACTAGAATACACAGGTTCTAAAATGCCCTGCTGGAGCAATTTGTCCAGTTCAGCATCTATCTTACCTTTGAGGGCAAAAAGTGCCCTCCTAGGCTTAACCCTGATGGGTGTGATGGTTGAGTCTAACCGTAGCGAAATGGGAGGCCCCTTGTAGGATCCCAGCTCTGAACTAAACACATCTGCAAATTCCTTGCAAACCTCTGCAAGGCCCAGCGTTTGCAAGCTGTGCAGCCCAGTTACCTGGATTCCCAGAGCCTCGAACCAATCGAGTCCAATAAGACTCGTATGATCACCCCCAACAACCACCACATCTAGGGAACCTTCAAAATCCTTATACTGTACCCTAAGGGTGGCCTCCCCCTTAACACACACCATAGAATTTTGAAAGTCAGTGAGTATTAGATTCGATGGCCTGAGTTTAACTCGAAGGCCATTACTCCTGCAAATCCTTTTAAAGGTATTAATTGAAATAATGGAAAGAGCGGACCCTGTGTCCAACTCCATCAGTAAGGGAACCCCTTGCAACCTTACATTAATGGAAAGTTTCTTCTTAAGGGGCTTGTGTGTCCCTGTTCTTAGAATGCTCCTGTGCGATGCGCAGAAACCCACCCTGTTTTGGCTGGGGACCCTGGTACCTTTCTGAAGCAATTCTTCCCGAGGTTGAACCTTCTGGCGACCCAAACAGATGGATGCAATGTGGCCCTGCCTGCTACACGCCCTGCAAATGGTGGAGTGAAACCTGTAGTCAGCTTGCTTGTGGCGTCCTCCGCACCTGAAGCATTGAAGAGATGCTGGGGCCTTGACCGGACGTCCCTTCTGCCTCCTCTCAGCTGACTGGTGAAGTCTATCGACCTCCTCTTCAGGATCCACTTCTGATCCTTCTCGAGCATCCTCTTGATGGACGGTAGCTGTTTCTGGAGGATTCCTGGCAAGAAGCAAGGCCTTCATAGCCCCACCTGCTGCTTCCTCAACTGCCACCTCTCGCAACGCATCTTAGAAGGAGACATCTTCTTTTGCAAAAAAAATTTGTTGTAAGTCTCTGCTCCTTAAGTCGCAGACAAAGTGATCTCTCAGCTTCTCTTCCAGATCCTTGAACTCACAAGGTCTGGCTGCTTGCCTTAAGGCCACAATAAAGTCTGCAGCAGATTCACCCGGCCTCTGGTCTCTCTGCTTGAACGCGTGCCTCCAAGCAATGATGGATAACTTCGGCTGGAAGTGTTTTTTCAACATTTTCTTCAAGTCAGCATATGTTACTGACTCCAGAGGTGCAGGGGTCACCAGATTTTCTGTGATGTCAAAAGTTTCTTGTCCACAGGCACACAAAAGAGTTGCTGCCTTCAGGCCATCTTCTCTAATCTGATTTACTCTGAAGTAATTCTCCACCCGTGCTATGTAGGAATTCCATCTCTCTGGGTGGGAGACATCGAAATCAGTCAAAAGGCCAATCTTCGACATCGCAACTTTACGACCTCCACCACTCATTTCCTCTACAAGCTGCTGTTTGGGGAACGGGTCCTTTAGCCGAGCTCACCCTCCAACGATGCTGTACTGGCAGACTGGGACGCTGATTCAGACGCCATATTCCCCTCTTCAGGACTTCCTGGGTAAGTCCTTAAATCTTTTTCTTCAGCTTGCAAAGGATCCCACCTTTGTCGCCAATGTTAAGTTCTCTGTTTGCGTGCGAATAATGAAGACTCATGGTGACAACTAACAATGCTTTATTCTCCTACTCCAACTCCAAGCAAACAGCAAAAGTCATGCAGGCCTTTTTATAGGGCTTGAACCCCGGACAGAGTGAACCAATAAGAGTTCTTCTTTCTTCGCGCCTTGCGCATGCGCGCAAGGCTGGCGCCACTCTGTCTGGTCCCGGGCAGCTTTTAGAATGCCCGGGACCATTTGCAACAATTCTGGGCCTGCTGAATTTCCTCATCAGGCCCAGGGCACAACACTGGGCACTTTTTTCAGTGCCATTGTAACTTCGAACAGTCACTAAGCAAACTGTTGTAAGTTGAGGACTACCTGTACTTTATCACTTTTTTCCTTTTTTTTCTGGGTCATCAAGTTTTTGACACCTTGCTAGGCGACTGGTGGTACTCGGATGTTGCCATATCCTATAAAAGTGGTACAATGGGTGAAAAGGTTGAAAAGCCCTGAACTAAAAGCAATAGTACATGAGGGTGGATATGACATAGTTGGCATTACAGAAACCTGGTGGGATGAAACCCATGACTGGAATGTACTGATGGATGGATAAAAATTGTTCAAAAGAATTAGATCCACAAAAAGAGGAGGGGGAGTTGCACTATATGTAAGAGAACACTACATATCTACAGAAATGCCACATGATCAAAGATAAAATCCCTCCAGAATGTATATGGGTCAATATAAAAGAGAGAAAAGTGAGATTGCCATAGGTATATATTACAGGCCACCCAAGCAATCAGAAAAAATAGATGAACTGTTTGCCAATCAGTTAACAAACATATGTACGAAGCATACCACAGTAGTAATGGGAGACTTCAACTATCCAGATATCAACTGGGAGACAAACTCTGCAGTGAGTGAGAGATCAAACAGATTCTTAACCAACCTAGCCAACAACTTTATCATCCAAAAGGTGGAGGAGGGAGCTACAAGTAAAGCCATACTAGACTTAATTCTAATTAATAAAGAAGAAGTGATAGAGGGAGTTGAAGTTGCCAGAACCTTGGGTGAAAGTGACCACGTCATACTGAAATTCAATATAATGCAAACACAAGCAATAGAAAATAATCCAACCAGTGTCTTAAACTTCAGAAGAGCTGATTTTAACAAACTCGGAGAGAACCTAGGAAAGATTCCATGGACAAAAACAACCCAAAAGGCATGGGAAACTCTGAAAAATGTGATCATAAAAGTGCAGTCCAGAACAATACCACTGAAAAAGAAAAACAAGAAATTCAAGAAGAAACCAGAATGGCTGCACAAAGTTCTCTCTGACAAATTAAAAGACAAAAAGGACAAGTACAAAAAATGAAAAGTGGGACACATAACTAAGGCCGATTATCAGTAGACAGCCAGAACATGCAAAGATGAAGTCAGGAAAGCAAAGGCTCAGAATGAACAAAGGCTTGCAAAAGAAATCAAGGACAATAAAAAAAGTTTCTTTCAACATATTAATAAAAAGGAAAAATCAAGGAAACTAAAGAGAGAAGATGGCAAGGAAGTAACAGGCAGTAGGGAGAAAGCAGAGCTGCTTAACTCATTCTTTGCATCAGTCTTCACACAAAAAGAAATTATAACCCAACAGACAAACAAAAAGAACTACTGCAAAAGATAAAGTAGAAACAAAAATTAAAATAAGCAAGAAAATGGTAAGAGAAGACCTATCCAATCTTGACAAATATAAATCACCAGGACCCAACAGATTACATCCCACAGTTCTGAAGGAGCTGGCAGATGTTATCTCAGAACCATTGCACCATATCTTTCAAAAGTCCTGGAGCACCAGGGAAGTACCTGATGATTGGAAAAGGGCTAATGTGGTTCCCATCTTCAAGAAAGGAAAAGAAACAGACCCAGGAAACTACAATCAGTCTAATATCAATACCTGGGAGGATCCTGGAAAGATAATTAAAAAACAGACTTGCGAACAACTAGAGGCAAACAAAGTTATAACTAGCAGCCAGCATGGGTTTGTTGAAAACAATCATGCCAAACTAATCTTATTTCATTCTTTGATAAAGTGACTAAATTAGTAGACCAGCAAAATGCTGTGGACTTAGTATACTGAGATTTCAGTAAGATTTGACAAAGTAGACCACAATCTGCTGCTTAGTAAGGTAGAAAAAGGTGGGATAGACAACATCAACACCAGATGGATCTGTAGCTGGCTGACAAACCATACTCAGCGAGTAATCCTCAGTGGTACTACATCCACATGGAGAGAAGTAAGCAGTGGGTTACCACAAGCTACCGTTTTAGGCCCAGTACTCTTTAATATCTTCATCAATGACTTAGATGAGGGAATTGAAGGGGAACGCATCAAATTTGCAGATGACACTAAACTGGCAGGAATAGCCAACACCCAGAAGACAAGCTGAGAATCCAAAAAAGATCTTGACAAACTTGAACAATTTGCTGTATCCAACAAAATGAGTTTTAATGTGGAGAAAAGCAAAGTTTTACATTTAGGCAGGAGAAATGAAAGGTATAGGTAAAGGTTAGGCTAGACCTGGCTCAAAAACAGTAACTGTGAGAGGGACCTTGGAGTCTTAGTGGATAATCACTTGACAATGAGCCAGCAGTGTGCAGCAGCAGCCAAAAAAGCTAATACAATCCTGGGTTGTATAAACAGACACATAGAATCAAGATTATGCGAAGTGTTGAGACTGGAAAAAGTTCAGAGTACAGCAACTAAAATGATCAAAGGCCTGGAGACTCAAACATATGAAGAACAGCTGCAGGACTTGGGTTTGTTTGGATAGTCTAAAGGAAAGAAGAAACGGGTGACATTATAGCAATATTCCAGTATTTGAGGGCAGTGGTGGGATTCAAATATGTAAACAACCAGATCTCTGTGTGGATGCTGCTTCAGGAAGTCCATTCTGGGCCTGGGCAACAAAAGATTAGCTATTGGTTCTGCTGAAGTGGTGCAAACCGACTAAATCCCACCACTGTTTGAGGGGCTGTCACAAAGAAGAGGGCATCAAACTATTCTCCAAAGCACCAGAGGGCAGGACAAAAAACAATGATTGGAAACTGACCAAAGAGAGAAGCAACCTGGAATTAAGGAGAAACTTCTTGACAGTGAGGACAATTAACCAATAGAACAACTTGCCTTCAGAAATTGTGGGTGCTCTATCACTGAAGGTTTTTAAGAAGAGACTAGACAGTCACTTGTCTGAAATGTTATAGGTTCTCCTGCTTGAGCAGGAGGGTGGACTAGAAGACCTCAAAGGTTTCTTCCAGCTCTGTTCTGTTCTGTTCTGTTCTGTTCTGTTCTAACTATTATTTGACTTGTTGACCAGGGAAAGGTAAGCCAGACACAGTAACCATTTAGGAGGATTTTAGATGCATTAAGGATGTATGGCATGTATGGCAGAAAGAGACTATGTTGTTTAGAGCAGTTGCTACCAAGGACGAGGTCAGCGGGAGTCAAGAACATCAATAATGTAATAAAATTGCTATAGAAATTGAATGAATGAAAATATTTTTTTTAAAAAAAAACATGATGGATACAACAGAGCGACTGAAACCTCCCCCTTTTAAATATGCAAAAGTTATAGAAAGGGGTGAGGCTTTGATTACCTGTGCCATTTTAATGATTCCCTCCACAGATGTTTCTGATTCTTATTGCTGAATTTGTGGAACCAACAGCGGGATTTTATATTAAAATTTGGCTCTGAAGAGTAGGCAACTTGTGGTCTTTTTTCCTTTCACACAGGAGTTTGCATGGAAATGCCCTGTTCTATATGGTACTTTATAAATCTGTTCCTTAAAGTTTTTGGACTTGCCTTCTTGTCTTACTCTTCATTTTGCCTATACTTCAAGCCTGCACCAGTTATTTATTTCCTAACCAAGACTCATTCCATTATTTTAAGGTAATAATGGGAGGATTATAACATGTGCAAAACTATGAAGTGAAATTCAGCTATATTACCAGAAAACAATTTTTGCTTTGCATCTTCCCAATCTTCACAGGACTAGGAGTTCTCACCTTTCAGCATATCAGGAGATGGAGGAATACATCCAGAGCTGGAAAACTGTGAAAGCAAGAAACATACAGGTATATTTGGAAAGAAAAGTCAACCCATGAAGTTTACATAGCTAATAAGTTTCTATAAGTCCAGACCCATTCTCCCAACTAGTGGAGATATCTTATGTACTTTCCCCCTGCTTCAAAATTGAGATATTACCTTTTGAAGTTCCTTCTGCAACTGAAAGATCTGAAACATTGCCAGCCCGACCCCCAGGATGACAAGTAGAATCAACAAAAATACCACCAGGAAACAAAGGCATGTACCATCTCTATGATTCTGACTATGCCTTTTCCTCCCTGGCACAGGCAATGGTAAGCAAATGTCCTGAGTTGGCACAATTTCACTAGAATGGTACAGTCGCAGTTGAGGAGCACAGTCTGAGCTAGAAAGAGCACTGTTGTTCGTCCAGAAGATCTGGGGATAACCACAATACTGATTTTGTTGCATGACTGAAAGATGCATAAATTGAGTCTCCCTTACTGCTGCTAAGATAATCTTAGATGCCGTGTCATCGAAATGCTCTCTTCCTGCACTGTATCTCCAAAGCAACTGCACCCAAAGCTGAAAAACATTGGGGTTGACTGCTGAAAACCTCACAGTTTCCGCCCACTGTTGTGATGCATAATTGCATGCACAAGGAGGTGTTTTGAAGAAACCCCAAAACCATCCTCAAGTGGTATCATCCTTAAAATAAGTTTAATTAAAAAGCATAGCTATCTGTTGCAAAAAAATAAAACAAAACAAAGAAACCTCTGGCATCTACAACCCCCCCCCCCAAACAAAACCAACACCGCAGAAGACAAACTGGATCCAAAAAGATCTAGACAAACTTGAACAATGGACCCTATCCAACAAAATGAGTTTCAATGTGGAGAAAAGCAAAGTTTTACATTTAGGCAGGAAAAATCAAAGGTACAAGTACAGATTGGGTGAGACCTGACTTAAAAATAGTAACTGTGAGAAAGACCTTGACAAGTGGACAATCACTTAACCATGAGCCTGCAGTGTGCAGCATCAACCAAAAAAAGCTAATACAATCCTGGGTTGTATAAATAGAGGCATAAAATCAAAATCACGCAAAGTATTAATACCTGGAATTTTGCAGCCAATTTTGGTCACCATATCACAAAAAAAGATGTTGAGAGTTTGGAAAAAATTCAGAGAAGAGCAACTAAGATGATCCAAGGCCTGAAGACTAAAACATACGAAGAACGGCTGCAGAACTTGGGTTTGGCTAGTATAAAGAAAAGAAGAAATAGGGGAGACATGATAGCAGTATTCCAGTATTTGAGAGGCTGCCACAAAGAAGAGGAGGTCAAATTATTCTCCAAAGCACCAGAGGGCAGGATAAGAAACAATGGTTGGAAACAGATCAAAGAGAGAAGCAACCTGGAATTAAGGAGAAACTTCCTAACAATGAGGACAGTCATTTGCCTTCAGAAATTGTGGGCACTCCATCACTGGAGATTTTTTAAGAAGAGACTAGACAATCACCTGTCTGAGATTGTATAAATTCTCCTGCTTGAGCAGGGGGCTGGATTAGAAGACCTCCAAGGTCCCTTCCAGCTCTGTTCTCTTCTCTTCTGTTCTATTCTAAAACAACCCTTCACAGTCCTTTCCATCTGGTCCCACCCACTTTTCATCATAACTTTTCTTATTGTGCCCTCTACAAGAATTATATGGAGTATGAGTAAGGTTGCCAATTGTAAGGATACTTGTGGTTTAGCAAAATAGTGCAGAGTTGCATTTGTCCAACACAAAGGACTGGAAAGAGCTTTACACACACCTTAATTTTAATATTAACTCTACATATACTGAAAAATCAGTACAGTTCCCAGGTTATAAGGGCAGTTGTATGGACTATTTCTCTGAATTACTTTTATTCATAGATTTTGGATGATAATCAAAAGGGAAATTAGATGTTAAAAGCCTGCCACAACACTCTTTATGGAAACTTGAATGGGTAACTGGGCCTCCAAGCTCTGATGATATGTGATGATAGAATAATTCCAGGGTCCTGGGTCAGTATCATCTTGATTGGTAGCTGCATAAACAAACTGGTGGAGACGGCTCATTAATCTCCTTTTGTGCTGTTTCAGTGGATTCATACTGGCTACAAGAAGTGGTGGGTGTGTTCTAAGTTTCATTTGAGATTTCCATTGCATTAGAAGTGGGCTAGTCTTTTCAGGTGCATCCATTGGATGGAAAAAGCCTTGTTTCATATTTTAGGTACAGAATACAGTCTACGCATCTTTTTGACCTAACCATTGTTTACTCAGTTTGGTTAGATTTGTGTGATGCACTGTAACTGCAGGGACTGGTAGACACAACATGGTAAGCTAAAATTAGGGCTAAGATGTGTTTCTAGTTATGTAAAAAACATTGGCAAAATATTGTTTAACTGAGCATTTTAATGCTATAATACTAAGTCAAAGAAAGCTTTTTGATCACTAATACTGTATTGTCAGGTTGGTCCCAGTTTGGGCACTTAGGAACGAAAGACCCTTGACTCCATTTGTAGCAAAAAGTATACTTTTACTAAAGCCAAGTGGTTACACCATAAGCAAAGCTGAATATTCCTACTCAAACCCTGCCTTTTCCCCATTTCCTGGGCCCTCCCCCCTTGACTAATTCATGAGTGTCCAAAAATATTTAAATCCGGTAACAGCTTTGAGGTTTGGCACCTCTTTGGTGTAGTTTTGCATTCCATTCTCACTCTCATGTCCTTGGATGGCTGGATTGGCACCTCTGGTTTCTCTCTTCTTGTCATCCCTTCCCCCTACATTCCCATTCTCCCCCTCTCTTGCATTTTATGGCAGGATGCCAGCAAAACAAAGTAGGCTGAAGCGTTTATGATGGCAGACCTGACAAATTCCTTAATAATGTATTTTTAATAAATCACAAACAATCATTTTTAAACACTGTTTTGATAATGCATCATCACTCAGATTAATAAATGCTTGGTGCCACATAATTTTTAGGAAAACAGAATAACTGTAGAATATATAAGTAGGAAGAGATTGTTTTAAATACCATCTAGTCCAGAATCCATATATTTGACAGAAGACCTTCCAGACCCCAGCTGAAAACCTCTAATGGTGGCCCACTTCTTCACAGTTCTTTCCACTCAGAAATTCCTTCTAATATTCAATCTTACTTTCTTTTAATTTCAAGTAGCTAGTCCTTGTCCTACTTTCAGTTTCAACAGAGAACACATCAATTTATAATCTCACTGGAGAGGATTTTTTTTAGATATTTATAAATTGCTGTCATATCTCCCTGTTCATCTTCACTTTTGCAAGCTAAATATGCCCAGCTCCTTTAACTGTTCTCATACAGTTCATACTCCCTGTTATCTTGGCAGCTGTCTTGTCAACCATTGAATCTTCTTGTGTCTCTTGTAAAGTGGTGACCAGGGCAGTCTAAACCAGAAAATAGAAGCAGCCCAAAGTCTTATTGGCTTTTTGCTCATATTCAGATGGTGGTCCTTTAAGACATCTATATCCATTGCACATGCACTGTCAGATCTCCCCAAAATTATATTCTGTTCCTTTGATGTTTTCTACCCAAAAGTAGGACTTTACACTTGGTATCATCCTTATTGGATTATGCCTGATGTGGAGTTTGCAGGGAGTTTTTGTCTTCTAAGACATTAGCCAATCCTTGTTGATAGTCTACCTTTTCTATGTTTGCACTGCTTCCAGTGGAATCGGCAGGGAGGGGATCAACAAAGTCAAAGCCCTGTCCTGCATATAAAATAGGGGTGGGGCTTCAGTTTGACATTTTGATCTCATTTGTGGATGATCCTGGGTGCTTCACAGTCTAATACAGTGAAGGCGAACCTTTTAGAGACCGAATGCCCAAACTGCAACCCAAAACCCATTTATTTATCACCGGGTGCCAGGTGGGCGTGGCCCACTGGGTGGGCATGACTGTGGTGGTCATGGCAGACTGGGTGGTGTGGCCAAGGTGGGCGTCGTCACCTTGATGTTGCTTATGGGGGGGATGCCTGTGAGGATTGGGCAGGGTTGGGGGAGATGCAGGGGGTCTGTGGCAGGTGGGGCAGTGGGCAGGAGGCTCATTTTGCAGGGTGAGGTGAGGCAAGGTGGGGGTGCCATTGTCGCAGGGCAAGGCAAGGCAGGGGCCGGGGCGGCTGCTGCCTGACACCATCGGCCCCCACACATAGAGGCCAGTGAGTGCATGGGGCTGACAGTGTCCATCAGCAGCCATAGCCTGCAAGCCCCTCAACCGGCGCACTCTGGGGCTCTGCAGCCCGCCACCAGCAATTCAGAGAAGCTGCCTCTGGGCTGGAAGGCTGGCTGACAGCTGAGGAGGTGATGCAGTGGGTCGTGTCTAGGAAAAGGAGAGCATGCGAGGCCAGGAGATATGGGACAGTGGGGAGGGAAACCAGCCATGCTGGGATGCATCTGATCATGTGGGACCTCGGTGAGTTAGTGAGCAGCTGGTTGAAGAGGGATGGTTGCCATCTCCGGGGCATGGCACGGGTGCCCACAGAGAGGGTTCTGAGTTCCGCCTCTGGCATGAGTGCAATAGGTTCGCCACCACTGGTCTAATACGTTGCTCGCTAAAAATGTAAAATAAACAGGTAGTTTTCTAGTTCCTCATCTTTTCCATTTTTGAATATTTGAACTATTTTCCCCATTTCTATGTTCTGGCACCTCACCACAACTTCATGCATTTTTGAAGATTAGAGTCAGCAGTTCGAAAATCATTTGGCTATCTTTCTGAACATTCCTTCAGAATCCAGTTATATTTCCTCTCTATCTATCTTCTCTGATCTAAAACCAATTCTTACCCTTCGCTGGATCCTGCCATACTCCCAAGGGGAAGAGGGGATATGCATGCGGGTTTATTACTTTTATTTCCTATATTCACTACAAAGTAACCTTTTGTTTATTCGCTTTCATGTCTGCTAACCATTACAGTGTAACAATTTGCCTCTTATCCTATGCCCTCTCTGAACTTCTCCTCCTTACCAGGCAGCTAGGAAAAGGGGGGTGAAAAGATACAGATCTCCGGAATCTGGTTTATTTCTCCATCATCAAAATAAGGTGTGAAGACCTGTTGAATGATCGTGCACAACGGAGCTGGATTGATGTTATCTTTCCTGGATTTAACACTTAGAAAGTTGCCGGTCTGAATCGCCCAGAAGAACTGTGGGGTAGGGTTTGTTTAGGGACACTTTAAAACATCAATCTGTAAGGGAATCCCTCAGATCCTGTCTATTATGCCTGCAATCCCCTACTCTTATTAAAAGTTCCTGTTGGAAGAGATTGTTTCCAAGAATTCTGCTTTCTTAAGATGTGGATTGAAGTGGGTCCTTACATTAGACAGGATCTACAGTAATAGTCAACCTGGAAGGGAGAAACTTATCGGGGAACTTTGCAAAAAATATAATGTCAGACAACGAAGCAGGGAAGGAAGAAAACGCCATGGAAAGGGAGTCTTCCCCCCAACCAAGAATCTGTCGGGATCTAAAATGTCATACTCCTCAAGAGAAGAGGTGGTGGAGACACGTAACCACAAACCTCAGTGGTCAATGGGCATTGGAAAGAAAGGTGAATGGAAAAAGAGATTGAGAAAGGTGACCCTGAGATGGGGCAGGCACCAACCAGAATGAAAACAGGAGATGGAGAAATCACTGCATGCTAGCAAAAAGGAAGGAAGTTGTGCACAATAGTCAAACTGGATCCTAGGGAAAGCTATTGACCTGATGAAAAGAACCCTCAGCTCTATAGGGGAGGAGAGCTCTGACCCCACGGCTGCACCAGTACCTGGAGCTGCAGCTGGAGAGACACAGGGGGAATTGGAACCTGTACTCCCTGGGACGTCCACTGAACCAGCAGATACTATTTCAGCAGCCCCCACTCCCCGCCGACTTGCAGATGGCGATCAGGATGGAAGACAATACCGCCGACGGTGGAGGCACCAATCCATTCAAAGATTCCCACTGCTGGATGTGAAATTCAAGGGGGAGCTGCCATGCTTGGGGTTTTTCCTAACCCAAGTCCTCAGCTACATGGAAGAATATGGGCGGGACATCCCCAGCAACAATGCCCGTATCCGTACTGTGCAATCCACTCTGGATGGACCGGCTGCAGATTGCGTGGTTAACCTGCATGATTCCAATGCCCCAGAGCTCAACAACTTCAACCGTTTCATGGCCTCTCTGAGAAGGCAGTTCGAGGACGCCCTGGCTGATCACAAGGCCCATGAAAGAATCAAAATGGCGAGGCAGGGCAAACGCCTGGTAGCTGAATATACACAAGAATTCCGGGCCATTTCCAGCAAACTGAACTGGCCAGAAGACATCCACCTTAGCCATTTCAAAGACGGCCTAAACTACGACCTGTATGATGCTTGCCTGCCCCGGGGGACCCACACCGAAACCAATGGATATGGCCAAGAAGTCAATGGGCTGTTTCAAATATGGGAGAGAGGGGCATCGGGCCATAGAATGCCTCTCAAAAGCCCCTCAGCACAACCCATAGATCACTGGTCAGGAAATCTAGGAAGTCCCCAGCCAAGCCAAAGGAACCCACCATGAGGGCGATAGAAGCTGTGAAGTCCCCAACCTCTGCCCAATGTGGGGAGGGAACTCCAGCCTACATGGCAGGGCCGGTGGATACCTCAGACGAAAACTCAGAGGGTGAACCCCTGGTAAGTGGACCCATCACACCCCTCCTCAAGACAGTGACTATATTAGCTCCCTCCATGCCCAAAGCTGTCAAAGTGAAAGCCTTAATAGACTCTGGCTGCACCCGCTGCCTCATTAGCCCAACGCTAGTGGGGAATCTGGGCATTCCGTCGAGGAGACTGGAGCAACCAATCTCATTTGGCCAATTAGATGAATCCATAGAAGAGGGGGTGCCAGCTACCCTAGCCACCTTACCAGTCCACCTATCCCTGGGAAACCATGAGGAATACATAACGTTTGTAGTAGCCCCAGGCATCGAGTGCCCAGTGATCCTAGGGCTGGAACGGTTAAGGAAATGAAACCCCTGTGTAAATTGGTCCTTTCCTGGTGGAATTTGCATTTCGAGAGTTTGGCATATAGTGGGTGGCTCACAGTTTCTTTAAAACCACTCTGACTAGGTTGACATGTTCCTCTTTTGATTCGGTGAAGATAAGAATGTCGTCTAAGTAAACCCTTAGAACGTCACTGATTAATTGCATAAATACTGCGGGGCCTCCTTGTAATCCAAATGGGAAGGCTTTGAATTGGTAGCACCCCATGGGGCAGTTAAATGCGGTCTTCCATTCATCCCCTTCCTTACTTCTCACATGATAGTAAGCTTCCCTTAGGTCTAGTTTAGAAAAAAATTTCCCTTTCAAGAGGTGTGACAACATGTCCTTCATGAGGGGCAGAGGGTATAGGTTGCTTTCACTGATTGTATTCAGGGCCCTATAATCCACGCATAAGCATAAAGAGCCGTCCTTCTTCTCTCTAAAGAGGACCGGGGCAGCCACTTTAGGCTTGGCTGGCTCAATGAATCCTCTTTCTAGGTTTTTCTTTATGAATCTCTCCATTTCCTCCTTCTCCTTTGGGCTCATATAATCTGGGCTTCAGGAGTTTTGCCCCAGGCTTGAATTCAATGGCACAGTCTGTAGGTCGGTGGGGGGGGGGAAAGCTCATCTACCTTCTCCTCACTGAAAACCTCAGAAAGGTCTCTGTATTCCTCTGGTATTTCTGGTAGTCCCATTTCCTCTCCCATGGATGCTTTTTCTGTTTTTGATTCTGGTAGCTCCCCTTGAGATTTTAAGTCCATAGGGTCCCCTTTCAGGAATTTGATTTCTGCCATCCTCCAATTCACCAGGGGTTCCATTTTTTAACCATTCCATCCCTAGGATCATTGGGCATTCCATGCCTGGGGTCACCACAAATGTTATGTCTTCCTCATGTTTGCCCAGGGAGAAGTGTATTGATAAAGTGGCTAGGGTAGCTGGCACCCCCCCTGCAATGGACCCATCTAACTGGCCAAATGAGATTGCTTGTTCCAGTCTCCTCGACGGAATGCCCAGATTCCCCACTAGCGTTGGGCTAATGAGGCAGCGGGTGCAGCCAGAGTCTATTAAGGCTTTCACCTTCACAGCTTCAGGCATGGGGGGAATTAATATAGTCACTGTCTTGAGGATGGGTGTGATGCGTCCACTTACCAGGGGTTCACCCACTGAGCTGTCGTCTGAGGCGTGCACCGGCCCTGTGGTGTAGGCTGGAGTTCTTTCCCCCTGATGAGCAGAGGTGGGGGATTCCACAGCCTCCATCATTCTCATGGCAGGTTCTTTTGGCTTAGCTGGAGACTTTCTGGATTTTCTGGCTGGTGATCTGTCTGGGTTGTGCTGGGGGGCTTTTGAGTGGCATTCTACAGCCCGATGCCCCTCTTCCTCACTTGAAACACCCCATTTGCTTCTTGGCCGTAGCCAATGGTTTCACTGGTTCGCGCGTCAACTCAGGCGATGAGTGGCTCCATTATTTTCCTTGGTGGTGCCTGTTCAATATGTCGATCTCTGCTTCCTCTGCCAAGATGTACCATTCCTCAAGTTGGTGTGGATCCCCTCGGGGCAAGGAAGCATCATATAGGTCATAATTTAGTCCGTCTTTGAAATGGCTAAGGAGGATGTCTTCCGAGTTTGCTGGCAATGGCCCGGAATTCTTGCGTATATTCCGCTACCAGGTGTTTGCCTTTCCTCATCAATTTTATCCTTTCACGGGCTTTGCGATCAGCCAGGGGGTCCTCAAATCACCTTCTCAGAGAGGACATGAAACAGTTGAAGTCGTTGAGCTCTGGGGCATTGGAGTCATGCAAGTTCACCACCCAATCTGCGGCCGGCCCGTCCAGGGCAGATTGCACGATCCAGATACAGGCTTTGTCACTGGGGATGTCCCGCCCGTATTCCTCCTGTAGCTGAGGACTTGGGTTAGGAAAAACCCCAAGCGTGTTGGCTCCCCCTTGAATTTCACGTCCAGCAGCGGGAGTCTTTGAATGGACTGGTGCCTTTGTTGTTGGTGGTAGTGTCTTCCATCCAGATCACCATCTGTGGGTCGGCGGGGAGTGGGGACTACTGGATCAGCAGATGTCCCCGGGGCTGCAGGTTCCACTTCCCCCTCGGTGTTTCTCCCTTTGCGGCTCCAGGAGCTGGGGCGGGCGTAGGGCTCAGAATTCTCCTCTCCATGGGAGCTGAGAGTTCTCTTCATCAGGTCGATAGCTTTCTCTAGGATCCACCCTGAGTATGGTGCCCAGCTCCCTTCCTCTTCACTTGCGTGCAGAGATTGCTCCATCTCCTGCTTCCATTCTGGTTGGTTGCCCCCCCCCTGTCTCAGGGTCACCTTTTTTGATTTCTTTTCCCACTCGCCTTTCTTTCCAACGCCCATTGACCACCGAGGTTTGTGGTCCCATGTCTCCACCACCTCTTCTCCTGAGGAATCTGACCTCTCAGATCCCGACATCTGGCAGGGTTTCAGTTGGGGCAGCGGCTCCCTTTCTGGGGACTTTCCTCCCTTCCTTGCTCCGCCGTCTGACATGGTAATTTTTGCAAAGTCCCCTGGCAAGGTTCTCCCTTCCAGGTGGACTAATTCTGCAGGTCCTGTCTAATGTAAGTACCCACTCCACTTTGCATCTTAAGAAGACAGAACTCTTGGAATATTTCTTCCAACAGGCATCCTTTATTAAGAGAAAATGGTTGCAGGCATTCTAGACAGGACCTGGGGCCCAAGCCCTACTGTTCAAGGTTTTAAGGGGTCCTCAGCAGCCCCACCCCACCCCACCATCTTTCCAGCGACAATCTCAGGTGTTACATTTCCACCCCCTTTTCCTCACTGCCGGTGGAAGGGAGACTTCAGAGAGGAGTAGATGAAAGCTAATGGCCCCATTGTTATGATTTAGTCCTTTTGATGGTATCCACATTCAATCCCTTTGAAGTTGTACCGAAGGAAGTGAGGGCCAAAAAATCCCTTTGTTCACCCCTCTTCCCCTTCATTGTATGACAGAATCCAGAGAGGGCAGAAATGAGGTTTTCCATAGTCGATAACTAGAGATGAAATATAATTGGATTCTGACATCGAATTTCCTTCTTGGCCAATTGGGTCTGCGATTTGTTTTCAAAAGAGCTTCTTAGTTGCTCCATAAATAGCATCCTGCAGTTCAGGAGCCCCTTCATCATGGAAGTTGGTTACCCACGCGGCCACTTTCCTCTCTAGATTGGCCACCACAGCATTCACCATCATGGCATCATCCAGGTAAGCATAGGCATAGTAATCTAGATGAGCCCGCATTTGATTTAGGAAGAATGATAGCTTCTCAGGGTCCCCATCAAAGGTGGGTTTGATGAGAGGTGGTGCCAACCTTGGAGCCAAATACATCTGCTGCTGGGATGCCTGTTGGTCTTGGGGACATGGCTGAACTACTCTCGGGACTTCCCTTGGCTGGGCTCCTGTATTAGCAGCCTGAGGCCATGGCAGTGGGCTTGGCTGGGATCCAGGGCTTGACATCACAGCTGGCTGGGGAATGGGTGAGGTGGCAGGGGCTCCAGCAGTCGGGCTGGGACTTCAGCAGGGTGTGGAGAGAAATGGGTAGCTCTTGGCATTCCCCCCTGGGTGATGGGAACCATCTCTTTTACTTCCAGCCTGCCGAACCTCTCTTTCAGCTGCTCGAACAAGGGGCTGTGGACTGTGGACTGTGGACTGGAACTTCCAGTCTCTGGAGTTGTCCCCTCTGATCGAGCCTTTTCCTTTCTGTTATGCCACGGGCAAAAAACCCTCTTCAGCAGCTACAGGAGTGCTCCTGAGCTTAGGGGCAGCCTTGGCTTGATTGTAGTTCCCTCCTGCGTACCAGCTTCCCAGGTTGGATCAACCTGGACATTGGCTGAGCCCTTGCCAGTGATGCCTCCTTGGTGGCTGGAGCAGCTGTTTGCGTTCTGACAGCTGTAGTTCCATTGCAGCCAGCAGCGGCTCCATTCTTTTCCTCCATCTTCAAATCTTCACTGAGTCTTCACTGCTCTCCCCAAAAGATGGGTAGGCGGTCAGGGCCCAGCACCCTGTGAAAATGAAAGTTTTAGGAGACTTGGTTTAATGTCATAGTTCCAACAGATGGAGACAAATAAAGCAGAACTCTGAGGCTTGGAAATTCCTCAAAGAACATGTTTATTAGTTACAAAGTATCGGCATGATCAAAAGTGAAACCAAGTCTGAAATTCCCACTAAAGATTTCCCAGTTACAAAGTATAATGTCCCATCCACAAAACTATGCCATCACTACATTCCCCAATACATTCATTTGGTGGGCTTTCTTATACAACGCCCAATCCCTGATCGCGGGAGCAGTAGATGACCTTGGTTCCCATGGGACAGAAGATTACTTTAACTAGTGAAGCACCTGAGCAAGCCCCCTCCCTCCGTTCTATGTGGCAACCTAGAATGAAAAGAAATATGGCTACGGCCAGGCTCATTGTAGAGTTATACAAACATAGGCCATTCATGGAAATCATTGACATCAAGAGCCTAGTGTGAATAAAGTTTTCGGAATAGGGCGGCATAGAAATCGAAACAAATAAATAAATAAATAAACAGTCAAGTACTTGCATTATAAAATATTAACTTCCCATCAATATGATCCTGGAGTAGCAAGAAACTACCAGAGGACTGGAAAAATGCTGATGTGGTTTTAATCTTGAAAAAAGGGGGGGAAATGGTTGCAGGAAACTACAGACAAATCAGCTTGACATCAAAACCTTAAAAGATTCTGGAAAAGATAATCAAACAACAGATCAGTGGACAGTTAGAAACAAGCACTGCTATTACTAGAAGCCAACATGGATTTGTCTAGAACATATCATGGTAGATAAACATTATTGCATTATTTGATAAAGTGACTAAATTAGTGGAACAAAGAAATGCTGTGGACATAGTTTACTGAAACTTCAGTAATGCATTTGACAAAGTAGATCAAGACCAGCTTCTTGAAAAGATAGAAAAATGTGGGATAGACAGCATCACCACAGATGGATTTGTAACTGGCTTACCAACTGCACTCACTTAATGGAACTATTTTCTTTTGAAAGAATGTTAAACATCTGTTTTATCATAAACAAAGCAGAGGCAAGTGAAGAGTGTTCTCTAACGTTTATGATCTTTGGGAAAAAAATCCTCTTAAGCTTAAGAGTCAGAAAAAATATTTTCACTGAGACCAAATTTACAAGCACAGTGATTATGCCTCCTGCTGAGCAAAAATTTTCTCTGTAAGAAGCAGCAGTGAGCTTTTTCTATCCACAGCAGTTTGTACTTTACTCTGTGTGCTTCATGGGTTCCATTAAAAGTGGAGCAATCTGACAATTTACATATATTAAATTATTCCATACCATTCGTTCTCCTGACATCAGATTTCTAGTGTGATCTCTTTGATTTGAACTGAAAAATAATGACATCAAATCTTGCAAACAGAAATTAAAGTGAGTCTTTCAGATATAAAGGTCTAAGGTTTACTTTCTCTTTATGGAAAAGATACTTTGATCTTGAGCTTAAAAAGCTCTCCACCAAACTCTCTTTCTGTAAAATATAAACAAGAACATTCACTGCATAAAAAGGAGAAACTCATTCAATATTTCAACAGCAATCAATATTTCTAGACTGGAACTAGTATAACACTGAAAAATGTGAATAGTTTATCCCACACAATGCAGTGTATTTGTGACTTTAATAGAGGAGCTGCCTTTTGTTAATGCTATAATTTTTCTGCAGGTTTGATGTTCTTGCTCAATCATAGAATAACAGAGTTGGAAGGGACCTTGGAGGTCTTCTAGTCCAACCCTCTGCTCAAGTAAGAGACTCTATATACCATTCTGGACAAATGGTTACCCAATCTCTTCTTGAAAGCCTCCAGGGAATGGAGCACCAACAACTTCTGAAGGCAAGCTGTTCTGCTGATTAATTGTTCTCACTGTCAGGAAATTTCTCCTTAATTCTATCTTGGATTTCTCTTTAATACTTTTTCATCCATTATTTCTTGTCCTGCTTTCAGATGCTTTGGAGAATTTGTCATCTTTATTGTTGTCTTTATTGACCAGAAACTCACTCTACCAATCCTAACTTAACACATTTTCAGCACTTAACATCTAGACATGTCTTCTTCCAAAATAGATGTCAGATGATAAGAGCACATATCAATCCTAGGTTGAACTATTACATACTTGTCTTCTCCCTTTCCTCTAAGCAGAAACTGAGCAGGCCAGCTCTCTAGAAATGCAGATTAGATAATCCTATTCAGAAAGACCGGGTCACCTGTTCTGAAGCAAAATGTCTTCAGCCACAGCCACAGAGAAGGTTTGAGCTGATGGGATTAGAAAAACAAAGACTTCCCAGGACAGAACATGACCTTCAGAACATAATAGGATTAACCCACCACCATTAGAATACCAAAAGCTCAGGTCAACGTACATGACACAGAAACAACCTCAGATAGGAACAACTCCAAACACAAACCCCCCAAAGGTATAAAAACCCACCCACTCCCAGCTCCATTTTGTCAGCCACCCCAGAATGCCATGTCACTGAAGTTTCTGGCAACTAAACAAACAGAATCTTTTTTCCTAAGGAGTCTCCATTTTGTTTATTCCTGGCTTGAACTGGCCCCTGAAGATTTTTCTTTCAACAATTCTAAATGCCTTGTACAGATTTGACACACTTTTGCTATGTATTGTGTACCTGGCTTGCAAAGTAATCAGCAAGAATCTGAGAATTTACTGAAAAGCCACAAACTTCAACCTATATCCTTTTCTGATTGTTATGTGCAGATGCCATTCTCTTTGTGCAAGTCTTTGTTTGCCTTGTTTTTTTAGGGTAAAGCCTCCATTGAATCAAGCTCAGCCCCTAGTATTTATGCAAACAGGTTTATGTTTTTCTAACTTAGCCAGAATATGAAAGTGATTTGCCACTGTTTTCTTTTGGGATGTCACTTTGCTTTCCCAACCTAGCCTATGGCTGTGGAATTTCCTGGTGCTCTCATTCATACAATAATTAGGTCTGACATTGCTTAGCATTTCAATATCATTCAGGGTCAGTTAGCTGCCAGACTATTAGCAGTCTGTTTAATAAATGTGAGGAAAGCTGAATTATGTATCTGCTAACCACTCACTTACTTATTCCCTGCAATGCTTCAGACATTTAGATGCAGCAATTTCTTTATGTAGAGAATGGCATAAGTGAGTCATTAAAGCAGCTTCTGATTTTAAAAAAATAGTTGCAATGGTCATTTCCTCAGGAAAGCTAGTCATATTTATTTGTTGTTTGTTTGTGTATTTATTTATTTGTTTGTTTATATTTCATGTTTTTAGACCACCCATCTTCCTCAAAGAGGGACTGTTACTGGGACCATTAATATACATGGAGTATATGTCTTTTATAAAGCTTATATTTTGTTCCCCATGTTGGCAAAATCCAGTTTCTCCAGTCCAGTTTCAAAACATGCTTTTCCATCCAGGCATGTAGTAACTCTGCAAAAGCATAAAATAACTCTTCCCTTTCCCTCTGCATCTCCTCTTTAACTCATCACACCATGATGAGGCAAAGTTTGTGCTTTGCAGAGTTACTACTATGGATGGGGAAAGAAGATGAAAAAAGAAAAGGATGCTGTCCTCCTCCCAAGATGGCTGCTGAAGAGTGAAAAGCTTTCTTTCTTTTACTTACAATCTGCTGTGTTTGGTGCTAGAGCTAGTAGTTCTTTGGCAGTTTTTCCTCCTGGATTTGAATGGGGGCACTAAGGAATGACCCAAGATGACTTTTGGATGGCTGTGGACCCACCTGGGAGGGGAATCTTAAAGATTGCAACTCCTTGTGGAAATAGCATAAAGTCATTGGGCATTTCCACCTTTCAAGTGGCAGAACGTATAGTAAGCATGCCTGGGACTTTTAAGTTCACTTTTTGAACTTTTTTTGAACATATCTTAAGGTTAATTGTCTGGCTGAATGCTGATTTATTTCATCCACTGCTGGATTTTTTCTGCTTTCCTTTTTGCTTGATTTATTTGACTGCTCTTATTAATTTTTGTTTTCCATATGGAAACATGGCACATGATTTTGAATTCATATTTTATTAACCAGCAAAAACTTTTTGGATCAAAATAGTCAGAAAATATTTCCTCTTCTTTGCTTCCTCCCTGTTTCCTCTATTCTTTGAGCAACAATATATCCAATTTTACAGAGAGAAGGAGGAGGCTGACACCTAAGGGAAACAACAGACTCTGGCTAGCAAGATGCAATTTTTGGCTGATTTTTTTTCCACAAAAGTTATGAAACTTATAAAATCCATGCAAAACATTTTTAGAAAGAGACATTAAATACTTGAAATTTCAAGTCAGGGAGTAGAGAGTTAAGAGCAAAGCATCTCCTAGAAAATAGCCTGATACTTCCAACAAAAAAAGTGCATATTACTTCATAAGGAGCCCAAAACTCTTGTAAATTCTTAAAATTTTAAAATCTCTAAATTCTCTTTCTAAGAAAAATTCCTTTTCTTTTTTTCAATATCTTTTTTCTTTCTTTTTTATTTTTAAATTCCTTAATCTTTTTTCAACTCTCAAATATCATTAATTTTAAATTCTTTTTTCAATTTTTAAATCTTTTTCAACACTATTTTTTTCAATTTTTTATAAAATTCTTATTTAATTTTTTGAATTTTTAAATATTTTTCCATTTTAAAATGTTTCATTTTTTATATTTTTTCAATTTTTCAAATTCTTATTTCAACTAATCGTTTTAAAAACAATTTACTTATTTTAAAGCTTTAGAAATTTTTAAATTCTTAATGATCTAAGAGGGAAAACAAACCACAGAAAAAGAGACAGATACTTAAAACAGGGAAGTCGGTGATTTTTTTAAGACAGAGAGCAAAAGGTCAAGATCTTTGTAAATTAATGTAAACTGACACTTTGCAACATGGAGAACATTAAAACTTTAGAAATTTTATTTTTTTTAACAAACAAAAAAGTCATGGAGATAGAGACTGACACTATAGTGACTTGCAAAATGTTTCAGCTTATGCCCACAGAAGACTCAAACTATGTATGTATCAAATGTAATGTATTTGAATTACAGAAGAAAAAGTAAAGGGTTTAGAAGCAACTATAGCCACTCTGAAACTCAATGAGCAAAACAAGAAATCCAAACCTAAACAAGAAGATCACACCAAAATAAAACAAAATAGGGAGCAAACAGCTTCTGAAAATGATGACCCCATATATAAATCTAAAGAAGAAACCCAATACATCCAAATCAAACACAATAGGGGACAAACAACTTCCATAAAAAACAAGCCCACATATGTACCTAAAGAGCAAGACCGATGGAAACATGTCACTCTTAGAAGAAAACAATGAAGAGCAAAGCCTCTACTATCTTCCCTAGCCCACTCCAATGAAACACCTCTGGAACTGAGCAATCGCTTTCATAGCCTCCCCCTGGAAGAAAATATACAGACACTCACAAAAGATCATTCATCAATAGTTTCTAAAAAAGAGGCACAACTCAGCATTCCTGTGACAGGAAGAAAAGTATTCCATACTTCCCTAGGGGAAAAGAAAGATGGTAGGAAAAAATAAATATTTTTCAAGAGGAGACATATGATATGTTGCAACTAATTCAAACAACAATGATTTCAAACCACAAAGAAATCCAAAATAATTTTGAAAATATAAACCAATTTATCTCCAATTTAACTTTACAACAAAAAATCCCAGAAAACAACAATAGAGAAGGATAAGATAAAACAGATAACTGAATACAAATTTGAGGATAGAGACTTAAAGATGGCACCTAACAAAACAAAGAAATATGATTTAACCCAAGTGAAAAATGTATAAGAAATACTGGATTTGGAAAAGACAACTTATACTTTAACACCACAAAACAAATTTGAGGATAAGAAAAAAGACTGGACAAAATGGACTGCAGAGATGTCAGGAAAACTACTAGAATTGAAGAGAAGAGACAAAAAATTGATAAGAATATGGAAAGATTCTTTGATTCAGCAGAACATATTGATTAAGAAAGATACTGAGCAAAAGAAAAAGGTTAAAGTGGAAATTAAGAAAATAAATGATGGGATCTATCAGAGAGTATTTAAAAAACAAACACCTGTTTGAATATGGTTAAAGAGAAAGATTTTGGATATGAATTTTATTTTAAGAGGGAAGAGCCCCTCAGGTAACATAGTACCCTCTTTTTCTTCTCTCTTCTTATTTTATTTCTTGATATGAGTAATATAAAAGAGTTGGAATGGCTAAATAAAGGAAATGTTTTAGATATTTAAATGTGATTGACTTTTAAGAAAATTATAATGGATTAAAAATGTTTTGAATAAGAGTTAAAAGACTAGACTAGAGGACTAGATTTATTAAATGGAATATTTAAAGATTAAATATATTTTTAATTATGGTAAAAAAGAACGGAAAACATTGGAAATAAATATGTATTCACTTATAGGAACATGGATTTTAAGTAGCATATTATCTTTTCTTTTTTTTACTCTTATTCTTCTTTTCCCTTTTTTTAGTCTTATTTATTTCTTTAAAAAGGTAAAAATACTGGGATGGCTTACATGAGAAAAATAGATTTAAATATTTAAATGTAATTAACTTTGAGAAAATCTTAACCAGTAAGAATGTCTTGAATATTGTGGGGAAAACAAATGTAAACAAGAACTGTAAACAGGATCTATGATGAGGCAACCAGAATGACTAGATAGAAAAGAAATATTATATTGATGTATTATCTTCAGAAATATTAGGAAAAAATTATATTCAATTGTTATTTACCAAAACAACAAGAATTGTATTAACTTAAGGTTGGTAAAAGAGAACATTATGGGAAAAAGAGAAAATCAAGTAAAGCTATTATGTGGATTATAGATTATAGAAACCAACTGTTAGTGAATGTTGTTTAAATGTAAACCTAGACAACACACTGTTTACCAAATATTAAGGTGACTATGTTAAAAAATCAATAAAAGATTTTTTTTTTAAAAAGGATGGCAGCCCCTGCCAAGGCCCAGGTATGGGATCCAACCAGGGATGTATTCCTACAGCAGCGTGTGGGTACAAATACCCCAACTGACACCGGCACCCAGGCTGCTTCCACCTCAACCACTGAGGGTGATGTTTGACAGGAACCTAGAGAAGCTGGCATTTTTCCAAAACCAAGTTTGGACCCACCTTGATTGGCACAGAGATGACTACCCAGATGACATGGCCCAAGTGGATGTCATTGTGGCTAACCTCAAAGGGGAGGCAGCAGAGTGGGTAACCATCCTCCATGACGAAAGTGCCCCTGAGCTATGGAGCCATATGCTTTCCTCTGTGGTCTCAGAGCCCAATTTGGGAACCCTGCACAGACCCAGCAAATGGAGCTGGAAGTCTGGAGGGTCAAGCAGGGAACCAGACCTGTGGTTGAGTACATTCAAGGCTTCAGACGGATCATGGGGAGGCTGAGGCACTGGCCAGAACAGCTCCTAACCGACTACTTTCAAGAGGGGTTGAGCCGTGACCTATTCCATTTATGTCTGGCCTGAGGGATCCCAAATTGGCTTGGTACTAGCTAGTCACTACTATGGACCTAGACCTGGCTGTGTATAAGGGTGGTGGGGTTGTCGGCCCATGCCCAAAGAAGATCCAGGAGAAGAGCACCTTGGGGAGAAAGCAATAGGTGGTGGCAACCCTGACATCTGCAAGGCTGGCTGAGCAGGTGTCCATCGTGTGCTTCCACTGTGGCCAGGAAGGCCACCGAGCTGCAATGTACCTGGTGCTGATGCCCTGGATGGCTCCTGTGACCCTGGCTCCTTCAAATATGAAGAATCCACTCAAGAAGGAAAAGGAGAAGTCATGGGCAGCAATTCAGATTGTTGAGGACTCCCTTCCTGAGAGCAGAAGCGAAGGAACTCCAACCAAAGCAGAGCCACCGATGATCCTGTACGAGAGTGAGAGAGAGGGAGAAGACAACCCGATGGTGAGTGGACCTGTCAACCACCTTGAAGTTAGAGTAAGCATCAAGGCTCCCCAGTCAGGGGCAAAGGGAGTGTAGCTCCTGTTGCCCAATCAGTCAGGCTGTGATGCAAAAATTAGGCTGCATGTGAGGAAGCTCAAAAAGCCTGTGAAGTTTGAACAAGTTGATGGCTTGCTGATAGAAGGCAGAGCCACTTCCCACCTGAGCAGGTTCAGCTAGAGCTTAGGAAGCACCATGAGACTATTCGCTTTATGGTCACCCCCAGGATGGCAGACAATATGATCCTGGGCCTGGCTTGGCTAGCAACATGGGCCCCAAGAATCTATTGGGAGCGAGCCACAAAGAGGATGATTATGGGGAAGCAGGCCTCGGAATCCCCAGGCAAGTTAGAGGAACAACCTGGGGAACTGGGAGGAGAGGGAAGGTCCATTGAGCACAGCAAGGGAGCGTCAGAGGAAGGGAAGGAGAAGCAATCCACCCCAAGGGAACACCAAGATCTCATGGAGATGTTCAGCAAGAGGAAATGTGATGTCCTGCCCCCTCACCACCACATGGACTGTGCTATTGAAATCTTACTCAGGGCAAAATTCCCCATACTGAAGATGTATTCCATGATGCCAAAAGAGATGAAGGAGCTGAGAGAGTACATCAACAAAAACCTGGTGTGGGGGTTCATTCAAGCAGCAAAATCCCTAGTTGCAGCCCCTGTACTTTTCAAGGAAAAGAAAGATGGGTCACTGAGATTGTGCATTGATTTTCACAGGATTAATGGGATGTACATAGAAAATATGTATCCACTCCCCCTTATGAAGGACATGTTAGGGCACTTGGCCAAGAGGAAGATCTTCATGAAATTGGACTTGCAAGAGGCGTATTATTACCGGGTGAGGATTAAGGAAGGTGACGAGTGGAAGACAGCCTTCGACTGCCCTCTTGATAGCTACCAATTCAAAGTGATGCCTTTTGGACTGCAGCCCCCTCCCCCCCACTGTGTTCATGCAACTCATAAGTGAGGTGCTGCAGGAGCATCTTTATAAGGGGGTCCTAGTGTATATTGATGACATCCTCATCTATACTGAGACCATGGACCAGCATGTGAAACTTGTGCGACAGGTGCTGAAAAAGTTGCTGGATGCTAAACTGTATGCCAAGTTGTCAAAATGTGAGCTTCACAAGTCTAAGCTCGACTATTTGGGCTACCAAGTGTCGTGCAAGGGAATAGGAATGGACCCAGGAAAGGTGAAATCCATTTTAGAATGGCAGGTCCCCCATACTTGCAAGCAGCTGTAAAGTTTCATGGGGTTGGCGAACTTCTACAGGCAATTCTTCCCCTCTTTCACCAAGATTGCCCTGCCAACCACTGAGTTGCCAAGAACTGGAAAATTGCTTGAACTGGATAACGGAGTGCCAAGCTTTCTCCTAAGGAAGTCAGATGGGCATAGTATTTGAAAAGATTTTATTTTGAACTAAAATCCCAATGCCCCAGAAGACAAACTCAGGATCCAAAAAGATCTTGACAAATTTGAACAATGGGTCCTATCTAACAAAATGAGTTACAATGTGAAGAAAATCAAAGTTTTACGTTTAGGCAGGAAAAATCAAAGGTACAAGTACTGATTGGACAAAACTGGCTTAAAAACAGTAACTGTGAGAGACACCTTGGAGTCCTTAGTGGACGATCACTTAATCATGAGCCAGCAGTGTACAGCAGCAGCCAAAAAAGCTAATACAATCCTGGATTGTATAAACAGAGGCATAGAATCAAGATCACATGAGGTATTAGTACCAATTTATAAAACCACATCTGGAATACTACAGCCAACTTTGATCACCATATCACAAAAAAAATGTTGAGAGCTTGGAAAAATTCAGAGAAGAGCAACTAAGATGATTAAAGGTCTGGAGACTAAAACATACGCAGAATGGCTGCAGGACTTGGGTCTGGCTAGTCTAAAGAAAAGAAAAAATAGGGAAGACATGATAGCAGTATTCCAATATTTGAGGGACTGCCACAAAGAACAGGGGGTTATTCACCAAAGCACCAGAGGGCAGAGGGCCAGACAAGAAACAATGGTTGGAAACTGAAGAAAGAGAGAAGCAACCTGGAATTAAGGAGAAACTTCCTAACAGTGAGGACAATTAACCAGTGGAACAGCTTGCCTCCAGAAATTGTGGGTGCTCCATCACTGGAGATTTTTTAAGAAGAGACTAATGAGTCCCTTGTCTGAGATGGTATAGATCAGTGGTTCTCAACCTTGGGGTCGTGACCCCATTTGGGGTCGCGAGACCATTTCGCGGGGGTCGCCGGGCACCGCCGGCCGCCATTTTGTTTTTTTTATTTTTATTTTTGTTTAATTTTTTTTAAATTTTTTTAAATTTTTTTTATTTTTTTTGGCGCGCACGCGCCGCGCACACTCAGATCCGCCCGTCGCGCCAGAAAAATTTTTTTTAAAAAAAATTCAAAATTAAAAAAAATAAAATAAAAATAAAATAAAATAAAAACAAAATGGCAGACCGCAACGGGTGGATCCGCGCACGCGAAGCGTGTGCGACGGGCCGATCCGCGCATGTGCAGATCCGCCCGTCACGGCCGCCATTTTTTTTTTTTTTTAAATTTTTTTAAAAAAAATTAAAAAAACAAAATGGCGGCCCGCGACGGGCGGATGCGCGCATGCGTGGCGCGTGTGACGGGCTGATCCGCGCATGCGCAGATCCACCCGTCGCGGCCGCCATTTTGTTTTTTTTTTATTATTATTTTTAAAAAAAATTGTACATTTTTTTTACGCGCGCGCGCGCACACACGCACGCACCCCCGGGTCGGGGTCGCGGCGCTCATGGGTGGGGCAAGTGGGGTCTCAACCTCAGAAAGGTTGAGAACCACTGGTATAGATTCTCCTGCTTGAGCAGGGGGCTGGACTAGAGGACCTCTAAGGTCCTTCCAGCTCTACTCTACTCTACTCTACTCTACTCTACTCTACTCTACTCTACTCTACTCTACTCTACTCTACTCTACTCTACTCTACTCTACTCTACTCTACTCTACTCTACTCTTAAAATACATTCCAAGAAGGAAGAACTTCCTGGCTGATGCCTTGTTCCGCATGCATCAATACAAAAGCACTCGACAGGAGGTGGTGAGTTCTGTCATTCCCAATAGGCAGCAAGTGGGGCAAGTGACAACCAGATGGCAGGAGAAAAAGAGGAGCTCACCCCCCACCGATGCCTTCGCACAACAGCTGAAGCAAAAGCTGCAAACCGATGCATGGTTTGTGGCTCATCAGAGAGAGTTGACCATGAGGGAGGGGTTGGCGTGGAAGAGGCAGAAATTGTATGTTGCAAACCACCTGCAACTCCAAGTCCTGCAACACAGCCACAGTGCTAAGCAGGCAGGCCACTCTGAGTTCGTGAAGACACTGCATCTTGCAAATTGTCAGTTCTGGTGGCCAAAGATGAAGAAAGACATTGAGGACTATGTGGGGAGCTGTGCTGTTTGTGCAGCCGAGCAAAAGACTAACAGGGAAGAGTCTGAGGCTGCTGCAGCAAGTGGCTGACCCTGGGAGGAGATAGCCATGGACTTTATAGTGGAGCTGCCAGAGGGGGAGCACCGTGATTTGGAATGTGATAGACCTGTTTTCCAAACAGGCCCACTTCATCGCCTGTACTGGTCTCCCCTCATTTAAGTTAGCCAAAGGGGTGGAATTTGTGCCAATACCAGAGTACCCACAGGAACCTCCCTCCTTGAGCACCCCAAGTGATTGGGTGGGTTCATTCCAGTGGGTCTGGAGCTATGCAGCCGAAAGTCAGAAAGAACAGACAGATAAGAAACGAGTTCCCCAGGAGACATTCCATGTAGGGATAAAGTGTATGTGTCTACAAAGTATCTTAAGCTGAGAAAAACTTGCAAGAAGTTAGGGCCGAAGTACATAGGTCCTTTCCCCTCGTAAAAGTCATTAATCCACTGACAGTAGAGCTAAGACTACCAAGGCTGTTAGGTAAAGTGCACTCAGTATTCCATTGCAACTTACTGAAGCCATACAAGGAATCCACACTGAGACCAGTAAGGACGGCAGCCCCCACCCCCATATTGGTAGAAGGGAAAATGCATTATGAGGTTAAGCGAATCCTCGATTCCAAAATCCAAAAAGGAAAGTTGCAGTACTTAATCCAATGGGAAGGTTACCTGATGTCAGAATCTAGATGGGTAAAAGCCCAGTATGTAAAAGCGGATTGTATGTTAAACAATTCCACACAAAATACCCCCAGAAGCTGGGATCAGCACAAGGGAAAGATTAGCAAGCATTGGTGTGCATTCTTTTTTATCTTCTAAGTTCTCTTTCCTTCTTAGGGAGGGCAAACTATCAAGCTATGAAAACTACGGTCTTTAGGACCACTATATGCTTCTAGTTTGCCAACTGTATGGGGGGAAAGAGGGGAGAGTTTTGGATTCACAGGTGTTCCTTATCAACATGAAAGCCAAAGCTCTTGAAGAATTGTTTTGGCAAACTAAAGTTTCTTCTCATAACAATTGCTGGAAGATTTATTGGACAATGTGACCTGAACTGTCAGAGAGGGGAGGGAAAGTTTCACTCTTTTAATTATCTGCTTCCTGCCATTTTCTCAGAGCTAACTTCATTTCTATCTTACCGATTTGCTAATGCCTAATACATTAGAGATTGCAATGACTCTGGTGTTTTGCTTTGTTGGGCTTCTCAGCCAGAATCTGACACTCTGCCTTTTTCTTTGTGATTTTTATTTTTTTTCCCTCTTAGATTGTTAAGAATTTAAAAATTTCTAAAGAATTAAAATAAGTCAACTGTTGTTTTTTTAAAAAATTGTTAACTGAAAAATTGAAAAATTTTAAAAATTGAAATTTTTTTTTAAAATTGAACAGAATTTTCAAATTTTTAATTTGAAAAAAGAATTTTTCAAAAAAAAAAATCAGAGATTTTAAAAATTTACAAAAGTTCATGGTCCTTTATGAAGTGATATGCACTTCTTTTTGCTTGAAATCTCAGGCTGTTTTCTAGGAAATGCTTTGCTCTTAACCCTCTATTACCTGCCTTGAAGTTTATCCCTTTCTTCCCTGTCCACAAGTGTTTTGTACTTATCCTTTTCCTCCCTGCCTTCTTGCCCTAATGTTTGCCTGGCCACTGCCAGGGTTTTCTCGTATGATATGCCGATCTGGGCTTTCTGCTCCGATTAGCTGCAGCTCATCTAGTCTGCTGCGCTGTTCTCAATCACTGCTCTGGGTGCTCCACTCCTTTGCCACTTAGCTCTGCACCGCTGCTGCTCAGCTGGACTAGCATGCTGTTAACAGCTGCTGGTCTGCTGCCACCTAGCTCCATTTCACTGCTGTTCAGTGGCCTCCATTTGCATACCACAGCTTCTACTCAGCTGCCAGGCTGAATCACTGGGCTGTCTTTCCATCTCTCAGGTGGGCTGCTGGGCTGCCTCTCAGCTGGGACACCTGGCTGCCTCTCAGCTGGGACACCTCTCAGTTGGGCCACCAGACCACCTCATTAAATAGATTTCCCCTCCCCCCCAAATTTTAAAAATTTTAGAAGTTCATTTTCAAAATTCACAAAATTTAGATTTTTTTTTTAAAAAAAGAAAATTTAAACTGAAGTTTTTATTCTTAAACGTTAGTCTTCTAGAATAATACAGTAACATTGCTGAAGGGATCTATACCATTTTGGCCAAGTGGCTGTCCAATCTCCTCTCCAAAATCTCCAGTGATCCTTATAAGCCAATCATTAAGATCAACACCATGTATACATCTTCAGTAGTCATAATAACAGTTCAGCTGAAGGTTAGAAGATAGATTAAGACTTTTACCTTATCACTAACATTCCTCCTTACTAAAAATATTCTTAAGCAACTTGGTATCAGGATCTTACCCATCACTTTAATAGTCAGGCATTCCTGAGCAGAAGGCAGATGGTCTTGTTCAAGTTGGTGTCATCTCTGATTAACAAAGCACTTCAGCTCCATACTGAGAGATATAAGGCACTATAGCTTTTTCTATCTTCTAATAATAAGTAATAATAAATTAAAATATATTAAAATGGGCTATTCCAATATAGCCAGCCAAAACTATTGCTACTGTAGGAAGGCAGCACCCGCCCACAGAAAGAAATATTTTGGGGAATATTAAAAAAAGGCAGAATATTATATTTCCCCAAACGATCTTAAAAATAGAAACTAAGCAGGCCAGGTCTGTAGAAATGCAGATTTGATAATCCTATTCAGAAAGACTTAGGCCCCATTCATGAACAAATACTCCCTATAGAAGCCCATTCAAAACAAAATATTTTGAAATCCCTTGCAGCAAAACTGATAGGTAACAATAGCAGAGTGATAGAATTAGAACCAGCAACCCCTCATCGAAAAATCCAACACAGGACATAGCCATCAGCCACAGCCCCAGAGAAGCAGGACATGACTTTCAGGACATAATAGGATTAACCCACCACCATCAGAATACCAAAAAGACAGGTCAAAATTCATGCCACAGGAACAGGAATAACTCCAAACACAAAAGCCCAAGAAAGTGTACCCCCTGCACTCTCAGCTCCATGTGTTCAGCTGCCCCAGAACCACATTTCTATTTGGTTCTGCAACTCAATAAAGAACCTTCTTTCCAAATAGCCTCCATTTTGTTTATTCTCGGCTTGGACTGGACCCTGAAGATTTTTTCCCCAACAATTTGGCACCCAGGATGGACTTCAAGCTAACTTCGTCAATGGACCAGGACTGGGTAAGCCACCATATTGCCAGTAGCAGACCCCTTGCTTCTGTGGTGGTATTCTCAGACCCTGCCCATCTGGAGCAAAGGGAGTAAAGGGAGTTTTGAGTTTTTGAGCTCAAAGGCTACTTGGAAAGAAGGTGAGTACCTCTAAATTTTAACTTTTAAAGCCCAGGGGAGTGAGGGAAATATGTGTATGTCTCTGTGTGTGTGTGAGTGAGAAGACCCCTTTCCCAATCACAGTTGGATCTTGCTCCCTCTGGCCTTTCCTAACCTCAGAAATAATCTATTCAAGTGACAGACCCTGGAAAGAATGGGGGTTTGGCCAGAGCACAAGAACTTTTGTTAGGGAAAAGGGAGAGGCTTTGTGAAAATGGAATGGAAAAGTGAGTGAGAGAATTGGATTTGGCCAACTAGCTAAAAATCACTGAGCAGAGCCCTATTCTGGAAAAGAGGTGCCTTTCAGGCCATGTGCCTGTAAAACCGTAAGCCAGTGGACTGCAAGTTGGAAGGTACCTCCACCTGTTGGGGGCAGTGTAGTACTGCAGGATTGGAGGGGGGCAGGAAAAGAGCCTTGGAGTCTCACTGCGGACAGTGGGTGACCTGAGGAATAAGGCCCAGAAAATGGGGGTCAAAGATTCCACCAAGATCTTCTGTAGGGAGATGGATGGAGGCTTGAGGGTGGAGGAAGTTGCCCATCCAGCCAGGCATGAAATTAAGATGCATGTGCAGATTGTGTAAGAAGTGTACTCTGCCCAGGGATGAAGCAGGAAAAAACAATTTGGCTAAATAAAGGTAATGCCAGGGCCCACTTCAAAACCTTATCCTAAGAAAGCAGGATTTTTGGAGCAGTTTCTTCCAAAAGAACTTTTATTAGGAGAAGCTGAGAGCAGGCATAATAGGCAGGATCTGAGGTTTTCCCACTCAGATTAATAGGTTAAAAGAGTCCCTTTCCTGACTCAAGCAAAGGAGATTGCTAGATTTCACTTGAAACAGGCAGAATTAACTCCACGGATGAATCATAAAAAAATATTTTATTCCAGGCATCCTCAAGTCAATAACCTACAGTTACTATAAACATTCCTCTGGAATGCAGATTGTAATTGGGACCCATCGCGTAGGTAAAAGATTTCTCCATTCTAAAGGAGCTCCCAATCCTCGTGGCTAGGATTCATGGAGAGAATGCACACTGGCACATAAACAGGATATCCTGTAATAAACACAAGACCCTCCCAGTGGCCAGTTAGAACACAGATCTGACCAAACAATTAAAACTATATTTCCCTTAAGGGGACAGTTCTTAATTCCTAAGCTAGCTACATACTCTGATCAGATGGCTATATACTCTGACCAGCACACTCCCTGCCTAGAATTATACAATTTCCACTATTAACTAACTATAACTAAGATAAACAAAGGCATAACATCAAACAATGCAATTATGAGGTAGACACAAATATGCATAGTTCGAGGTTTAATCGTCAAGTTCGGTCTTCCTCAGCAGCAGTACCAAGTTGGTGAACGGTGTGGTGTAAAGCCTTTTAATGAACGTCTTTGAGTCGTGATCTGACTCTTGTGGCTTCATGATCTGGACTTCAACTTGGCGAACTAGTCCATCAGAGCTGGGTAGAACTTGGTGCACAAATCCCATGGGCCAAGAGTTCTGATGTGCATCCTTGTCTCTCAGCAAGACAAGGTCTCCTTCTTCTAGGTTAGGCTCTTTGGTCTTCCATTTGCAGCAATCCTGAAGAGTAGACATGTATTCTTGCTTCCAGCGCTTCCAGAAGGTGTTGATGTGCAGTTGAACTTGTCTCCATTGTTGTTTGTACATATCTTTGGGAACAAAGTTCTCTAATGGTGCCGGCCAGTCGCCTGACTTCTGGGTTAGCAAGGTGGCCAGGGTGAGAATAGTTGGATTTTCAGGATCCGGGGAAACTGGAACCAAAGGTCGAGCATTGATGATAGCTGCTACTTCTGCCATGAGGGTAGTGAGAACCTCATGCATCAGAGTGGGTGTCTTTGTCAACATGGAATCTAAAATTTTGCAGGCTATGCCAATCATACATTCCTCCCAAATGGGATGCATGGGAGGATTAAATGTCCATACACAGTTTTGGGCCTTTAGATATTTATCAATTTCTGAATCGAGGCGAATGCCTTCATCAATCTGTAGTTCCTTGCAGGCTCCTACAAAGTTAGTTCCGTGATCAGATCTAAATACCTTAACTGGGTCTCTGTAGGCTTGGAACCTTCTTAGAGCATTGATGAATGCTTTTGCTCCCACGATCCAGAATCCAGCTGCTCTGATGGCACCTTTTGTGAAATGTCTGCCTTGATGGTGGACGGTTTCGTGGTAGTGTTGGACCAGCAGGTGTGTGACATGTTGATGGAGGGAAGGATGACAGGGTGCTTGATGTCTGGGGCTATTTTAGTCTTATCTAGATGCCCCCCTACTCAAAGTAAGTCATGACTGTCGAGGAACGGGTTCAATTTCAGCAATGAACTAGACCCCAGGATAGCCTTCTTAGCTTCAAGACATTCAAATACCACTGAGTATGCATCTTGTTGCACACTTCGTAGAACCCTTCTCTTGGCTTAGAGATAGCTGTCTGGGAAGCTCATTTCGCGATGCAGAAAATGAACAATTGCTGCTATGCCCAATACGAGAGGTCTCCTTCTGGAAAAGCGTTCAAAGTGAGCCGGTTCTAGGGTATGATTATGAGGCTGTTTCTCTGTCTCCTTAATCCTTGTTGACAAGTAGATAGTCTGGATGATCATTTTGTCATCTTTTCTGAGCAATTTTCTGGGTACCTGAGGTTGAACGTGGTCATCTTCATATGGGTCTAGAAGCTCGTGATGTTCTGATGTCTGTGTCATCTGGCTGTCTAGACAAACCAAGAATTCAGGACCCTTTAACCAGATTGATTCTGCCAACTGTGATGCTGGAATGGACCATGTAGCCTGATCCGCTGGATTCTGATTTGTTGGCACATATTGCCACTGCTCACGATCTGAAGATCTTTGAATCCTTTCCACTCTATTGCTTACATAGACATAGAAGCATCTGCTTTGGTTGTGGATGTAGTCCAACACCACCTTGCTGTCCATATAGAAGGTGGTGGATTGCAGCTCAAGGTCTATTGTTTTCGTTATTAGGTCTGCGAGTTCTACAGCCAGAACGGCACTACAGAGTTCCAATCTGGGTATGGTGTGACCTTGTTGTGGTACCAGTTTTGCCTTTCCCATAGCAAAACCAACGTTGTAGCTCTCCCTGCCGTAGACTCTGATGTATCCTATAGCTGCTATTGCCTTCATTGAAGCATCTGAGAACACATGCAGCTCTTTCTTCGTTGTGGCGGCAAGTGAAATGGGAACATACATGCACTATACGTGGATGCTTTGGAGACAACTTAGAGATCTATGCCACGTCTCCCAGTCTTGCTTCTGTTCTTGCGGAAGCAGTTTGTCCCAGTCTGTGTGCTTTGGGAGAGTGCATGCAGAAGGAGCCTCCCTTGGACTGTTACAGGTGCAGCAAACCCTAGAGGGTCGAACAGGCTATTTACTGTTGACAAAACTCCTCTTCTTGTGAAGACGGTGTTCTGTGCCAGAGCTCTAAAGGTGAAGACGTCCTTCTTTAAGTCCCAACACAGACTGAGACTGCGTTGGATGAGAGGGTCATCTGTGCCAAAATCAAAGTCCTGTAGACCTTTACTATGGTCTTCAGGATTGAAGGTCTCCAACACTTCTTCACTATTGGATGCAATTTTGTGCAGCCTAAGGTTGGCTGCTGCTAACATCTGACGTGTCCTTTTCAATAGATCTATGGCTTCTACTGGAGTGGGTACAGATTTTAGGCCATCGTCGACATAGAAATCTTGTTCCATGAAGTGTGTGGCGTCCGCACCATATTTGGCCTCACCTATACAAGCGCTGTGTTGCAGGCCGTAGTTAGTGATTGCAGGGGAAGAACCATTCCCAAAGACGTGCACTCGCATTCTGTATTCTGTTATCTTCTGGCTGTGCTGTTCATCGCTGAACCACAGGAAGCGCAGATAATTGCGATGATCTTCCCTGACGTAGAATGAATAAAACATCTATTGGGTGTCAGCCATGACCTCTATAGCTTCCTTTCTGAAGCGGATGAACACGCCAAGTAGACTGTTGGTGAGATCAGGCCCTGTGAGAAGGACTTTGTTCAAAGAGATGCCTTGGAACTGCACACTGGCATCGAAGACTACTCTTATCTGACCTGGTTTTTGTGGGTGGTACACTCCAAAGAATGGTAGATACAGCATTCTTCATCTTTTCTCAGGGGTGGAGCAAGCTCAGCATGTCCACTCTGGTTCATCTTATCCATAAACTCCATTAGATGAGCTTTCATTTCGGGCTTCCTGTTCAGGATTCTCAAACTGTTGAGGCGAGAGAGAGCTTACTCATGGTTGTTCGGCAGGCACTGCCTGGGAATGCGAGTTGGGCTACCCAACTCCCTGTGGCATCCTGTAGGAATTCCTCATTCATGAGCTCCAGAAAATCTTTGTCCTCTATTAACAAGGCCACGTCATTGTCATCTTTGCTGGTCTGGAACACTGTTGCTCCTAGAATGGGTTTGGTTGTTGAAAGCGTGAAGTGTTTTTGGCATGGTTTCAGGTGGGATGCTCTCCCGTTACTAAGAATGGAAGTCGCTGAGATGTTTGCTTGGGTTGGAGCTTGTAGCTGATTGACAGACTGTTCCTGTGATGACCCATCCAAGTTCCGTCTTAATGGCAACTGGGGCGCCTGGTGGGCCTTTGACTGCTCCCTGATAAGCAAAGGCCTCAGAGGTATCTGTTCCCAACATAAATAGAATTTCGGCTTCTGGATCTAGGGCAAGGAAGTGATCTGCGAGGTACGACAGGTGAGGTATGGTTCTTGCTACCTCTGGTGTTGGAATTTGACTGCGATCATCTGGTAAGGAGTCCCATTCTAGCAATGGCGGCAGTAGGAACCATGAACTCCCATCTAAAGACTCTATGCACAGTCCAGTGACTTTCCTCTCCACCATGCTCTGGAGCACAGTGCACATTGATATTGTGAAAGATGTTTCTTCACTTGGGACATCAAAGAGGTCGAAGAATGCTGACCTAGCTAATGAGTGATTGCTTAGTGTGTCTATTGATACATCTTCACGGCTTCTGCTGGGCGTCCGTTGGGGTAGACTTTAGCTAAGCAGATGTAGGTGCATGAACAAGGAACTGGTGAATCACCACATACTGACATGCAGTGGACCTTGGCGGGTGCCTCTGGGTGCTCTTTGGAGCCATGCTAAAGCTCTTTGGTTGAAGGAGGAGTAGAAGTTGCTTGTTGTGGCTGGTCAGAGTCTGGATGCAGGGCTCCCAGGTGCTTGTCACTCTTGCATAGGTGGCATTTCGCCTTAGTTGTGCAAGCTTTGGCCATGTGTTCTGTAGACTCACAGCATTTGTAGCAGACTTTCTACTCCGTGAGCAAAGCCTTTCGTTCATCCAGGGACTTCTTTCCCTATTCTTTGCACTTGTTCAGAGAGTGTGAGGATTTATGTAGTGGACAAATCAAATCTTTATTTGTTTGCAGAGGTTTAGATTGAGCTTTCTTCAACAATTGCTTGTCTGAATTCTTGCTGGGCAAGGTAGCGACCTCTATCTTATGCATGGAAAGAAGGGTTTTTTTCTTTGCAGTTTGGAATGGACCCTTGGTTGAAACCATTTTTCTCTGATGATGAGGTATCAAGGGTTATTGCACAACAAATTCTTCAAGAACAGCAAAGTGGGGAACTCTGCCTCAATTCTTGGTCTCATAATCTTCAGATAACTCGATCCATTTTTCACTTAGCTGCTGTGGTAGCTTTTGAATGATAAGCTTTTGCATCCTGAACTGGTCAAGACAGATAAGTTTCGGCAAGGTGGGATCTTTTTGTGCTGTCTGCAGCTGTGTGAGTAGGTCAGAGAATTCCCACATCTGGCGAGGATCACTGATATTGAAGTCAGGGAATTCATAGATATAATCCAAGAACGAAGAGTCTGTCAATGTGGACATGCCATACTGCTGATCGAGCCTTTTCCA
Organism: Bothrops alternatus; assembly: GCA_034064705.1. Lineage (NCBI taxonomy): Eukaryota > Metazoa > Chordata > Lepidosauria > Squamata > Viperidae > Bothrops > Bothrops alternatus. Next base: position 1,555,405 of record JARGCV010000091.1, on the reverse strand, counting down.
GGCTTTCTGAAGGGCGGTGTCTGGGTCACCTAGTTGGAATGAGTAGATGTTCTTTACTAGTTTTGTAGATCTTGGTCCCAGCCATGCTATCATATACCTGGGCTCTTCGGCTGGTTCCAGCCCTTCGTTGCGAATGGTACACTTGAAAATATGCTTCCACAACAAGTACTCTTTCCCCGGGTTGTCAAATAATTTCTGCACACCTCTGGATGTCAAATACCATCTTCTTCCACAGGATGTTGAAGGATGCATTGGGGGTGTAGTTAGGCTGGGGTAGTGCAGTGTTGGAGTCATTAGGAGCACGATTACTGGCTTTTCGTTGATCCTCATAGGCATTGCTCCCAGGAGCAGGGGCATGAACTAAAGATGGTTGGAAATTTTCTTCAGAGTACTTTCTGAGAGGGCATCTTCCCCTGACCCACTGCCAATCCATTTTTGAATCGCCTTGCAGGTTCCTCTACCTTTGCATTGAGCTTAGGCTTCTTGTGTGCATACCTGCTAAGGAGTCTTCACTGTTGCAGATGGCACCTCTTGTTGCGATAAATGTCCATTTCTCCTTTAAGAAATCCTTTCTCAGTCTGGATGGGCTTCCCTCCCCCCCCTTACAGGCTGTCAGCTGATAGGTGTACTAGGGGGGTGGAGAAAGAAGGGAATGAGTTTCGTTTCCTGAGAAAAACGTCAGAGCTTTCCAGTGTATTGTTTAACTATCTGTGTACTGTAATTGGCTGTAAATCAGTAGGGTGACAATTTGTGGGAAGAAACCTTTGATGTGTAATAAAAAGGACTTGCCTGGCTTCTATCTGGGCCTTCCACTATGAGACAAGCTCCAGTCTCTGTCATGATTCATGGGGGCCGGGTGACACCACGGACACACTTTTGCCACAAGTGGTGACCCTGATGTGATAACCCTAAGAGGTTATACATCCCTGGACCCTCAGACTTACCAGACATGGCCAAGCGCGCTTCATCAGTTCATCGCTGGACGAGGACTGATCCCTCGTAAGTAATGGGGGGGATCTCTCAAAGGTACAGAAAATACATTTAAGGGAGCTCAGAGAGATAACCAGGAAGAATTATGTTTATTTTACGGCAAAGAAGCTGACAGAAGGAGATTTAAGATCTCTCCTTGAATTTATTTGGAAACACATTCCTTTCTACCCAGAGGCAGGTTGCCTTAAAGTTGAAACCTGGAGGACAGTGGGGGAGTTTTTACATACAAATCCTAGGGCCCCGCCTCCATTTTAACATCTTGGAGAGCAGTGTTAGAAGCTTTGAAGACACAGGAACAGCCCCTACTAAAAAAACTACTGAATCCATCGTATTATAATGAAGTTCAACTTCTTCCCCCTGCCAGTGAAACTCCAGTAACAATTAAAAATCACAGCAGGGTTTCTCCTAGCAATGTTGAGTCCTGTGATCCTAATTTAAATGCTCCAACTATGACCAAAACCAGTAATCTTATTCAGGAAACACTACAGAATGCTTATGAGGCAGGAGAATTAGGTGCAGATGAAATGGCAAATTTATACCCTGTAACTGTGGGCATGGATGCAAAAATTGATAATGAATTGGCCGCCCAAGAGATTTTGATGAAATTGGCTGTTGAAAATGCTAATGCAGACTGCAAAAGAGTTTTGCAACCCTTAATTGGCACTGGTCAAAAGACACTTGCAGATTTGATTCAAGCATGTAGAGTTGTAGGCAGTCACGTCTATCAAATGGAAAATTTAGCCATGGCAATTAGCAGCTCTGATGAGCCTTCAGGAAATTGTTTTTACTCCAGCTATGATTTTGGCTGAAATTACACATCGTGGCCGGACGATGGCGCCAGATTACTGGAATTGAATTTGCAGTGTATTTTTATCCCATTTTCCTTACAGATCCACGATTTTTGGCCATAAACAACTTACCTTTTTCTTATATCTCTCCTAGTTTGGATGAGACTTTGTTGACACTATTTTTGACATTGCAAAAATTTATTGAGACAAGATATTGTCCTTATTTTATTGCACATATCCGGAGTCATCAAAATTTTCCAGGAATTCTCAGTGAAGGGAATTCCCAGGCGGATATGGCGACACAAGTTATGACTATGCAACAACTCACTCCCTGGGATAGTCATAGCTATTTTCATCAAAACGCCAATTTGGCATAACCCCGGGGAGGCAACAGCTATCATTCAACAGTGCCCCAACTGTTCACAACAAGGACTGTCTATTCCAATGGGTGTGAATCCCCGTGGACTTGAGGCATGTCAAATTTGACAAATGGACGTTACCCAATATGCATCTTTTAATCCATGGAAATATATACATGTGACTATTGATACATATTCTGGGTTCATCTTTCCTACTCCACAGCGTGGAGAGGCAACTAAACATGTCATCAATCATTGTATTCGAACATTTAGCACTCTGGGTACTCCTAAAGAATTAAAAACTGATAATGGACCTGCATATTGTAGTCACGCCTTTGCTCAGTTCTGCAATCGGTGGGACATTATTCATAAATTCGGCATTCCTTATAATTCACAGAGGCAAGCAGTAGTGGAACGGGCCAATTCCACTCTTAAGCACATGCTTGACAAATTAAGAACAAAAGATGGGGAAAATACCCCCGGACTACCTGGAGTGCAAAATCATCTTAATTTAGCTTTATATACTCTCAATTTTCTAAACCTTACTCGCACACCACCTAATACAGCTGCCAGCAGGCATTTTTCCCCCCTTCCAGATGCAGCAACCACGGTTCGGCCGTTAGTTTGGTATCGTAAGCTACCAGGCCCCCAATGGAAAGGACCAGTTGAACTTATTACCTGGAGTCGTGGATATGCTGTGGTGCAACATGAAGGCAATACGATATGGGTTCCTGGCCGCAATATTCGCCCTTACAGTGTACAGCCAAAAGATTGCAAAGACTCTGGTGAGCCCAAAGTGGACAGACAATGAATTTTGGAAGGACATAAAAAAGGCTAGTGCCTTAACAAACCATACTGACTGTTGGATGTGTATGATGTCACCATCGGATGCCAGTCAAGGACTTTCTTTAGTTGGACTTCATTGGAACAACACTGGAGCCAGCGAAAGTTTTGTAAATATTAATGTGGCAGGACATTATACGCTGCCAATTAGGTTTTATTATGTAGATTTTGCATTAGTGTGTTTTAATTTTTCTAAGGGAATTATCCTTTTAGGTATATATCCCTCTTGTAATATCACCTTTAATATGCCTGATAATTGTGATCAAAGTAATAACAAAGTGTATGTAAAATGTGATGATGGATAGTACAATGCAAATGTATTGGGTTTGTAGCTATTTTAATGGCACACGGAATTGGACTGCAGCCAATGACAGTGACGGCCATTGAAATGCTTAATGAAGAACAAGGACAAATCCCTCCACCAATATCCGGAGATCATAAGCATTGGGGATATTTGGGATGCATTATGGTTTTGGTTACCAAATTTTCAATGGTTAAGAAATTTGATAAGTAGTATTATTTTGTATTGTTATATTATTCCATTGTGGATGCTTTTATATACAATGTTTGCCTGGTATTTTTGCTACGATGAAATCTTTTATACCAAAGAACAAATTGTCTCAACAAGTGAACATTAGTCAACAAGGATTCGAGCGGATGCCAATGGATAAACAGCCACCTCATTTGGATGAAATCAAATACATGGACTGAAAGCCCTTGCTTCTAAACAAAAACAAAAAAGGATGAGATGTTGTGATAAATGTCCATTTCTCCTTTAAGAAATCCTTTCTCAGTCTGGATGGGCTTCAATTTCCCCCCCTTACAGGCTGTCAGCTGATAGCTGTACTAGGAGGGTGGAGAAAGAAGGGAATGAGTTTCGTTTCCTGAGAAAAACGTCAGAGCTTTCCAGTGTATTGTTTAACTATCTGTGTACTGTAATTGGCTGTAAATCAGTAGGGTGACAATTTGTGGGAAGAAACCTTTGATATGTAATAAAAAGGACTTGCCTGGCTTCTATCTGGGCCTTCCACTATGAGACAAGCTCCAGTCTCTGTCATGATTCATGGGGGCCGGGTGACACCACGGACACACTTTTGCCACACCTCTGGTGGTTGAGATTCTCCTCCTTGTTCACTTGGTTTTGGGAGATCTGTGGTTAACCTCGTCGCTTCTTTCCACTTGTGTTGTACTGCATTCTGGTCATCCACCTAGGCCTCGACACAGCTATACAAATTTCCATCTTCTGGCCTCTCAAAATTGGGCATGAAGGTAGCGCCTTCAAGCTCTTTTTGTAAAGCTGCTGCTCTTGCAGCTACCTCTGCTGCTTCCCACTTGCGCTATAAAACCTCAAAGCTGCCTGAGCTTTGGCCATTTCTTCCTTTAGCTGTTGCTCTTCTTCTGCCACAGTAGAGTGGCTTCAGCTGCCGCAGATTCAATTCGTGCTTGCGCAGCTTGAGCAGCAAGTTTCTCTGCCCTTGAGACTCGGGACAAATGGCTGTGCTGAGAAGATGCTTTCGAGGGACAGGAGGCGCCTGAAACATGAGATTGCTATGACACTCTGGAATGAGCCTGAGACCATTGTGAGTTATGATGAAAGGACAAAGCTTTCTTAGAAGCGTGAGAGGAAGCCACATGTGATCGCTGGGATGATGCATGTGAATGATGGGACACTGTGGACTCAGCCTTCTCTGGTGTATCCTTCACCTGAGGTTTGTCTTGGAGAGACTCCTTACTGCTTTGTAGTAGCCTCTCACGCCTTTTGTTTATCAGCTTGAGGCATCGTATTTTCTCTCTGTATGTTGAATCTCCTAGCTGCAACTGGATGTCTATGAGGCGGCATTCATAGTCTGTCCATTGTAGGAGAAGCCTGTCCATATCCTCTTCCAAAGAACGAATGCACTTGGGGGAAAACCTATCTTTGGATGCATTGCAGAGTTTCTGCAGCTTCCCCCAGGTTCTTTCATGACAATGATAGAGGCTACCCCGCTTCTCCAGCAGGCTTGACTGCTTGGCTTCAGTGGGATTTCTTTGATGCCTCAAGTCATAAGGTTTCTGAGATGTTTCTGCATTTTCCAAATTTTGGACATCAGGTTCTGCATAAAAGTCGAGGTTAGTTGGTTGGACCGGTTCTTATGGCCCATTAGAAAACTCTGCCATGACTAGGGAAGACTCAGAAGTTTTCCTAGACATTTTGAATGGGTTCAGTGAATTTTACTCTTTGGCCACCAGAGTGCACTGTTTGCGTGGGTAAAGACTTCAGTAAAATTCACTGTTTGATCACCAGGGTGCACTGTTTGCGGGTAGCATAAATAAAAGCCTGTTGTTTGCAGATTAGCCACCAGAGGGCGCTGCACCTAGACTACACTTGAAAACAATGGCATCTGCCGGCTTCCCTTCCGATCAGGATTACAAAGCTGAAAATCCGTTCTAGAATTTCTAGGAGTCTGGACTCCTAAGATGAAATTCAATTTGGATTCTAAATGCCTGCAATTCTAATAGGGTTTGGCTCTTTGTTCTTTCAAGTAAGACTTAAGGCAACAGCTGGGTGGTGACTTCAGTTTAAAAAAAGGCTTGGGTTCATTTCACAGATAACCAGGCAGGAAGGGAGGAAATGTCTGGCTTCATTTAAACGCGACATCTCGTGAGCACTAATTAGCTTTCTTTCTTATGCTGAGTAAGCTGGCTAACTGGGCTTGTCACGCAAGATCTGTGTAATCTCTTAGTCAAACACAAACAGAATTCTTTCTCACTTTGAGCACAGATGCAATCTCTTTTTGCTGGGAAGGTAATTAGCTCTCTTTACTTTGAGTACAATTACTTTGTTTCTATTGGAAAAGCGATTATTTTCTGTTTAACCAGGCAGAGAAGATTCAAAACACATATATCTGCCAAATGAGGGGGGGTGTTTCTTAGCTGATTGATCTTTTTAGACAAACACAGACCATTCTTTCTCACTTTGAAATGCTGAGTTAGGCAGATTAGATTCAACTCACATTTCTTCGCATTTCTAAGCTGTCTCTTTACATGGGCAAGCAGAGGAAACATGCAGGAGGAGACTTTCATTTTAGAGGAAGGTTTGTTTCTCTTTTTACTCTCTTGCAGGCAGAGGAAGGCATGCAGGCGGAGATCAAAGGTAGATAAATGCAAGAGAAGATTTCAATCTTTTTTCCTTTAGCAGGTAGAAGAAGATAAATTCTTTTTTACTTTAAGCGAAGAGAGAAACACATAGATATCCTTTACTTTCCTGACTCAAGCAAGGGAGATTGCTGGATTTCACTTGAAACAGGCAGAATTAACTTCACGGATGAATCATACAAAATTACTTTATTCCAGGCATCAAGTCAATAACTTACAGTTACTGTAGACATTCCTCTGGAATGCAGATTGTAATTGGGACCCATTGAGTAGGTAAAAGGATAATAGATTTCTGCATTCCAAAGGAGTTCTTAGCCGTCATGGCTAGGATTCATGGAGAGAATGCAGACTGGCATGTAAACAGGATATCCCGTAATAAACACAAGACCCTCCCAGTGGCCAGTTAGAACACAGATCTGACCAAACAATTAAAACTACATTTCCCAGAAGGCCATCCCTTAAGGGGACAGTTCTTAATTCCTAAGCTAGCTATATACTCTGATCAGATAGCTATATACTCTGACCAGCACAGTCCCAGGTAAACCCCACCCAAATAGTTCATCTGGTCAGTTTGAATGGGCCAGTCCTCAGGTGTTAAGTCTGCTGTGGGAAAGGAGCTGATAATGGAGTCTGTTCCCAGGTTTGCAATGATGTTCTTAGGTCTTCAAACCTTCCCTTCGGCAGTGAGAGATAAACCAGATGGCCAGAGGCACATTCCTTTCGCACCCCAAGCTAACATCAAGAGAGAGACAGTTTAAAGAGCATTTATGTAGGAATAGCGGTAAGAATACATTGTAGCAAAGCAGAGAAACAGCTTGCAGAGCCTTCCCCCCTCCCCCTCAGGAGAATGGCAGAACCCTCAGTAAGAAATAGAAAGAAATGAAATAGATTCTCCCCTCCCCAACATAAGAATATGGGAATGGGTTCTGACTGGTACTTAAAAGAAAAGGAAAATATGTATAGGAACAGTGATTTTTTCTCTCTCTCTTTCTATGCAACCACATGATATGTTTAAGATTTGTGCCTTCACTAATTTGAGTTAACTGATATTTATAGTGGGAATGACCAGGGTGTGAAAACTGTTTTCCTGTCCTTTATTCTTTGTCTTTGTATGTGTGTCAAGGTCTTTGTGTGTCCTTGAGGTAAATGTAACTGCTGGGTGTCTCTAATCCCTAGAGACAAGAATTTTAAAATTCTACTAGAAATTCTGCTTAAAATAAGCCACCAAAAGGAAAATACCTTCACCCTAGTTTGCCTGGCCAGCAAAATAGGGGGAAGAGAACTGTGTTCTTTTTTTCTTCTCTCCTCCCCCTCTCTTTCTCTTTCTGTACTTTTAAAAACAGCCCAAAGTTTACTGTATGTTCAAGTGGGTTTTATCTGTCTATTTAACATCTGTAATGTTAACCTTAATATCTTTTCAAACTCTGCCTGCAAGCTACCACTCCACCCATTCCACTTCTCCATTTCTTATCCTCTATTCTCCATTCCTCATGTCTGCCCAGCAATGCCTCTTCTGAGAGAGTCACTCACAAAGGGAGGAGGGGACTCTGTTCTCATATCTTTCAGCCCTGCACAGATGACTCCACGAGCTTTGGAAGCAGAGCACACTGACCCAGACGCTGCTTCCAGAGAAGACCCTCCATTTCATTTGAGCCAGGGAATTGGATTTGAATCCAGCCATCCACTAGAAAGTCACTATGAAACCAGAGTGGAACAGATTTTCCCAGGTCTTACATCATCCAGATGGCCATGAAAGCTGCAGAAAAAGGAACAACTCCTGGATCCATTGGCCCTTCCATGAAGCCTCAGAAGACAACTGGAAATTTATGGGGGTAGGGCAGAAACTCATTGTGAGGTTTTCTTTCTTGCCTCATTTGAATTATAATTAGCTAGTTGAATGGATTGATGGAGGCATGGCATTTGGAATGGTTGGCACAACAAGTCCTGAACACCTTGGACTTCTTTCTGGTGGGAGGAAAATTTGTCTAGGATGTTTGTATTGCATGTCTTGTAGAAGTAGCTGAACACACACACACACAAATTCAGAATCACACTGAGGCAATCCCCTTCACCTATCTCCATGTAAAGCTCCCCAGGTTGGTTCTTGCTCTGTGGCACTAAGGCCTTTGCATGCATACCTTCCTGCAAATTCCATGGGGGAGGGAATCATGTCCCCTCAGGCAATTTACAGTTCATGTGCCCTCACTGAGGAAGTAGCAGAAAAGAGATAGCCAAATCGAAGCCTGAATATGTTGCACTAATGGTTTTATAGTGGGAGTCCTAGGGCTCACTGTGTGCAATTTAAGAAAAATTAACAGCCTGATTTGCACACCAGTTAATCTTAATTGGACATCACAAAACCTGATTGCACTAAACCAGAAGTGTCAAACTGCCAGCCTGCGGGCTGGATGCATCATGCCATAACTGCACCCACCCTATTGCGAGCAATGGAAAAAAAAGTCGTGATACATCGCGACACATCACGTGACATTGTTAGTTTGACACCCCTGCATTAAACCAAAAGCTAAGACAGGTTCAGGGAAGCAACCCTTGAAAATGAGCAGCCAGTAATTATGGACTGAGGCAAAACATGGCTGTGAAGAATTTGGGAGGCATGTGCTCCAAAAACCTGACTGGAAGCTCAAAGTGATATCAAACATCTAAAAGAATTGGCACAGAATATTGGACACTATAGATTTCTTTTCCACTTAACAGAACTTTTGTCCTGGCTTTAGATCTTCATGGTTGAAAGGCTCCCCTTTTGGGAGCAACTGCAGGGATCTTTTTCTGCTACCTCTATTAGTGCCTTTTTGCATTAACAGTTTAAAAGCTTATTTATCAAGTCTCCCTGATCAGATCAATTTTTAATCTTGTGTCGTGATTCTGATAGATGAACCCATCAAAAGAACATCAAGGTAAGAATTCTTCCTTAAATAACATTTTATTCAGGAAACAAAGTATCGACACTACATACCGGTAGTTGAACCCAAAACTAAAATCCCTTCCCTCAGATGCAAAGTAACAAATTGCAATTCCCACCCTCAATAAGCAGTCATAAATCACATTCTCCAATTAGCCTGAGATGCGGGCTTTCTCTCCAGCTCTTCCGCCCGCCAAACTGTTATCAGTTTGTTCTTGATTTCCTACAAAACAGAGTTATTATTATGACTAGCTGAGCTCAAGCATTCATTCCAACCCCCCTTCTGCACCTGATTTCTAAATAGAAGAAAAAGCATGTTAAAAGCAAAGCGGAAATGGCTGCATTTTCATCAGTTGTCAGAGCGGGAACATCCAATGTTTATAGCGTTGATATCTGGCCCCCCTTTACAAAAAGGATACATTCTGCAATTCAAACAAAATCATAGGTTAGGTATTACCTCTTGGTTTATTAGGGTGCTTATCATAGAATTTACTAATGAGCTGATCAGCTTTTACATCTCTAGATTTTACCTGTGGCTTCAGATAATGGATATCATTTTCACTGCACCAAATACTGTAACTTTCCCTTGAAAAGTCTAGAATCAAGAATATGTTTTACTTCATAATGGGTCTGTCCAGCTACCATCAGAGGGCCAGGTGCTTTCTTAGGGGAAGATCGTAAGGTAGAACACCGAAAGGATTTCAGTAGGCTACAATGGAACACAGGGTGGACTTTCCCTAACAGTCTGGAAGCTTTAACTCTACGTAACTGGGTTATGATTCTTACGATGGGGAAGGGACCTAGATACTTTGGTCCCAACTTCTTACTAGGCAACTTGAGCTGTAAATATTTTGTGGATAAGTAAACTTTTCCCCCAACCTGGAATGATCTTTGGGGAGCCCTTTTTATCCACTTGTTTTTTGTATGTCTCGGAAGCCTTCTTCAGAGCGAGTTTCATTTTTCTCCAAACTTCCTCCCACCTCTTCACCTACTGGTCAAGCATTTGGGAAGTAGAGGGTCCTTGAGGATATTCAGGTATTGTGTTGAATTCTTTTCCTATGACAATTTTAAAAGGCATAAACCCAGTGCTGCTGTGAACAGAGTTATTGTAAGTCACCTCTGCGAAAGGGAGGAGGTCAGTCCAGTTCATTTGTTGATAATCCACATGGCATCTAAGATACCGCTCCACTATTGAATTCACTTTTTCAGCCACCTCATTCATAGGTGGGTGAAAAGCCAATGACAATCCCTGCAATGAGCCAATTAACTTGAGGAAACCCCTCCAGAACTTGACCATAAATTGCACCCCTCTGTCAGAGATTATCCATTTTGGCATGCCATGCAGTCTGTAAATGTGCTTAAGAAACATCTTAGCTAGTCTCTAGGCTGATAGGAGTCCTTTGCAGACAATGAAATGAGCCTGCTTCGAAAAAAGATCAATCACAGTCCAAATCACCGTATTTCCTCTGCTTTCAGGTAACTCAACTATAAAATCCATAGCAATTTCTTCCCATGGTTGGGAAGAGTCCATAACCAGTTGGAATTCTCTTCATGGTGGCACATACAGCACAGCTTTTGACATAGTTCTCCATGTCCTGTTTCAAACCTGGCCACCAAAATTGTTGATGAACCAGATGCAGCGTTTCTATTTTTTTTCAATCTTCTTTATTTTCCCCCAGTATATGTTAAGTTTTCCAATCAACAAGTTGTCTGAAATTGGCTAAACTAATACATGTTCAATTCTAATCCTTGCTTCTTTTCTCTAACCAAGTGTAAAATAAGTTCCAAATTTGATAATAGTCTGTATCTTCTTTGTCTTTCAGCCTCATGGTTAATCTGTCCATCTCTGCACATTCCAAAATCTTCCTGATTATTTCTTCTTCTGATGGCAAAGCGTCATTCTTCCAATATTGTGCAAAAATTATTCTTGCTGCTGTAGTAATATGTAGAATTAAGTATAATTTCTGCTTATTAGTCTTTTCAGGCGTGATGCCTAATAGAAAAAGTTCAGGTTTAAAATACACCTGTTCATCCAATATTTTTTCTAAACACATATGTATATTTTTCCAATAAATCTTTGCCTTCTCGCATGTCCACCAAATATGATAATACGTGCCTATGTTATGTTTACATTTCCAACATCTATCTGACATATTTTTTAACATTTTTGCTAATCTTGCTGGTGGAAGGTGCCATCTATAAAACATTTTATACAGATTTTCTTTATATGAAGTTAACATTGTCAATTTATAGTTTCTCTCCCATAACATTTGCCCTTTTTCTAATTCTGTTATAACCAATTTTTTTTGCCCATCTTATCATTGTTTCTTTCACTTGTTCACTTTCCATATCTAAAATTAACAAAAAATTATACATTTTCTTAATCAATTTCTTATCTGTGGTCAACAAAATCTTATCAAACACATTTTGATCCTTATAAAATCCATACATTTTTACATCTTTTTCGTATCTATTTAATATCTGTAAATGTGCCCACCAAGATAAATTAATTCCTAAATTTTCCAATTCTTGTTTGGGTTTTAATTTCCCATGAATATCTAGAATATCTTTATATGTCCATATTTTCTCAAAGTCCACTAAATTCGGATGAATAAATGCCCTCATCGTTGACAACCACCCTGGAATTTTAAGATATATTTTAGCTTTAATCTTTTCCCATACTGTTAATAATGCATTTCTTACAACATGATTTTGAAAGTATTTATGAACTCTGTTTTTCCCATACCATAAAAAAGCATGCCACCCCAATTGTAAATCATGACCTTCTAAATACAATAACCTTTCATTTCTAAGTGTTATCCACTCTTTCACCCAAGTTAACACAGAGGCTTGATAATACAGTGTCCATTCTGGCAGCCCAAAACCTCCATTTTCCTTAGCATCCTGTAATGTTTTCATTTTGATTCTAGCTTTTTTCCCTTGCCAAATAAAATTCAAAACCAATGAATTTAAATTTTGAAAAACATTTTTCTCAAGTTTTATCGGAATTGTTTGAAATAAAAATAAAACCTTTGGCAAGACATTCATCTTTACTGTAGCAATTCTTCCTAATATTGATAATTGGAGATTTTTCCATCTTTCTAAATCTAATTTTATCTGCTTCAATAATTTTATGTAATTATCTTCTTTTATTGACGAACATCTAGCTGAGAGGTAAATACCTAAATACTTAACTTTTTTCACTATTTGTACCTCTGTTTTCTCTAATATTTGTCTTTTTTGTTTATCTGTAAGGTTCTTTACTATTACTTTAGTCTTATCTTTATTTATTTTTAATCCTGCCACTTCTCCATATTCTTCTATCTTTCCCCATAGTTTAGGAATCATCTCTAAAGGTTCTTCTAAAATAAATACTAAATCATCAGCAAATGCTTGTAATTTATATGTTTCATCTTTTACTTTCAATCCTTTAATTTCTATATCTTGCCTTATCCTTCTATTTAATACTTCCAAAGTAAAGATAAATAATAAAGAAGATAGTGGACATCCTTGTCTGGTGCCTTTTCTTATCTCAAAGCTCTCAGTGTAATTTCCATTTACTATCACTTTTGCTGTCTGATTACTATATATTGTGTTTATCATGTTTATAAAGTTTTTTCCAAAATCCATTATTTGTAATTGTTGAACCATAAATTGCCAAGAAACATTATCAAATGCTTTTTGGGCATCCAAAAACACTAATGCTAATTGTTTCCCTGGGTGTAATTCATAATATTCTAATACGTCCATTATCACCCTTCAATTATTTTTAATCTGTCTCTTCGGTAAAAAGCCATTTTGATCTGGATGTATAAACTCAACTAAATATCTTTTCAGTCTCTCTGCCATTATTGAAGTAAAAATTTTGTAATTTATTTATTTATTTATTCGGATTTGTATGCCGCTCCTCTCCAAGGACTCGGAGCAGCTCACAACATATATATATAAAACAATTTCGACAAATCCGAACAAATCCACATTGAGTAGTGAAATCAGTCTATAGTTCTTGATATATGTCAAATCTGTATCTTCTTTTGGTATCAAAGTAATATTTGCTTCTATCCATGTATTTGGAAGTTTGGCCTCTAACAATAGTCCATTGCAAACCTTTTTCAGTGGTTCGCTTAATATGTTTTGTAAATTTTTATAGAGTTCCACTGGTAGCCCATCTGGACCAGGTGTTTTCCCATTCTTTTGTCGCTTTATAGCCTCTAATATCTCCATCGTTGTTATTCTTTCTTCTAACATGACTTTAAATGTCTCTGGTATCTTTGGTAGTTTACTTTCTTCTAAATATAGAGCAATTCTCTCTTTTGTAGCCTCCTCTTTACCATACAATTCCATATAATAATTCTTAATTATCTTTTTTATTTCTTTTTTAAATTGTAAACAACTTTTCCCATCTATTAAGTTATGTATTATTTTCTTCTCTTTCTGCTTTTTAAGCTTATAGGCTAGCCATCTTCCTGGCTTATTAGCATTTTCAAAAAAAAATTGTTTTGCTCTTTTTATTTGTTCTGCCAATTTCTCTGAGTCCAGCAGGTTGAGCTTATGCTTTATTATTTCCATTTCTCTCTTCACCGTCTTTTCCTGTGGATTTTTTTGTAATTCTATTTCTAATTTTCTAAATTCTTCTTTTAATATTAAATATTAAAATATGCTTTAGCTCTAAAATATGCTTTAGCTATATCCCATACATTTTGTAATGATGTATCAGCACTACATAATTGAACCCAAAACTAAAATCCCTTCCCCCGGATACAAAGTAACAAATTGCAATTCCCACCCTCAATAAATCACATTCTCCAATTAGCCTGAGATGCAGGCTTTCTCTCCAGCTCCTCAGCCCACCAAACTGTTGTGTTTGTCCTTGATTTCCCACAAAGCAGCATTATTATTATGGCTAGCTGAGCTCAAGCATTCATCCCAACTCCTCTTCTGCACCTGATTTCTAAATAGAAGAAAAAGCATGTTAAAAGCAAAGTAGAAATGAATGAATTTTCATCAGTTGTCAGATCAGGAACATCCAATGTTTACAGCGTTGACATCTTGTGCCAGTAAAAGTGTGTCACCCACACTTATATGGCACAAAGGGGTGATTGTAGGAAGGCACCCCGCCCCCAGAGAAAGAAATATTTTGGGGAATATTAAAAAAGGCAGAATATTATATTTCCCCAAACGATCTTAAAGACAGAAACTAAGCAGGCTAGGTCTGTAGAAATGCAGATTTGATAATCCCATTCAGAAAGACTGACCATGAGCAAATACTCCCTGCAGAAGCCCATTTAATACAAAATATTTTGAAATCTCTTGCAGCAAAACTGATAGCTAACAATAGCAGTATTAGAACCAGCAACCCCTCACCCAAAAATCCAACACAGGACATAGCCATCAGCCACAGCCCCAGAGAAGCAAGACATGACCTTTAGGACATCATAGGATTAACCCACCACCATCAGAATACCAAAAGGAAACACACAAATCTCAGGTCAAAGTTCATGCCACAGGAACAGGAACAACTCCAAAAACAAAAGCCCAAGAAGATATAACCACCCCCCACTCCCAGCTCAATGTGTTCAGCTACCCCAGAGCCAATTTCTGTCTGGTTCTGCAACTCAATAAAGAACCTTCTTTCCAAACAGCCTCCATTTTTATTCCGGCTTAGACTGGATCCTGAAGATTATTCTTTCAACACTACCATCAATAACAGTAGCCAGAATTTAGCTTACGGTACAGTACTATACTGTATATTTTTTACATATAAACAAAATAAATAAGAAAATAAACCTCGATCAAGAACAGTCACTAAGACTAAGACATTACATATGGTAAATAAAATGCTAGTAATGTAACAGTAGAAACAGCAGTTTATATTTATCTTGGCTGCTGTTTGCTTCTGTACTATAAAAGGAACATCTTGGAATAAAAACTGTTTTCAAAGCAATACTGTAAATCAGCATTCACTATTGTTAAATATACAGTAATTAAAAATCAGAAAAATAGTGGTTGGTACAGTATGTAGTATATTGATTTTTTCCCCATTTTTAATCTATGTCTTCCCTCCCTTTTTATTGAGAATAGAATAGAATAGAATAGAAGCTGGAAGGGACATTGGAGATGTTCTAGTCCAGCCCCCTGCTCGAGCAGGAGAACCTATACCATTTTAGACAAGTGACTGTTTAGTCT
The DNA here is from genome assembly GCA_034064705.1 of Bothrops alternatus. NCBI lineage: Eukaryota > Metazoa > Chordata > Lepidosauria > Squamata > Viperidae > Bothrops > Bothrops alternatus. The sequence goes on along the minus strand of JARGCV010000091.1, from coordinate 1,540,184 downwards.
TTTCTTAAAAAACCCCTTCTCATCTTAGTTGCTCTTCTCTGCAGCCTTTCTGGGACTTCAGCATCTTTTTTGTATCATGGTGAGAATTGGAAGCAATATTCCAAATGTAATTTTACTATTGCAATATAAAACATTACTATCACTTCACATGATCTTGATGCTATTTCTTTGTTGATGCAGCCTAGGTCAGCATTGGCTGTTTTGGCAGTTGCAGTATATTCCTGGCTCATATTCAAGTGGTTGATCGCTAGGATAAACTAGATCCTTCTGTGGTTGAGCCAGGTACCACCTATTCTACATCTGTGCATTTAGTTTTCCCTTCATGCAGCACCATTGAGGGGTAAAAATGTGAAGCAACTGCAAATTCCTGGATTTTGATTGGTCACATGACCAGAGGGAAAAGCCATGCATGACTACGTGAACCTTGGAAATTGGCTATTGTAACTATGGGTGAACTTTGGGTCCTAAAGGGTGGCCACATGACTAAAATGGCTGCCGCTTCAGGAGTGACAAATCCAATTAACATTGACTGCGGGCTCTTAAGGTTGTAAGTTTGAATCATCATTGTAACTACACTTTTGGGCTTCAGTTGTAATGGCTGTTAACAGGCTGGTCATAAGTCCAGAAATGCTTGAGACTTCCGGTCTGATGCCATGATGAGATGGGTGGAAGAAACCGGGGCTCCAGCTTCTTAACCCCATTTTGTTCAGTCCAGCAACCCCAAGGGGTTGGAAAGTTGCCCTGGAGGGGCAATGAAGAAGGGAAGCTTTGGGAGTCTGGATCAGACAGTGGTCGATCCAAATGAGCCGAGGAACCTCTTCAAACAGACAGAAGAAAGGCTGCCTGTAAGCACAGGCACTCCAAGTCATCGTCAGCCGGGAAAAAAAAGTGAGCTGTGGCACACTGCTGAACAGCTGATTGTCAACAATGTGCTGAAACTGGGTAAGATTGTTTTATTCCTCTTCCTTATAGACTTGGAAATAGAGATCCCGATTGGAAAAAAAGTCCAAAACAAAGACCCTGAAAAGACCAGGGAAGAAGGGAGTTAAAAGCAGTGATAAATTACAAAGAGGGAAAGGAAATTAAGGAATATAAAAGAATACTTAAAAATGGAATTCAGACTGACTTAAAGAAAAACTACTTAATCCCTAGGGTGTGAAAAATCTTTTTATATTCAATTTTATGAGAAATAATTTAAAAAGAACTTGAAAACTTTTCAAAAAACCTTCTAAACTCGGATATAGACAATATAGTGAATAAGGACATCTAGTGGTGAAAGGAGATACTACAGCAATACCAAATACTAAAAGAACTTGAAAAACTCTTGACCTTGAAATTACACCTGGTGTAAACAAAGAGCTTTATATGACTTTACACTAGAAAAGACTCTACACAATCATATATTTTGACCCTGGATATAACTAAAACAGGAATGATTTGGAAACAGAGGGCTTTTTACATCTGGAGCATTTGGATTTAGCCTAAAGTAGTTGGCTCATTTTATGGTTGGATTTTAGCCTAAGATAATTGGCTTTTTTCCTTTTCCTTTTTTTCTTTTTGTAGATTTATAAATTCACTTAATTGAAAAATGAGTGCACCAAATCTCACCAGACTTATGAAAAAAACTTCTTCTGTACACTCAGTTGGAACATCTAGCCCACAGGTCAGCAACCCGCGGCTCCGGAGCTGCATGTGGCTCTTTGAGCCTTCTCCTGTGGCTCCCAGTCCTCCTCCGCCATTTGCAGAGAGACAGAGACAAAGAGAGGCACTTGCGCTTCCCCTCCTCTCTGTGTGTGTGTGTAAAAAAGAGAGTGGCCTCACATTGTTCTCCGACAAGCTGACAAGCTTATTGGGTGGGGCTCTTGCGTTTGCTGCGTCTCCGCAGAAAGCAGCAGCTCTCTCTCTCTCTCTCTCTCTTATACACACACACACTGAGTGGGGGAAGAGGACTGGCAGACCAAGGGCAGGGAGGGAGGGAGAGAGAACTCATGCACAGCAGCGTCTATTTCTTTTTAATGAAACTCTTCAATCAAGCCCCTTCCTCCGGCGCGTGCACGTGTGCGCACAAGTTTTCGGCTCCCAGTGTTCTTTCTGTGGGAAACAGGTCCAAGTGGCTGTTTGAGTGTTTAAGGTTGCCGACCCCCTGATCTAGCCAAACAAGCCAGGGATCTATTGAAACAATGTTGCTATGAGAAAAATAAATACTACTCAAACTGAGATGCAAATGGAAACAATAAAACATAAATTAAATTTGATGGAATCAGAAAAATTGGCACAGCAAATTAAAAGAGCAAAACAATTTTTATTTGAAAATGCAAACAAACCAGGAAGATGATTATCTTACAAACTTAAAAAACAGAAGGAGAAAAAACAGATAAATAACTTAGTGGATGAAAAAAGCTGTTTACAATTTAAAAATGAAGAAATAAAAAAGATAATTAAAGAATACTATAAGAAATTGTATGATATAGAAGAAATTTCACGGGAGAAAATGATTCAATATCTGGAAGAAAATAATTTACCAAAAATTTCAGAAAACTTTAAAACTATGTTAGAAAAAAAAATAACAATGATGGAACTACAGAGGCTATAAGAAGACAAAAAAATGAGAAAACGCCGGGACCAGATGGACTACCGGCAGAGCTATATAAATGTTTACAAGATACATTACGTGTATCATTGAAGGATGTATGTAATGAACTTTTGTTGGAGGCTAAACTTCCAAATACATGGACAGAAGCAAATATTATTTTAATACCAAAAGAAGATTCAGATTTGACACAAATAAAAAATTACCAAAGGATATCATTACTAAATGTGGATTATAAAATTTTACTTCAATAATAGCAGAGAGACTGAAAAGAGTTTTAACTGAATTTTTACATTCAGACCAAAATGGATTTTTACCAAAGAGGCAAATTAAAAATAATCTAAGAGTTATAATGGATATATTGGAATATTATGAACTGTATTCAGGGAAACAATTGGCACTAATATTTTTAGATGCTCAAAAGGCATTTCACAATTTTTCGTGGCAATTTATGATCTAACAATTAAAAATAATGGACTTTGGACAAAACTTTATAAATATGATTAAAACAACATATAATAAACAGCGAATATGATTGTAAATGGAGACTACACAGAGAACTTTGAGATAAGAAAAAGCACAAGACAAGGATGTCCATTATCTCCATTGTTATTTATTTTAACTTTGGAAGTTTTAAACAGAAATATTAGACAAGATACAGAAATTAAAGGACTAGAAATAAAAGGTGAAACATACAAATTGCAAGCATTCACAGATGATTTGGTATTTATTCTAGAAGAAACTTTGGAGACGATCCCTAAACTACTGGAGAAGATAGAACAGTATGGAGAAATAGCAGAAATTAAATAGAGAAAAAAACTAAAGTAATAGTTAAAAATCTCTCAGATAAGCAAAAAAACCCAACAAATGTCAGAAAAAATAGAACTACAAATAGTTAAAAAGTATATTGGGAATATACTTAACAGCCAGATGTTCAACGATAAAAGAAGATAATTATACAAAATTATTAAATCAAACAAGACTGCACTTGGAAAAATAGAAAAATCTGCAACTGTCGATATTAGGAAGAATTGCTACAGTGAAAATGAATATATTACCAAAAACCTTGTTTCTATTCCAAACAATACCTATAAAACTTGAGAAAAAATTCTTTGAAGATTTAAATTCATTAATTTTGAAGTTCATTTGGCAAGGAAAGAAAGCTAGAATTAAGATGAAAATGTTACAAGAAGCCAAGGAAAATGAAGATTTTGGTTTGCCAGAGTGGGTCTTATATTATCAAGCATCTGTATTAACATGGGTAAAGAATGGATAACTCTTAGAAACAAAAGGTTGTTATATTTGGAGGGACATGATTTACAACTGGGTTGGCACGCTTTTTATGGTATGGGAAAAATGAAATCCATAAGTACTTTCAAAACCACTATATAAGAAACGCATTACTACTAACATGAGAAAAAATAAAATGTAAAATATACCTGAAAATTACAGGATGGCTTTCAACGATGGAAGCATTTGTACATCCAAATTTAGTTAATTATGAAAAAATTTGGACATAAGAGATATTCTAAATTCTAAAGGGAATTTAAAATCTAAACAAGAAATGGAAAATCAGGGTATAAATCTATCATGGTGGGCATGCTTTCAAATGCAAGTTAGATATGATAAAGATGTTAAACTGTATGGATTTTATAAGGAGCAAACCTTGTTTGATACTTAGATATTATTAACCTCTGATGGGAAATTAATTAAGAAAATCTATAATTTTCTATTGAATTTGAAAATGGAAAGAGAACAAGTCAAAGAAACAATGATAATATGGGCAAAATTTTTGGATATAATATAGAATTAGAAAAATAGCAAAACTTGTGGGAAAGAAACTATAAATTGACAATGTCAACTCCTTGTAAAGAAAACTTATATAAAATGTTTTATAGATGGCACTTGCCACCAACAAGATTAGCAAAAATGTTTAAAAACATGTCAGATAGATGTTGGAAATGTAAACACAAGTCAGGTACTTATTACCATGTTTGGTAGAGATATGCCAAAGCAAAGAGTTATTGGAAAAAAATACATACGTGGCTAGAAAAGATGTTGGGAAAACATGTAGATTTTAAACCTGATTTTTTTAATTAGTTATAATGCCAGAAAAGACTGATAAACAAAGCATATATTTGATGTTACATGTAATAACAGCTGCAAGAATTATATTCGCACAATATTGGAAAAATGAAGAAATTACCATCAGATGAAGAAATAATTAAAAAAATACTAGAATGTGCAGAGATGGACAGACTGACTTTGAGGTCGAAAGAAAAAGAAGAAACAGAATATTATCAAACTTGGGACTTATTTTATCAATGGCCAGAGAAAAGAATAAAGGATTAGGAATTAAATCTGTGTTAGTGAATGTAAAATTCAGACGTTTGTTGAACAAGTACTACTGAATGTATGAAAAAAATCAACAAAAAACTTTATATACATACATACATACATACATACATACATACATACATACATACATACATACATACATACAGTGGGGCAAAAAAGTATTGAGTCAGCCACCAATTGTGCAAGTTCTCCCACTTAAAAAGATGAGAGAGGCCAGTAATTGTCATCATAGGTAGACCTCACCTATGAGAGACAAAATGAGAAAACAAATCCAGGCAATCACATTATCTGATTTGGAAAGAATTTATTTGCAAATTATGGTGGAAAATAAGTATGTGGTCACCTACAAACAAGCAAGATGTCTGGCTCTCACAGACCTGTAACTTCTTCTTTAAGAGGCTCCTCTGTCCTTCACTCGTTACCTTTATTAATGGCACCTGTTTGAACTTGTTATCAGTATAAAAGACACCTGTCCACAACCTCAGTCACACTCCAAACTCCACTAAGGTGAAGACCAAAGAGCTGTCGAAGGACACCAGAAACAAAATTATAGACCTGCACCAGGCTGGGAAGACTGAATCTGCAATAGGCAAGCAGCTTGGTGTGAAGAAATCAACTGTGGGAGCAATAATTAGAAAATGGAAGACATACAAGACCACTGATAATCTCCCTCGATCTGGGGCTCCACGCAAGATCTCACCCCGTGGGGTCAACATGATCGCAAGAATGGTGAGCAAAAATCCCAGAACCACACGGGGGGGGGACCTAGTGAATGACCTGCAGAGAGCTGGGACCAATGTAATAAAGGCAACCATCAGTAACACACTACGCCGCCAGGGACTCAGATCCTACAGTGCCAGACGTGTCCCCCTGCTTAAGCCAGTACATGTCCGGGTCCATCTGAAGTTTGCTAGAGAGCATTTGGATGAGCCAGAAGAGTACTGGGAGAATGTCATGTGGTCAGATGAAACCAAAGTAGAACTGTTTGGTAAAACACAACTCGTCGTGTTTGGAGGAGAGAGAATGCTGAGTTGCAGCCAAAGAACACCATACCTACTGTGAAGCATGGGGGTGGCAATATCATGCTTTGGGGCTGTTTCTCTGCAAATGGACCAGGACGACTGATCCGTGCACAGGAAAGAATGAATGGGGCCATGTATCATGAGATTTTGAGTGCAAACCTCCTTCCATCAGCAAGGGCATTGAAGATGAAACGTGGCTGGGTCTTTCAGCATGACAATGATCCCAAACACACCGCCCGGGCAACGAAGGAGTGGCTTCGTAAGAAGCATTTCAAGGTCCTGGAGTGGCCTAGCCAGTCTCCAGATCTCAACCCCATAGAAAACCTTTGGAGGGAGTTGAAAGTCCGTGTTGCTCAGCGACAGCCCCAAAACATCACTGCATGGAGGAATGGGCCAACATACCAGCAACAGTGTGTGCCAACCTTGTGAAGACTTACAGAAAACCTTTGACCTCTGTCATTGCCAACAAAGGATATATAACAAAGTATTGAGATAAACCTTTGATATTGACCACATACTTATTTTCCACCATATTTGCAAATAAATTCTTTCCAAATCAGACAATGTGATTGTCTGGATTTGTTTTCTCATTTTGTCTCTCATAGGTGAGGTCTACCTATGATGACAATTACTGGCCTCTCTCATCTTTTTAAGTGGGAGAACTTGCACAATTTGTGGCTGATTGGGTGGAGGTGTGTTCTGATTGGTTAGGGGCTTGGCTGTGCTCTGATTGGATGGGGGTTGGCTGTGCTCTGATTGGCTGAGGGAGTGTTCTGTTTGGGTGGGGGCTTTGTTGTGCTCAGGTTAGTCTGAATTGCAGGGGGATTCGAGATGGTGAGCTGCATAGTCTACAAGAAATCCAATGGCTCCCTAGGACACACCATCTACCAGAAGAAAACATACACAAACCGCTATCTGCACGCACTCTCACACCACCACCCAGCACAGATCAACTCTGTAGCCAAGACACTCATCTCCAGAACCAAATGCCTAGCTGACAAACAACACCTAAAAACCGAACTACACACTCTCACTAATGTACTAACATCCAACGGATTCCAAAGAAATAAGATTTCCAACTTAATCCAAAAAGAAACTCCCACTAAAATCCTCCTCCCATACATAAAAGGCACCAGAGACAGGATCAGCAAGATCCTCCACAAACATAACATCAAGACAGCATTCTGCACAAACAGAAAAATATCCACCATCCTAAGAAACCCTAAAGACAAAATTGAGTTAGAAAATCAAGGAGTATATGAAATCCCAAGTACTGCTTGCCCCACTACATACATCGGACAAACCAACAGAAGAATAAGTGCACGCACTGAAGAACACAAAAACTCAGTCAAAAAAGAGGAACCAACTTCTTCCCTGGTCCAACACCTTAAAGCCACAGGACATGAAATTGACTTCAAAAAGACCAGAACTATCGCCAAAACTGAACAATTTAATAACAGAATAATCAGAGAAGCCATCGAGATAGAAAAACGCCCACATAGCATGAACAAACGAGATGATACCTCCCACCTACCATCCATTTGGAAACTTGCCCTTATTGACAAACGAGTCCATAACACAAAGAATGACACCAGACCTACACTCACGAAAACCACACAGGATGTCACCACCACACATCCACGCAAAAAGCAAACCCAAACCCACATCAATGATGAGGCATGACGGCTTCCGGTGGCTCCACCGGCGTCGCTGGAGTCTCTAACGTGAGGCTCCGTTCTCTGTCAGTATAGCTGTCAACAACAGCGCTCATCAGCTGTTTGTTGCGGCGAAAAAACTCTTCTTCGGGCAAAGAAGGGGAGTAGAGCTTCAAGAGCCGGGTTGAGCCCTTCCAAGACCCCTGGAACAAGTTTTCAGGGGCAGAGAAGGTGTGCTCCCCAGGCACTTGAAATGCTCCTGCCCAGAGACGCTTCTGTCGGCTGACAGAATTAGACGCCGTGACCGCCTCTGCTCTTAAGATTGACTTATAAGGATTTTAAACAGACGGACTGAATACAGGAGTCTTTTGATTATCGCAAGTATACTGCTATTTTGTTTCTGCCTTTGTATTTATAAGTTTTCTTGAATCAACAAAACTTTTTCAAAATGGCGATCGCTTTCTCTACCTAGTGAAAGTGAAAAATGAAAAGTGTGGATTGCGCTGGAAAATGAAAGTGAAATCTTTTTCCTCTTTTTAAAGAGAAGTTTGAGTGACTATTTGGATTTGATTTATCTGGACTTTAAAAGAAATTGATTTAACTGGATTTTAAAAGAAATTCAAAAGGGAGGAAGTGGAAATTTTTTTTTCTTTTTAGCTATTTCTTTTCTTTTTTCTTCCTCTCTCCTTTTAATCATGACAACGAGACATAAGGCAGCAGTTGCTAAGGCGGCTATGCCCTCTCCAGGGCAGCTTGTAAAATCACAGTCTGCTCCTCTAGAGTCTCAAGAGCCTGTACAGCCTGCTTCAGAAATGATTACAATTAAAGATTTACAGACTGCTTTAACAGTAGCATTATCCCCAGTAAGTGCTGCATTATCCTCACTTAAGGACAGAATGGATAAAATGGATTATAAACTAGAGGAAAAGATGGCAGAACAGAAAAAAGATTTTAAAGCTATGACAGAAGTATCTAACCAGGAGATGAGACAAGATATTGTGGAGGCTATTAAGGGTGTCTGGGATTACACCATTGGTGTTGAAGAGAAAAAGTGTTTACAGGAGGAAGTGGTCGAACATTTGAGGGAGTTATTTGTGAATATACAAGAGGGTGGTCGGGTTCCACCCTCCTGGAAAACGGCTAATGTTTGTCTGATTCCTAAAGAGGGCAAAGATAATGTTCAAGTAGAAAATTTTAGACCTATCTCATTGTTAAATACGGATTACAAGATTTTTGCAAAAATTTTGGCTAATAGATTAATGACAGTTTTGACACAGAGGATACACCCGGATCAGACTGGTTTTTTACAAGGGAGACCGATGAAAACCAATGTTAGACAACTTGTTAACATACTGGAATACTTGGATAAACATATTCAAGTGCCGGCTGTTTTAATGTTTTTAGATGCAGAAAAAGCTTTTGATAGATTGAATTGGACATTTTTGCAAAGGCTTGTGGTAAGGATGGGAATGGGGGACCAGTTTATTAATTCCATAACAGCTATATATCAGAAACAAACAGGACAGATTATAGTAAATGGTCAATTAACAGATTTGTTCAACATTGAAAAGGGTACTAGACAGGGTTGTCCCTTATCTCCTTTATTGTTTGTCTTAACTTTAGAGGTTTTATTGAATAGGATTAGAGCATCAGAGGAATTAAAGGGGGTACAAATTAGAAAACATGATTATAGATTATGTGCCTTTGCAGATGATTTACTTGTGACATTGACTCAGCCAATGCAATCGGTTCAGAGTTTGATGGAAATTATTCGAAATTATGGAAAAGTATCAGGTTTTAAATTAAATTTATCCAAGACAAAGATGTTGGTTAAAAATTTTGATAATAAATTAAAACAAGATTTGGAAAGAATAACGGGATGTGAGATAGTTAAAAAAGTCAAATATTTAGGAATTTATATAGAAGCCTCAAATGGTAAATTATATAAGAATAATTATGAGTTCTTATGGAGTAAAGTGCAAAAAGAAATGGAGAATTGGAAAAAACTACAATTATCTATTTTGGGTAGGATAGCCGCTATTAAAATGAATGTATTACCGAAATTTCTATTTCTATTTCAAATGTTGCCAATACTTAAAAAGGATGGGAATCTTGATGAATGGCAGAAAGGTATAAACAACTTTATTTGGGATGGCAAGAAACCAAGGGTTAAACTTAAAATCATTCAAGATATAAGAGAGGTGGAATGAAAGTGCCTAATTTCAAATTATATTATTATGCAGCAGTTCTAGTGGCAATAAGTGATTGGATTAATTTAACAAATGAAAGAATACTGAATATAGAAGGATATGGGTTAGTGTATGGGTTCCACGCCTATTTAGTTTATGATAAAAAATTGGATAGGGGCTTTAAAGAGCATATATTAAGAAACTCTGTGATGCGTGTCTGGAAAAAGTATTATTATAAGTTAAATGGTAAAATTCCTTTATGGACTGTTCCCAGACATGCAATACAGAGTGTAGGTATACAACAAATTCAAGACGTGGAGCCCTATGATAAACTTTTGAATAAAGATGGGAATAGCCTAGAACTGAAATCACTAGATAGATTAAGGGAGGAAGGTATAGCTCATAATTGGTATCATCATGCACAACTTCAAGCCAGATGGCAAAAAGATGTTAAGATGGGTTTTTCTTTAAAGGATGAAAAACTAATTATACAAATTAGAGATCAAAGAGCGATGCATATTAAAAGAATATATGATGCTTTAATTGAAATTGATTCTGGAAAGGAACTAGTTAAAGATTGTATGATTAAGTGGGAAGGGAATTTTGGACATTCAATTATGATGGAAACTTGGAAAAGAATATGGGTGAAAAATGTTAAATTTACACAAGCTCAGCATTTAAGAGAAAATTTTTATAAAATGTTTTATAGATGGCATTTAGACCCCAAAAAATTATCGCTTATGTATCCAAATCTGAAACCCAAATGTTGGAGATGCGAATCTATGGACGCTACTTATTTTCACATTTGGTGGACATGTAAAAAAATTAAGGCTTTTTGGATAAAAATATGGTGGATTCTTCAAAATATTTTGAAAAAGCGTATTGAGTTTGTACCACAGTTATTTTTGTTGGGTATAACAAAGGACTGTTCCACCATAGAGACTAAGTTGATTTTGAACTTGACTACGGCTGCAAGACTGTTGGTGGGTCAATATTGGAAGTCATCTGAAATACCATCTATTGAAGAATGGACATTAAAAGTTACCCAACTGGTGGAGATGGCTAAGATATCGGCGTATTTGAAGAACCACTCAAATGAAACATTTTTGATGGACTGGAAAAAATGGATTGATTATATGCAAAAGAAATATCAATTGAAAGAATTAGATATGATATATAGATAAATAGTTACTAAATAGTAGATTAGCGGGGTTTCTTGCATTTTTACTCTGTATTCACTCCGGGAAGCCTGGGGGGGAGGGGGGAGGGAGATAATAAGTAATAGATTATGTTTCTCAACTGTAGTTGGGGATATTAAGGGAATAGATTTTTTTTTCTCTTTTTTTTTAGGGCGCTCGGGGAAACCTAGACACCTACATTGGATGGTGAGGAAGGTGGATTGAAGGTCAGGGGTTAGGATGTAGGAGGATGTGGTGGGGGGGGGTTCCGAGCAGCTATTTGTATTGTTTGTTAAATTTGTTATTTGTTTGTTATCAGTTGAGTTATTATATTTCTGTGTTAAAATTTGTCAAAAGTTTATAAAATTTAATAAAAATAATTAATAAAAAAAAAGATTGAGAAGAAGGCAAAATACTTGGGTATGACTATGACAAATGTTAATTGTATGTTATTTCAAAATAACTCTGTTAAGACATGGAATGAAGTTAAAAAAAATAAGTTAAGGAAGGATAAATTACAATTGTCATTGTTGAGAAGAATTTCTGTGATTAAAATGAATGTTTTACCTAGAATGTTAAAAAAAAATAAAAAAAAAATGATGAGGCACGACCACAAACCAGAAGCCAGACCACAGCTGCATCATTAGCCACTTTAAACCCCTCCAATCCATACATGAAGCAAACTTACACCCACCATGAAGATGAGGCACGACCACGAACGCGAAGCCAAACAGCTATGCACCTCACCATCTCTAATCCCCCTGCAATTCAGACTAATCTGAGCACAACAAAGCCCCCACCCAAACAGAACACTCCCCCATCCAATCAGAGCACAGCCAACCCCCCCAGCCAATCAGAGCACAGCCAAGCCCCTAACCAATCAGAACACACCTCCACCCAATCAGAACACAGCCGAGCTCCCAGCCAATCAGTTCAAACCCCCACTGGCAGTTAAAAGGAAGAAACAGCTAAAATCTCACATTGCTCCTAGAAGCAGAAGCCGAAAGCACCAGCCTGAAGATGACGAATGAGACTTCGTCGAAACGTCGCCAAGACACTTCAAATTCTACGTGGGAGAAAACCCGAAGAACCAAAGACCTACATACAAACACCCGCGAAAACCTCAGAAAACAAATATATATTATGTGTGTGTGTGTGTGTGTGTGTGTGTGTGTATGTGTGTGTATGTTTTCTGAGGTTTTCGCGGGTGTTTGTAAGCCGAAAGCACCAGCCTGAGGATGACGAATGGGACTTCGTCAAAACGTTGCCAAAACACTTCAAATTCTACGTGGGAGAAAACCCGAAGAACCAAAGACCTACATACAAGCACCCGCGAAAACCTCAGAAAACAAATATCATACCTCTACGGGGAGGAAATCCACCATCTGACCAGGACCTATGAAAAACTCGACGTCCAAAGAGCTTCCATTTTATGTGACCTCGCATTCCTACGCAACTGTCGAGATCAAAATTTAATCCCCACATGCTTCCAATTGAAATTCCACTCCAACTCTGCAGCCACCAAACGCATCCTGAAAAGAACAGAATCAACAAAGATCTCCTCACACTTCACCTCAAACTCAGCAACAAGATCCACCCCGCACTTTGGGACAAATCCAAACAACTCGCCGTCTGGAGAGCCGAAACACAGACCACCCTCAAGACAGACACACACCAACAAACTCCGAAGACTACAAGAACACCAGAAACAAACCCCTCCTCCCTCACAGCCACACATGAAACAAACAGTGCATAACATCTCAGATAGGATCCTCACCAAAGCCGAAACCAATGTCCTTTCCAAAGGATTCAACTTTGCAGTCGCTCCCAAACACATCCCCACTGAAACCATTATATGCGGAGTTGAAACAAGCCTGACCAAAATCACACACACACACACACACACACACACACTTTTAGGAATAATTTTGAAGCAAAACCATTTTCTGTTCCCTGATACTTCTGGAACTGTGTCTGGAGAGTCTAGAGTTTCTTTGTACTGCCTAGTTGCCTGCCGTCAGAACAGGGCAGTAACCATTTTCTTGAGGGCAGAGATAAATGTCAACCTTCATTCCCCTCCTTCCTATTGCAAATTTAACCACCAGACAATTTTTCTATTTCAGCATCCTGAAGCATTTGACTTCCTGATAGGCCAATTTCAGCAGGCCACAGAAGAAATGTCCATCCAGATGAGGCCATTGTTGCCAGGATTTAGGAACTTTGAAGACCTTATGTCAGAATCCAATTATATTTTATTTCTATCTACCTACTCTGATATAAAACCAATTCTTATTCTCTTCTGGGTTCTGTCATACTACGGAAGAGGATGGTAAGCATGGGGGTTTTATGACTCTCACTTCCTTCATTAACTATAAAGTGACCGGGTGTTTATTCTCTTCGAGAGGACTAACTATAACAATGCGGCCATCGTCTTTCATCCTACTCCCTCTGAAGTTCTCCCCTTTGCCAGCAGTGAGGGAAAAAGTGGGGGGGATGCAACACTTGGAATCTGGAAAAAGAGAAAATGAGTGATCGTGCTGACAGAGCAGACTGACGGATTGAATCACCTGGAAGAACTGTGGGGTGGGGGCTGCTTGGGAACACTTTAAAACATTGAGTGGTGGGAGAGGATTCCCCAGATCCTGTCTAGCATGCCTGCAATCAGTTTCTCTTAATAAAGATTCCTGTTGGAAGAGACATTCCAAGAGTTCTGTCTTCTTAAGATGTAAAATTGAGGTGGGTCCTTACACCTTATCTATATTAGACCTATAGGTAGTCCTCAACTTATGACTAGTTAGTGACCAAAGTTACAAAAGATCCTGAAAAGGGGGCTTGTTACCCAGATTAAAAGTTTTGAACTCAGCATCCCCATTTGCAGTGCTTGGCACTGGCCCACATTTATGGCCAATTACAGCATCCTGTGATTAGGTGACTGCAACTTGTGTTTTTTCCAGAAACGGCTGTCAGCGAAACATGGATCTACTTAATGACTATGGTATTGGCTTTACAACTGTAGTATTCACTTTACAACAGCCGCAAAAACGACTGTAAAATCAGAAACTATCACATGATGATCTACTTAAAAGCTATCATACCTTGTGACTAATTGCAGGCTCAATTACAGTTGTTAAGTGGGGGACTACCTGTATATTAACTGTATTAAAATAGCTAAAAAAATTGCCTTGTATGGTAGAAGGTTGCTAGTTCTAATTTTTAGCAGAAATATGTTTGTAATTACTGTTTTCTTCAGCTACTGTTTTCTTCTGTAAACTTCTTACTTCTTAGATATTCCTTAATGTCTTTCTAAATCATTATGAATAGAGCTGCCACCATTTTGCTTTATCACATGTAAAGATAACATTATATGAAGCAGAGCATTTTATCTCCCTATTTGGCAAAACTATCTTATTGTATGAGAGATACAACACTGTAATAGCAGTAGACAGAAGGGATGGGGATAAAAATGCACTGGAAGGCGCAATGGAAACATAATAGCAGCCATGGAAAGAATGATTAAAAATACTAATTTAACCCCAGAATATATAGTGAGAAAGCCTAGCCCCAGAGTAAAACAAAATGTAAACATATTTAAATACAAATGTTCAGATTTATTTTGTAATTCACAGTTTCTACTGACACCATATATCTGTTGTTTATTACAGATCCTAGTGTCACAATTTTTTATGATTCACACAAACAGTCTAACCCTTCTGACTCTCATTGTGATTTAGGGCCACTTCACAATTCATATTTTTTTAATAAGTCGATCTCATTAGCTGTGTAGACTAAGTATATCACTATAAAACTAACATGAAAGCTGCAAAACATAGACTTTTTAAATAAGTCACATTACATATGAAATTTAGAAAAGACATTAGCTCTTTTAAGAAAACAAGGAGGCACTACTGAAAGTGCTCAATAAGTTAACTTATACAACATAATCTTGAAACTCCCCCCAAAGACCATCCTTATTACACACTCTGGTGTACTCTCATTTCAGCTATATGATAAAAATTAAGTCAAATGAAAAAACACATACACATTTACACAAAAAGTGTAAAAATAGTCCCCATGTCCCAGTCTTCATCCAACCTCAAATTACTGAATAACCTTCCACAATCAGCTGCCCCCTGGATACTTTGGAATTCCTAGTCAGCAAGTATTAGGCATGCTGGCAGGGGATAATGGGAATTGTATAGAACATGGTTGGGAAAATTGATATGATGTAAAAAAGCAGCTTTGAAAAATTGTTGACAAAATATTATTTGTTGGTTTTTTTTTTAAAAAAACATCAAAATATTTAGGTGCTCCTCAGTACTTTTTTAGGCTATCACCCTACAACAGAATTTGTCATACAAAAACTTCCACTATGAAGTGTTCAATAAAATTTAAAGGTGACCAGAAACAGCTGTGACACCAAATGTTCCCACAGTTATATCTTTGTTTCCTTTGATGATATCATGCAGGCTTGGCAAGGACCCCGTCTTAGTCTGTATTGTTTTTATGAGTTTCTGCTGCTCTGGGGCTTTAGAACGTCTTCGCTTAAGAGATCTTTTCTCCGTTTTTGTCTTTTGGATTTGCCCATTGCACAAACCTCTGCATGCTGAAATGCCACAGAAGTAGGACTCTTCAGATTGTGATGAGGTTTCAGAACTTCCTTCTGATGGCGGACTTTTATACAAAGAATGATATACATCACCAATATTAGAGAAGTCTCTCTGATTGGTAAAAGTCTTCTTGTTTTTTATTTCTCCATTAGCTACGTAATGATTTGTTTCAGCTATTGGCTTGACTGTTTCAATTTTCTCATTTTTATATTTGCAACGCTTCTTCTAAAAAAGAAAAATAGATTGTTTAGTTTAGTTTACTGGTTAGACCATAGGCCATATCAAAATACAGAGTTCCAAACACAAATTATTAATAAAATCCTATATAAAAACAATTTAAAATGAAATTGGAGTAAAATACAATAATTTGATATATAGATAAGTGAAATAAAATAAAATTAGATTGTTAAGTGAAAGCCTCTTAACTCCTAGGACAAGTTTATATAATGCTGCTCTTAGGTCAGCTACAATAACATACCCTTTTTTCTGGGGAAAACTTCAATGGTTCTACAATGTAGAAGTCATCTGGGTTCACTAAAAGAAAAAAGGATATATAGATAGTACCTTAGTATTTTTGTATGTGTTATGTATATTCTTTCTTATTAAGACAGGCAATAACATTAAAAGTCAATAAAACCAGAAAAAATGATATAGCATATATAAGCGATACATTTAAAGTAGATTCTGAACTTGTTCTTTGAGTAGATTTTACACTGTGCAGAACAGAACAGAACAGAACAGGACAGAAGCTGGAAGGGACCTTGGAGGTCTTCTAATACAGTCCCCTGCTCGAGCAGGAGAACCTATACCATTTCAGACAACTGTCTCGTCTCTTCTTAAAAACCTCACTGTTAGGAAGTTTCTCCTTAATTCCAGGTTGCTTCTCTCTTTGGTCAGTTTCCAGCCATTGTTTCTTGTCTTTCTCTCTGGTGCTTTGGAGAATAGTTTGACACCCTCTTCTTTGTGGCAGCCCCTCATATACTGGAATACTGGTATCATGTCACCCGTTTCTTCTTTTTCTTAGACTAGCCAAATCCAAGTCCCACAGCCGTTCTTCATATGTTTTAGTCTCCAGGCCTTTGATCATTTTAGTTGCTCTTCTCTGAACTTTTTCCAAGGTCTCAGCATCTTTTTTGTAGTATAGTGACAAAAATTGGTTGCAGTATTCCAGGTGTGGTCTTACTAGAGTTTTATAAAGCGGTACTAATACTTCGTGTGATCTTGATTCTATGCCTCTGTTTATACGGCCCAGGATTGTATTAGCTTTTTTGGCTGCTGCTGCACACTGCTGGCTCATGGTCAAGTGATTGTCCAGTAGGACTCCAAGGTCCCTCTCACAGTTGCTGTTTTTGAGCCAGCTCTTGCCTAATCTGTATTAAAATTTTTGACTTTTCCTGCCTAAATGTAAAACTTTGCTTTTCTCCACATTAAAACTCATTTTGTTGGATAGGGCCCATTGTTCAAGTTTGTTAAGATCTTTTTGGATACTGAGCTTGTCTTGTGGGGTGTTGGCTATCCTGCCAATTTAGCGTCATCTGCAAATTTGATGAATTCCCCTTTTATTCCCTCGTCTAAGTCATTAATGAAGATATTGAAGAGTAGTGGGCCTAAGACGGAGTCTTGTGGTACCCCACTGCTTACTTCTCTCCATGTTGATGTAGTACCATTGAGCACTACTCGCTGAGTATCGTTTGTTAGCCAGCTACAGATCCATCTGATGGTGTTGTTGTCTATCCCACCTTTTCCTAGCTTACTAAGCAACAGGTTGTGGTCTACTTTATCAAATGCCTTACTGAAGTCCAAGTATACTATGTCCACAGCGTTTCGCTGGTCTACTAATTTAGTCACTTTATCAAAGAATGAAATGAGATTGGTTTGGCGTGATTTGTTTTTGACAAACCAATGCTGGCTACTGGTTGTAACTTTAGAATAGAATAGAGCTGGAAGGGACCTTGGAGGTCTTCTAGACCAGCCCCCTGATCAAGCAGGAGAACCTATACCATTTCAGACAAGTAACTGTCTAGTCCAGGGGTCGGCAACTTGAAACACTAAAAGAGCCACTTGGACCTGTTTCCCTCACAAAAGAAAAAACTGGGAGCCACAAAATGTGTGCATGTGCGCGCGCGCAACAGGGGGGTTGATTGAAGAGTGGAGCCTAAGGCAAGAAATGCACCGGCCCTGCCCCAGTCCAGCTCTGGTATGGACGGCTCTGCTGTCCTGGCTTCTCCTCCTCTCAGAAAAGACTGCTCTCCCCCCGCGCTCTCCCTCTCTGGAACTTTCTTCTTTCCGCCCTTTGGACTTTCTTCTTTCTGCCTTTGGTGCAAAGGTTCCGAGGGAGGGGAGGAGGAGGCCGATGGGGAGAAGGAGCTGCTGTGGCAAATCTTCTGAGGCAGCAGCAGATGGCCACTCAGGCTCACCTATTTCAGCCTACTGCGGGAGGCCAGAGTTGAGGCTTCTGGCTCGCTCTGGGAGGGGTGAGTGGAAAAGAGAGGATGAGAAGTGGAAAGTGGGAGAAAGGATGTCTTCCAGCTCTCTGAGGTTCTTTCGCTGGGAGGGCGAGGAAGCAGCAGGGAAAGACAGTTCCGTTGGGAGCTAATGCGGCATGCTTCTCTTTGCAAAGGAACACAAAAGGTTTCTGGGTTTCGCTTGCCCGCCCGCCCAGGTGAAGACCCTGCATCGCCCCTTCTCCTGTGGCCGGGGAAAGAGGGCCGGCCCCGAGCCCTGTCCTGGAGGACTTTTTAGGATACCCCCCACCCCTCCCCTGTCAGCCCAGGCACTGTGGCACTGCAGCAGGAGAGAACCCTCTGGACCTTTGATACTCCCGGCTTGCTGGTGAGGCTTGCAAACTCGGCTTCCGCAAGGGAAGCAGCACCTTTTGGGGCAGGGGCTCTGAGCAATTGCATGCTTCGTGGAAGGAGCACGGAGGCCTGCAAGGAGGCAGGCAGACGGTGGGCAACATGAACTGAGTGGCGGCAGCTGGGCAGCATGAACTGAGCAGTGGCAGGAGGAAGGCAGGGCCTTGGCTTGTTGCTTATCAAGACCGTGCTCAGTTCGTGTTGCCCAGTGTCTCTTGTTCCGCCGCCACTCAGGCCCCTTTTCCGCTGCTGGAAGCACGCCGCATTAGCTGGCACTGCAGGGGGTGGTCCCATGGCAATGCCGACAGTCCGAGCCATGCACCACCAGTATCCGGACCTGAGTTGTCTGCTGCAAGGATGCCCTGCCCAGGGCAGCGCCACTAAACCGCTTTCTATGCCGCTGGCATCCCTGGGCTGGAGCAGTGAAAGCCGGTCCAGCTGGTCGTCGGGGTGTGGAAGTGAGCCGCGGACGGCAGGCCTTGCTCACCGGCAACGCTGGAGCTTCACACGCTGACCGGTAGGTCTTTCATGCCGCTCCGCTCGGACTGCTGGCTTCTGGTTGCGGGTGTCAACGCTGCTATTATTGGATATTATTGCTTTGACAAGATATGCAGAACTGTCTGGTATTTTTAGAGTTAATTCAGATGATGGGGGGAAGATAAAGACTGCGTGCGGGAAGGGAATGGAAGTGAATCTTTGCCCTCCAGGTTGATTGGAAAATGTGAATCATGACAGCAAAATAGGGGAGGGGAATAGCCTGGAATGTTATGTGCAAAGGAAGGGAAATTCAGATCTTGGCATCCATTCATGCTGTGCCGAAACTCTGTTACACTATAATGAAGGCTTTTAGGATAAACAATGCGTGGAAGTTCTTTGAAGTGTTTCATTAGTCGGAAGCTTGACATCATGCCAAAATCTACAAACTTTTCAAACCATTTAGGGATCCCGGGCCCCAGTCGCTGTTCCTAAACTAAAGGGATAGGCTGGCGAAGATTCAGGGAAGATCTCATTATGGAAGAAGAAAGATTGCCTGAAGCCAGCACCCCGGCAGCAGCAGCTTCCCCGGGGGGGGGGGGAGAGTGACAGCCGGCAAGCCGGGGGAGAAAGAACTCTGGCAGATCTCCCAGCTAGGAGCAAAGACTTCAAAAGCAGATTGGTGAAGAGCTAACGAATCGCCTGCCACTCAAGTTTTGGGTGAGTCGCTGGAAAGATTTCAAAACCCAGAAATGAAAAGCAGAAATCAATTCCTGAAGAGAGGAGCCTATACACCTCCCATGGCCGAGCAGAAAGCCTGCCAGAACCTGTCTTCCCCTGCCAGGGACCCCAACCCTGAAGAGAGAGGGAATTCCAGTATGAGGCATCTGCAGCAATGGGTAGATGGGGTTCCCCAGCAGATGGATGGTCAGCCATTTCTGAGCTTGCCACAACTAATAGAGGCCTTGCAACAACTTGGGGTGGTGCAGAAACCAGGAGATCAGCAGCTGGTGGGAGACTGACCACAGCAGGGAGATTGGCCACAGCCCCTGAACGTGCAACCCCTGGGCATAAATCTGCAGCCAGGATGGGACCAGCAGCAACAGCCTGTAATTGCACCACCCTTCAAAGCAACCTTCGATGGGGACCCAGAGAAGCTGATTTTTTTTCTCAACCAAGTGCGTTCTCACTTGAATCGCTGGGCCTATCTCTACCCGGAACCAGGTGCCATGGCTGAAGTCATTGCATCCAACCTAGAGGGGGAAGCATCTGAATGGCTGAACAATCTATATAGTGAGCAAGCCCCTGAACTGGGAGATCCCCACCTTTTCCTCCTAGGACTGAGAGAAAGATTTGAGGACCCATCCATAGGCCTCAAAGCAGAGAACAGATCCACAAAATAAAACAAGCCGGCAGGCCTGCCCTGGAGTACGTGCGAGAGTTCCGCAAGATAGCAGATCGAATAGAGGGATGGCCTGAGCAATCCCTAATCCATCACTTCACTGAGGGATTAGACGATCACCTCTTTCAGGCCTGCATCATTCAGGCAGTACCTGATCAGCTACAAGAGTGGTACCAGACAGCGGTGAAACTAGACATTCAGCTCGCCCGCTATAAGAAGCCTCCCCCACCTGAATCCGAGCAGCCGCCAGAGCAACCCGGACAGCAATCACCCCCACGAAAACCTCCAATTACTGTGATGGCAGAGAGACCTAGACCACCTGCAGATCCATCAAATTAGTGTTTTCAGTGTGGACAAGAGGGACATCAAGCGGCAACCTGTCCAGTCCCCTACCCCCAACTGCAGAGCAGACCGGAACCAGCAACGAGAAAGAAACCTCAGCGGCTGACAAGAGAAAAATCCAACCGGCTCACGCAAGAACCTGTTGCCCAGAGTACACCCCCCACACAGGAGGATGCCGGGACTCCGGGTGGACCCGCCCCTGCTCTACCCTCCTTTGACAGCAATGACGAAGGAGAGAACGACCCAATGGTGAGTCAACAAATCTCACCTTTTTCACTGGCCGCTAAATTTATAACCCCTAAGTCTGGGGCATAAATGGACTTAAACGTGCTAATTGATTCTGGATGCACCCGCTGCATTATTAGTCTGCTGTTTGCCATGAAAATGGGCATATGGTCAAAACAGCTTTCCAAACCTGTGAGGTTTAAGCAAGCTGATGGCTCCCTCATGGGAGGGACTCTTCTCACGCAATTAACTGAGCCCCTACACCTAGATATAGGTGAGTTTATTCACTTCCTGGTGGCTCCAAAAATGACTGAGACTGTGATCCTGGTTGGACAAATGGAAGCCGTTTATCTGGTGGGAGAAAGGAATGAGAACTGTGAGACTACCTATAGGGCCTAATCCCCCCATTGATTCAACCGATGTTGCGGGGCACCTTAGGCCACCCAATGAACGAGCGCACATGGCTGCCTCACTGCCACCAGATGAACCACTCATCCCCAATGAATATTGGAACCTGGCGGAGGCATTTAGTGAAAAAGAATGTGATGCCCTACCCTCTCACAGACTCAATGACTGCTCTATCGAACTAGTGCCAGGAGCGAAACTCCCACGGCCGAGAATGTATGCTATGTCCCCCCTCGAAATGGACAAGATACAGCGATACGTGAACAAAAACCTAGCGAGGGGGTTCATCGAACGGGCCAAATCCACCGTGGATTTTCAAAGAGAAAAAAGATGGGTCTCTTTGTCTCTGCGTAGACTATAAGGGTCTCAACGCTGTGAGTGTGGAAAATAAATACCACTCCCCCTCCTAAAGGACTTATTAACCCATCTGGCTAAGGGGAGTGTCTTCACTAAATTAGACCTGAGAGAGGCATATTACCGGGTGAGAATAAAGGAGGGAAACGAGTGGAAAACTGTCTTCAACTATGGGGAGCTATTAGTTCAAAGTCATGCCTTTTGGACTACAGGGGGCCCCAGTTGTATTCATGCAGTTGATTAATGAGGTCCTACATGATCACTTGTACAAAGGGGTTTTGGTGTATCTTGATGACATCCTGATATACAGCACGAATATGACTGATCACATAAAGCTGGTGAGAGAAGTGTTAAAGAAACTATTGAATGCCAAGCTTTATGCCAAATTGTCAAAATGTGAATTTCACCAGACCCAATTAGATTATCTTGGCTACAGAATTTCCAACGAGGGTATTGAAATGGATCCAGCCAAGGTGCAAGCTATAATCTAATGGCAGCCCCCAAAGACTCGCAAACAACTCCAGAGCTTTCTGGATTTTGCCAACTTTTATCGTCAATTCATCCATCTCTTTTGCCAAGATTGCCCTACCCCTTATAGAACTACTCAAAACAGGCAAAGGAGGAGGGAAGCCACAACCGGGCCAACCACTAGCATGGATGATGGGCTGTCAAACAGCTTTTAAGAATTTAAAGAGACTATTTCCTGCTGAACCAGTCCTAAAGCACCCCTTCCCAGGGGAGCCCTTTGTGATTCAAGCCGATGCCAGCGATGTGGTAGTTGGAGCTGTATTACTGCAAAAGAACAAAAGTGGGATCCTGCAACCCTACGCCTACACATCTAAGAAATTTACTGAAAGCAAGCGGAGATGGGCAATCTGGGAGAAAGAGGCCTTCGCGATTAGGTGGGCACTATTAAACTGGCAACACTATCTAGAAGGGAGCAAGGTGCCATTTGAGGTATGGACAGATCACAAAAATCTAGAAGCACTGAAAACTCCCTGCAAATTGTCCCCAAAGCAAGTGCGGTGGGCACAGTACTTTAACCGCTTCAACGTCACTCTAAAGTACATACCAGGAGGAAAAAACTTCCTAGCTGATGTGCTATGCCGGTTACCCCAATACAAAAGTGAACGGGAGGAGGTTAATGAGGCAATTATCCCCAATCCACAAACTGCCACTCAACTTATGCCTCGCAGGGTCCCCAATCCTGATGATCCTGGGGTAAAGAAAATAAAATGAGAGCTTCTCACCAATCAATGGTTCAAAGATAATCAAACCTCCCTAATGTGCAGGGATGGCTTGGCTTACAAAGGGGGGAAACTATATTTGCCCGAAGCCCTCTGTCTTAATGCTCTTAAACACAGCCATGATGTAAAACAGGCTGAACACTTTGGATATTTGAAAACCCTACACCTCACCCGCTGGCAATTTTGGTGGCCAGGGCTGAAACGGGATGTGGAAAACTATGTAAAAGGTTGTACTGTATGTGCCACAATGAAAAGAATCCCAGGAAAAACCCCTGGGTTACTGCAGCCGGTGGCAGACCCTTCTCAACCCTGGGAAGAAATAGCTATAGACTTTATGGTAGACCTACCTGAAAGTAGAGGAAATACTGTCATCTGGACTGTGATAGACCTGTTCTCGAAGCAGGCTCATTTCATCGCCTGCAAAGGACTCCCATCTGCCCAATGACTGACCAAATTGTTCCTGAAACATATATACCGGCTGCATGGATCCCCTAAGCGAATAATTTCGAACAGGGGGGGTGCAGTTCACAGCAAAGGTTTGGAAGAGTTTTCTTAAATTAATTGGATCATCTCAAGGTTTATCAACTGCTTTTCATTCTTCCACCAATGGGGCTGCAGAATCCGCTAACAAAATGGTGGAGAAATATCTTAGATGCTACGTTTCTTACGAACAGATGAACTGGACTGACCTCCTCCCTTTTGCGGAGGTGGCGTACAATAATTCTGTGCACAGCAGTACTGGCTACACACCTTTCAGAGTGGCCACAGGAAGAGTTCAGCCCAATACCTGAATACCCTCAGGTGCCCTCCACTTCCCAGACACTTGACCAATGGGTGAGGGGGTGGGAAGAAGTTTGGAGAAACACAAAAACTGCATTAAAAAGACTTTTGAAACCTATAAAAAGCAGGCTGACAGAAAAAGGGGTCCCCAAAAAACATTCCAAGTTGGGGAAAAGGTTTATTTGTCAACTAAATATTTATGCCTCAAATTGCCCAGTAAGAAATTGGGACCAAAATTCTTGGGGCCTTTCCCCATAGTAAGGATTATCAATCCGGTCACCGTAGAACTAAAACTCCCTAGACTTTTAGGGAGAATTCACCCAGTCTTCCATTGCAGCTTGTTGAAACCTTATTGGTGCTCCACTTTAAGACCTCCCCCTAAGAAGGCACCCGGGCCCCTCATAGTTGCGGGACAGACCCACTATGAAGTGAAACATATTCTTGACTCTAGAATTTTTAAAGGGAAATTGCAGTACCTAGTACTATGGAAGAGATACCTGTTGTCTGAAGCCACCTGGGTGAAATCCAGCGAGGCGAAAGCTGACAGACTCATCAAAAGGTTTCATGCGAAATACCCCAACAAACCGAAAAATAGCCCCTAACATGATTTTGTTTACATTACAGGATGTTTTTTTTAAAGGGGGGCCGGATGTCAAAGCTGCTAACATTGGATGTTCTTGCTCTGACAAAATATGCAGAGCTGTGTGGTATTTTTAGAGTGAACTCAGAAAACGCTGGGAGGGGAGGAGGAAAAATGTATGAGTTGCAAATGGAAGACAACCTTTGCCCTTCAAACTAATTGGAGAACGTGACTCATGACAGCAAAATAAGGGAGGAAAAATGCTAGCAAAAATAACTGCTTTTCACCACAAGATGTCCTCAGTAGGCTGTAAAATCTTTTTTTCTGATTTAATTTTTTTTAATCTCATTAGGAAAATAGAAAAAAAAGCAAATATCTCCAGCATAGTAGATAAAATAATAATAATGTTCTATGATAAGGATTTTTTTCAGGGTCCCAAAATATCCCCAAAATTAAATATCCAATTAAAATTTACTGTTTTATAGTCTTGCTCAAAGCTTTTTTTTCCAAGTAAACAAATGCCACTCTTAGGGCAGGGAAGTCATTCAGAGGCTTTTTACAGGAAAATAGTTGGAACGAAATAGAGGGAAGGAAAGGTCTCACCCAGATTTCTCCATGGTGGTTCTTTACACTTAGCTGTTCTGATTTTCGGTTGGTGCAGCTAGGTGATCGGCCATTTTACTGGCCGATCTTTTCTTTGACGGCCTAAGGAGTTAGCTCGGACCGCGGAAGGAGCTGCCACCCTTCCGCAGTCAACGAGGGCCTCCTTGATGGTGGAATTTTCGACCCAATTAAGGGTCTGCTGGCAGAGGGAAAGCAGCCGGCAAAGAGACAGAGCTCTGCACACGACTGCACACGCCGCGATCCGGAAGTCAGTTCAACTTTTTTAGTCCCACTGTTTTTGGGGGGGCTGCACATGGCTGAGAGCCGCAGGAGACGGCTGAAAGAGCCGCATGCGGCTCCGGAGCTGTGGGTTGCCGACCCGTGGTCTAGCCTCTTCTTAAAAATCTCCAGTGATGAAGCGCCCACAATTTCTGGAAGCAAGCTGTTCCACTGGTTAATTGTCCTCACTGTCAGGAAGTTTCTCCTTAATTCCAGGTTGCTTCTCTCTTTGTTCAGTTTCCAACCATTATTTCTTGTCCTTGCCCTCTGATGCTTTGGTGAATAACATGACCCCCTCTTCTTTGTGGCACCCCTCAAATATTGGAATACTGCTATCATGTCACCCCTATTTCTTCTTTTCTTTAGACTACCCAGACCTAAGTCTTGCAACTGTTCTTTGTATGTTTTAGTCTCCAGGCCTTTGATCATCTTAATTGCTCTTCTCCAAATTTTTTCCAAGCTCTTAACATCTTTTTTCTGATATGGTGACCAAAATTGGTTGCAGTATTCCAGGTGTGGTCTTATTAGGGTTTTATATAGTGGTACTAATACTTTGCATGCTCTTGATTCTATGCCTGTTTATACAACCCAGGATTGTATTAGCTGTTTTGGCTGCTTCTGCACACTGCTGGCTCATGGGCAAGTGATCATCCCCTAGAACTCCAAGGTCCCTCTCATAATTTGTTAGTTTTCAGTTGTTCGCAGATCTGGTTTTTTATTATCTTTTCTAGGATCTTCCCAGGTACTGAGTTATGCTGGCTGTTAGTTATGTAGCCAGATGCCCAGCAGATAAGAAAATTGAAGCTTAGACTTCCAGTTTGCCATCACAGTCGTCGCGGATGCTGGAAGTTGAGCTCCGTCTTCCGTGTTTGATTTCACACCGCTGCGGGACCCTGGAAAGGGTCGAAAGTTGCCCTGTAGGGGCAGCAAGCAAGGAGGGGATCCCTGCTTGATTGCGGGAGGGCGATAACCCTTCCACTTGATCCGGGGAGCCCTCCAAACCGGCGGACGAAAGACCGGCTATAGAAATATGGCCTGTCACTAGGCTGCAGACAGCCAAAGTCAAACTTACCACGAGGCACTTCTAAAGCAGCGCGGAGGAGACTGGGTAAGATCTGAACCTCTCTTCAATCCTAACTATCTTTTCTACCTGTATAAGCTGCCCAAAGTATTTTCCCCCCTGTGAAGAGAGGGAAGGGAAATCCTATCCCACTGTCTAAGAGCAGCGGTGACTGACTATCTAGGGGAGTTTAAAACATTGAAAGAATAATCTTATTTTAACTGGATTTATATGTTTCTAAAATTTGGGGACCAAAAGAATTCTTATCCCTATTGAAGATTTGGGTTTTTACTCGCAAAAAAGAAGTAAAATTGGGAAAAGAATTATAAAAATTTTGGACTTAAAAAACCTTAAACGACATTGGTGACATCTTGTGCCTAAACCTGATACTACAACCTGTTATTGTCTAAAAAAGACTTGGCTTGAAGCCCAGACTACAGATAAGACTCCTTCAATCTTGGCAGATATCAGCTGTGAGAAGCTCAGCTGTGTTCTATACCCAGTGATAAAATTATTTTCATCCCGATTGTAAAGCTTTTAATTTAATACACCACTAAGAGAATATGGACGAAGATCAGGAACAGATTCTTTCTATGTTGAAAGCAATTCATGAAACTATTCTTATAGCTTCTGATGAAATAAGACACTATAAAAAAGAACAAGATGTCAGCTTAGATATTCAAACCCTAACTTTGACTACAATTAAAGAATCAACTACACAGAACACAATAGAAGAAGTGGAACTATCAAACACTATGATAGAGGATTCAATGGACCAACAAACAGTTAATGAAAAACCCACAAAAGGGACTGATAACACTGAAAATGGAAAAGACTTTCTATATAAACCAGAAGAAATCTGAGGAGCAAGAAGAAGAACAAACCAAAGGGAAGATAAACATTCCAGGACAACTACGGGGAGATGGAATAGTCCTTCAAAAGAATGGCGATTGGATGGTCTCTTCTATTTCAAATAATATATACAATAACAGAGGGAGATCTATTTGATGATTTAAAAGCACGGACATGGAAGGTGAGTTGGCAAAGAAAGCAAGCTAGAATAAGGCTGAAGAAAATTGGGATTTGGATTCATTAGTGAGGATGTCATGTTATTAATTAAAATAGAATATACTCAAACAGACAAGATGTGTACTTTGAATACTAGATTATGCTATGAATTGAGATAAAGAAAACTTTGGTCATTTAAAACTTGGAAATATAAATATCAAAAGTTAAATTTGAATATTGATGGGAAATTAAAAATTGGGGAAAACAAATAAATAGGATATTGTCTGTCTATAAAGATTGATTGTAAAAGTAATTGTTATATATAAGTTAATTTTTTTGATAAATGTAATAAACATTTAGTTACCTAAAACTTGGAAATTATAAATATTAAATGTTAAATTTAAATATTGATGGGAAACTAAAAAGTGGGAAAAACTAATTACAGGATATTGTCTATAAAGATTGAATGTTAAAGCAATTATGATAGGTATAAGCTAAAACTATTGATAAATGTAACAATATTATTTTTACTTAATTGATATAAGAATTGTATTAGCTTAAACATGAGACAGTAAATACTAAGGGAAAAAGAGAAGAAATATTTAATGTGGTAGTTTGAGATTTGTACTAAAGAGACTTGTATGCTATTGAATTATTGATTAACCCAGCTGCCATGTTGCTTTTTAAATACTTAAATGTAAAATTAGAAAATTAATAAAACTTTTCAAAAAAAGAAGAAAATTGCAGTTTTGTTTGACCTTTCATGATTAGGAGTCTCTGCATCTTGTATCCTGCATTACGTGTCATCACTAGTCTGTTCTTGAATGGCCAGAAACTGAGGGAAAAATAACTTCCTTTCAACGCTGTATTTCATTTGAGAAAATTAATTCCTCCACGAAATGGCCTATGAGTTGAAAAAGCTGTTATTTATCAAACATAATCAAGATGGAGATTAAGAAAAAATAATATATAACTTCTGTAAATTAGACATCTTTTAGAATTTGTAACCTTACATATCATTGGAGACTTTGTCCTTTCTTTTATGGAATATGGCAGAAAAGGTGGAGAAACATGGTCTATAGCAGGGTTTCCCAACCCCCAGGCCGTAGCCCAGTACTGGGCCATGGCCCGTTTGGAACTGGGCTGTGCAAGTGGCAGGCTTCAGGTATGGCATGTGCATGGGCTTGCCCACCACTCATATGGAACCATCCCCACTCCCCCCTCTGTCGGTCTGCAAAGCCAGAAAGGTTGGGGACCATTGGTTTATAGGATGGAGCTTGAGCAGAAGGTAGGAGCACTTTCTGATCTGGGCATAAGAGATGGCAGTGCAGTGGTAAGATAGTCCTTAGGCAGAGTTCTGTTGGTTGACTGGGGGGATCCTGTTCCAAACTGTCCAATTATGTTGCTATCTGGTATACTTTAAACTGTATATTGTACACTTTAAATTGTGCATCCCATATTAGGTCCATAATGTATCTCAAATAATATGGAAAGAAGGATAAGTGCCCCCGAAGTAGAAACTTAAACATATCTTTATATCTGTCTGTCACCAAGATACAATATAAAAGAGTTTGTTAAATAGGAGTGAAGGAAAAGCTATGACATTGGTAGGAATGTAATGCTTTTCTCCCAAAAGCAAGGTAACTGCTCCTGTAATCCTAGGTTGTATCAACAGACTTACAGGATAAAGATCAAAGGAAACCATCAGAGTTTTCTATTCTGTGTTGGTCAGATTACACCTATCATATTTACAGAGCATTATAGAATGGACAAACTGAAGCCTGCCCAGAGGATAGCAAGGATCTGGTAAGAAGAACAGCTGGAAGAGTTAAACAAGATTAGCCCAGAGAAGAGAAAATTATGAGAAGATACGGTAGCTGTCTTCAGGTTTTTGAAAGCTATCATGTAGAAGATGAAGCCAAATTGTTCAGTGCTATTCCAGTAGACAAGATAAGAATCAGTGGATTTATATTTCAAGGAAATAAATTCAATTGGACATCGGATAAAATCTTCTAATAGTAAAAACCTGTTTAATAATGGAATAGGCAACTTCAAGATATAGACCAGTGGTGGCGAACCTATGGCACGTGTGCCGGAGGCGGCACTCAGAGCCCTTTCTGTGGGCATGCGCACTTCACCCCAGCCCTGCCTTCCCCCCGCAGCCCCCTTCTCACCAGCAGCCCCCTGGAGGAGAGTTGCCCCTGAGCTCAGTCCGCAGGGAGCAGCGCAGCCAAGGAAATGGCAGCCGGGCAGCGGGAACAAGATTCGGTCCTCGCACTGTCATACGCAGATAATGCTGTGGGGCATGGGGGGAGGGCATGGCTTCCACGGTGCTGCTGGGCTGCCTACTGCAGTGGGCTGTGGAGGCAATGGGTGGCCTTGCGGGGGACTGGGGACCAAGCAGGCAGTGCGGGGCACGGAGCGGGGCGGTTTTTGGGCACTCCGCCTCTAAAAGGTTCACCTTTTAGACTCTCCTTCAGTAGAGATGTTTAAAAAAAGGCTGGATGTACATCTGTTGGAAATGCTGGGATAATGGATCCTTGCACCGAACAGAGATTGAACTAGATAATCTCTAACTACATCAGAATCTGGGATTCGTCATTGAATGCAAATCAATGGAAGGGTTTAATTAGGAATCAAAGGGCTAAAATCTGTGTCAGAAAATATAGTATATGCTCGGTTGTTATGATTGTGCATGAAAGTAGGTATCCATAATTGTCATTACTGCATGTTATGCACCAGTGAAAAATAAATGAACCAAAGATGAGTTCTGTGAAAAAAAATATAAAACACTGTTATTGAATGAGATCAATTGAATGAGAACAATTTTTTTGTTTTGACTAGATCACACAAATGGGATCTATGTGGGAAAAAAGTAAGACAGATAGTATGGAAATGATGATTAAGCTATTTATAAATCTAAAACCAAGGAAGAATAATGACTGTATAAAAATTGTTTTTCTTCAACACATAGCTGAAGCAAATCTAATCGTTCAATCCGGGGGAAGCCCTCCGACCCGACAGCAGAAAGGCTGGCGTTGCATCAGCATCCAGCCCAAGCTACCTGCAACCAAAATCCAAGAGCACGAACAAGAACATCAGTGAACAGAGTGCTAGGAACTGGTGAGAGTATCGATCTTCTCTCTTCTGTCTACTAACTGAATCCTTGGGAAAGACCCCCAAAGCAAGAAAACCTCCGAAAGTGAAGGGAGGGGACTATATCCCTGCTCCCTCATAGATGGAAGCAGCGAATTAATACTAAGGGGGAAAGAAATATATGGAAATTAAATTTAAAATACTACAGCCTGGACAAATATAGAAACCAAAAAAAACCTGCTGAGACTACACCTAAAAGGGTTTTAGTGGAGAATCAGAGCACAGAACACTAACAATAATGACTCAGAAACTGGCAGGACGCCTATGAAACAAAGAATAATCTGTTCCTTTAAATTTTATATGACCCTGAAAACAGCTGGGAACAAAGTAAGAGCTTTAATCTTAGCCATAAGATTAAAAAGTGTCTGAAAGAAAAATATCTGAACTGTTGACTAAATTTAAGAATTGTTTAAAGAAAAACTTTGGCTCTTGGCTAATCTTTTAGAGGAGAATCTACAGGAAGGACTCAAGGTGGCTTAACATACTGAATTGCAATTTTGACTGATTGATAATTAACTTCTCAATTAAAATATTAATGAAAGACTATTTGAAGGGGGGCAACAACATGGATACCATACACTTAACAACAAATGACAGGACACCACACTCAATATTCACTCCTGAAGGACTTAGCCTGGAATATCAAAGACTTTCAGAAGTAATACTTTCTAAGAGGAAATGTACGCAATTTTATGACAGATACAAAAGACAATAGAGGTAAACCACAAGGAAATCCAGAACAACTGACAACATAAATAAGCACATCTCCAATTTAAAGCTACAATAAAAAAAACACCCAGAAAATGATGAATGAACAAACAAATCAGATAACAGAACACAAACTGGAAGAACATGATATCGATGAAACTACAAATAAAAAGAATTATAATCCAATACAAATAGGAAAAAATCTACAAGACTTCGATATAACAATAAAAATGGAGTGGACTATAGAATTCCCAGGAGAATTATTAGAGTTTGGGAAACAGAAAATATATGTCATGGTTCCGACTAACAAAACACTTCAAAGAATTTTCAGGCATTGTTTATCCTAAAAAGTCATTAATCATGAAACAAAGTGTCCGGCACAACATGATGGATGCCAAGATCTGAATTCCCCTCCCCTGAGCACATAATATTCAAGTATAATTCCTTCCTCTAATCTGCAGTCATAAATCACGTTCTCCAATTAGTTTGAAGGGCAAAGTTTCCCTTTAGTTTCTTATCTTAACTAATCTCCACACACATTCTTTCTCCTCCTCTCCCAGCATTATTTGATTTAACTCTAAAAGTACCACACAGCTTATACAGAGAGTGGCTGCTTCTTCATATTTTGTCAAAGCAAGAACATCCAATGTTAACAGCATTGACAGTATATATCCTACCTATTCTATATTCTGTATTTCCAACAATACTTGCAAAAACACAGAAACTTCCAGGTAAGCAGAATATATCAACTTGGAAAGCTATTCGGCAAGAGACAGAATCAAGAGATTTAACTCACCCTATCAGATGGAGTATTACATGAGTAAACACTTGTTTGAATTTTGTTAAAAGAATAGAGAACTTTGAAAATGAAGGGGTCCTATAACAAGAGGGATAAGAGATTTAAGTAATATAGTAAGTTTTACAATATATGAAATGTAAAAATATTGGGATGATGTAACTTTTATAATTATGAAATATAAGCTGATCAGAAAGGATGTTATACCCAGATGTTATGACAGACAAGTATTTTTATAACACATGAAATATGAAAATATTGGGATGGTGTACTTAAATGGAAAAAATGGATATTTACATGATTAACATTGAGAAAATAATGACTGATAAGAATGGATTGAATAAAAGGAAAAATTAAGCTTAAACAAAAATCACGAAAATAGGATGCATGGTGAATGAATGAGATGATGGTTATAAGAATAATATAAGCTGGTAAAAACGTGTTATACATAGATGTTATTACTATTTGTATAAATATGAAAAATGTCTATATTTAATTATTTATATATTGAAAATATTAAGAATTATATTTTGGTTAAGGTTGAAGAAGGAGAATACAAGTGGAAGAAGGGAAAATCAAGGAAATATATTATTAATTAATATACTAATTATGGAATTATCAAATTTAATCATTATTAAACTGTTAATTAATTATTATTGCCTTTTTATTTTCTTTTTTTTCTTCAAATATATAAACCAAGACAACATGCTGTACACCACACTCTGGAGATTGTTATTGTTAAAAAACAATAAAATATTTGTATAAAAAAAGAATGCAGTATTGGGGGCAGTATGCTGACCCTTTTACAGGGCTGTAAAGCACTGTGAAGTGGTATATAAGTTCTATTATTATTATATAAAATGTCATGACAATAAAAACTCTGAGACTTTTGAAGAATGGAATCAGAAAATAGTAGCTACAATATCAACAATGACAGTAATTACATCTGCTTCCATAGATGATGTCCAAAAGATGTTATTGAAGATGTAGAACAAATTTTATCAGACAAAATAAAAATGATTTTGAAAGGGCATTTACAATGGACACACCAAGATAATTCTTACCTTTAACATAAGCTTTATTTATATCTGCTATAAAAGAAGTTGGAAGTCATTCTTTTTTTTTGTACCTTTGCTTTTTTATTTTTTATTTTGATGTACTTCTGTCTTGACTGCCAGCAGTTCTATTCTCACTAGCCCAAGGTTGTCCAATCTCTTCTTGAAAACCTCCAGTGATGGAGCACCCACTACTCCAGGAGGTTCCACTGATTGTTCTCACTGTCCGGAAATTTTTCCTTAGTTCTAGGTTGAATCTCCCTTTAATGTTCTTCACTTGTTATTTCTTGTCTTGCCCTCTAGTGCTTTGGAGAATAGGTCAACCCCCTATTTTTAGCTTGTCAATCTTTATTTGGGAAACACTACTTCCAAATCAATTCTGATGTACCTCTAACCACCAAGAGAGTAATCAAAAACAAGCATTTAAATTTCATTGTGAATTCCAAAAGAATTCACAAAATCTGCTCATGTGCCAGTTGCAACATATCTGTAGTTACCTTGCAGGGGAAAGGTTAGGGGTACATCAAAATTGATTTGGAAGTATACTGGAACTTCAAGAAACAGGCACAATTTAAAAGATAAAACAAGATGCTAAAGCTAAAGATCGAGAATCTTCAGAGATATGTATCTTCTATCTCTAATGTTTCAACTTTGTTGAAATTTTGTCTTCCACGAGCACCATATTATAGGACCATACAAGTCTTCGTGGTGCCACAAAGTGATAATGATCTATTAGTTTATATGAGGTTCTAAAGGAAATTAAAATAAAAGTCAAATAGCAATAGCACTCTTAAACTTCTAAAGCAAAATCCGTTTATTCTCAGCTTTGAAAGCATAATATTTGGTTAATAGTCAAAATCCTCCTGATAAATTGTCTCTGGGGAAGGATTGCTAAAGATAGCAGCACTTTGTGGACCTATGTTTGCTTTATTGCACAGCTACCCAAAATAATGCTAACACACATTCACAAACAAACAAATCTGACTACCTATCAGGTTTTAATTGCACTAACTTCTATATTTCTGCAACAAATTATAATGCGGATTATGAAAACTATTCTGAACTGAAATAAGTAGAGATTTCACCAGCAATCTGTAGAAGCAAGTAATTAAACCAGTTATCCTTACCTTCTTTGCTATTTAGCTGAAAAGAATGAGACCTAGTGAGTGGAAAGGAGGTTCTTCTTTTCACATTCATATCATCATAGGAAGAAATACACCTGCAGGAGAAAAACAGTGCCTTATCTCCAAAGATACATTAAATAGCTTTCCCTGTCCAAGTTCTAAAATCCAGTCTCCTACTCTAGAAGCATTCTGAGAAACCTACTGCTTCTATTTTCCAATTCTCCTTTAGCACAAGAGCTTACTGTAAAAGCATTACATTTCCAAGAATAGGCTTTATATTGCTACAGAAATTTGCATGCATATTGAAGTTTACAAATCTCCAAGGAGTGTAACAACGTATAGTCGTACACCTACTGCTGAATTGTATCTCACAGGATTTTTCTGTATTGAACATATTTGTTGGAAGTTGTGCTTCCCCAATATTTGGAGAAGCATTGTGTACTCATAAGAAAGATTTATCAATTTATTTTCCTGGTTAAGCAAGATAAATTTCTAAAAGTGACATTATTTTATAGCCATTAAATGTGAACATGCTTTTTAAATACAGGAGAACGTTTTACCCTAATTTATTGTGATGGATAAATGAGATAATACACTATTTCAAATCTCTTCTGATTAACAAACAAACATTTGGAGATATTTGTATAAAATATATAATATATAAACTGAAAGTGCACTCAGAAACTTTGTTAAGTGGTTCAAATGTGTTTGTACAAAGGATAAACAACTTTATACCATTGTATACTCTACATTCTCTTTATTTTATAGAACTCAAGAAATAAAGCATGATGTGCATTGTGAAATGAGAAATTAGAACCAAACTGAACAAATGCTCAAACTCCATATTCATTAGTTCTTGCTGAGTGGCTTCTAAATAGATCCATCATCTCCTGCTTTTGCAAGGGAGAGGCAAATTTCTGGTAGCTATTTTGGTAGTTAGGGCCCATAGGAGAGGGGGTAATAATATTCTGCAATTGGGTGTTGCTTTCTTTTTTTGTGTTTACTGTTTCAATATGCTAAATGGAGATAAATACTGAAATAGCTTATTTATTTTATTTCCCACTAGAACAGGGACGTCAAATTGCCAGCCTGCGGCCTGTTGCATCATGAACAGGCCATGCCCACTCCAGCTCCGGCAATGCAAAAAAAGTTGTGGTATGTCGCAACACGTCATGTGACGCGGCACATTTGACACCCGTGTGCTAGAAGGATGAGCAACTGTTCTTAAGCTATTTTGGATGA
This sequence comes from Bothrops alternatus, assembly GCA_034064705.1. Lineage (NCBI taxonomy): Eukaryota > Metazoa > Chordata > Lepidosauria > Squamata > Viperidae > Bothrops > Bothrops alternatus. Next base: position 1,504,890 of record JARGCV010000091.1, on the reverse strand, counting down.
CCTATCTACAAGTTATCCTGAGTGGCAAGGTTCTTTCAAAAGCCATTTGAAAATTTCACTTTTTCACATAATTTTCATTCATAAATTTCATACATTCATAAATTTCACACCTCAACACACTTTCCATTCTACATATTTATATAATGGCAAGCATTTATGTAATGAAAAGCATTTTATAAGTTTACTCATAAGTATGTCTTAGTATGCAGTTGTTCTTAGTTTTCCTGATTGATCTAAACCAGGCATTTCAAACATGCAATGTCACATGACATTGCGCGACGTATTGGGACTTTTTCCCCATTGCAGGCAATGGGCGCGTTTTTGGCATCATGCATCCAGCCCACGGGCTGGCAGTTTGACATGCCTGATCTAGACTAAGATAATAAACCTGAGAAATAAGTTACCTTTTAGGACTAGGACAGTGATTACTTTTGAGAACCTTTGAAAAGTAATCATTATTCAATTCTGGTCTGTGTTTGCAACGTTGCAGAAAAAATATGAAAACTAGAATGGCACAGAATAGCAAAGAAATCACAAGGTAACTCTGGTGATCTGAAACCTGAAAAAGAAATTGTATAGATTGTATAATCATAGTTAAATATAGAAGTAACTGTATATATATAAATGAGTATATATGCTATATTAATAAGTTTTACCTATATCCAACTAAGTAATGTAATCTCTGCAGATGCAACTGTCCCCAACACTTTCCAAATATATCAACTGTCCTTCTTCTATCTGTGATTTACTTTAATAACAGAATAATAGACTTGAAAAGGACCTTAGAGGTCTTCTAGCCCATACTCCTGCTCAAGCAGGAGACCCTATACCATCCTGGACAAATGGCTGCCCAATCTCTTCTTAAATGCCTCCAGTAAAGGAGCATCCCCAACTTCTAGAGTAAGCAGTTCCACTGATTAATTGTTCTCACTGATAGGAAATTTCTTAGTTGTAGCTTGGATCTTTCCTTGATTAAGTTTCCCTGTTACTTGTCCTGCCTTCAGGTGCTTTGGAGAATAGGTTGATCTCCTCTTCTCTGTAACAGTTCCTCAAATATTGAGACTGCTATCATGTCAGCCCTAGTCCTTCTCTTTGTTATACTAGACATAACCAGTTCCTGCAATTGTTCATCATGTTTTAGCCTTCAGCGCCTAATCATCTTGATTACTCTTCTCTACACTCTGTCTCAACATCATTTTTGTATCGTGGTGACCGAAACTGGATGCAGTATTCCAAGTGTGATCTTACCAAAAAAGTATAAAGTGGTACTAACACTTCATGTGATCTTGATACGATTGTGCTGTTGAGGCAGCCTAGGACTACATTGGCTTTTTTGGCAACTGCAACACATTGCTGGCTCGTAGCTAAATGGTGGTTCACTAGGACACCTAGATCCGTCTCACAGCTACTGCTGTTGAGCTAAGTACCATCTATTCTAGAGTTCCCCAACCTTTCCAGATTTGCAGATGGGTGGGGGGGATGGGATGGTTCAGTATGAGCGGCCAGCAAGGGTGGGCACGCGCTCACAGCTCCATTTGCACAAGCAATGTGCATGCGTGCCTGCCGCTCACACAAATGGAGCATGTGCATGCGCTTGCCAGCTGCTCGCGCAAGTGAGGATGTACGTACGTGCGCTCGCTGGCAGTTTCCGCGGCCTGGTTGGAAACCCTTTATGGCCCACAGATTGGGAACCGCTGATTTATTCTATACCTGTGCCTCTTTTTTTTTGCCTTACAACCTTACTTTTCTCACCACTTAATTGCATTTTGTTGGATAGGGCCCAGAGTTCAAGTACTTCTGGATCTTGAGCCTATTTTCTAAAGCCTTGGCTACTCCCCTCAGTTTGCTGTTGTCTGCAAATTTGATGAGTTCCCCTTCTATCCCTTCATCTAAATCATTTGTAAAGATATTGAAGAGTACTGGGCATAAGGCAGAACCTTGTGGTATCCCACTACATGCTTCCTTTCCTGCAGATGTACTTCCATTGAGGACTACATGGTGAGGGTGGTTGGTTGGTCAGTTAGGAGTCCATCTGGTGGTGATGCAGTGTATCCCACATATTCTTATCTCATGAAGCAGGTTGTGATCTATTCGGTCTGTACTGAAGCCAAGTATACTACAAGTTGTCTGCTGTAATACCTTCCTCATTATTTCAGTTTGGCAGGGCTGGCACACTCTGGGTACCTTTGATTAAATGAAGCTATCAGGTCCTGAAAGTGCACCTTCACTGTCACAGCACCTGCTCTTTGGAATAAGGTTCACCCCCAAGATTCAGACAGGCCCACCAAGCTGGTGTTTCTAAGATTCTGGAAATTGCTGGCTATTAGCCCAGGCCATTGGCAAGGGTATTTGAATGCTTCTTTAAATGATGTAGATTTGTTTTTCATCTTTTCCAATTTGCTGTCTTTTATTGCTTGTTCTTGTTTATTATTATATTTACAGGTAATCCTCGACTTACAACCATTTGTTTAGTGACTGTTCAAAGTTACAATGGCACTGAAAAAAGTGACTTATGAGTGGTTTTCACACTTTATAAGCATTGCAGCATCTCCATGCTCACCTGATCAAACTTCAGGTGCTTGGCAACTGGCATGTATTTATGACAGTTGCACTGTCCCAGGGTCATTTGATCACCAATTGTAAACTTCCCAGCTGGCTTCTGACTAGCAAAATCAGTGGGGGAAGCCAACCACATGATTCATTTAACAGTTGCAGTGATTCACTTAACAATTATGGGGAAAGGGTTGTAATATGGGGCAAAATTCAGTTAACTGCCACATAAATTTTGGGCTCAATTGTAGTCGTAAGTGGACGACTACCTGCATGCCTATAGCATTTCGCTTGTCCATTAATTTAATCTTGTCAAATAATGGAATAAGGTCTGCCAATAAATCTTTTGATAAACCCATGTTGGCTTCTAGTGATTTTTGTTTTGGTGTTTAATTTCTTTCCCAGGCTGCCAGGAATGTTTGCCATTTTTATTTCCAGGATACATTCTCTGAAAGGTGAACAAAATGAAGCTAGCTCTTCTCTGGAAGTGTTCCCATGTAGGTGGAACAGGAAATGTGGGGTCTGGGGATGAAATACGGAAGAGTGTAAGGCAATCTGGTATAGAGAAGGAATTTGGAGCTAGGGTTGAAAGGACTGCACACAATACAGGTAAGATTAGAAAAGCCTATGGAGCAACCTATTTTTTGAGGGGGGGAGAGAGTGTGTGTATGTGCATTTTTGAACTTGCATGTGGGTGATCCAGAGAGATAGTTGAAATGGATCTAGCAGACTCTTAACCGAGACAGTAAGACCAAACTTGTAAGTGCCAAGAAGAAATTTGTATTTTAGGGCTAAAGTTTCCTTCTCTGATGCATTTTCAGATCTTATACAATTATTTTCTCTTAGCTTCTCTGCAAAATGATATTTTCTACCCAATCACATTCACTTATAGCAGCTATGATAGTCATAAATACTGTTCAAACATAAAATTGGTGAAAAAAGCATGCCATTTGTGTCAAACCTTTTGTGCTTGAAATAGAACAATCTAGCAGTTAACGAAGTAGTAAAGGTCATTTTAAGCTATGATAATTGAGTGTATAGACCAGGGGTGTCAAACTGCCAGCCCACAGGCCGCTGTTATAATACCGAAGCCACGCCCACTTCATTGTCAGCAATACAAAAAGTCGTGATATGTCATGTGACGTAGCGAGTTTGACACCCGTGGTATAGACCAGGAGTCTCCAACCCTCAGTCCGTGGACCAGTATCTGGCCACCGCATGCCAGCAACCGGGCCGCACAAACAAGCAAAGCCCCATCTGCGAGATGCAGACAGCACACAAAACCACACATCCTCCAGTCCATGGAAAAACCTCTCTCTGCGAAACCAGTCCCTGGTGCCCAAAAGGTTGGGGACCTCTGGTACAGACTATAGAAAATTGTCAAGGCATAGAAATGAAAATGTCTTATTCTATATAATGTAGCTATAACTCTCTATTCTGTTGTTACTTAGAGCAGTTGCTCCTAGATACAGCTGCTCATCCTGCTCCATGGATTCAAGCCTTTTCTTCTTATTGCCCCCATAGGTATCCCTTTAAGTCCAACAGAATGTCAGCTATAATGGATAGCATTCAATAGTGTGACCTAACTGATTGGAATTAAATAAATACAACTCTGTATGGAATCTCCCTCATGCAAGCCTATTCCATGATACAAATTTCTACAATTCTCTTAAAAACTACTGAAAAATGAAAACTGATTATTTGCTTTTATACAGTCATCATAGTACAGCCTTATGTTATTAATGGGAACAGCTCTATTTATACCATAATTGGATTCAATTATGTCAGCTTACAGATATGTACAGTAAGAAACCTGCCATAAATTTGTTACTGATTATCTTTTAATTCTTCCTATTATAAGGAGCTTATTATCCTATAGAAAACCTATTCAAAATACTTTAAAGTATTTTGTCCAGATCAGTTGGCAACACATAAGCATATCTTCAAATGACTAACAATTGTAGACAACTTTTTCACATGAAAGTGTGTTATGGACTGTAAAATGCATTTCAACTTAGCATTTTCAAGATCAATTATTTTGATTAAAGAAGCCATATGACTGAACTCTAATTAAAATCTATCTTCTATGAAACTAAATGCCCATTACTAGTATTTCATATTTTTTTAAAAAAACAGTGTTCAAAATATAAATATTGGTACCTAAATTTTAAAACATGTTTCTTTCATATTATTTAGATGTTTACCTTTCTTTTTAGTTCAGCTACTGTTGATGATAGATTGGAAACAATGAATGTCATATTTGTTAGTTGAGCCTGCAGAAGCTGGATGGCCTCTGTCTGTTTCAAATCCTAGATAAATAGTAAAAAAACATGATTTCCTTTTCTTCTTAATCTTTAAAAGTATTTACTATATAGAAATGCAGGATTGTTGAAATTGGATAATAAACATAGTCCTTATTTAGCAACCACAATGGGAACTGGCAACATCATGTGGTAAGTGGGAAATCAGTGACCACAACTGTCCTTTCTGGCTTGATATTGACAAGATTAATCAATTTCAAACCTTGGCTTTTGCTTGTGTCCTAACTCCTTTGCCCTTTGGAATGTTCATCCGGGTGCTGGGATAATTAACAAAAAGGGAATTAATATTTACATCTATTGGAGAGGAAGGGACTACATGAGAATAAGGAGGCACATATTGGGGAATACACAACAAAAGCAATATGCTGGTGCCAGCAGTCACATGCACTACACAAACAGCTTGGTATATTCTCTATTGTATGCCTTTCTATTTTACAATCCCTTCTTCTCCAATCTCTCTGCTTTGTAAAGAAAGAAGGGGAAGAAGAAATTGTAAGCAATTTCCTGTCTGTCTATCTTGAACCAAAATATATCAAATGGGCTAAATTACAGAATATGTCCAAAATTTAGAACCTATAACTCCCATGGAATTGACATTTGAAAAAAATTATGAAACATTTTATGACAAGCATTATCATAAAGTAGTTTATGATGTAATACTAAATGTCATAAAACAATTCTTGTGCTGATATTTGACTATGCAACATGGGCTATTTTCAAGGCTGATACATCTCTGAATATATCCCAACTTGTCCAGTGAAGGCACTATATTAGAAGTTCTATAACTATTGAAGGCTTTGAGGAATTTGGTAAAGAAATATCTCTGAAAGGTCATGGGTTGTCTAGTTTCCCCTAAAACTAAACATAAGCTGACTTAGTCATGCTAATATAGTAGATAAATAAAGGTGTCTTAATTTTTTTATTAATAAGAAATTCATTAAATGATAATAAAGAAGTATTAGCTATTCTTGATATTGCAAAAATTGCCTTTTGTAGTCAGTTTATATTCATTTGTTTGGCGACTGTTCAAAGTTACAGCAGTGCTGAAAAAATGGACTTACGATCAATCCTCAAAGTTCTGGCTCTTGCAGCATCCCTGTGATCATGTGATAATCTTTTGTCAGTTTCCCTACCAGCTTCCCAAAAGCAAGTCAATGGGGAAGCCAGCAAATCATTCCTGTAAATCACTGTCACTTTTTCTTTAAGAAACCTGCTATAGATCCTAAGGACCTTGAGTGTGCCAGGATTTCTATTGGTAAGCGATGCAGTCACGTTACAACATGCTTTATGATTGCATTGCTTAGTGATGGTAAACCTAGCTCCAATTCCCATCATAACTCAGGGACTACTTGTAAAATAAACTTGTTTCTTTAATTTCAAAACCATTAAGCTACAGATAACAAAAAATAGGTTTCTGCACACCTGCTGTTCTGCTATGCATGAAGTGTTCTGAAGTTTTATTATTGTCTTATTAAAAGCTTTCTGCATTTCTTCCATTTGCTTTCGATACCTACAAAGTAAAAGAAAATCTTACTATCATTTCTCATCTCTTCCCAATTTCATTTAGTCATCCTTATATCTGCACAATTAGAAAAACAAAACCTCAACCCTTTTAAAAAACATTGTAAGGCTGCTCAACCGATGAGCACATCTTTCCTTCCAAGGAAAGGATTGTTGGTTTTAAATTATTTTTGGGACGGTAACCAAAGATGCTTTGCATGATGATTTTACAATTATACATAAAAGAAATTTTGGCCATCAGAATAAAATTATGCTTCCTTGATTTCTGAGACCATCATGCACAATTAACATAAATTATTTTTTAACACCAAGTCCCCCAAGTAGCATGTATATTCCTTGTATTCTTATTTAAAACTTTATGCAAAATCATTTCTCTATGCATTAATAATTACAGTCCTCAATGGCCATTTGTTCAGCGACTGTTCAATTGCTTTGCAAGCCCTCAAAATTCCAGCTGTTGCAGCACTTCCACAGTCATGTGAACAAAATTTGGATACTTGGCAATCAGCTCGCACTTATTGGTTACAGTATCCCACAGACACGTGATTTCCATTTGTGACTTTCCCAGCTGGCTTCCAACAAGCAAAATCAATGGGAAAACAAGCAGGCTGCACTTCACTCAGGTAAATCTTCTCCCCTGCAGCTTTCTGTGCTCACACACATTATACCTTCCAAGCCCTCTGCCGTCCATCCCTCCTTTGCTCAGACATATCATACCTTCCTTCCCCTTTTTCTTGCACAATGCATGCTCTGTGCCTTTCTTCCCCCATTTGCTCCCACGTGTACCATGTTCTTTCCACCCTTTTACTTCCATACATTGCACCCTTTCTCCTGCTTTTCCTGAGCTTGGGCTATTCTGCAGCACCTCCCTCCTCAATTTGTATACAGCTGCACGGGGCCTCCTAAGGCCTCCTCCATCCTTTATGGCACTTCTGCTTTCCTTACCTGAGACTACCTCTGCTTCCCCCTTAACAACTGCATGCCTCATATTATGATGGCAACTAGGACTGCCTGGATTTCTGTTGCTTAGCAATGTGGCCATGTGACATATATTTCATTTTTTTTTAAAAAAAATCAGACAGTAAGAATTCCATTGCTGTACATACCTCTGACTTAGTTCTTCTAAATAGCGGCTACTGAGAGACATATTTACTTCCAGAGCTTTTATGCGATTATTGAGTCTCATAAACACAGACTCTTTTTGATTTGACCCATGAACAAGATTCCCATTTGTGTAGCCTAAATCTGTGGAATTCTGTAGTTCGGCATAAAAGTCTGTGGCAGTTCTTGGCAACCCACCAGAAACTGAAATTGCAAGAAATGTTTCCTCACTAGTCTGCTCATCATCTTTTATTTCCAAAGAAGACGATTCCACAAGTGACACCTCCTGCTTTTCTGTTTCCAAAGAACTAACTTTTGTTTCCACACCATAGCTTTCTATGGCTACTGTACATTCAGACTGTAAAACAATTTCTGTTGGCTTTGAAGTAGTTTCCATCGAGGTTTTTTCTTCTGTGTTCAACACCCTGAATTCAGTTATAATACTTGGTGTAGGAGGTTTGTCTGTAACAGATACTACAAGTCTGTTTTCTTCAGCAAGGATTTCCTCTTGGGAAAGGATCTCTGGATTTTCAGATACATTTTCATATTTTGTAGGTTCAGAGGACACCTCTACTATAGATGGTGATCTGGTTCCTGTTGTAACATCTAAGAGGATGGATTGTGATACAGTCTGTGGATGACTAGGCTCCAGTTCAAAAGTAACTTCAGTCTGATTAATTGTAGCCTCATTTAACACACTGCTTATAACACCTACTGCCATTTCAGATAAGTCTATAATTAAGGCATCTGGTTTTTCTGAAGATTGCTCATGTACCAAAATATGCAATGATTTGGTTGGAACTAGTTGTATTTGTGAAACAGTAACAGAATTATGTTTTTCCAAAATGCTATCAGTTTTATTGCAGGGAGGATGGAGAATTGCTATTGCTGAACACCGTTTGAATACATACTCTGAAAAACGAGAAATACAACAAGCTGCAGTCAGATTGTAACAATAGATCTGTGTTTCATGCTCAAACCATGATACTTCCTCTTCTTGTTCATCACTTGGCAGCAGCGTCACGGTGGACTGACTGACTTCTTCTTCATATTCATGAACAAGCTGAACAATTGGTCTTTCTCCCGTAATTTCCAAAACTAACATCTCATTTTCAGTCACTGGTATTTCTGGAGAAACAAGTCTACAAACACAGGTTGAAAAATTAATAGAATAAATGTGCACTTTAGTATATCCTTTAAAAAAAGTGGTTAAAGAAATTAATATTCTTTCACTTGTTCATGAGTTTTTTGTTTTATATATTTCTAAGCATAAGCTCTTTTTGTATCTGAACCATTTTACACACAAGTTAGAATGAAAATATTAGAATATATTTCATAATTAAGTTTTTCAATTTACTTGTGGAAGGAATGTTTCAGGGAAAAAATAAAAAACCTATTCTCCATTTCCTTTTTTCGGTTTTCTAGCTTTCATATTTTCAGAATGAAAAGAAAACTCTTTGCATAAGCAAACAGAGTCTCAGTTTAATCTTCCTTTAGAGTTTTAATTTTCCAAACCACATTCAGATTAGCTTAATTATCTAGCACACATTACTTACTCTAAAGAAGGAACAGTGGTTGGTTCTGGTAGATTGGATGTTTCTCTGGAAGTGGCAGTTGTGTTTTCAGAAACATTGTTTCCTATTGAAAAGACATACAGTTTAATTATATGAAATTCCATTGAACTGGATTGTGATTTCAGAAGAAATTATTTGTTTTTAATTTACTAGTATACTATTCAATGTGTAATATTTATTTATGTAAGATTTACACGTTCTCTCACTACAGAGGATCTAGATGGTACACAAATAATCAATAATTGTCTCAATTCCATGTCCTGAATGGACATCTTTCAAAGAAAACTCATTTTACCTCCTTCTCACAGGGCATGGTGTGTACAGAGTGAGGGGAAATATGCAAGAATTGTTACCTAGGCAAAGAAAGCTGAAACATTAAGTCTTGGGAAGCAAGATAAAATTCAGAAGTGGCTTAGACAAATAATACTGGGGTATTAAAAGTGGATTTGCAAGGTTCTGTTATAGTGCAATTCTAGTCATCCTGTGGAGTTGATTTTCTGGTCTGGTTGAGCTAGTGGGACTAACATATATTAAAAGCTTTCTTTCTGTAAATGTTTTTGGTCCATAGATAGCTGCACTCTTTTTGAGGTGATTTTAATTGCTATGGTTAAATTATTGGTTTGTTAATCAATTGCTAAATATTTCCCTAATATTTTTTACTTTACTTATTGTTTTACTATTACTTCAGATTGTTTTTTAAAATGAAAAGCTGTTTGTTTATTTACTTTATATCCTGTTGAAGAAAAATAAGGTAAAAAATGTTAATTTCTTACAATTAATTTCAGAGATTTTATTATTATGCAAAACAGAGAAAATCTATCTAAACAGAATTAAAGCCCTTTAAAATTTATTCCATAAATTAATTAGATAACATTGTATATGCCTACCTTGTTCTGCAGTGTCCTCTTCAGTTTTTGCTCCAAGTATATTAGCAGCAATATTCACCATATTTAAAATGGCATCTAAAAAAGTGTCAGACACATATCCCATCATTTATTTTTAAAGTTGGAAATCAATTTTACTGATATTTGTTCTGTTAGGTATATAGTTTTTGAGCAGTAAATTATATCAATTTATATGAAACTCAAATGAAAATTCTCATTCATAATGAGGGTAGTCAAGAATTTAAAATCGTATATTAAACAACATAGCATTTTCTGAACCCCTATTGATTAGAATTAAGAAAATCAAACTTATTCCAGTGTTGCTCATGCTGAAATCCAGAGTGAAACCCATTCAAAATCTGAAAGCTGGTTTGAAGTACTGCATTCTTGTTGCCTAATACGATCTAAATACACATTCTATAGTACTCAGAGTAGGTGTCAAGCCCTCCTGGGCTTGACATACAGGAGGGGGGAAGGTGAAGGACAGCACGTTGGGGGAGAGGACGGCCAGCACCAGTTCCATGCAGCTCACCGTCTCGGCAAAGCAGCTCACCGTCTGGGCCGCCACAACTTTCTCGGTGAAGCAGTTCGAGCGGCGGTGCTCCGGGGGGGGCGTTTGAACAGCCGGACAGCTGACGGGAGGTCACCGTGCAGCGGACGCCGAGCGGAACACCGGACGATGTTGGGAGCCGGGCCCACGCGGTGGAGACGCCGGGACAATTAACGAGCGGCCACCAGACAGCTGACGAGTGGGAGAGCCGCGCTATCAGGGTGGGGCTTCCCAGAAGGCCAAAGATCACGCAGACGAACAGGAGGGAGGGGGTCAAGCTGGGACAGCTGCTGCGTTTTGGACTAACTACAGCCGGATGCTGGTTGGGTGATTGGAGGGTGGGATTGCTGGGTGATTGGAGGGTGGGGTTGCTGGCTAGTTGGGCAGAGGGTGGGGTGGCACTGAAGCAAGTGTATTTAACCTCCGCTGGGAGGCGGTTGCTCCCAGCGTGAACTTTGTTCAGCAAGGATCTTTTGTGCTGTAAGTCTGTGCTGTTGCCAACGATGCCTTAAAATAAAATCGCTGCTTCCTGAGTCTGTTTGCCTTCACGTCCTTCTTTACCCAGGAGTCCGGTAGGATCGTTGACAGAAAGTTCATGCTGAACCCTCTTTACTTTTTCCCAACCCCATCGTGTTTCCTGTGCCTCTCCTTTTTCTTTTTCCCCCTGGAGCCATTGGACCCAGCCTGGTTGACCTGTCTGTTCTGAGCTATGGCAGAAGGCACTCAGGAGGTGGCTCCTGTTGGGGCAGACCCTGAAATGGCACCAGCGGGGGCATCAGAGGTGGACCCTCCGGTTGCTGACCAGCCAGTGGTACATCCTAAGGTGGTGGAGCCCAGCCCGGCGGACTGGTCAGGTGACATCCCAGGGCCCCAAGGGGCTACAACAGGTGGGAACGCCCTGTCTGGGGAATGGTGGCGTAGCCCAGCAATTACTGGGATGATGGAGGGCCATGGCCTTGGGCCTGGGGAGGAGGGCTGATTGTTGTCTCAGTGGCGGGAGCGACGCGTAATGGAAGAAGATGAGGACTGGAGCTATGCCACAGCTCCTGGGCAAACCACGATGGACATCTTACGCGAACAGTTCGGAGAAGTGGGGTATCAGGACTCTTCTGCCTGGCAACAGTGGGACCCGGGTACGGAAACAACCTCTTGGTCACAGGCCGGTTCCTCCTCTGCACAGCCGGCTACGGGACGCTTTCGGTTGGCAAGTCCAAAGCTGAAACTGGATCCCAGCTATGGGGGTGATGTATATCAGGGGAGGGTTGGTAGTCAAGGGCCCAGCCGGCCAATGGAAGGCAATGGATGGGAGGAACTGGGAGACCATCATCTGTTCCCCTAACGGCTCCTTCCAGGGGATCTGAGCCAGGCCTCGGGGCCCCAATCCCAAGGGAAGCGGATACAGTAGTCCCTGGAGCAAGGTCTCTGGTAGGTCCTTCACCTGAGCCAGGATGGGGTGCGGGTCCATGGCCCCAGAGACCTGTCTGGGGTCCTCCGCCCCTTATAATTACCTTCGACAGGAACCCAGACCGGTTGGCCCTTTTCCTTAGCCAGACGATAGGCCACATGGATCGCTACGGCCATCTTTATCCATCCCAGTGGGCCATGGTAGGGGCGGTGACAGCAGCCCTACAGGGGGAGGCCGTAGAATGGGTGGCTGATTTGCATAGTGACCATGCCCGGGAACTGGCTAATGTTGGGTCATTTCTGAGTGCTCTCCGAACCCGCTTTGAGGATGTGTCCAGAATCCAGCGGGCAGAAGGGGAATTGCTGGGGATTAAGCAACGAGGCAGACCCGCTGCAGAATACGTCCGGGACTTTAGACGCATTGCCAGTAAGTTACGTACTTGGCCGGAATGCCTATTGGTGCACCAATTTCGAGCAGGGCTGGATAGGGATCTCGGACAGGTATGTGTATACCGTGGGATCCCGAGTAGGCTGCAGGAGTGGTTCCGGGTGGTAATGGACTTGGACACAGGTCTACAAGAATTCCGTCCAAGGGGTGACGGCCCAATGGGGCTACGTAGGAGCATCGAGCAATCAAAGCCTCCAGGCCCAGTGTCTGGTACACCCGTCGGAACACCTCGTCTGATGTTTCGCTGCTTTCGCTGCAACCAACCGGGGCACTGTGCTACGGAATGTCCCGAGCCAGCACGCAAAGGAAGGGCGGTACACCGAGGAAGACCCCGGAAAAGTCGTGGGCGGTACAACAGGTCGAGGGGTCTGTGTTCTGAGGGAAGCGGTCAAAACCTGAGGATGTGATCAGCGTGGCGGGACCCCAGCTGTTCGTGTACGACGAGGACACGGGAGCACCTGAAGATCCAATGGTAAGTGAACCCATCCATCCATTCTCTCTCCCTGTTGTATTAGCTTGTGCACACTCGGGGTGTCAAAGACAGTATAATGCCCTTCTTGACACTGGATGTACTCGCTGTTTGATTAGTGAGCACATAGTACGGCAAGTAGGCATTAGAGGCCCTTGTGCAAACCAGTATGGTTTGAACAGGTGGACGGGTCCCTACTGGGAGGGGTGCCTGCCACGTACCTTACAGAACCAGTGCGGATAGAATTGGGAGAACATTGGGAGGTGATTCGTTTTGTGGTAGTCCCCTCAATGACAGAGGCCGTCATATTATGACTAGCCTGGTTGGATAAGTGGGGTCCAACGATCTGGTGGGAGGGTGGGTACCGGACAGTTCGGATTGGTGTGGGTCCCCAGCCACCACCCCATGAGCAGATCCGAATGGGGAAGGAGAGTGAGAATAAACAAGCAAATAGGGAGAAGGGGGATGCTGCTTTTCCATCGGAATACACCGATCTCGCCGAAGTGTTCGACGAACGGGAATGTGATGTATTACCGCCTCATCGTTCAACTGATTGTACTATTGACATCATGGCAGGTGCGAAACTCCTGAAGCCCTGCGTGTACGCTATGACACTGAAAGAGATGGCTGAGTTGAGGAGATATATAGATAAGAACTTGGCGAGGGGTTTCATCCAACCTGCTCGATCGCGGGTTGCAGCCCCTGTCCTGTTTAAAGAAAAAAAAGATGGGACACTTCGCCTCTATGTAGACTTCTGGGGTCTCAATGGGGTATGTGTGGAGAAATTATATCCCCTTCCACTCATGAAAGACCTCCTGGCCCATTTAGCCAAAGGTAAGATTTTTACGAAGCTTGACTTGTGGGAAGCGTATTACAGGGTACGCATAAAAGAGGGGGACAAATGAAAGACCTCGTGTAACAGTCCATTTGGGAGTTTCCAATACCGGGTGATGCCGTTTGGGTTGCAGGGGGCTCCTGCAGTGTTCATGCAGCTAATTAATGAAGTACTGCATGAGCATTTGTAACAAGGGGTTCTCGTGTACTTGGACAACATTCTCATTTATTCAGCCAACGAGGTAGATCACTTGTGGTTAGTCCGACAGGTTCTGCGCAAGCTCCTATGTGCACACTTGTATGTCAAGTTGTCCAAGTGTGCCTTCCACCAAACCAGGTTGGACTACCTTGGGTACAGAATATCAGGGACGGGGGTGGAGATGGACCCAGCGAAGGTGCAAGCTGTCCTGGACTGGCAAGCCCTACGAACACGTCGCCAACTGCAGAGCTTTCTCGGCTTTACAAATTTTTATCGGCAATTCATTCCGTCTTTTGCCGCGGTGGCCCTGCCATTAATGGAATTGCTCCTTACTAAAGCTACGGCAAGCAAACTGCAGCTGAACCAAACATTACCCTGGTTGCTTAAGTGCCAACAGGCATTTGAGACCTTAAAAGTCTTGTTTTCAAGGGAGCCAGTTCTATGACATCCTAATCCAGAGAACCCCTTTATTGTACAAACGGACGCTAGTGGCATAGCGGTAGGGGTGGTACTGTTACAGAGGAATGAGCAGGGGAGTTTGCAACCGTGTGCATTCACCTCACGTAAATTGACCAATGCCGAGCAAGGTGGGCAATAAGGGAGAAGGAGGCATTCGTGATGAGGTGGGCATTAGCCACATAGTGCTATTTCCTGGAAGGTGTTCTATCCCAGCCTATGGCTGTCCTTGTTAAAGGCACAAGAACAAAAACCCTTTTGAGAAAATAGGCTGGAGACTCAAAAGAAAACAAATCCCTTTTAATATGGGTAACCAACCTGCCAAATAGTCCAGAAACAAAAGCAGCAAACACAATCCAAATGGAGGAAATTGTCCACACGAAACCATACAAAGCAGAGAATTAGTCACCAGCAAGACTAACAGAACATCATCCCATGAAATACTTCGCAATGGTTGCCTTCAGCAACGAGCACCACCCCAAGGCATTGCCTCTTAGTGCCTTCTCCTCCTCCCCTGGAGTTGTTGTATTGACTGCTGCTGATCTGCTCTCGCTAATTGCCGGCGTCTAAGAGCATTAATCATCATGTCCACCAGGTGTGAATCCTCCAAGTCTGACTCATTCTCCCCACACAGCTGAGCTTCATCAGGAACACGACTGGAGGGCCCAGGCTCTTCATCAAACCGTGAGTCTTGTAATTCATCAGAGCCTCCCTCTGACCCTGATGGCCCTTCAAATGCTTCCTCCACCTCCTCCTCAGATTCCCCAGACTCAGCTGTTGGGAACACAGGCTGGCACGGAATCACGACACTATCCCGCACCGCAGGGCCCTTCCCCCGGGTCTGCCGATCCGGATGCAGTTGGGATGGGAATTGTTCATGAAAGGCGGTCACCAAGGGAGGAGCACGAACAGTGGTTGCATCCTCCCAGGTTTACTCCTCCGGTCCATAGCCTTTCCATTCAATCAGGTACAGGTACTTTCACCCAATGGGAGTCCCGAATGCTGGCAACCTCGTACTTGGGAGCACTATCTCCATCACGTTGTTCCGATGGGGGGAGGTTCGACTCGGTGAAGTGGACACGCCAGTTGCTCAGGGACCAATAGAGACCAGTGAAAGGCCTGATGTACCCGCAGGGAACGTGGCAGAGTTAAGCGATAGGCAACTGGGTTGATGACAGCCTCGATTGGGAATAGTCCTACATATCGGTGGTCTAATTTCTTGGCTGGCCGGGTTGACAGTAGGTTCCTGGTGGACAGCCATACCCAATCTCTCACCGTTAGTGGAGGCGTATCCTGCCTCAACCGATCAGCAAACCTTTTGTAGTCAGCCTTGGCCTTCTCCAACTGTCGCTGCACCAATCGATGGATTGCCTGTAACTCTGCCATGTAGTCGTTCACTGTTGGTACCGGTGAGTCTAGCGGGGAAAGAGGGAAAAATTGAGGGTGATATCCCACATTGGCTAAGAATGGTGTCATCTGCGTGGAAGTGTGCTGTGAGTTATTGAATGCAAATTCAGCCAACGCCAGATAGTCCACCCAATTGTTCTGCTGCTGATTGACATAGCAGTGCAGATATTGCTCGAGGATCCCGATGACCTTCTCAGTTTGGGGATGATGTGCGGATGAGAGGCAGATCTTGACATCCAACGCCTGCATCAACCCCTGCCAGAAATGGGCTGTGAACTGGGCCCCTCTATCGGACACGACCCTATCAGGAAGGCTGTGCAGCCGGAACACCTGCTGGATGAACATGCGACCGGTGGCGCGGACAGATGGCAAACCATGGCATGGGATGAAATGCACCATCTTGGTCAGCATGTCCACCACCACAAACACCATCGTGAATCCAGAAGACGGGGGTAAGTCCGTCAGGAAATCCATGGACACAACCCCCAGTGTCTTTTGGGTGTCAGCAAGGGCTGCAGTAGTCCGGGCGGGGCCCGTCGCTGACTTGGCCTGCCTACATAGGATACAGGACAGGACGTAGGCCTGGACGTCGTGTCAGACTCGGGGCCACCAGAAGGTACAGGAGACCAAGTTCAGGGTCTTGAACAGGCCCAAATGCCTCGCTGCTGGATTGTCATGACACTGGCTGAGAATGAGTCCCCTGAGCTGCCCTCCCGGAACATAGAGCCGATCATGATAGTGGAGGAGTCCATCCACCTCCTCGTTTCGCTGAGCCACCCACCCATCCTGCTGCTGGGCCTCACAAATCCGAGCCCGTACATCTATCGGCCCCCGCACCGCAGCAAAAGACTCGATAGGGAGCACTGACCTGGGCAGAAGCTTGTCTTCTGCTCAGAAATATTTGGGCTTCCTGGACAGAGCATCCACTCTTTGCTTGTGACCGCTGGGTATGTACGTTACATGGAAATTGAAACTCGCAAAGAAGAGAGACCACTGGATCTGGCGTTGATTCAATTTCCAAGCGGTCTGCAGGCTTTCCAAATTCTTATGGTCCGTCCGGACCTCAATTTGATGTCGTGCCCCTTCCAGATGATGCCGAATCGCGCATGCGCGATTGATGTTGCACCCCTTACAGATGATGCTGATGGGCCGAATCGCACATGCGCAGTGCGCGCGCGACGGCCCGAACCGCGCATGCGTGGCACGACGGGGCGAATTGCGCGTGAACGGCGCGCGTAATGGCCCGAACCGTGCATGTGCGGCGCGACGGCCTGAACCGCGCATGTGCGGCGCGCGCGCGATGGCCGAGGGGAAATAGGGAAAAAATGGGGGGAAAAATGGCGCACTGCCGTGTTTGGCGACCCCCGTGAAACGGTCGTTTGACCCCAAATGGGGTCGCGACCCACAGGTTGAGAACCGCTGACCTGGAGTAACACCGCCCCAATGGCAATGTCGGAGGCATCCGCCTCCACAACAAATGGACATTGTGGGTCAGGATGCTTCAGGATGGGCTCCTTCAAAGCCTGGAAAGCCCGTTATTCTGGAGCGTCCCACTGAAACCGAATCTTTTTCTGCAGGAGCCGAGTAAGGGGGGCTGTCATGGTAGCAAACCCGGGATGAAAGTCCGAAAGACCCAAGAAGTCGCTGGACATCCTTCACACAACATGGGGGTTGCCAACTCTGCAGAGACTTGACCTTACTCAGCTCCATGGCAATGCCCTCAGGAGAAATGCGGTGACCCAGGAACTCGATAGTCATCTGGTAGAACTGGCACTTCTCCAGTTTGGCGTACAGCCGATGTTCTTGGAGCCGCTACAGGACTTGACGGAGGTGCTGATGGTGCACCTCTCGCGACGGGGAGAAGATCAGGATGTCGTCCAAGTAGATCATGACAAACTGATATAACAAGTCCCGGAAAATGTCATTCATAAAATGCTGAAACACGGTGGGGGCTTTGGTCAGGCCAAATGGCATCACCGTGTACTCGAAGTGCCCATACCGAGTATTTATTTATTTTATTTATTTATTTGATTTGACTTCTATGCCGCCCTATTCCGGAGAACTCAGGGCGGCTCACAACATAAATAGAAATCACAAGTTAAAATACATATATAAAAACCCCTAAGTTAAGAGAAAACCAATCATTCAACAAACATACGCACAAACATAAACTGACTAGGGGCAAGATGTTAACTGCACCAGGCCTGCCAGCAGAGGTGTGTTTTAAGCAGTTTACGAAAGGCGGAGAGGGTGAGGGCGACACGGATCTCCGGGGGAAGTTGGTTCCAGAGGGCCGGGGCCGCAACAGAGAAGGCTCTTCCCCTAGGCCCCGCCAGGCGACACTGTCTGGCTGACGGGACCTGGAGAAGGCCGACTCTGTGGGCCCTAACCAGCCACTGGGATTCATGGGGCAGCAGACGGTCCCGTAAGTAACCTGGTCCGATGCCATGTAGGGCTTTATAGGTCATAACCAACACTTTGAGTACCAAATGCCGTCTTCCACTCATCACCCGACCGAACTCTGACAAGCTCCATGCAAGTCCAGTTTTGTGAAGATCTTTGCCTCAAGGATCCGGTCCAAGAGTTCGGGGATGAGGGGCAGCGGGTATCAGTTGCGTACCGTGATGGCATTTAATTTCCTGTAATCACAGCAAAGCTGCAATTCACCGGACTTCTTCTTGACAAAGAGCACGGGTTCAGACACTGGCGAGGATGAGGGCCAAATAAAACCCCAAGCCAAATTCTTGTCCAAAAAGCCCTGCAACACGGCCAACTCAGGGTCCGACATGGAATACAAATGCCCCACTGGGAGAGGCATGTCAGGGACTAAGTCAATGAGGCAGTCATAGGGCCTGTGCGGGGGGCAATTGATCTGCCTCAGTTTCGCTGAAAACATCAGCATAATCCACCAATTTGGAGGGCAAGGAGACCCCCATGGGACCCTCTACCTGGCCGGCACAGATTTGACGGGTGTGGTCCATGCACTGTGAGCTTGGAAAGGTGACCAGGTTCTATGACCAATAAATCTGTGGGTCATGCGCCCGGAGCCAATCCCAAGACCACGGGGAAATGCAGGTCTGATGTGATATAGAACTGGATGGCCTCCTCATGTGAACTGATGGCCATACATAGTTGTTGCGTGGCGGCCTTAATTGGCCCAGACAGGAGCACTCGACCATCAATGGTCTCCACTAACATCGGCAGATCCACCGGGCATTGGGGAATCGTCCATTTAGCCACAAATGCTGCATCCATAAAGTTTGTAGTGGCCCCAGAGTCAATCAACGCATGGACGGGAATCCCCTTGGGCAACCTGGGGAGAATCAGGCATGCCTCCAATATCAGATGCCTTGGGGGTCCATGGGCAGCATCTGAAAGGTGTTGCGGGTTTTGCAGGATGCCCGACCCAAAATGCCTTTCAGGTTGGGCGTGGGCCGTTTCCCGACAGGGCAGCAGATGGCAGTCTCGGGGCAGGCTCAGTTACAGATGCTCTTCCTCACTTCTTGGGGCAGAAAGTGGCCAAATGCCCAGGATCCCTACAGTAAAAACACAACCTCCCCGAACGTCGCCTGTTCATCTCTGCCACCGATAGGTGAGGTCTGGCAGCACCTAAGTCCATTGGCTCCTCCCTCTGGACTGGGGTCTCATGCACAATGGGGGCAGTATGGGTCTCTGGGGCTGCATGGCGACTCCTTTGCTTCTGCAGCCAAGTGTCGATCCACAGACAGAGATGAATGAGCCCATTAAGGTCCGGGGGAACATCAACACGGGCCAGCTCATCCAACATCTCCTCCGACAATCCATCCTGGAAAGCGTTCATGAGCGCAGCCTCATTCCAGGCTGAATCCTGGCTAAGCAGCCGAAATTCGCTGATATAGCCGTGCAGGGGGCGTCGGCCCTGCCTCAGAGCTTTCAAATGCCGGGTAGCTGTCTGGGTCTTGATGGGGTCCTCATACATCATCCGCATGTAATCACAAAACCCCACAAAGTTGTCCATCAATGGACTAGGTTGGGCTAGCAGGAGTGTGCCCCAACAAGCTACAGCACCAGAGAGCAGGCTTATCATAAACCCCACTTTATCCCGGTCAGTGGGGAAATCAGTCGCTCTCACTGATATACAGCTGGCATTGTCCCATGAAAACAGGAAACATGTCTGGATTGCCATCAAATTTATCCAGCCTCACAACTTGGCATTTTCTCCTGGGTGATGATAGAGCAGCAGGAACATGGGCAGATAGCTGAGCAACTTGGGCAGATAACAAAGCCAGCTGCTGGGAGAGCTGGGCATTCTCAGCACGTAGCTGCTCCATAATAGTAGGGGGTTAGGCTGAAGGCAAACTGTTCTATCCCAGCCTATGGCTGTCTTTATTAAATGCACAAGGACAAAACCCCTTTTGAGAAAATAGGCTGGAGACTCAAAAGAAAACAAACCCTTTTTAATATGGGTAACCAACCTGCCAAATAGTCCAGAAACAAAAGCAGCAAACACAATCCAAATGGAGGAAATTGTCCACACGAAACCATACAAAGCAGAGAAGTAGTCACCAGCAAGACTAACAGAACATCATCCCATGAAATACTTTGCAACGGTTGCCTTCAGTAACCAGCACCGCCCACACCTTCCCTTTTTATAAAGGAGTCCCAAGGCGTTGCCTCTCAGTGCCTTCTCCTCCTCCCCTGGAGTTGTCGTATTGACTGCTGCTGATCTGCTCTCGCTAATTGCCGGCGTCTAATCATCATGTCCATCAGGTGTGAATCCTCCAAGTCTGACTCATTCTCCCCACACAGCTGAGCTTCATCAGGAACACGACTGGAGGGCCCAGGCTCTTCATCAAACTGTGAGTCTTGTAATTCATCAGAGCCCTCTGACTCTGATGGCCCTTCAAATGCCTCCACCACAGATTCCCCAGACTCAGCTGTTAGGAACACAGGCTGGCATAGAATCATGACAAAAGGAGCCAAAGAGGCCTTCGAAGTGTGGACTGACCGCAAAAACCTCGAGGCTCTGCAAACACTTCCAGCGCTTCCAGTTCCGGTTAAAATACGTACCTGGCGGGAGGAACTTTTTCGCAGATGCATTATCACGGATGCCACAGTATAATAGTAAGCGGGAGGAGGTAATACAGGCCCTGATACCCCCACCTCAGCAGCTGGTGGAAAGAATCTCGATAGTACGACCTATGGAGGACCTGGTACGGAACTTGCAAGGCGCACTTCTAACTGATCCATGGTTAGCGGGCCATCCAAATATATTAACCATGAGGGATGGGTTGGCATGGAAAGGGGATAAGGTCTATGTCCCACAATCCTTACAGGTGGAGGTTCTTTGCGGGGCCATGATATTAAGCAGCCTGGTCATTTTGGGTTCCTAAAGACCCTGCACCTGCTCAGACGTCAGTTCTGGTGGCCGAGTATGAAAACGGACATAGAGACATATGTCTGGGAATGTTCCATGTGTGCAACCACAAAACCTCGGGTGGGGAAACCGCCTGGGCTGCTACAACAGGTGTCCGACCCCACCTGTCCATGGGAATAAATTGGCATGGACTTTATCGTCGACCTGCCAGCTAGTCATGGGAACATGGTGATATGGACGGTGATAGAAACAGGCGCACTTTATACCCTGCAAAGAGTTACCATCAGCCCGGCGGTTGGCAAAACTGTTTATAGCGCATATCTACCAATTACATGGAGTGCCCCCATATCTGACCGAGGCGTGCAATTCACCGCCCAATTCTGGAGGGAGTTTATCACATCCATCGGTTCGTCACAAGGTCTGAGTTCCGCATTCCACCCCAGCACGAACGTAGCAGCTGAATGCGCCAACGCAATGGTCGAACATTACCTGTGGTGTTACGTCGATTATCAACAAACGAACTGGGCTGACCTCCTACCGTTCGCTGAGGTGGCATATAATAACACTGTTTACAGTAGCATGGGGTTCGCTCCTTTCCGGATCGTGCCGGGGTTGAGTTAATTCCTATTCCCGAATGCCCGCAGGGAGACCCTGGGTCACACCAACCACACGAGTGGATTCTCCAAATACAAAGCGTGTGGAAATCAGCAAAGAAAGCTCTACAGAAAGCAGAGCAGACATCGAAAAGACAGGCCGACAAGAAACGAACTCCACAAAAACCCTTCCAGGACAGATATGAGGTTTACCTGTCTACGAAATACCTGAAGCTGTCCAGGCCGTGTAAAAAATTGGGTCCGAAGTATATTGGACCATTCAGGATAGAGTGGGTCATCAACCCAGTAACTGTGCAGCTACAGTTGCCTTGCAAACTTGGCAAGGTGTAACCGGTCTTCCATAGTGGGCTTCCAAAGCCAGCAACATAACCGACGTTTAGGCATGTACAACAACCCCTGGTCCAACTGGGGGGGTCATTATGAAATCTGGAAAATGAGTGACTCCCGGCATCGCCGGGGTCAGGTGCAGTATCTAGTACAGTGGAAAGGATATCCAATATCCAAGGCATCCTGGGGGGGGGGAAGGGGGACCATGCCTACCTCCACAACACCGACCTAATTATATGTCTTTGCTTACTTCCAGGAGGACATCTGGTAGGGGGCCGCCTGTCAAGCCCTCCCAGGCTCGACATACAGGAGGGAGGAAGGTGAAGGACAGCACATTGGGGGAGGACGGCCAGCACCGGTACCATGCAGCTCACTGTCTCGGCAAAGCAGCTCACCGTCTGGGCTGCCACAACTTTCTCAGCGAAGCAGTTCGAGTGGCGGTGCTCCGGGGAAGCGTTTGAACCGCCGGACAGCTGACGTGCGGGAGAGTCATGCTATTGGCGCGGGGCTTCCGAGAAGGCCAAAGATCGTGCAGACAAACAGGAGGGAGGGGGTCAAGCTGGGACAGCTGCTGCGCTTTGGACTAACTACAGCCGGATGCTGGTTGGGTGATTGGAGGGTGGGGTTGCTGGCTAGTTGGGTAGAAGGTGGGGTGGCACTGAAGCAAGTGCATTTAACCTGCACTGGGAGGCGGTTACTCCCAGCACGAACTTTGTTCAGCAAGGATCTTTTGTGCTGTAAGTCTGTGCTGTTGCCAACGATGCCTTAAAGTAAAATCCCTGCTTCCTGAGTCTGTTTGCCTTCACGTCCTTCTTTACCCAGGAGTCCGGTAGGATCGCTGACAGTAGAACTTTTTATTTTAAAAAACTGCATACATATAAAGAAGTAACTATTTAATTAGATTTGTACACATTAATTTTCATTAAAAAATAGAAAAGGAGATGAAGTAATTAAGGGCTGAACCACCTCCAGTGCAATTTATTATTATGAATGTTTAGAGGATATGTTTGCCATTAGGTGATCAGGAGAAAATTTGTCATTAAAAAGTGGAAGATTTCTGTCACTCCTCCCAATTTTTTTCTCAACCAGTAGTAGTATGAGCTGAAAATATAGGAAATATTGATTTATAAATGATCCATCACTTGTTACCTTCAATTAGCTAAATGAAGATTGGCATAATATATGCAGATCTATAAAAAAAGTCAGGCCATCCAACCAATTAGAAGAAATAGATGAACTCTTTGCCAATCAATAAACAAATGTATGTAGGAAGCATACCACAGTAGTAATGGGAGACTTCAACTATCCAGATATCAACTGGGAGACAAACTCTACACCGAGTGGGAGATCAAACAGATTCTTAACCAACCTAGCTGACAACTTTGTCAGCCAAAAGATGGAGGAGGGAACTAGAAGTAAAGCTATACTGGACCTAATCCTTACTAATAGAGAAGAAGTGATAGAGGGAGTTGAAGTTGTCAGAATCTTGGGTGAAGGTGACCACGTCATGTTGAAATTCAATATAATACAAACACAAACAATAGAAAATAATCCAGCCAGAGTCTTAAACTTCAAAAGAGCTGATTTTAACAACCTTAGAGAGAACCTAGGAAAGATTCCATGGACGAAAATCCTAAAGGGGAAAACAACTCAAAAAGCGTGGGAAACACTGTAAAGTATGATCATAGGGGCCCAGTCCAGTGCAATAGCATTGAAAAAGAGAAACAAGAAATTCAAGAGGAAATCAGCATGGCTGCACAAAGCTCTCTCTGACAAACTGAAAGACAAAAAGGACAAGTACAAAAATAAAAAGAGGGAGACATAACTAAGGCTGATTATCAGAAGATAGCCAGAACATGCAAAGATGAAGTCAGGAAAGAAAGGCTCAGAATGAACAAAGATTTGCAACAGAAATCAAGGATAATAAAAAAGTTTCTTTCAACATATTAATAACAAGAAAAAAGTCAAGGAAACTGTAGCTCCACTAAAGAGGGAAGATGGCAAGAAAGTAACAGGCAGTAGGGAGAAAGCAGAACTTTGCATTAGTCTTTACACAAACATACCAAAAAAACTACTGCAAAAGATAGACTAGAAACAAAAATTTAAAAAAGCAAGAAAATGTTAAGAGACCTTGATGAATATAAATCACCAGGACTTGACAGATTACATTGATTGCGTCTGCGGAATCTCGTCCGGCTACCCTGTTTAGGGTGACTCGCTCTCTCCTGGATACGGGGAGGAGAGAGGAACCTTTGCAGGGCAATGCCGAAGAATTTAATAGCTTTTTCACAGACAAGGTCGCTCAGATCCGGGCTGACTTGGACTCCAATTGGAATACAGTGTCGGCTGACAATGAGTCAGTCGAGATGACAGAGGCCCGTCTTAGTCCTGTTGAATGGGAGGAGTTTGATCTGGTAACTCCTGATGACGTGGACAAGGCCATTGGAGCTGTGAGTTCTGCCACCTGTTTACTGGACCCGTGCCCCTCCTGGCTGGTTTCGGCTAGCAGGGCGGTGACACGGAGCTGGGTCCAGGCTGTTGTTAACGCTTTAGTGAGGGAGGGGTCCTTTCCGGCTCCCTTAAAGGAGGCACTTGTGCGCCCCCTCCTCAAGAAGCCTTCCCTGGACCCGGCAGTTTTAAATAACTATCGTCCAGTCTCCAACCTTCCCTTTTTAGGGAAGGTTGTTGAGAAGGTAGTGGCACTCCAACTGCAACGGTCCTTGAATGAAACTGATTATCTGGGCCCTCAGTAGTCTGGGTTCAGGTCCGGTTACAGCACGGAAACTGCTTTGGTCGCGCTGACCGATGATCTCTGGCGGGCCTGGGATAGAGGTTATTCCACTATCCTGGTGCTTCTTGACCTCTCAGCGGCTTTCGATACCATCGACCATGGTATCCTTCTGCGCCGGTTGGAGGGGCTTGGAGTGCGGGGCACCGTTTTGCGGTGGTTCACCTCCTACCTCTCTGGCCGGTCGCAGTCGGTGTTTGCAGGAGGTCAGAGATCGGCTCCGAGGTCTCTTCCGTGTGGAGTCCCTCAGGGGTCTGTTCTCTCACTTCTGCTTTTTAACATATACATGAAGCCGTTGGGTGAGATCATCCGGAGTTGTCATCCATATGCTGATGATACTCAGCTCTATATCTCTACCCCGCATCATTACAGCGGAGCAGTGGAAGTGATGAACCGGTACCTGGAGGCTGTTGGGGTCTGGATGGGTGCCAACAGGCTCAGACTCAATCCCAACAAGACGGAGTGGCTATGGGTTCTGCCTCCCAAGGACAATTCCATCTGTCCATCCATCACTCTGGGAGGGGAAGTTTTACCCCTGTTGGAGAGGGTTCGCAACTTGGGTGTCCTCCTCGATCCACAGCTAAGTTTAGAATACCATCTTTCGGCTGTGGCGAGGGGGGCATTCACCCAGGTTCGCCTGGTGCGTCAGTTGCGGCCCTATTTGGACCGGGAGTCACTCCTCACAGTCACCCATGCCCTTGTCACCTCGAGATTCGACTACTGTAATGTTCTCTACATGGGACAACCTTTGAAGAATGTCCGGAGACTGCAAGTAGTTCAGAATGCGGCCGCGCGAGCCGTCTTGGGTCTCTCAAGACATGCTCATATCACTCCAGCCCTCCGCACTGGCTACCAATTGGTCTCCGAACACAATTCAAAGTGTTGGTTATGACCTATAAAGCCCTATATGGCAATGGGCCAGGATATATTTGGCACGCCTGTTTCTACTACTACTTCCACCACGGGCCTTAGTTTGGGTTTCAGTAAACCTGCTGGATTAGCCACCCCAGTTGTTCCAGCTTTTACTCCAGCTTTTTTACTCATACTTCTTCTGGACTTCCATTATTTTTCTGCCCTTACTTCTGTTCCAGCAGCTGGTTCTTCTGGTTTTATATTAAATTTGGGAGGCACCTCGGCTCCAGCTATAACAACTAAAGGCCTTATCTTTGGGACGTTGGGTTCCACAATTACTGTTAGTACAACTACCCCTCCTGTGGGTTTTGGACTTTTTAGCCAAAAACCTACCACAGGTTTTTATCTTAGGAGGGACTAATACAGGCATAGCTATAATTATTGCGGCAGGATTAACATCTGGCACGCCTGTTTTTATTACTATGTTTTTTGAATTGTTTTAATTATTTATTGTCTATATTTTAAATAATTTAAATCTGTTTAATACTGTTTTAATTTATTCTTCTGGATGTTATGAATGATGTGGGGGGGGATTGATTGATTGTGGAGTGAATCGGGTTGAATGGATGGGTGGTTTTTTAGTTGATTAAATTTGGGTGGGTCAGAGATGTGTGCATGGGATGAGGTTATGTATGAGGAATATGTGATAGATGAATGGACAGGCCTGCCGAGCTTGAAGGAGGCTGGGGACTGGGTGGATGCGGACTCTGGAGTCACTGAGGGTTGGAGTATACCGGTCATTCAGGGAAGAGGCAGATATGGCGGGAGCAGGAGGGTAGGCCGCACTCGGGGAACTCGCTCCTGCTGTCTCAAAGCAGTTCCTTGTTCTGGCCCTTCTGAAAAATCTAGCTCACCCCATGATCCTGGTGATGAGCGTAGCTCGGGCCCTGGGCTCAATGCCAGGTCGGTTAATAATAAGGCCCCCTCTCATTCATGATCTTCTCATGGATGAGGAGACCGACCTGGCATGTGTGACTGAGACCTGGTTGGGTCCTGGGGGGGGGGAGTTCCCCTCTCGGGTATGTGCCCACCAGGTTATCAGGTATGGCACCAGCCACGACCCCAGGGAAGGGGGGAGGAGTGGCTGTTTTGGCCCGGAAGAACCTCAGTCTACGCAGACTCACTGTTTCTGAAATTCCGGGTTGGGAGTCCATCTTTATGACGCTGGACCTAGGGGTTCAGGTGGGCTTATTGCTGACGTACCTGCCTCCCAGCTGCGTGACATCAGCCCTACCTGTGCTACTTGAGGAGATTGCTGGGCTGGCGGTTGAGTTCCCCAGGCTTATAGTCTTGGGGGACTTTAATCTGCCGTCGCTTGGCGTGTCCTCGGGGTTGGCACAGGAGTTCATGGCCACCATGACAACCATGGACCTGACCCAAGTAGTGCAGGGACCGACGCATGAGGGTGGGCACGCCCTGGATATGATTTTCCTTTCAGAGCAGTTGGGTAATGATCTGGCTTTAAGGGGCTTAGATGTCATGCCTTTGTCATGGACCGATCATTTTCTGCTACGACTGAATTTTAGGGCCCCAATCCTTCCCCGCAGGGAGGCGGAACCGATTAGGTGGTTCCGCCCCAGACGCGTGATGGATCCAATTGGTTTTCAGACGGCGCTTGGGGAATTACCGAGCTTGTTCATTCACAACTCGGCGGAGTCCCTGGTAGCGTCATGGAATACGGCCGCGAAGGGGGCTATTGACCGGATTGTGCCTCTGCGACCTCTCCGTGGTGCTGCCCCCAGGAGGTCTCCTTGGTTTACTGAGGAGCTCAGGGGGATGAAGCGCCATAAGAGAGGTCTAGAGAAGCAATGGAGATGAAGTAGGTCCGGATCTGATCAAACCAGATTGAGCTCATTTATTAGAGCCTATTTGAAGGCAATTAAGGCGGTAAGATCTTTGTATCTTTCCGCCTTGATCGCGTCTGCGGAATCTCGCCCAGCCGCCCTGTTTAGGGTGACCTGATCCCTCCTTAACCTGAGGGGTCCGGGGCCTCCCTTGCAGGGTAGTGCCGAGGATTTTAACAACTGTTTCGCAGACAAAGTAGCTCAGATCTGGCCCGACCTAGACTCCAATTGTGAAGCAGAGTCGACTGATAACAATTCAGTCGAGGGGACAGGGGCATGTTCTTGTCCGATTATCTGGGGCGAGTTTGAGGCTGTTACGCCTGATGAAGTGGACAGGGCCATTGGAGCTGTGAGTTCCACCACCTGTTTGTTGGACCCGTGTCCCTCCTGGCTGGTCTTTGCCAGCAGGGAGGTGACGTGTACCTGGATCCAGGAGATTGTCAACGCTTCTTTGAGGGAGGGGTCCTTTCTGGCTCCCTTAAAAGAGGCACTTGTGCGCCCCCTCCTCAAGAAGCCTTCCCTGGATCCAGCAATTCTGACTAACTATCGTCCGGTCTCCAACCTCTCCTTTGTGGGGAAGGTTGTTGAGAAGGTGGTGGCACTCCAGCTCCAGCGGTCTCTGGAGGAAGCCGATTATCTGGGGCCTCTGCAGTCTAGGTTCAGGCCCGGCTACAGCACCGAAACTGCTTTGGTCGTTCTGATGTATGATCTCTGGCGGGCCCGGGATAGAGGCAGGTCCTCTTTCCTGGTGCTTCCTGACCTCTCAGCGGCGTTCGATACCATTGACCATGGTATCCTTTTGCGCCGGCTGGAGGGATTGGGAGTGGGGGGCACCGTGTTACGGTGGTTCTCCTCCTATCTCTCTGGTCGGTCGCAGTCGGTGTTTGTGGGGGTCAGAGGTCCACCTCTAGGTTACTCCCGTGTGGGGTACCTCAGGGGTCGGTTCTCTCCCACCTACTTTTCAACATTTACATGAAGCCACTGGGAGAGATCATCCATTGGCATGGAGTGAGATACCATCAGTACGCTGATGATACTCAGCTGTACATTTCCACTCCTGGCCAAATCAGTGAAGCGGTTGAGGTGATGTGCCGGTGTCTGGAGGCTGTGAGGGTCTGGATGGGCGTTAACAGATTAAGGCTCAACCCTGACAAGACAGAGTGGCTGTGGGTTATGTCTCCCAAGGACGCTTCAATCCGTCCTTCCATTACCCTGGGGGGGTGAATCTATATACCCCTTGGAGAAGGTTCGCAATTTGGGTGTCCTCCTCGATCCACAGCTGACATTGGAACATCATTTATCGGCTGTGGCGAGGGGGGCATTTGCCCAGGTTCGCCTGGTGCACCAGTTGCGTCCTTATTTGGATCGGGAGTCTCTCCTCACAGTCACACATGCTCTTGTCACCTCGAGGATCGACTACTGCAACGCTCTCTACATGGGGCTGCCCTTGAAGAGTGTTCGGAGACTACAATTAGTGCAAAATGCAGCTGCGCGAGCAATTGTGGGCCTTCCATGTTGTGCCCACATTTCGTCAACCCTCCACATGCTGCATTGGTTGCCTATTGGTCTCCGAGCGCAATTCAAAGTGCTGGTCATTACCTATAAAGCCCTGTATGGCTCTGGACCAGGATACTTACGGGACCGTCTTCTGCCACATACTTCCCTATGACCGGTGAGAGCGCACAGGGTCGGCCTCCTACGGGTCCCGTCAGCGAAACAATGTCATTTGGCGGGTCCTAGGGAGAGGTCCTTCTCTGTTGTGGCACCCACCCTCTGGAACCAACTGCCCCTTGAAGTCCGCGTTTCTCCCACTCTCCCGGCCTTCCGAAAGAACCTTAAAACTTATCTTTGCCGGCAGGCCTGGGGATGATTGTGGGTTGTGGTTTGAAAGTTGTGCGTGTGTTGGGTATCTATTTTTAATGTTTTGATGTTTTGTATATGTTGTGAGCCGCTCCGAGTCTACGGAGAGGAGCGGCATACAAATCAAATTAATAAATAAATAAATAATAAACTTGCAGGACCGTCTTCTGCCCCATGAATCCCAGCGACCGGTTAGGGCACATAGCGTTGGCCTCCTATGGGTCCCATCTGTTAGACAGTGCCGTCTGGCGGGACCTAGGGTTAGGGCCTTCTCTGTTGCTGCCCCAGCCCTCTGGAACCAACTTCCCTCAGAGGTTCGTACTGCTCCTCCCTCCTAGCTTTCCGAAAACTCTTAAAAACACATTTATGCAGACAGGCTAGGGGTGTGTGAGCTGCCCCTGGGCCTTTGATTGGGACTGTATGTTGTATGAGTGCTAATAGTTATATAGTTTTTATATTGTATATTACTATTTTAATTGATTTATATTTTTGTACTTGTATTTTTGCTGTAAGCCGCCCTGAGTCTGGGGAGAAGTGCAGCATATAAGTCAAAATAAATAAATAAATAAATAAATACATACATCCCAGAGTTCTAAAGGAGCTGGCAGATGTTATTTCAGAATCATTGTACCATATATTTCAAAAATCCTGGCGCACTGGGGAAGTACCTGATGATTGGAAAAGGGCTGATGTGGTTTCCATCTTCAAGAAAGGGAAAAAAACAGACCCAGTAAACTATAGACCAATCAGTCTAACATCATTACTTGGGAAGATCTTGGAAAAGATAATCAAAAAGCAGATCCGCGAACAACTAGAAGCAAACAAAGTTATAACCAATAGCCAGCACAGGTTTGTCAAAAACAGATCATGCCAAACCAATCTTATTTCATTCTTTGATAAAGTGACTAAACTAGTAGACCAGTGAAACGCTGGGTACATAGTATACTCAGACTTCAGTAAGGCATTTGACAAAATAGACCACAATCTGCTGCTTAGTAAGCTAGAAAAAAGTGGGATCTGTAGCAGGCTGACAAACTGTATTCAGCAAGTAGTCTTCAATGATACTGCATTCACATGGAGAGAAGTAAACACTGGGGTACTACAAGGCTCCCTCTTAGGCCCAGTACTCATCAATATCTTCATTAATGACTTAGATGAGGGAATTAAAGGGGAACTCATCAAATTTGCAGATGACACCAAACTAGCAGGAATAGCCACACACCCCAAAAGACAAGCTCAGGATCCAAAAAGATCTTGACAAACGTGAACAATGGGCCCTATCCAACAAAATAGATGTGGAGAAAAGCAAAGTTTTACATTTAGGCAGGAAAAATCAAAGCTACAAATATAGATTAGGTGAAACCTGGCTTTAAAAAAAAACAACTGTGAGAGGGACCTTGGAGTCCTAGGGGACGATTACTTGGCTATGAGCCAGCAGTGTGCAGCAGCAGCCAAAAAAGCTAATACAATCCTGAGTTGTATAAACAGAGGCATAGAATCAAGATCATGCAAAGTATTAGTACCGCTTTATAAAACTCTAGTAAGACCACACCTGGAATACTGCAGCCAATTTTGATCACCATATTAAAAAAAGATGTTGAGACTTTGGAAAAAGTTCAGAGAAGAGCAACTAAAATAATCTAAGGCCTGGAGACTAAAACATATGAAGAACGGCTGCAGGATTTGGGTTTGGCTAGTCTAAAGAAAAGAAGAAACAGGAGTGACATGATAGGAATATTCCAGTATTTGAGGGGCTGCCACAAAGAAGAGGTGGTCAAACTATTCTCCAAAGCACCAGAGGGCAAGACAAGAAACAATGGTAGGAAACTGACCAAAGAGAGAAGCAACCTGGAATTAAAGAGAAACTTCCTAACAGCGAGGACAATTAACCAGTGGAACAGCTTGCCTTCAGAAATCGTGGGTGGTCCATCACTGGAGATTTTTAAGAATAGACTAAACCACAGGTCAGCATCCCGCGGCTCCGGAGCCACATGCGGCTCTTTCAGCCATCTCCTGCGGCTCCCAGCCATGTGCAGTCCCACCCAAAAAAGTGGGACTAAAAAAGTTGAACCAATCAATTCAAACTTCTCACAAAAAAAACTCGCGAAGTTTGAATTGATTGGTTCAACTTCTTTGGTTTGTGGGACTCTGTCTGCCTATCAAGCCCCGTGGGCTCGACATAGAAGGGAGGGGGGGAAAGACAGCTCCGGAGGGAGACAGTACTGCAGCCAGAAGCCGGCAGTCCAAGCGGAGCGGCACAGAAGACCTACCGGTCGGCGTGGCAGCCTCCAGCGTTGCCGGTGAGCAAGGCCTGCCGTCCGTGGCCCAGTTCTGCACCCTGACAACCAGCTGGACTGGCTTTCACTGCTCCAGCCTGGGGACACCAGCGGCATAGAAGGCAGTTTGGCGGCACTGCCTTGGGTGGGGTGTCCTTGCAGTGGACAACTCGGGCCTAGATATTTCCCACGGCTCGTGGCTCGGGACCGGAGACGCCAATGGTGCACGGCCTGGACTGTCGACGTTGCCGTGGGACCACGGATGCTTCCCTCCTGCTGCGGAGCTGCAGTGCCTGGGTTAACAGGGGATGGGGGGGTATCCTAAAAAGTCCTCCAGGACAGGCTCGGGGCCGGCCCTCTTTCCCCGGCCACAGGAGAAGGGGCGGCACAGGGTCTCCACCTGGGCGGGCGAGCGAAACCGCAAAACCTTTCGCGTTCGTTTGCAAAGAGAAGCACAATGCATTAGTTCCCTCCAGAGCTGTCTTTCCCTGCTGCTTCCTTGCCCTCCCAGCGAAAGAACCCCAGAGAGCTGGAAGATGTCCTTTCTTCCACTTTCCGCTTCTAATCCTCTCTTTTCCGAGCACCCCTCCCAGAACGAGCCAGAAGCCTCAACTCTGGCTTCCCGCAGCAGGCTGAAATCCTTCTCTCCATTGGCCTCCTCCTCCCCTCCCTCGGAACCTTCGCGCCAAAAGACAGAAAGAAGAAAGTCCCAGAAAGGGAGAGTGTGGGGCGGGGGGAGAGCAGTCATTTCCGAGGGGAGGAGAAGCCAGGACAGCAGAGCCATCCATACCAGAGCTGGACGGGGGCAGGGCCAATGCATGTCTCGCCTTAGGCTCCAGTCTTCAATCAAGCCCCGTTGTGCACATGCGCATGCACACATTTTGCGGCTCCCAGTTTTTTATTTTGTGAGGAAACGGGTCCAAGTGGCTCTTTCAGTGTTTCAGGTTGCCGACCCCTGGACTAGACAGTCATTTGTCTGAAATGGTATAGGTCAGGGATAGGCAACCCAAAACACTCAAAGAGCCACTTGGACCCGTTTCCCACCGAAAACAAAAGACTGGAAGCCGCAAAACCCTTTTGATATCTAAAATGAAGATAACACTGCATATATCCTTTTTTTTACCATCAGTATAGGTATATATATAATAGAGTCTCTCTGTCTCTTTCCCTCCCTCTCTCTCCTCTCTCTTCCTTCCTCTCTCTCCCTCTCTTTCTTTCCCTCTTTCCTCTCCTCTCCCTTTCTCTTTCCTCTCTTTTTCTCTTTCCTCTCTCCCTCTCTTTTTCTCTATCTCTTTCCTCTTCCCCTCTCTCTTTCCTCTCCCTCTCTTTGCTCTCCCCCCTCTCTTTCTTTCTCTCTTTCTCTCCCTCTCTCTCCCCCATCTCTCTTCCTCTCTCCGATCTTCTACTCACCTGGCAAGCTGGCTTCAAGCTGTTCTCCAACAAGCTGACACACATTCTTATAGGGCTAGGGGTAGGCAATCTTGGCTCTTTTATGACGCATGGAGTTCAACTCCCAGAATTCCTGAGTCAGCATAGCTAGGCTAGCTAGCTCTCTTCTGCCCTAAGCTTGTCAGCTCGTCAGAACAGGGTGAGGCTACTCTTTTTTTTTACAGAGAGGAGAGAGAGAGAGAGAGAGAGAGAGAGAGAGAGAGAGAGAGAGAGAGAGAGAGAGAGAGAGAGAGAGAGAAGCTCTGTCTGTTTCTCTCTGCAAATGGCAGAGGAAGCTGGGAGCTGCAGGGGAAGGCTCAAAGAGCCGCATGTGGCTCCAGAGCCGCAGGTTGCTGACCTGTGGTATAGGTTCTCCTGCTTGAGCAGGGGGGCTGGACTAGAAGACTTCCAAGGTCCCTTCCAGCTCTATTCTATTATATTCTAAAGTCAAGGAAATGATTGGTCCACTAACAGGAGAAGATGGCAGGGAGGTCACAAGTAATAGGGAGAAAGTTGATTCCTTAGATCTGTCTTTACCCAAAGGAAAAAATAGTATTGCAGTAGAAGACAGAATAAGAATGCAAGTCAAAATAGGCAAGAAAATGATAAGAGAACACCTGTCAAACCTGACTCACTCCATAGTTGCTTGTATCTGCTTCTCCCTAGCACCTTTGCCAAACAATGATGGAAGGAGGGTGGTGAATTCCTAAGGGTGGAGGGAGGCTATGGAATGCAAATGAACCATCTGTTGCCCAGGAGACGTTATCTAACAAGGCCGAGGTATGAAGAAGGTTTTGACTGAAGCAGACAGCTTTTCCCAAAGCAAAAGAACTGAACTCAATTGGTGAACTATGTACTGTGGGTGTCCTGGAGGGGAAAAGGGAGTTACCTACCTGGGTTTTCTCATGAAAAATCTCAGAGCTAATTTAAATTTAAAATGGTTATTTTAAAAAGAACTGGGAGTTTCTTTTGTTGAATGTGCCAAATGGGATGGTTAACGATACCTATCCACTCTAGATGAGTTCAAATTGCCAGGACCAGATGTTCTGGTCCCAGGGTTCCCTGGGTTCTGAAGAAGCTGGCAGATATGCTCTTGGAACCATTGAACAAAATCTTTCAAATCTTGGCACACCAGGGAACTGCCAACTGGATATGGTTTCAATCAGCCTGACATTAATACCTGGGAAAATCCTGGAAAAGGTAATGAAGCAGCAGATTTGAAAGCACCTAGAAATGAACAAAGCAATGACTAGAACCCAAATGGGTTTGTTAAAAATAAATCATGCCAAACAAACCTTATTGCCTTCTTTGACAAAGTGACTAAATTGGTAGATCAGAGAAATGCTATATTGACTTCAGTACAGCATTTGACAAAGCAGACCACAACCTACTTCTTGGCATGATAGAACAATGTGGACTAGACAGCATCACCACGAGATGAATTTCTAACTGGCTTGACCAACCACACTCAATGTGTAGTCTTCAATGGAACTAGATTTAAACGAAAGGGAGCATACCATGGGGGGGGGCTTGTCTTAGTCCAATACCCTTCAACATCTTCTTAAATGATTTAGGCAAGGGGGTAGAAGGGAAACTCATAAAATTTGCAGATGACTGGGAGGAATTGCCAACACTTTAGAAGACAGAGTCAAGATTCAAGGATTAGACTGAGAAGCAGATAGAATTCAGCAATAATTGGTAAATAATGGCCAGGAGCAAAGCAAACCAACCAATTAGCTGATATCAATGCCTGGGTATATACTGGAAAAGGTAATCAAGCACTACAGCTGCAAATACTTAGAAGCAAGCAAAGTTATAACCAGAAGCCAACAAAAAAAGACCATGCCAATCAAAACTTATTTCATTCTTTGATAAAGTGACTAAATTAGTGGACCAGCAAAACACTGTCAACACACCATACTTGGATTTCAATAAAGTATTCAAAAAAGTAGACCATCATCTACTTCTTGGTAAGCTAGAAAAATGTGGGATAGGCAGCATCACCAGCAGATGGATTCGGAACTGGCTGACAAACCACACTTAACATGTAGTCCTTAATGGAACTGCATCTACATGAAAAGTGGGGTATCCCAAGGTTGTCTCTTAGATCTATTACTCTTCATAAACTATTTAGATGAGGAAATAGAAGAACTCATTAAATTTGCAGATGACACCAAGCTGGCAGATATAGCCAACACCCCAGAAGACAGACTCGAGATCCAGAAGGCTCTTGACAGATTTGAACACTAGGCCTTATCTAACAAAATGAAATTCAATGGTGAGAAAGTAAGGTTTTACACTTATGCAAAAAACCCCAAATGTACAGGTACAGATTAGGTGAAACTTGGCTCAATAGCAGTAATTACGAGACAGATATTATAGTCCTTGTGGACAATCACTTAAATATGAGCCACCAGTGTGCTGCAGCCACCAAAAAAGCCAATGCAACCCTAGGCTGCATTAACAGAGGGATAGATAAAGATCACAAGAAATATTGGTACCAGTTTAAAAAGTCACTGCAATATAAAAAAGATGTTGAGACTTTAGAAAGAGTTCAGAGAAGAGAAATAAAGATGATTAGGCGGCTGAAGGATAAAACATATGAAGAACAGTTGAGGGATTGGTCATGTCTAGTCTACTGAAAAGAAGGACTAGGGGTGACATGATAGCAGTGTTCCAATGTTTGAGGGACTGCCACAAAGAAGAAGAGAGATCAACCTACTTTCCAAAGCACCAGAAGAAAAAACAAGAAACTAAACCAAGGAGAGAAGCAACCTAGAACTGAAGAGAAATTTCCTGACAATGAAATTTTGGGTACTCCATAACTGGAGGCTTCTAAAAAAAGACTGGACAATCATTTGTCTGAAATGGTATAGGGTCTCCTGCTTGAGCAGCGGGTTGGACTAGAAGACATCCAAGGTCCCTTCCAACTCTACTATTTTAACATTCTGTTATTTTGACAGACAAGCATCCAACAAAATGCAGTTCAGTGGTGAGAAAAATAAGATCCTGTACCTAGACAGGAAAAATCAAATGCACAAGTATAGAACAGGTCAGTGATGGCGAGCCTTTTATAGACTGAGTGCTCAAACTGCAACCCAAACCCCACTTATTGATTGTCGGGTGCCGGGTGGGTGTGGCCCACTGGGTGGGTGGTCATGGCAGACTGGATGGGCATGGCCAGGGTGGGCGTGGCCACCTCGATGTTGCTTGCGGGGAGGGATGCCTGTGGGGGCTGGGCAGGGTTGGGGGAGATCCAGGGGGTCTCTGGTGGGTGGGACGGTAGGCAGGAGGTTCGTCCTGGGGCAGTGAGGCTAGGCAGTGGGCAGGGCAGAGGTGCCATTGCCACAGGGCAAGGCAAGGTGAGGCAGGGACCGGGGTGGCTGCTGCCTGACACGATTAGCGAGCACATGGGGGCCAACTGTGTCCACCTGCCGGCCCCTCGACCAGTGCACTCTGAGGCTCCGCAGCCCGCTGCGAATACTGGGCCAGCCTTCCAGTAGCAGGTGGAGTAGGAGAGGGGGATCCGGTATACCAGTTCCTTACCTCTGCCCAGCTTGTTCCGCAGCCTCATGGCAGTGGCATTGGGCGCGATGCGTGCGGTGGCAAATGGCCAGTTTTGGCGCGATGTGGCTGTTTGCTGCTTCTTGCGTCGCACCCAATGTCGCTGCCATGAGGCCGCAGAACAAGCCGGGTGGTGGTATACCGGTTTCTTACTACCGCCAGGCTTGTTCCACGGCCTCATGGCAGCATTGCACAGGAGGAAGCAAACGGCTGGTTTTGGCGTGACATGGCTGTTTGCTGTCGGCCGCGGCCATTTGCTGCCTCGCGCATTGCAGCCAATGCCGCTGCCATGAGGCTGAGAAACAAATGAAGTGGAGGTAAGGAACCAGTATACCGGTTTCTTACCACCACCTGGCTTGTTCTGAGGCCTCATGGCAGCGGCATTGGGCAGGAGGTGGCAAACGGCCAGTTTTGGCATGAAGCGGCTGTTTGCTGCCTCACGTATTGTGCCCAATGCTGCTGCAATGCGGCTCGGCTAAAAGCAGCCATGGAACAAGTGGGGCAGGTTCCCCCCTCACCTGCCCATTGAGCTAGAGCTTTGGTGGCTCTGTAGGCAGAGCTGCAGAGTTCTCTTCTCCGCCGCTGTGTGGGAGTAAAAATAAAGTTCAATCAATCAATTCCAACTTTGCGAGATCTTTTTTCCCCCGCGAGAAGTTGAAATTGATTGAACTTTTTTTTTTGCACATGGTGGAGTACTTTACTTTATTTGACTTATATGCCGCCCTTCTCCTCAGACTCAGGGCGGCTCACAGCAAATAATACAAGTACAAAATATAAATTAGTTAAAATAATAATATACAATATAAAAAACAATAAAACTATACCCACTCATACGACATACAGTCCCAATCAAAGGCCCAGGGGCAGAGCGCAGCTCACAAGCCTCAAGCCTGTCTGCATAGATGTGTTTTTAAAAGTTTTCGGAAAGCTAGGAGGGAAGGAGCAGTATGAACCTCTGAGGGAAGTTGATTCCAGAAGGCTGGGGCAGCAACAGAGAAGGCCCTAGCCCTAGGTCCCGCCAAACGGCATTGTGTAACAGATGGGACCCGTAGGAGGCCAACCCTATGTGCCTAACCAGTCGCTGGGATTTATGAGGCAGAAGACGGTCCCGCAAGTATCCTGGCCCATTGCCATATAGGGCTTTATAGGTCATAACCAACACTTTGAATTGTGTTCGGAGACCAATTGGCAGCCAGTGCAGCTCACGGAGGGCTGGAGTGACATGAGCATGTCTTGGGTGAACCAAGACGGCTCGCGCGGCCGCATTCTGAACCACCTGCAGTCTCCGGACATTCTTCAAAGGTTGCCCCATGTAGAGAGCATTAAAGTAGTTGAGTCTCGAGGTGACAAGGGCATGGGTGACTGTGAGGATTGATTCCCGGTCCAAATAGGGCCGCAACTGACGCACCAGGCGAACGCCCCCCTCGCCACAGCCGAAAGATGGTATTCTAAACTTAGCTGTGGATCGAGGAGGACACCCAAGTTGCGAACCCTCTCCGACGGGGACAAGACTTCCCTGCCCAGGGTAATGGATGGACAGATGGAATTGTCCTTGGGAGGCAGAACCCACAGCCACTCCGTCTTGTCGGGATTGAGTCTGAGCCTGTTAGCACCCATCCAGACCCCAACAGCCTCCAGGCACCGGTTCATCACTTCCACTGCTTCGCTGTAATGACGCGGGGTAGAGATATAGAGCTGAGTGTCATCAGCATACTGATGACAACTCACCCCGTGTCGACGGATGATCTCACCCAATGGCTTCATGTATATGTTGAAAAGCAGAGGTGAGAGAACAGACCCCTGAGGGACTCCACACGGAAGAGACCTCGGAGCCGATCTCTGACCTCCTGCAAACACCGACTGCGACCGGCCAGAGAGGTAGGAGGTGAACCACCGCAGAACGGTGCCCCGCACTCCAAGCCCCTCCAACCGGCGCAGAAGGATACCATGGTCGATGGTATAGAAAGCCGCTGAGAGGTCAAGAAGCACCAGGATAGTGGAATAACCTCCATCCCGGGCCCGACAGAGATCATCGGTCAGCGCGACCAAAGCAGTTTCCGTGCTGTAACCGGACCTGAACCCAGACTACTGAGGGCCCAGATAATCAGTTTCATTCAAGGACCGTTGGAGTTGGAGTGCCACCACCTTCTCAACAACCTTCCCTAAAAAGGGAAGGTTGGAGACTGCACGATAATTATTTAAAACTGCCGGGTCCAGGGAAGGCTTGAGGAGGGGGCGCACAAGTGCCTCCTTTAAGGGAGCCGGAAAGGACCCCCCCTCAGTGAAGCGTTAACAACAGCCTGGACCCAGCTCCGTGTCACCGCCCTGCTAGCCGAAACCAGCCAGGAGGGGCACGGGTCCAGTAAACAGGTGGCAGAACTCACAGCTCCAATGGCCTTGTCCACGTCATCAGGAGTTACCAGATCAAACTCCTCCCATTCAACAGGACTAAGACGGGCCTCTGTCATCTCGACCGACTCATTGTCAGCCGACACTGTATTCCAATTGGAGTCCAAGTCAGCCCGGATCTGAGCGACCTTGTCTGCGAAAAAGCTGTTAAATTCTTCGGCATTGCCCTGCAAAGGTTCCTCTCTCCTCCCCGTACCAAGGAGAGAGCGAGTCACCCTAAACAGGGCAGCCGGACGAGATTCTGCAGACACAATCAATGCGGAAAGATGCTGAGATCTTGCCGTAGTGATTGCTTCCAAATAGGTCTTAATATAAGCTCCCAATTTGGTTCGATCAGATTCGGATCTGCTTTCCCTCCATTGCTTCTCTAAACGTCTCTTCTGGCGCTTCATCCCCCTGAGTTCCTCGGTGAACCAAGGAGATCTCCTGGGTCTGCTACCACAGAGAGGTCGCAATGGCGCAATCCAGTCTAGAGCCCCCATAGCGGCCATATTCCAGGCCGTCACTACGGACTCCGCCGAACTGTGTACGAGCGAATCCGGCAATTCCCCAAGCGCCCTTTGAAAACCAATAGGATCCATCAGGCGTCTGGGGCGGAACCATTTAATCGGTTCTGGCTCCCTGCGAGAGAGGATTGGTGTCGTAAACTCAAGCCGCAGCAGAAAATGATCTGTCCATGACATGGGCAAAACTTCTAATTCCCTTAATATCAGATCATTCCTCAACTGTTCCGAGAGAAAAACCAAGTCAGGTGTGTGTCCCTTCTCATGGGTTGGGCCCTCAATTACTTGTGTCAGGTCCATGGTTGCCATGGAAGCCATGAACTTCCGTGCCAACCCAGAAGACTCACCGAGTGACGGCACATTAAAGTACCCCAAGACAATAAGTCTGGGAACTCAACCGCCAACCCGGCTACCTCCTCGAGTAGCGTGGGCAGGGCTGTAGAAACGCAGCTGGGAGGCAAGTACGTAAGCAACAGACCCACCTGTACACCTAGGTCCAACCTCATAAGGAGGGACTCACAACCTGATATCTCAGTAGCAGCGAGTCTGCGCAGCCCAAGTGACTCCTTAGCTATAATCGCCACTCCTCCCCCCCCTTCCCTGGGGTCGCGGCTGATGCCATACCTGAAACCCAGCTGGGCACATCTCAGAGAGGGGAACTCCTCCCTCTGGTGTCAGCCAGGTCTCAGTCATGCATGCCAGGTCGGCCTCCCCATCCAGAATTAAATCCCGGATGAGGAGAGCTTTGTTTACCAACGACCTGGCATTAAGCAGCAGCAGCCTGAGTCCAGGGTCCGGATTTCGCTCGTTACCAGTACTCCAGGAGAGGTTCCGGGGGCCGGAAAAAGAGATTGCTTTCAAGCAGCGAGGCCTTGTTCCCCGAGAGCGGCCTACCCCAGGCCTCCCATCGTATCTGCCTCTTCCCCATAGGACCGGTATAGCCTGGCCCTCTGGTCCCTCAGAGCAAGGCTCCTCCACCTCACTAGCTTCCACAATTGCAGACAGGCCGGCCCTTCCATTCATCATACAACCGCCCATCCATTCAACCCGATTCACTCCATAATCAGTCAATCCCCCCCCCATCATTCATAACATCCAACAAAAATAAGTTAAAACAGTATTAAACAACTTGAATTATTTAAAAATTTAAACAAATAGTAATTAAAACAATTTAAAAACATAGTAATAAAAAAATAAAAAAAAATAAAAAAAAATAAAAACAGGCATGCCAGAGTAGACCTCAAGCGAAAAGATTTTATAAAACCCAGCTTAAAAAGCCACTTGCCCAGGGATATTTTGATGCAGGTTGCTCATGGACGGGACTGAAGGCCTAGGACTGGAGCAACAGTGTGCATGCCCACAGAGAGGGCTCTGCATGCCACCATGGGAATAGGTGGTCCTTAGTTCAACAGTAGTAATTGTGAGAAGGATCTAGATGTCCTGGTGAATTGCTACTTAAGGATGAGTCAGCAGATGCTGCAGCTGCCAAAAAAAGTCAATCTAAGCTACATCAACAAAGGAATAGCATCAAAATTACATGAACAACTAGTATCACTATATACTGCAGTAGTGAGGCCATACATGGCATACTGCATCCAGTTCTGGTTGTCACGATACAAAAAAAGATCCTAACATCCTAGGAAGAG
The DNA here is from genome assembly GCA_034064705.1 of Bothrops alternatus. Lineage (NCBI taxonomy): Eukaryota > Metazoa > Chordata > Lepidosauria > Squamata > Viperidae > Bothrops > Bothrops alternatus. The sequence goes on along the minus strand of JARGCV010000091.1, from coordinate 1,463,645 downwards.
TACAGAGAAGAACAACAAAGACGATAAGAGATCTGGAGGCTAATCCGTTAAGAGAACTAGGTTTGTCTAGCTTACTGAAGAGAAGGATAAAGTGTGATGTGACAGTTGCTTTCCAGCTGTCACAGGGAAGATGGAATCAACATTCTCTAAAGCACCCGAGGGCAGGACAAGAAGTAATGGGTGGAAGATCATTAAAGAAAGATCCAACTTAAAACTAAGGAGAAATTGTTTGGTACTTGAGCTATTGGTCTGCAACCTTTTAAAGAATTTTGCCAATTATCTGTATTTTATATACATATACATGAAATAATCATCCAGAATACTAAAGTGAAATGCCATCAATATGTTGACAGCAGAAATTTCTATTATTCATTATGAGTTGTCAATAATATAGAATATTGTCTAAGTGACATAATGGGCTGGATAAGAATCAAACAACTGAAGTGAATCCAAAGTACTGCTGAACAATAAAAGGTTTAGGATTCATTCTGTTCTGAAAGAGGTAATGTTCCCGATGAACAATACATTTTAAAGCAGAAAATGCATGGAAAGCTATTAAAAATGTTTACTATACACAAAGTACAGGTAAGAGGCGTTGTCTTACCTGAACGCCTTTTCTCAGCATGATGGTGTAGAATCCACCGGTGGGTAATTTCAGCCTTCCTGCTCAGATGAGACTAAGTCAGAGCTTTAGCCATGCCTCCCTCTGGGCGTGTCTCCCCAGTTTTTGACGAGACGAAGTATCCCTGATGAAGTCTGGCACAATGGCTCCAACAAAAAAAATGATACACATGCCTAGACTGTCTAAACAGGGAGGGTGTGGATTCTACACCATCATGCTGAGAAAAGGCGTTCAGGTAAGACAACGCCCCTTCTCCAGCATGATGGATGTAGAAACCACCGGTGGGACATACCAAAGCCCTCATGTCCCTACAGGGAGAGGAAGTCTAGGCCTGTGTCCCGAGAAGTAACCACTTGCTGTAGGACTTGCCTACCAAACGCAGTGTCCACTGCTGCAAACTGATCAATCTTATAGTGTTTGATGAATGAAGAGGGAGAGGATCACGTCGCTGCCCTACAAATCTCAACTGAAGCCTGGGTGGACCAGGCAGCCGATGCAGCTGCACTACGTGTCGAGTGGGCCGTGATGTGTGAAGGAACCAGAAGGGACTGAGAAAGGTAAGCCCGAGCAATGCAAGCCCTAATCCACCTGCCAATGGTAGAAGAAGAGACTTTCCGGCCCATGGCGGAGGGCTGATAGGACACGAACAAGGCCTCCGATTTGCGAAAAGCCGAGGTTCGTTTGATATAGTGTCGCAGGGCCCTGCACACGTCCAGCTTATGCCACTGTCTTTCCAGACGATGTGAGGGATTTGGACAAAAGTTAGTAAGGACCAAGTCCTGGGATCTATGAAAACCTGTGTTAACTTTCGGAATAAAGGAAGGGTCCAATTTGAGGACCACCCTATCCTCAAAAAAGATACATAGGTCACTCCTGACCAATAGCGCGGCCAATTCTGAAATCCTCCTGGCCGACGTAATAGCTACTAGGAAAGCTACTTTCAAAGAAAGAAAATGAAGAGAACAAGAATCAAGAGGTTCAAATGGAGGAGAGGTTAATGCCTGCAACACCCTGGCCAAGTCCCAAGATGGGTAATGATGCACCGCAGGTGGCTTAGCGTTAACTGCGCCCTTAAGAAAGGCACTAACTGCCAGGTGATGTGACAAAGGAACTAAGTTGTCACAAATGAGGACCGTAGACAAGGCTGCTACTTGTCTGCAGATGGTACTGGACCCTTATTGAGTCCATCCAGTAAATACTCCAGTATGTTAGGTATGGTTACTGAAAGCGGCAAGAGCTGTTTACTGCTGCATCATGTGCAGAAATTCTTCCAAGTGGTGTCATAAATCCTATTAGTTGAGGCGCGCCTAGAGGCTTGAATCATCGAGATCACCCCGGAGGAATAGGATTGTCTAGTCAAACTTTCCCGCTCAAGTGCCAAACGGCTAACTGGAGCCACTGTGGATCTGGATGTTGAAGCTTCCCCTGGCTGAGAGCCACACGGTCCAGGGGAATCCTCCATGGGGGCGAGAGCAACAGATCCACAAGGTCGGCAAACCACAGACGCCGTGGCCAGTAAGGAGCAATTAAGATTATCTCTGCCTGTTCCTGAATCAGTTTGTGGATGGTTGCCTGTAGCAATGGAAGGGGAGGGAAAGCATAAAGCAGGCCCCCCGGCCACCTGCACCGAAGGGCGTCTGTTCCTTCCGCCCCCTGTGTCGGGAACCTGGTGAAGAACCTGGGGAGGTGGGCGTTCATTGGGGAGACAAAGAGATCCAGGAGTGGGTGGCCGAACCTGTTTGAGATGTCCCTGAACAGTGCCAGATCCAGACGCCACTCCGAGTGGTCCACTGTGACCCTGCTCAGGGAGTCTGCCTGTCGATTTGCCTCTCCCGATATGTGTTCTGCCCTGATGGAACTTAGAGTGGACTCTGCCCAAAGCCCTATGTTCAGGGCTTCCTGCATGAGTGACCAGGACCAGGTCCCACCCTGCTTGTTGACATGAGCCTTGGCTGCAATGTTGTCTGTCAGGACCAGGACCTGCTTTCCCGATAGCAGGGGGGGAAACTGTTGCAGAGCTAGATAAATGGCCCTGAGCTCGAGCCAATTTATGTTGTGATCCAGGTCCGACCGGGACCACTGTCCCTGAGCCAAATGGGTCTGAAGGTGGGCACCCCAACCGAACAGGCTGGCGTCTGTGGTCAAGATGAGCCTGGGAGGCTCCTTGAAAATGGTCCCCTTGGTCATGGCGGATGAAGCCCACCATAGGAGGGATGAGAGTGTGTGATGGGGAACCCTGACCTTCCTGGTGGAGGCACTGAGATTCCGTTTCTGGAAGGGGAGAAGGAACCACTGGAGGTTCCTGGAGTGAAGCCTGGCCCATGGAACAATCCCCATGCAAGAAACCATCTTTCCCAGGAGTTGGGACAGCTGGACCAGGGGTACTGCCTTCACTCTCTGAACCTGGTGGACAAGCTTTCGGATGCTGTCCCGACGCTCCTGAGAAAGATAGACCTTGCAAAGGTCTGAGTCTATTAGAGCTCCCAGATGGAGGAGCCGATTCGTGGGGGTCGTGTGACTTTTTGAAGTTCACGGAGAACCCGTGATCCTGAAGTGTCTGTATCGTGACCTACAGGTCTGACTGAGCTGACTGGAAGGACCGGGACTGTACTAAGATGTCCAGGTAACACTGCATGCGCACTGGCATCATCCTGAGATGGGCCACTAATACAGCCAAAATTTTTGTAAAAACCCTTGGGGCTGAAGAGAGACCAAAAGGAAGGGCCCTGTATTGGTAATGCTGGTGTGCGTAGCAAAACCGCAGGAACCTCCGATGATCTGGAAGTATTGGGATGTGTAAGTATGCCTCTGTCAGATCTATGGAGGAAAGGAAGTCCCCTTTCCTGATGCTGGCCAAGATGGACTTTAGGGTCTGCATCTTGAACCTTCTGTAGATTAAGAAACGATTCAGACCCTTCAAGTCCAGTATCGCCCTCCATCCTCCGGAGATCTTGGGAACCATGAACAGGATGGAGTAAAACCCTTCTCCTATCTGCTCCTGTGGTACAAGCTCTATGGCCCTGATTTCTAGAAGATGTGCGATGGCTGTGGTGACTAACTGTGCCTTGGTCGTGTTTCGCGATACTGGACACTGTATGAATCGGTCCAGGGGAGACGATTGAAACTCTAGAGCGAGACCCTGTCTTATGGTGTCTCTGACCCAAGAGTCGGTGGTGGTGGCCTCCCGGACGTCGTAAAACTGTGCCAGTCGCCCCCCTACTGGGTAGTCCCCCTTGGCGTCACTTGGACCACCGGTAGGGACGGTTACCCGAGCCCCTGAAGGGATGCCTGGTCTGGAACTGGCCCCTGGCTTCAATGTTCTGGTGGTCCTGTTGACGATCCTGCCTCTGGGGAAAAGATCGCGAGCCTCTGGGCCAATCCCAGGACTGCCCTGCCTGAAAGGGCTGCCTCCATTCCCAAGACCCAGTGGGACGGAAAGTCTGTCTGCGGTACTCCTGTTGTGGCCACCTGTCCGATCGTTTGGAGGGGTGTGCCAGGACTTTACGCTTGTCCTTGCCCTCAATCATGTGAGGTTCAAGTACTGGCCCAAATAAGTGTGTCCTGCTGTACTTGCCGTCGACAGGCGCCATTTTGACTTTAAGTCAGTTCACCACTGCTTCAGACACAGTAGCCTACGAGAGGCCACTGTGGCAGCAATGGATCTGGCAGAACACCTGGCCGAATGAAGGGAAGCATCTGCCATGTACTCAGAAGCTGCTACTAGCTTCACTAGTGTCTGATGTGCCCTAACCTGGTCAGGGGGAACGAGCGCCTGGAGGTCGCAGAGCCACATGATAGATGCCCTCACGAAGAAGGAAGACGAAGTTGTCGCCTTTATCGCCCATGCCGACGACTGGTGAGTTCTTCTGAGGGAGAACTCAAACTTCTTGTCCTCTGCCTTCAGGGCCTCGGCCATATCCCCTGGAATTGCAGATGTGGAGAACAAGGAGGTTAGGGGGTGTCAACGGCAGGCACCTCTAAGAGGGAGGCAAAGGAAGGAGAGACATTATAGAGTTTCTTTTCCATACTGCTTGGAGAAGGAGTGGTGGCCAGGGATGGCCACTGCTTCTCTACCATAGTACGAAAAACTAGCGGACATGGAATCTGTTTCTCCTCTACGACCTTTTCTGCAAAAAAGGGATTAGACTCGTGACAGGTGGAGGTAGGTTTCTCCTCCTGCACTGAGGTCAGATTGGCCGTGGTACAGGCCTTTAAGAGAAGAGATCTGAAAAGAGAGGGGTCAAAGAGTCCCGAGGTTGACACCTGTTCAGATGCTGCCTCCTCATCCTCTGACATGGGCGTGTCGGCTATCCCCAAATCTACTGACCCTTCCTCCCCCAGTTGAGAGGAAGTCTCATAGATGCCAGAACCAGGCACTGTGTCGCGTCCCACCTGGGAAGGAGGGCTAGGTGGAGGTAACGGTTGAGAGGGTCCCTGTTGACACCTGGAAGACAACATGAATTGCACAAAGGCATGATGCATGAAAGCTTGGAATTGGTTGTGAGACCACATATCTCCTTGTTCCTTAGAGCTAGCCCCAACCTCCGTTGGGACATGTATAAGCTCAGGACCCTGTTGTATAGAGGAAGAAGAGGAGCGAAGAGGACCTACCTGCTCGGTTTCCCCCTGAGGAGACCATGCCCGAGGGGCATCCTGTGAAAGCGCAAAAGGTGGCTCAAATGGGGAAGTGTTCAATGAGACGGGGGAACCGCTTCAGCCCCACTGGACATGAGCCTTTGGGCTTTGGAGAATTCCCTCTCCAGCGCCTGATGTCTCCTCGAGGCCTCTTGCTCGGCTGCTTTGGAAGTCTCCTTGGTGGATAGGTGTTTTGTTTTGGCTTTTTTCTTTCCCCTGCTTCCAAATCAGTTGACCTGCGCTTTGTTTGTGCGGGGGGGACACCGGAGCCTTGTGGTGCCTGGGGCGAGGAACTGTCTGCCATTGCAGTCTAGATAATCTGGGTAAGGGATATCTAGAAGTGGGGGGAACCCAAGCACGCAGATCAAATAGTCAGAGATGGAAAACCGATCCTCGCTCTGAACAATTGCAATGACAAGGACAGCCAGACAGTTTCCTAGAACTGCCTGTTTAGGCTCTGTGGCAAAAGGCCACTAACTAATTGAAGACAGGTGGTCAAAAGGGTTACCCCTACGCTCCACTAACACAGGTGGTAAAGCCTGTTACTCAATAAGTAATTAATATGATAACACACGTACAATGAGGCAATCCCTCGTAAAATGGGATCCTTCACATTTGCTGAAAACAGATACGAAATAAATTTTCTTTCCCCCCAGTACAGACCTGCCTCCACAGGCCAAGACAATAAGAGAAAAACAAGACCAGAGGTCGTAATAAGAACACGAGGTCCCAACAAAATGGCGTCCGCCTTGTGGGCCTCTCAAAATGGCGGCTGCTTTATGACCACACAGTCAAAATGGCGGCAGCGCCTCTTTTTCGTGCCTCCGAGAATGGCGATGATCAAAGAAACGCAGGGGACAGAGAATTACGAGGCAACAGACAAGAGAATGGTGAATAAGCCGTTAAACAGCACTAGCCCTCTTCCCCGTTTGCAAAGGCACTTGTAGTTTGTTGCGCAGCCTCCGCTGCGATCCAGTTACGGCTGCAGGGAAAAGCCTCGTGGCTTCGACGACCTGGCAATAAGAGAAAAAAACACTGGCAGCCGCCTCCTTCTACACTGGCCAGCTGATCGGCGGAATCACGGTCCCGCTGATTCCGATCGGTCAGGCTGTAAGCCCCAACTGAGAGAGGCCTGCAGCCTAACCTCCGAGCCTAAAAGGCTCAACACGCCGAAAAAAGGACTGGCTAAAGGTAGCCAATTGAGTTAAATCCAATAGATGAAAAGTAATATTATTTGAAAGAATTTTGAATTTAAAGAAAGTCAAATAAAAACCTAATTAACCTAGTCTAACTACGGAGCCTAAATTTTTGTGCCCTGCTGAGCTGAGACTAAGTCAAAAAATGGGGAGACACGCCCAGATGGAGGCGTGGCTAAAGCTCTGACTTAGTCTCATCTGAGCAGGAAGGCTGAAATTACCCACCGGTGGATTCTACATCCATCATGCTGGAGAATCCCCGAGTTACAAGCATTCATTTAACGTTTGTTTGAAGTTACACATCGATGCCCCCTAGTATTTATGAGCAAGTCCCAGAATTACGAATATTGCAGCACCACGGCAGTCGTTTGCCCTTACAAGCGACTGCAGAGGCTCTGAAACATTCACCCTATTCCTCCCTGGAGCCTTAGAGGTATCCTCCGAGCCGCCCGGAACGGAACTTCCAGAGGTTGGATCCAGGCTTCGGAGAGGTCTTCCAAGCTGTTTGAGCCCAGAACGGAGATCGGGGGAGACTTCTGCATGCCTCTGGAGGTTGGATGCAGGCCTCAGAAGACTGCTCTAAGCTGCCACTACCCAGAATGTAGCTTCCAGACATTGGATCCAGGCCCCGGAGAGTCTTCCAAGCTGCTGCTGCCCAGAATGGAGATCGGGGGAGGTTTCTGCATGCCTCCGGAGGTTGGATCCAGAATTCGGAGAGGTCCTCCAAGCCGTTTGCACCTGGAACAGAGGTCAGGAGAGGTCCAGAGACTCCGTTCCGGGCAGCAGCAGCTTGGAGAACCCCTCTGAGGCCTGGATCCATCTCCAGAGACATGCAGAAGCCTCCCCTGATCTCTGTTCTGGGTGCACACGGCTTGGAGGACCCCTCCGAGGCCTGGATCCAACCTCCGGAAGCTCCGTTCTGTGTGGCAGCAGTTTGGAGCAGTCTTCCAAGGCCTGGATCCAACCTCTGAAGGCATGCAAAAGCCTCCCCTGATTTCCGTTCCAGGGGCAGTGACCGCATGGCTCCGGAGTTGGGGGTGGAGCATGAGGCAGGCACCACAAATAGTATGAGAGTTCAGGCATTATCTGCAAAAAAGGATTGGTGCCTGAACTCGTGCGATATTATAGCACCCAGGGGCTTACATTGACTCTCCTGTCCCTCAAAAGCAGGAACCACGGCAGAGAGGAGACAGATCTTTTCAAGGTAAGTGACTCCGGCGCGGCAAGAAGGGAGTGGGAAGCATGAGGTATCTTAGTGGTTTGGGGAGGCCATCACTAGGCCCTCTCCCATGGCCTTCCCCACTCTGCGATACCTCATGTGCACTTAACGAGTCGCGTGCATTTTAACGAACAGGGGATTTTCAGGTTAGAGGTATAAGATTCACCCTCTTGAGTTTTTGAGTTACAAGTGGAATGTGCAAGCTCCATTACACTCGTAACTTGAGGACTACCTGTGCAGCATCCTGAAACAATTTTCTGGACTCTTTCCCAAATAGTTCATTTATCTGGATTTATGCCATTCTAATCACTACCTCTTATGAGTAATTTACATATCCTTCATTCATAAATAAGACTAAAACAACAGAATAACAAATGCATAAAAATAACTCTTTCTTATTCACCAAGAAACAATCCAGTAATACCCCAACCCGCAAGCTATTTAAACATATCTCAACACATCTGTACCATGAGCTTCTAGAGCAGGGGTATCAAACTGGCGACCCATGGGCCATGCCCACCCTGGCTCCGCAAAGGCAAAAAATGTTGCAATACGTCACGATACATCACATGAAGTGATTGAATTTAATAACCGTGTGCTAGAGCAGAGGTCACCAACCTTTCTTGGTTGGTGGACCAGAAGGAAAGGGAGGGGGAAGCATTTTACATGCACGCACATGTGCATGCGTGCACAGGGCCGCAAGCATGCACGTGACACAAACGGGGCAGTGCTAGCGCTTGCGTGATACTCGCTAGCATCGCCCCATTGTTGTGCACAGTGCTGTTTCTGCACCCTGAAGCGCAACAGCATACCATTTTTGTACCCCGTGGCGCGGCTATGTCCCGTTTTTGCGCTCTGCATTGCAGCAGTGTCCCCTTTTTGCGTCCCGAGGCACAGTGTCAGCCCATTTTTGCACCCTGCAGTGCGGTGGCATCCTGTTTTTGCACCTCAAGCTGCAGCAGTAGCCTCTTTTGCACCGCGCAGCACAGCATCCTATTTTTTGTGTCCCGTGGCTGCGGCATTAGCATGAGTGGGGGGATGTGCGCACACATATGCACACACTGGCCAGCCTGTCCCAGTCCACAGGTTAGAGCAACCAGGTTTTAACACTTTTCCTAAACTTTGTAAGATGAAAAGTAGATTTTAGTATACTCACTTGTGGCAGAACCAAGTAGGTTTTTTGAAGATTTTTCTTCTCTTACATCATAGTCCAAAGGATAATCTGTTCAAAAATGAATAAAAAAATTATATTTGATCAAATACAGTACCTCCTTTTTAACATCAGATCTGCTTGCTTAGACTGATTAGAATAAATCTATTGTGGAGTAGAGTAAGAACTATCTCATCATATTATTTAAATGATCCTTTCTATTAAATATACAGATAACAATGTTATATTAAAATTCTAGATAAAAGTTAGAATAGACATTCTGGGCTTGTAAGGTCCTATCTCAGCTATTTCCTCAAGAAAGCAGAACTCTTGAAGCAAGCAGCATTTCAAAAGGAACTTTTAATGAGAGATAGTGACTGCAGAGAAAGCAGGCAGGATCTAAAATTCCCATGCAAAAACATTAGGTTAAAACCCACTCTTCAAAACCCCTTCCAACTGCCCAGTCCATTAGGAGTCAACCCAGAGATGCAAAGGTGTTATGAGAACTCCGAGCTGAGAAGGTGATAAGAATTTGTTCTCAGGTGCTGCGAGATTGTTTCTCTGGAGTTGATACAAAACAAATGGCCCTAGGCTCACCTTTCCTCCTTTCCATTTCCAGGAAGATACATCAAAGCAAAGGAGGAATAAAGTAAAATAGATACATCACAGGAAGCCCGGAAGTTCCCCCCTTCTACCACAATGACATCAGCCCGAAAGGGATCTATGGGGACTTGACAGGGCTCCTTATGCGGCCTTAAAACCAAGTGTGTTACCCCTTGTTGTAGCAATATTTCAAAACAAATATGCAAGCTAACCAAACAATTCTGAAAAATGGAATGAAAAATTTAGTCTTGTGGGTTTTTTTTATGAAGAACATATAATGCTTTCTAACACTGTTATTTTCTACCTTAGGCCCTATCAAACTTACTAGCTTTCATTAACCTCATTAGAAAAGCCATATATAGGATTGGAGGGATGACTTTTACCAGAATGATGTTATAGTAATATCTATACTGATAGACTCATTTTATGAAGCTTCAAATCACAAATGGATGTTGATTTGGTCCTATTTTAATAATTCTATATTTTAATGATTTATAGATAAATAGAATAAAAAATATTCTTCACAATTGCTTTCTAAAATACAGATAGTTCTTGCTTAATCACTATTCATTCAATGTTGTTTGAAATTACAATGGCCCCGAACAAAGGGGCTTATAATCTAAGCCTAAATTTATGGCTGTCGGATCTGCCACAATTTACATCTCTAAATAAAAACAATCCTTGGCACCATTTGTTGAGAAAGTTAGTTTATTTGAGGTCAAGTGTATTGCAGTAGTGCAAAGCCACAACTGAAAATTGCACGCCAAAATCCCAAAATTTTACTTTCCCTCCCTAAACTGTCTCTCGTTGCCCATGCCACTATAACCAATCAGATTTGGTCAAGATGTTTTCATAACAGTTAATCCAAGCTCAATTTGATATGCGGCCCTCTCTTTCCAGCTGTGTGACCTTGAGGCAGCATCTTGAGGAGAACAGCACTTACTTTCATATCCTGAAGCATTCCCCTTTCATTCCTCCTCTTCACACTTCATGACAGCCTGTCACCGAATAGCAGCAGAGCACAAGCAAGCATGAGTTGGCAGCTGACAATGGCTGTTGCAGCTCCCTCAGTCAGGTGATTGCAATCTGGGGCCTTGGCAAGCCATTTGCACTTACAACTGATTCCCAAGCACCCTGCAATCATATGATAGCCATATGCAATCTTCTCTGCCAGCTTGCCAAGAACGTCAATGGGGAAATTGGCAGGGAAGGTTACATGCTGCTGCTGTAAGGATCCCTCTGGTATCTAGGGGCTGGCTATAAAAGGTCCATCCTGAAATCCAAGCAGGATTTTAACAAGGTTTGTAGCACAGGGCATTTGCAGCACCAGTGTCAGATCCCCAAAGAAATCTTTTGCTTCTTTTCCTATAGTATTCATGCTTTTGTAACCATTCTTTGGGGATTGCCATTCTGTTGGGAGGGGGGATACTTTGGGGATGCTTTGCACTATCTTGCCACCCTGCCCTTTCCCCAGGAGAAGGAACGCATCACCCTTACCTAGGAGACATTTCGCATTTGGAGCCAGAGAGAAACAAAAGAGAGACCTTGAAGAGTGCGCCAAAGGAGCCAGTTACCAAAACAATATGCCACCTGTGGATTGGCTGGGATTCAAATGAACCCTGGGGGAGGAGTAACAAATATTGCTTTTAATATAATGCTTGTGCGGGTTTTTTTTTTATCAGACCTTGTCTTGTTTTCCCTGCTGTCACTAGCCCCTAATAAAAGTTCCTTTTGAGACAATGCATGTTTCAAGAGTTCTGCTTTCTTGGGAGGCCTAGTTGAGGTAGGTCCTTACATAAGGTGAGATCTGCATAGTGCCCAACCCAGAGAGGCAGCTGCCCTACTGAGGTGGGTCGCAACCGACTTGTCCCTATCAGCAGAATGGAAGAGGGCAAAATAGAGGCTTGGAGTGAAGACATCACTTTGGCAGACCCCAAGGAAGGCACTTCCAGGGACCTGGAAGAGGCTGGACCCTTGGTAGAAGGCGATAGAGCTATGTGGTTGCTCGGGGTTGCAAAGAAAGAGGACTGGGAAGGAAGGGCTCAGAAGATGACCATCACGCGAGACGGAGGAAAGAAAAAAGATAAAAGAAAAATCTGAAGTCTACCCCTCCTGAAAAGGAAAAAGTGGATCCAAAATTGGAACTGGTGGAAGTAGTCTTAAAGCAGACCATGGAATATGTGAGAGAGTCCTTCGAGGAATTAAAAGCCTAGCTGAAGGGGCTAGGACAGTGGTGGCGAACCTTTTAGAGACCAAGTGCCCAAACTGCAACCCAAAACCCACTTATGCATCACCGGGTGCCAGGTGGGTGTGGCCACTAAGTGGGCATGGCCATGGTAGTCATGGCATCGTGGGTGGGTGTGGCCAGGGTAGGTGTGGCCACATCAATGTTGCTCCTGAGGAGGGATGCCTTTGGGGGCCAGGCAGGGTTGGGGGAGATCCAGGGGGGTCTCTGGTGGGTGGGGCAGTTGGCAGGAGGCTCATCATCTTGTTTTGGCAATGAGCCAATTAGATCACAATAGGAATCAGTTATTGATGTCATGTATTGAAACTGAGAGGAAGATATTTGTCAGTGTGTTATGTGATCGCTATCAAGTTGGTTGGGTTTTCTGGTGTTCTTTCATTTAGTGAGCTTGTAAAATGTAATAAAATTAAAATCATGGTGCAAAGAGTTGACTGGTTGCCCAGAAAGCGATGTAAAATATGAAGTGAACAAGGCTACAGTTATAAAGAAATTAGAAGAAAAATTGGTGGAAACTTAACCAAAGGTGGCATTTCTACTGTACACTTTTCCCCAAAGGTTTCCACAATTTTGGCCACTACTACATGAGGGGGGAATTAAACAATGAAAGCACAGTGTCTTGGATTTTACAGGTTGTTGGAAAAGTACTCATTCATTTTGCCAGATGCTGAAAATAACAGAAATCTGAAGCAGAATGCTTGTACTAGCAGATGCAACTGATATAAAATCTGGACGAAAAATGGTCAATAAAGCATTCTGGGTTGTCTATTTTATCTTTCCTAATAAGCTGTAACCAACTTCTTCACTTAACTTTGCAAAACCTGTGGGTTCCACGCCATTCCACATACCTGCAAGAAAGCAGCAGCAATCTAAGTACTCTAACTCAGGGCTTTTCCAGTCGCCTAGCAAGGTGTCAAAAACTTGATGACCCCCCCCAAAAGGAAAAAAGTGATAAAGTACAGTAGTCTTCGACTTACAACAGCTAACTTAGTGACTGTTCGAAGTTACAAAGGCACTGAATAAAGTGGCTTATGACCATTTTTCACACCTGACCTTCGTAGCATCCCCAGGTCAGGTGCCTTCCTCCTTCTCATTCCCATCTCCTTCCTTCCTTGCCTGCCACCCTTTCTAATTCCCATTTCCTTCCTTCTCCCTCCCTCCCTTCCTCTCTCTGCCTTTCTCCAAAATGCAAACATGCGTGCATCACCCTCCCTCTGCCTACAGCAAGCTTCTGCAAAACGCAAATGGGCAATACATTCTCCCTGCCTCCTCCAAAGTGCAAACGCCATTCTCCCCTCCCTGCCTCCTCCAAAGTGCAAACGTACACATCCCCCTCCCCCTGCCTACAGGGAGCTTCTGCAAAGCGCAAATGGGCAATACATTGTCCCTGCCTCCTCCAAAGTGCAAATGCCGTCCTCCTCTCCCTGCCTCCTCCAAAGTGCAAACGCACGCATCCCCCTCCCCCTGCCTACAGCGAGCTTCTGTAAAGCGCAAATGGGCAATACATTCTCCCTGCCTCCTCCAAAGTGCAAATGCTGTCCTCCTCTCCCTGCTTCCTCCAAAAGTGTAAACGCATGCATCCCCCTCCCCCTGCCTACAGCGAGCTTCTGTAAAGCGCAAATGGGCACTACATTCCCCCGGCCTCCTCCAAAGTGCAAACACACATGCATCCTCCCCCGCCCCCACCCCCGCGAGCTTCTGCAAAGCGCAAATGGAATCCATTCTGCAAGCCAAGTTAGGACAAGAAAGGGGACGGACACAAACTTATGTTTTTGAATGGCAAATTCGCGTGAAGGCACCTCCCTGCTAAGTTTGATCCATAAGGTTCAAAGAAGTCTTAAAGCACAGGAAAACTCATTCCAGAAAGCAAAACCTTCTCAGCTCCCCCCAACCTTTGCTCTCCAGCTGTCATCTGATCTTTCCTGGAAAGAAAGGCAGCCCAACTCATTCGCCCCCCCCCAAACAGCTTGCCTTCCCAACACAAACATTCAAAGGGGTGTCTGCTTACACTGCGTGCCCCTGCCCTGCAACTAGTTAACTGTGGAAAGTTTCTCCGAAGAGCAAATCTCAAATAGTCTTCTTCGGTAGTTGGAAGAAGCGTCTGAACTGGTTTTGCAAATTTGAGCTACAACTTTTCCATCACAGCCCAAGAGAGGGTCGCTTCTAAGCAGTGAATGAACGACTTCGGAGGGGGGTGGAAAAAAACCCAAAAAGGAGTATCTGCCTTTTTGCGCAGCAAGCTTGCTGCGGCACATTCCCTTCTCCCTGCTGCCTTCTGCCAAGTTGGAGCTTTTTCTTTCTTTTTTTTCCCTTTGGAGGCGCAGATTTCCCCCTCCAAGTAAGGCATACGTGTAGCAGATAAGTCCAACCACTTCCTCGACTCTAACCTTTTTTTCACCACATGGTCCTTGGCCTGCAGCCTCACTCTGCGTGGAGAATGGAGCCCCATCGGAGGCTTCCTGGCTACTGACGGTGCCCAGCAGCTGCACGTGGAGAGACAGAGGGGAGAAGCCTGGCCCCGCCTCCTTCTGGGGTGATGGCGCGCGTGCCTACAGGGACAGCTCTGCGTGCCACCTGTGGCACGCGTGCCATAGGTTCGCCACCCCTGGGCTAGGACTTCCGGTTCTGCGTGCAGCGAAGCAGTTGAGGGATTCAGGACTCCGTGCCCTCCAGCTGAGTTTCTTCCTGTTAGGGGAACCTAAATGGGCCAGAAGCCACCCCGGAGAGGTGGCAATGAAGGAAGGAAGTCCCAGGGACCTCGGAGAGATGGTGGTCTCCAGAAACCAACAGGAGAAAGGCTAGTCTAACTCCAGAGTCTAGCCCAAGCTGTGAGCAACCTAAGTCAAAAACACTATTTTAAGCTGATTGTAAACAGTGTGCTTGAATCTGGGTAAGAAGAACATTGAGTTTCTCTATCCTACCTATCAACTTTCCTGAAGGGGAGAAATTCCCAAAAAGCAAAAGAAAAAACAAAAAACCCTCCGAGAGTGGAGGGGGTTTTCGCCACACCCTTTTGCTAACGGAAGCGAATTAAATCTTTCATGGACGAATAAAATCTGAAAAATGAACCGGTGCTGACATGGATGAGGATTATGACAGTCATGGTAAAATCTGGGGAAAAAACTAATCTCTACTTGTGATCTTCAAAGCTTTAACAATAGAGAACAGCTGTGTAGATAAAATGAGACTAACAAACCTAAGGGAACAAAAAAAAACTTTTTTGAACTCTCTGGACTATAAGTCTTTATTCAACTTTGAATCCAAATCTATTTCCGGGATCTGGACTTTTGGTCATCATGGAAAATCAGAGATTTATAAGAAATATTTATCAAGAAAAAATGAATATTTTTCAAGAGGAGATATAGGATATGTTGCAACTAATTCAAATAACAATGATCTCAAATCACAAAGAAATCCAGAATAACTTTGAAAATATAAATTAACTCATCTCCAATTCAATTTTATACCAAAAAAAACCCTCAGGAAAATACAGCAGAGAAGGAACAGACAAAACAGATGACTGAACATAAATTTGAGGATAGAGACTTAAAGGTGGAATTCTACAAAACAAAGAAGTATGATTTAATCCAAGTGGAAATTTTTTTGCAAGAAATACTAGATTTGGAAAAAAACAACTTATATTTCAATACTACAAAATAATCTTTAGGCCAAGAAAAAAGACTGGATAAAATGTACTACAGAGATACCAGGGAAAACACTAGAACTGGAGAGACAAAAAGCAACAAGAAAAGCAGAGAGAAAAAGAAGGAAAAAGATTCCCAATAAAAATGAGTGGGCAAATGGCCTTAATAAAGATACTGATTTACTTTTTATATCTACAGCAACATTTACGAACATACAGAAAGACCTTTTGATTCAGCAAAATACATCAATCAAGAAAGATATTGGGCAAAGGAAAAAGACTAAGGTGGAAATCAAGAAAATAGATGATGGGACTTATCAGAGAGAATACTTTAAAAAGAAATGTTTGTTTGAATATGGTTAAAAAATAGAAAAATTTTGGAACATATATGCTATTCTAAGAGGGATGAATTCTCTAAATAATATAGTATGCTTTTTTCTCTTTTGTGTTCTTTTTCTTGATATGAGTAATAAAAAACAGTTGAAATGATTTAAATAAAGGAAATGTTTTAGATATTTAACTGTGACTGAATTTAAGAAAATTATGAAAAAAAATGTTTGAGTAAGAGTTAAAGGACTAGATGACTAGAGGTATTGAATGGAATGTTTAAAGATTAAAGATTAAATATATTCTTAATTATGGTTAAAAAGAATAAGAAATTGAGAAAATAAATATATACTAGCCTAGGAGGGATATATATTTTAAGTAGTATGTTATTTCTTACGTTTCTTTACACTTGCTCTCTTTTCTTTTCATTGTTTTATCTATTTCTTAAAAAATGTAAAAGTGTGAGATGGCTTATATGGAAAAAATAGTTAAATTTGTAAATGTAAATGTAATTAATTTTTGAGAAAATCTTCACCAGTGAGAATATCTAGAATTTGGTTGGAGAATTAAACTAAAAAAAAGATTGTAACAGGATCTATGATAAGACAACCAGAATGACTGAATAGAAAAGAAATATTATACTGATATGATTATTATTTTTAGGAATATTGGAAAAAATTATATATTTAATTGTTATTTATCAAAACAATAAGAATTTATTAATTCAATGTTTGCAAAAGAGGATATTTTGGGGAAAGAGGAAATCAACTAAAATTATTATGTGGAATATGGATTATAGAAATTAATTGTTAATGATTGTTTTACAAATGTAACCCAGACAACACACTGTTCACCAATTATTAAGTGATTTATGTTTTTTTAAAAAATTCAATAAAATATATTACAAAAAAATAAAATAAAACCCTAGCTGAAGGGGCACCCAGGGTCAGAAGAAGCAGCAGAGGAAAGAGCTGAAGAAGAGTCAGGGGTGCTTGAGGCGGCAACAGCGGCTGCCCCTCCCCCACAACAGCACTACAGTGAGCGCGACCTCTCAAAGACCCAGAGAAGGGCCACCCCAGCCCACGGAGGTGAAACTGTTGGGAGTGAAATTTAATGAGAATCCAAAAAAAACGAGGTTCTTCCTTGCCCAGGTTTTCACCTACATGCAAATATATGGGAGAAGGTTGCCAACAGATGAGGAGAAAGTCAGGGTGGTCACGCTGGCACTGGAGGATACTGCAGCTGACTGGATGGTGACTCTTTACAACTGCAACTCTCCAGAACTGAGAAATGTTAATCAGTTTATGGCAGCCCTCTGGCGTCTCTTCGAAGACCGCCTTGTAGACCAGAAAGCCTGCGACCGCATAACAATGGTGAAGCAGGGGCAACAACTGGTAGCCGAATACACAGAGGAATTCCAAGAGCTGGCTAGCCGTTTAAACTGACCAGAGGACATCCTGGTGAGCTATTTCCAGGATGGACTGAACGAAGATCTGTACAATGCCTGTGTGGCCCGTGAAGCACCAGGGCGATTGTGAAATTGGTGCCTATTGGCAGAGGAGTTAGAAGTAGATTGATGCAAACATTAGCACTGCCCTGTGAGAATGAGCTTCAAGCCACAGCCTGAGAGGAAAGAAGAAACCGCCCGTACACTACGGGGACCACCCCGCTCCACTGCTTACTTCAAATGCTGAAAGGAGGGCCACCGAGCAGTTGACTGTTGCAGCAGAGTGCCAGCAAAAAGGGGAGACCGTCAACCGACTGGGAGATCCACAAAAGCCACACCGCACCCAAGGGACTCGGCGCTGAGAACCGCAGAGTCCATAGAGCTTCCCTGAGCCCATGGGGCAGAGGGTCCAGCTTCAACTCCAAATGACTCAAAAGCGTCAGAAAGTGACTATGAGGATGACTCCTTGGTAAGTGTGCTGATTGACCCCATAACCGGGCCCCTACAACTGGCCATACCGGGCACTGGGAAGAAAGTGAAATTAGCAGCCTTGCTGGACTCGAGGTGTACCCGCTGCTTAATCAGCCCGAAACTGGTAGGAAAAATGGGAACACCCCTCAGGTGACTCAAGATTCCGATCACCTTTTGCCAACTTGATGGGTCCGTCACAGGGGGGGTTCCCACCAGTTTTGCCACCAAACCCCTGCATTTAGCCATAGGAAATCACTCAGAGACTTTAGCGTTTGTTGTGGCTCCTGGCATGGAATGGCCGCTAGTGCTGGGACTGACATGGTTAAAGAAATAGAACCCCATAGTTGATTGGAGCGAGGAACATGTAAAATTCCTGAAAAGGAGGGCCCCTCCCCATGTAAGGATAAGGGCAAGAAGTATGGACTACGTCGCAAACTAGCCTCCGCCCTCAGCAAACAGGAATTACAGAGCCTCCCACTGGAATACCAGGACCTAGCTGAAGTGTTCAGTGAGCAGAGATTGGATGAGCTTCTGCCCGACTGGCCCACAGACTGTGCCAATGAGATTGTTCCAGGGGCAAAACTCCCCAAACCAAAGCTGTATTCCATGACCCCTAGGGAATTGAATGAACTTTGCAAGTTCATTGACAAAAAATTGGCCAGGGTTTCTTCCAGCCTACCAGACCCCAGGTGGCTGCCCCTGTGCTATTTAGGGAAAAGAAGGATGGGTCTCTTCATCTTTGCATGGATTATAGGGGTCTGAATGTGGTATGCATGGAGAATATGTAGCCCCTTCCTCTAATGAGAGATATGTTAGCACACCTGTCAAAAGGACAAATTTTCTCCAAACTAGATTTGCAGGAGGCTTACTATTGAATAAGAACAAGGAAGGGGGATAAATGGAAAACTGCTTTCAATTGCCCCTTGGGCTGCTTTCAATTTAGGGTGCTGCCTTCTGAATTGCAGGGGGCTCAGCTGTTTCCATGCAATTGATCAATGAGGTTTTTCATGAGCACCTGTACAAGGGGGTTTTGGTTTATCTTAATATCTTAATTTATACTGAGACCAAGGAAGAGCACGTCAAACTGGCCAGAGTGATACTAAATAAACTGCGCTCTGCCAAGTTGTATGCCAAACTATCAAAGTGCAAATTCCACAAGGATCTCATTGATTTCTTGGGCTATCACATCTCAAACAAGGGGTGGAGATGGACCCAGGGAAAGTGCGAGCCGTCCTGGAGTGGGGCTCCCCTCACACCAGGAAGCAACTCCAGGGCTTCCTAGGCTTTGCAAATTTTTACCGGCAGTTTATTCTTTCTTTTGAGCAAATTGTGCTCCCCATCAAAAATCTGCTAAAAACCAAAGGTGGGGATAAGCCAAAACCCCACCAACCGCTGAAATGGACAGGGGAATGTCAAGCTGCTTTTGAAAAGCTAAAGAGACTTTTCTGCACAGAGCCAGTACTGAAGCACCCGGATCCGGAGGAGGCTTTTGTTATTTAGGCTGACGCTGGTGATGTGCAGTAGGAATGGTTCTCCACCAAAGAAACGAGGCCAGTTATAACCCTGTGTGTACACCTCCAGAATGTTATCTGAAACAGAACAGAGGTGGGCGGCATGGGAGAAAGAAGCCTATGCTGTACGATGGGCTCTCCTAACCTGGAGACATTTCCTGGAGGGGAGTAGAATACCCTTTCAGGTGTGGACTGATCTTAAGAATCTCGAAGCCATGAAAACGCCTAGGAAACTGTCTCCTAAACAAGCACGGTGGGTTCAGTACTTCCACCGATTCAACTTTACAATCCATTACCTCCCTGGGGAGAAGAATTTTCTGGCAGACGCCCTGCCTAGAATGCCGCAATTATGTAAAATCTGAAGTAATTAACCACTGCTAACCCCTAAACAATTAGCAACACCTGTCACCACCAGAACAAAAACCAGGGCTACAATGCCACTAGACAAGAGGCGGTCCAAGAGTTCAAGATAGCATTGGAAACTGATGAGTGGTTTTGGAATTATAAGAACTTATGCTTAATAAAAGACGATCTGGCTTGGGTCGGGGAGAAAATATATGTTCCAGCGGCTCTAAGACTAAAAGTGATGCAAGCTGGGCATGGCTTGAAAATAGCTGGACACTTTGGGTTTGTCAAAACCCTACACCTGATTAAAAGGGAGTTCTGGTGGCCTTCTTTGGAAAAAGACATAGAGAACTATGTGGCCAGCTGCCCCACATGTGCCACAGCTAAGTGGCAGCAAGGAAAAACTCCAGGGCTACTTCAGCCAGTGGCGAACCCTTCAGCACTATGGAAAGAGATCTCTATGGATTTTATTGTGGAGCTTCCTGAAAGTGCAGGAAATACAGTTATTTGGGTGGTTACAGACCTGTTCTCTAGGCAGACCCATTTCATCCCATGCCCAAAGATCCCAACAGCTAAAGCCCTGGGTAAACTCTTTCTGCAACACATCTATCGATTTCATGGGGCCCCACAACGTATAATCTCAGACAGGGGAGTTCAGTTCACCTCCAAGTTCTGGAAAGCTTTTCTGGACCTTTTGGGTTCTAGTCAGGGGCTGTCATCTAGTCATCATCTTCAAATGAATGGTGGGGCAGAGAGACTGAACTCAGTTCTAGAACAGTACCTTAGATGTTTTATCAACTATCAACAAGATAATTGGACTGATTTGTTGCCTTTTGCTGAGATTGCTTATAATAATGCTGCGCGTTCAACTACTGATTTCACCCCTTTCCAGGTTGCAAATAGTCAAACATTTGTTCCCATGCCTGAATTACCCGCTAAAGAACCTAACATTCCCTCTTTGCAAGAGTGAATTAGACAGTTGCAAAATATCTGGCCAGTAGTATGAAAAGTAGGATAAGACTAGAGACGCCTATAAGGCTCAGATCAATAAAAAAAAAGGGTGGAGTAGAAACCTTTTAAGGTTGGAGACAAAGTCTACCTCTCTGCAAAATACTTGCAATCTCTATAGCCTTCCAAAAAATTGAATCCCAAATTTGTTGGACCCTTTCCTATTAAGCATATCATCAACCCAGTGATTGTCGAACTAGAGCTCCCTAATAACCTACGACAAATCCGTTTTCCATTGTAGCTTACTCAAACCAGAGATTACACCTAACTTTAGACCACCTGCACCTCCAGTCCCTACACCTATATTAGTTGAGGGTGAACAACATTTTGAGGTATGGGACATTCTAGATTCCTGTAGACACCAAGGTTCCATACTATATTTGGTGGCATGGAGAAACCTTCCATTCTCTCAGAACAGAGGTCCCCAATCCCCGGTCCATGGAACAGTTCCGGGCTGCGGCATGCAGCAACCGGTCCACACCAACAACCGGTCCACAGGATGCAGGCAGCACACAAAACCATGACCCCTCCGGTCCAAGGAAAAACCTCTCTCCACATAACCGGTCCCTCAGAATGAATGGGTATATAAAAAAACATGTTAGAGCCCCTTGATTACTCAAATGTTTTCACTCTACGTATCCTGATAAGCCTGATTAATGCAATTGTACTGTTTGTTCTCTTCCCCTCTCCTTCTTTTGTGTTTTGCAGGTGAATCTATCATTTTTCTAGGGAGGGGCTGTATGTCAGATCCCCAAAGAAATGTTTTGCTTCTTTTCCTATAGTATTCATGCTTTTGTAACCATTCTTTGGGGACTGCCATTCTGTTGGGAGGGGGGATGCTTTGCACTGTCTTGCCACTTTATCCTTCCCCCAGGAGAAGAAATTCATCACCCTTATCTAGGAGACGGTTCGCGCTTGGAGCCAGAGAGAAACAAAAGTGAGAGAGACTTCGAAGAGTGCGCCAAAGGAGCCAGTTACCAAAACAATATGCCACCTGTGGATTGGCTAGGACTTAAATGGACACTGGCGGGAGGAGTAATGAATATTGCTTTTAACATACTGCTTGCACAGGTTTTTCCTCAGACCTCACCTTGTTTTCCCTGCTGTTGCTAGCCCAGCGGCTCCCAAACTTTTCTATACCCTGCACTCCTAGAACGCTTCTGATATATTCCCACACCCCTTACAAAAGTTCGAAATAACGAATTATGCATATACACTATAATTTTGAAACTTCTAAACCCAAGTTTTCGCACCTGCTGGAATATCGTCTCGCACCCCCAGGGGATGTGAGCACCCGTTTGGGAACCCCTACACTAGCCCCCTAATAAAAGTTCCTCTTGAGACAATGTCTGTTTCAAGAGTTCTGCTTTCTTGGGAGGCTTAGTTGAGGTAAGTCCTTACAAATACCCCAGTAATATACAGCATAGTTTTAAAAAGCAAAAATCTATAATATTAACCAAATGAATTTTATAATAATTGAAAACTCTTGAGTTTCTTAAGCAGGCCAGACATTTAAAAAGCAGGAAGGGAAAGACAAAATTATATCTCATGTTGAACAATTCTTGTCCCCAATTTTAATTTTAGATGAAATTAAAATCTTCAAGGATTATAATTGAGCTGTCAAACTGTAGCTAGGTCTCAGAACTTACTGGGATGACTTTGAAATCTATTTTTTGGAATTCAGTTTTAATTACTGTTTCACAAGGATTTTATGACATGTGTTTTAAAGCATATTTTTACCAGTATAAGGTTGCTTATTTATTATGTCACTTTATAATAGGTTTTGTATCTGTAGAGTGAGTGTCTTTGGAATGTTCTAATGATTGACATTTTCTGTCCTATTGAGTGGAGCCATCTTACACATGAAGACTCAGTTCCCACTAACCAACTCTGTAATAATTATGGGTGCCCATCTAGCAAAAAGGAAGGCAACATAAATATCAGTAGGTGGTCCATGCAGAGAACAGGAGAAGGACACAATGTGTGTGTCCCTGCTCACCTGTTAACACCCATCTGGATTTTGTTTCAGTTGAAACACTTACTACCAAGAAGTTCCAGTTCTATTGTGCTGCATTTGCAATTCAGAACTTCCAATGTTTCTTTCTCATCTGAAGCAAAATGTATTTTTCATTTTGTAAATACCCCTGGGAATAATCAACAAGCCAAAGCTCACAGACATGGCTAAAGCCAATATCGGGAAAAAACAAGCACAAGCCAAATGGCCGGTACAAGGCCAACCCACCTAATACTATTTATAGGTAATCCTCAACAAGGAGTAAGGGGTGGAAGCTTGTTAAGAGAGAATCAATCTAAAGTATGGAGAAATTTCCTGACAGTGAGTACAATTAATGGCTTACCTCCAGAAGTTTTAAAAACTAGATTGCAGAACTGGGATCATGTAAGGTCTCTGCTTTGAGATCTCTTCCAGCCCTATGATTCTATATTCTATGATGTATTATAACCATAAAAATGACTCATTTAATTAAATGCAGATGAAGTCTGCAAAGATCTCCTTTGAGTGGGTAAAGATTTACTTCCATAAATCTGTATAATGAAGACTCTAATGGCAGCAACAAAGAGGATTCACAAACTTGCTCATCTCTGTAAATAAAAGTTGAATGTTGTGATAGATATCATAGTACTCTTGCATAATACAATGTAGAAATAACTTTGCAATATGAATGTATGTGTGCACATGGGATTTAGAGGGAGTTATCCATTTTCTAACTGTTTAATGTGAGTTCCTTAAAGTTTTCCTTTTACAAAAATAAATATCTAATGTTTAGTTCTTTTAGCTACTCTACTTACTCTTTAACTCAGGCTTGTTCTCTAATTCATAAATAAATGAAATGAAGTCTTCCAGGTGAGTCCTTCCTTAATTATTAAGTAATTATAATTAATCTTAAATTGTGAGCAACTGCTTACCATAATCTTCATCAAACAGTTCTTGTTTTTCAGAATGATATTGTGAATCAGCAATTTCTTCATATTCTTCAACCATGCTAGTTCCAAACACCCTGTAAATCATATGATAATTAAACTATTTAAAGAAGTAATAAATCATGATTGTTTCCTTCTACACAAAAGACTTAATTTCATCCTAGCATACTGATAAAACTGAAGCGCAATGCATTTCCCTAGCTGTCTCTAGTCAAGATTATCACAGACATGACTACAAATGAAGGCAAGTATATGTGTCCCAGGATAATGTTGCAAGATCCAATTTGGGTTGGTCACCAAGATCAGAAGTTTAGTCTTCTAAGCTTTTGGACTTGTGCTGGAGCCCATCCTCAGGGGCCTTCTATCTACCAGAATGTGTGCTTTGGGCTATTCTATATGTCATATTTATGTGGTGCATAAATTAGAATCCATATTCAACAGAGTAGAAACAGAAAAGTCAGAAAAACATACTATCAGACAAAAAAAAATTGGCAATGCTGGTTGCACACAAACCAGATAATACGCTCAGCCCAATGGAACAACGCATCTTGAAAGACCTGAAACAAGATCAGGACATTATTATTTTATTGACAGATAAAGGCCGCTCAATGGCAGTGATGAACGGCACAGATTACGAAATGAAGACATTCACCTGCTCAATGATTCCTCAGCATATGGGCTACCAAAGACATCAGAAATGAGAATGATGGTTACACAACTGAATGGTTATCTCAGCCAACCCAAACAAAACAACTATATAAGGGAAAAAGAATGTTGGAAAGTAAAAGCAACAGATGCCGCCCCAGCGAGATTTTATGGACTCCCCAAGATACACAGAGTAGGAGTCTCCCTCAGACCAATTGTAGCACTATGAGATACCCTTATCTACAACTTGGCTAAATGGCTGGCACAATGCTTAAGCTTCCTGACCTACCCTCGAACAGCACAATGATGTCGTCTGTGCAATTTTTGTCAAATTTTTGACAAAGCTACAAGGCTTAAATATGGCTCCTAACGAGATCATGGTCTCCTTTGACGTAGTGTCCCTATTTATATCCATTCCTCCTCACTTAGCATACAAAGTAATAGATTAAAAAACTAAAAGAAGAGTACAACACAAATCAAACCAACCTAACCTGGACACAAATCATGAAGCTATTCCAGTATTGCCAACATACCTTTTTCACATTCAAAAGGGAAATCTATGAGCAAATAAAAGGGACACCCATGGAATCCGCAATATCAACAGTCATTGCAGAAACTGTCCTGTGCGAACTAGAACACTGTATTTCAAAACTACACAGTTAAATTTTGGTGCCATCACGTGGACAACAAGTTTATCATTATCAAAAGAAATGCATTGAAAGACTTTCATACCCTACTGAACCCCATCTTTCCAGACATACAGTTCACAATGGAGGAAGAAACGGCTAGACAATTACTAGATGTGCTTGTCAACAGACAGGAAGATGGAAGCCTAGAAACCAGTCTATCACAAGGCCACCAACACTCCAAGCAGTCTTAGTTTCAATAGTAACCATCTACTATCACATAAAAAGAGTTGTGTCAGAACACTATATGGCAGGCTGAGAACCCACTGTAGTACCCAGCAAGCTAAACAATTGGACAGAAGCTACCTACATGAACAATTCAGAGAGAATGGTTATCCACAAACATTTATTACAAGATGCCTGTGCAATATGCAAGGAAGAGAAATGAAGAAAGAAGGTATAAGACCAACTATATGGCACATCCTGCCATGTATCAAAAACATTTTGGAAGCAATAGAACGCAGCTTCTAATATCTGCATTGCATCCCACCCAGAAGCTACCATATGAGGACAAATCATGCATTGCAATGATTGCTTGGAGGTGGGAGATACTTCCAATGTAATCTACCAGATCTTCTGCATGGATTGCCCCTGTGACTATGTAGACAGATGGGGAGGAAGTTACCACCAGATTGCAAGAACACAAGCAAGCAGTCAGAAGAAGAGACCCAAGTTCATTGGTAACCTCACATTGCAATGAACAAGGACATACATTCAATTTCACATCTACTAAGACTGTTGGCCATGCAAGTACAAAGATAGCCAGGGAAATGATTAAAGCCTGGGAAACGGGCCCAGGAGTAAAGGCCAGGATTTATCACCAGCTTATCAGATACTTAGGAGTTGAGGACTTGGCAGCACAAGTAAATAATAGCCAATCACCAACCATCAATACAGTAATCAACCAATAGGAAGGCGTCACATAAGTGCAATAAATAGAATAGCCCGAAGCATACATTCTGATAAGGAGAAGTTCCCTGAGGATGGGCTCCTGCATGAGCTCAGAAAATTAAACCTCTGGTCCCAAAGACCAACTGTCAGAATCCAGTTATATTTCATTTCTATCTATTTTCTCTGATATAAAACCAATTTTACTCTCTCCCCTGGATCCTGTTATACTACTAAGGGGGAGGGGGGTATGCATGGGGTTTTTATTACTTTCACTTCCTCTATTCACTACAAAGTAACCTTTTGTTGATTCGCTTG
The DNA here is from genome assembly GCA_034064705.1 of Bothrops alternatus. NCBI lineage: Eukaryota > Metazoa > Chordata > Lepidosauria > Squamata > Viperidae > Bothrops > Bothrops alternatus. The sequence continues at coordinate 1,437,749 of JARGCV010000091.1, read as the reverse complement.
GGATCTGCTAACCATAACAATGTAGCCATTTGCCTTTCATCCTATGCCCCTCTGAACTTCTCCTCCTTACCGGCCAGCGAGAGAAAGGGGTGGGGGAAGATGCAGTATCTGGGATCTATGTGAGGAGATGTTGAATGATTGTGCCAACAGAGTTGGATTGATGTTTTCTCTCCTGGAGTTAACACCTAGAAATCTGCTGGTTTGAATCGCCCAGAAGAACTGCACGGTGGGGGGCTGCTTAGGGACAATTTAAAACATCACATTGTAAGGGAATTCCTCAGATCCTATCTATTATGCCCGCTATCAGTTTCTTTTAATAAAAGTTCCTGTTGGAAGAGACCGTTTCCAAAAGTTCTGCTTTCTTAAGATGTGGATTGAAGTGGGTCCTTACATTAGAAGGATCTGCAGTAATAGTCAACCTGGAAGGGAGAATCTTGCCCGGGGACTTTGCAAAAAATACAATGTCAGACGACGAGGCAGGGAAGGGAGAAACCCCCACGGAGAGGGAGCCTTTCCTCCGACCGAAAACCTGCCAGCTGTCGGGATCTGAAATGTCATACTCCTCAGGAGAAGAGATGGTGGAGACACATAACCACAAACCTTGGTGGTCAATGGGTGTTGGAAAGAAAGGTGAGTGGGAAAAGAGATCAAGAAAGGTGACTCTGAGACGGGGGCCAACCAACCAGAATGGAAGCAGGAGATGGAGAAATCCCTGCACGTGAGCTAAGAGGAAGGAAGTTGGGCACAGCACTCGAACTGGATCCTAGAGAAAGCTATCGACCTGATGAAAAGAACCCTTGGTTCCCTAGGGGAGGAGAATTCTGAGCCCCGCGGCCCCACCAGCACGTGGAGCTGCAGCTGGAAGGACATTGAGGGGGAATTGGAACTTGCAGTCCTGGGGACGTCTGCTGATACAGTAGCGACCACCTCAGCAGCCCCCACTCCCCACCAATGGTGATCCGGATGGAAGACAATACCAATGACAGTGAAGGTACTGATCCATTCAGACTCCCGCCGTTGGATGTGAAATTCAAGGGGGAGCCAACACGCTTGGGGTTTTTCCTAACCCAAGTCCTCAGCTACATGGAGGAATAGGACCGGCACATCCCTAGCGACAAAGCCCGTATCCGTATTATACAATCCGCCCTGGACGGACCGGCTGCAGATTAGGTGGTGAATTTGCACGATTCCAATGCCCAGAGCTCAACGATTTCAACTGTTTCATGTCCTCTCTGAGAAGGCGATTTGAGGACCCCCTGGTTGATCGCAAAGCCCGTGAAAGAATCAAAACGGTGAGGCAAGGCAGACGACCGGTAGCCGAATATACACAAGTATTCCAGGCCATTGCCAGCAAGCTTAACTGGCCGGAAGACATCCTCCTTAGCCATTTCAAAGACGGCCTAAATTACGACCTGTAGGACGTTTGCCTGCCCTGGGGGTACCCACACCAACTTGACGAGTGGTACCTCCTGGCAGAGGAAGCAGAGATCGACCTACTGAAGAGGCACCGTTGAGGAAAACCATGGGGCCGCTCACCGCCTGAGCCGCCGCGCGAGCCAGCGAAGCCACCAGCTATGGCTAAGAAGCCAACAGCCTGTTTCAAATGCGGGAGAGAGGGGCATCGGGCTGTAGAATCTCGCTCGAAAGCCCCCCAGCACAACCCAGACAGATCACTGGCCAGTAAATCCAGGAAGTCCCCAGCTAAGCCAAAAGAACCTGTCATGAGAGCGATAGAGGCTGTGGAATCCCCAACCTCTGCCCAACGTGGGGAAGGAACTGCAGCCTACATCGCAGGGCCGGTAGACGCCTTAGACGACAGCTCAGAGGGTGAAACACTGGTAAGTGGACCCATTGCACCCATCCTCAAGACAGTGACTATATTAATTCCCTCCATGACCAAAGCTGTCAAGGTGAAAGCCTTAATAGACTCTGGCTGCACCCGCTGCCTCATTAGCCTGACGCTAGTGGGGAATCTGGGAATTCCGGTGAGGAGGCTAGAACAACCAATCTCATTTGGCCAATTAGATGGGTCTATAGCAGGGGGGTTTCAGCTACCCTAGCCACTTTACCAGTCCACCTATCCCTGGGAAACCATGAGGAAGACATAAGGTTCATAGTGACCCCAGGCATGTAATGCCCGATGATCATAGAGCTGGTATGTTAAAGAAATGGAATCCCTGGGTAAATTGGAGGACAACAGAAATCAATTTCCCAAAGGGGGACCCTACAGACCTAAAACCCCAAGGGGATCTACCAAAATTAAGAATGGAAAAAGCATCCATGGGAGAAGAAAAGGGGCTGCCCAAAATACCAGAGGAATACAGAGATCTTGCTGAAGTCTTCAGTGAGGAGAGGGCGGATGAGCTCCCCCCACCACCGACCCACGGACTGTGCCATAGAATTCAAGCCCGGGGCAAAACTCCTGAAGCCCAGACTATAGTCCATGAGCCCAAAGGAGAAGGAGGAAATGGAAAGATTCATAAAGAAAAACCTAGAAAGGGGGTTCATTGAACCTGCCAAGCCTAAAGTGGCCACCCCGGTCCTCTTTAGAGAGAAGAAGGACAGCTCTTTATGCTTATGCATAGATTATCAGCTATTGAATACAATCAATGAAAGCAACTATACCCCCTACTCCTCATGAAGGACATGTTATCACACCTATCGAAAGGAAGAATTTTTACTAAACTAGATCTAAGGGAAGCTATTACCATGTAAGAATTAAGGAAGGGGATGAATGGAAAATCGCATTTAATTCCCCAATGGGGTGCTATCACTTCAAAATTTTGCCATTTGGATTACAAGGGGGTCCCGCAGTATTTATGCAATTAACGAGGTACTAAGGGAGGACCTATTTAAAGGGGTCCTCGTTTCTTTAGACGACATGCTTATCTTCATCAAATCCAAAGAGAAACATGTCAACCTAGTCAGAGCGGTTTTAAAGAAACTGCGAGCTGCCCACCTATATGCCAAATTATCAAAATGTGAATTCCACCACGAAAGAATAGACTACCTGGGTTACCGCATATCCCCACAGGGCACTGAAATAAACCCAGAGAAGGTCAGAGCAGTATTAGAATGGGCACCACCTCACACAAGAAAGCAGCTGCAAAGTTTCCTGGGCTTTGCAAACTTTTACTGCCAATTCATTCCTCATTTGCCCAGATAGCCCTGCCCCTCACAAACTTACTAAAAACGAAGGTAGAATCCTCAGTGAAACCTAGCCAGCCACTAAGATGGACAATGGAATGCCAAGTGGCATTTGAGAGATTAAAGAGACTCTTTTCTGCCAAACCAGTACTGAAGCATCTAGACATGGATAAGCCCTTCGTAATACAGGCAGATGCAAGTGATGTGGCAGTGGGGGCTGTACTATTACAAGAAAACAATGAAGGGGTATTGCAACCTTGTGCATATATGTCCAAGAAACTCACGGAAACGGAACAGCGCTGGCCCGTGCGGGAGAAAGAGGCATACGGGATACATTGGTCATTATTTACGTGGTGCCAATTCCTGGAAGGGAGTAAGATCCCTTTTCATGTATGGACAGACCACAAAAACCTGGAAGCCTTGAAAACACCCAGAAAGCTCAACCCTAAGCATGCCCGTTGGTCCCAACATTTTCCCCAATTCCACTTTATGCTCAAGCACTTGCCGGGGGGAAAGAACTTCCTGCCCCAATATAACAGCACGTGAGCCACCGATTCTAAACCACTTATGGCGGAATCACAACTGGCAGCACCAGTAACCCCCAGAGCCCAAGCTAAATTAAAACCGCAGCTGGGTAGCCAAACCGGAATCGAATTCTGGAAAACATTGGAAACAGATGAATGGTTCCAGAAAAATAGACACATGTGCATAATTAAGGAGGGACTGCCTTGGCTGGAGGAAAGGTTATATATACCAACCACCCAGAGGGTCACATTCATGCAGCTTTGCCATGATACAAAATCAGCAGGGCATTTTGGATTTGTAAAAACATTACACTTAATTAAAAGGCAATTTTGGTGGCCATCCATGAAAAAGGACATAGAAAGTTACGTGGCCAGCTGCCCAATGTACGCAACTGCAAAGAGGTTGGAAGGGAAATCTCCCGGACTGTTACAAACAGTGGCAAATCCCTTAGCCCCCTGGAGGGAAATAGCCATGGATTTTATAGTGAAATTACCAGAAAGCAATGGGAATACTGTCATCTGGACGGTCACGGACTTGTTTTCCAAACAGGTGCACTTTATCCCTTGCCAAAAGATTCCCACCGCAAAAGCCTTAGTGAAACTTTTCGTCCAGCATATTTACAGATTGCATGGGGCACCCCAACGCATCATATCTGATAGGGGAGTGCAATTTATGTCTGCATTTTGGAAGGAATTTTTATCCCTTTTAGGGACCACTCAGGGACTGACATCTAGTCATCATCCTCAAAGAAACGGTCAATCAGAGAAATCTAACTCAGTACTTGAGCAATATTTAAGATGCTTTATTAATTTCCAGCAGTCGAATTGGATGGACCTACTCCATTTCGCAGAAGTTGCCTACAATAATGCAGTCCAGTCCAGCACAGGCTACATTCCCTTTCAAGTAGCCACCGGTCAAAGTTTCAACCCCATGCCAGAACTAATCCCAAATGATCTGGCAATCCCATCACTGAAAGAATGGATAGAACAATTACAAAACACCTGGCCAATAGTTAGAAAAGCCCTAGACGAAGCCAGACAAGCATACAAAGCACAAGCAGATTAAAAAAAGGGTTGAGCCTATACCAGGGCTTTTCAACCAGTGGTACGGGTACCACCTGTGGTACATTGGCACCTGGCAGGTGGTATGCTAACATCCTAGAAAAGTAGTGGGGGAGGGGAATGAGCTGAACCAGTGGCAGCATCACACAAGCCTGAGCGAGAGATGGTTGGAGCTGCAGGGCTGTCAGGGCTCAGCGGAAGCGCCAGGATCAGCTCTTCTTCGGAGCTGTCAGGGCTCAGAGGAAGCGCCAGGATCAGCGACAGGCTCCAGCTGGAGCTCGGTGCTGATCCTGGTGCTTCTGCTGAGCCCTGAAGAAGCACCAATCAGCTGGAAAGCAGCACTGATCCTGGCACTTCTGCTGAGCCCGGAAGTGCCAATCAGCTGGAATGTTGCAGCATCTCCAGGGTCTTGTGATTTACATTCAGATGCTTGGCAACTGATTCATATTTATGACGGTCACAGTGTCCCAGGGTCATGTGAAGTGACCAAACCCTGCTGAAACCACCCAGCAGACGGGGGGAATAAAAACCAAACATCCACCCCCCAGCCCTGCTGCCAATTCTCAACAGAAATGCTCACAACAATGAAAACCTCAGACAGGAGGAAGAGCGCCGCTGGGTGGGCAGGCAGGTGTCTTGCTCAGCTGTGTCTTGGGGGGCACTTTTTTCAGTGCCATTGTAACTTCGAACAGTCACTAAGCGAACTGTTGTAAGTCGAGGACTACCTGTACTTTATCACTTTTTTCCTTTTTTTGGGGTCATCAAGTTTTTGACACCTTGCTAGGCGACTGGTGGTACTCGGATGTTGCCATATCCTAAAAGTGGTACAATGGGTGAAAATGTTGAAAAGCCCTGGCCTATAACATTCATTATAGGAGAAATGGTATATTTGTCTACAAAATACCTAAAATCCCTACAACCATGTAAAAAACTTGGACCAAAATATATAGGACCTTTTCCAATTAAAAAAAATCATAAACCCAGTAACAGTAAAATTAGAATTACCCAAAAATCTCAGGCAAATACACCCAATTTTTCACTGCAGTTTGCTGAAAAGAGAACAACAGTCACCCATACAACAAAAAATTCCCCCACCACCACCTCCAATCATGGTGGAAGGAGAACAACACTCCAAAATAAAGGAAATCCTAGACTCTAGGAGATATTATGGGACAACTCAATACCTAGTAGCATGGAAACACCTCCCCGCCTCACAAAATGAGTGGGTCCATAAACGTCATGTCAGAGCCCCAAAACTATTAAAGAAATTTCATACAGAGTATCCTAACAAGCCAGACTAACTTTTATACCTGTTTTGTTTTCTTTACAGGTGGATCTCTCTTATTTTTTTTTTCATTTACTGCAGCGCTTTTATTTTCCTTTCACAATGAAGTGTTGGGCATTACAATTCTCAACTTCAGGATGACTTACAAATTTTGGTTTTCTACTGTCATGTGACAACATTAAGGCAACGTACAAAAATCTTACATAAATTAAACCTGATGATTAAATTTACAGGTGTCAATGCCAACATTGGAGCAACTCAAAGTTGAACAATGTTTTGCCCAGTGATGTCTTGCTGGGACATAGGTGGTCAAGGAAAGAAAAACAGGTTCATAAGGCTTGGACACAATACATTTCCAATCCTGGTAGGAACAGTGGCAAGACAAAAATGGCCATCCTTTTCACAAACTCTTGCCAGCCTCAACAATAAAGACCTGGAATTCTTAGCGCTTTGTGTAGTGAAGTCTGGTCTTTTGCTACCCTGTACAGATCTAGGCTCAAGACTCCATTGCAACGTAACTGGTTATGCTGAGACTACTATCCCAGGCAATTAAACCTTATGTTCGTCAACACTATCTGTACTGTGTCCTAGGCCAGATGTGTATAGGGTAGTTATACTGCTATGTACAAAGGGAACTTTAGTTCATTCAGGGTCTTATCAGCAACAGGAAGCTATCCTCACAAGGTTATTGGAGACAGACTTCCCAATGACAAATGTTTGAAGAGAAGGCTTATTCCAGTTTCATGAGGCTAACATGAGGCGTATATATTTGCCCAGGCAAATTTATACTGGTGAAAAAACTTAATGCAGTAAAAACTGCACATTTGCCATAGTCCTTTTAGAAGCATTTACGGTGGACAATAGATGGGCCAGACTCATCATATTCTTGCTTGCTGATCCACATCTGCTGGAAGGTAGAGAGGGGGAGCAGAATGTCAGAATCCAGTTATATTTCATTTCTATCTTCTCTGATATAAAACCAATTTTACTCTCTCCTGGATCCTGTCATACTACTAAGGGGGAGAGGGGTATGCATGGGATTTTTATTACTTTCACTTACTCTATTCACTACAAAGTAACCTTTTGTTGATTCGCTTCAGATCTGCTAACCATAACAATGTAGCCATTTGCCTTTCATCCTATTCTCCTCTGAACTTCTCCTCCTTACCGACCAGGTGTAGCATCTGGGATCTGTGTGAGAAGATGTTGAATGATCATGCCAACGGAGCCGGATCGATGTTATCTCTCCTGGAGTTAACACCTAGAAATCTGCCAGTTTGAATCGCCCAGAAGAACTGTGGGGTGGGGGGGCTGTTTAGGGACAATTTAAAACATTGCATTGTAAGGGAATCCCTCAGATCCTGTCTATCATGCCCGCTATCAGTTTCTTTTAATAAAAGTTCATGTTGGAAGAGATCATTTCCAAGAGTTCTGCTTTCTTAAGATGTAGATTGAAGTGAGCCCTTACACCAACCCCGATTGGATCTTGCAACAGACTTGACTTTTCAACTTTTTCACACTGATCTTTATATATTAAAATACTGTATCGTTTTGCCTTGAAAAACTGGTTCATCTAAACGAATAATATTTGCAAATATCATCAAACAGAAATATGGTTTAAGGATATAAAAAGCATTTTGATGATATATATGTGTGTGTGTGTGTGTGTGTGTGTGTGTGTGTGTGTGTTTTCTGAGGTTTTCGCGGGTGTTTGTATGTAGGTCTTTGGTTCTTCGGGTTTTCTCCCACGTAGAATTTGAAGTGTCTTGGCGACGTTTCGACGAAGTCTCATTCGTCATCTTCAGGCTGGTGCTTTTTGCTTCTGCTTCTAGGAGCAATGTGTGGTCGTAACTGTTTCTTCCTTTTAACTGCCAGTGGGGGTTTGAACTGATTGGCTGGAAGCTTGGCTATGTTCTGATTGGGTGGAGGTGTGTTCTGATTGGTTAGGGGCTTGGCTGTGCTCTGATTGGCTGGGGGGTTTGGCTGTGTTCTGATTGGCTGGGGGAGTGTTCTGTTTGGGTGGTGGCTTTGTTGTGTTGGAGAGGTTCAAAGTGGCCAATGATGCAGCTGTGGTCTGGCTCCTGGTCTGTGGTCGTGCCTCATCATCGGTGTGGGTTTGGGTTTGCTTTTTGCGTGGATGTGTGGTGGTGGCATCCTGTGTGGTTCTGGTGTCATTCTTTGTGTTAGGAATTCGCCTGTCAATAAGGGCGGGTTTCCAAATGGCTGGTAGGCGGGAGGTATCATCTCGTTTGTTCATGCTGTGAGGGCGTTTTTCTATCTCGATGGCTTCTCTGATTATTCTGTTATTAAAGTGTTCAGTTTTGGCAATAGTTCTGGTCTTTTTGAAATCAATTTCATGTCCTGTGGCTTTAAGGTGTTGGACAAGGGAAGAAGACGAGATGATGCCTCCCGCCTACCAGCCATTTGGAAACCCGCCCTTATTGACAGACGAGTCCATAGTACGGGGAATGACACCAGACCTACACTCACAAAAACCACACAAGATGTCACCACCACACATCCAGGCAAAAAGCAAACCCAAACCCACACCGATGATGAGCCATGACCACAAACCAGAAGCCAGACCACAGCTGCACCATTAGCCATCTTAAACCCCTCCAATCCATACATTAAACAAACTGACACCCACCATGAAGATGAGGCACGACCACGAACGCGAAGCCAAACAGCTATGCAGCTCACCATCTCTAATCCCCCTGCAACTCAGAATAACTTGAGCACAACAAAACCCCCACCCAAACAGAACACTCCCCCAGCCAATCAGAGCACAGCCAAGCCCCCATCCAATCAGAGCACAGCCAAGCCCCTAACCAATCAGAACACAGCTGAGCTCCCAGCCAATCAGTTCAAACCCCCACTGGCAGTTAAAAGGAAGAAACAGCTAAAATCTCACATTGCTCCTAGAAGCAGAAGCCGAAAGCACCAGCCTGAAGATGACGAATGAGACTTCGTCGAAACGTCGCCAAGACACTTCAAATTCTACGTGGGAGAAAACCCGAGGAACCAAGGACCTACATACAAATACCCGCGAAAACCTCAGAAAACATATATATATATATATATATATCAAATCATTAGTGCTTAATAAACAATGTGTTGTCTGGATTCACATATTTAGCTTAATAATAGAAATATTTTTCATTAATACCTTATAAGGCTTAAAGGACAGAAATGTTCTGATCCAAAATGCGATACCAACTCCACCTGAAAAATAAAAAGTATTTAATAACTGAAAAGTGAAAAATGAATTAATAGTTCTTGTATAAAGTAAAGATAAAATAAAACTTCAGATAAAGTTAACAGAAGGAATCTTGGCAGGCTCTGTTCTTTTCATGCATTAGTGTGCGGAGCCAGAAAGTGTACTCATGCTTTAGGCTTTCAATAGTATGAAGATATTGCTAACCTTTATATACTTGATGAACATCTGAAGTAAGATAAAAGAAGAAAAAGAAGAAAGAATCAGTCAAATATATGCATGCTGCAGGCAATAAATTAGCTGTTATGCAATTAATAACAGTGAATGTTGTAAATTTTTTTAAACGCTTTTTAGCTTTGGTTTTAGTTTTGAAATGTTGAAATGTTGTTTTATTTATGTTGTTAGCCGCTCCGAGTCTTCGGAGAGGAGCGGCATAAAAATTTAATTAATAAATAATAAATAAATAAATAAATAATAAATTAATAATAAATTGTTCTTCTTCCCCTTATCCCCAACCCAATATACTGCAATGCTTTTGCAGAAAATGATAAGATGCTCACTACAGGTCACAACATGCAGTCAAATTATCTCAGCTATTTGTTATGTAGCCAAACGCCTGGCATGCTTCATAATTACAGATGAATGCTAGAGGAAAAAACCCCAATACAACAGAAATGTCACTATTATAGTCCAGAAGTATGCAAGGCTTTCAAGTTGTACAATAATGAATATTTTTTTATTTTGATATAACCAACTGTACTTTGCTGATTACACAGATAATATGTAAATAAAGAATCCACAAAGGGTTCTGTTTTATTTATTTTTATTTCATTTTATTTATTTATATTTAATATTACTTAACTGCCCATCTCCCTCCCTTTATTACTTCTATTTCTTTTTAAATAGAAGAAATAAGATTATAAAGCTAATGAAGTATATATGATTACTTAATCTTTTTTTCTGTTTGACTTCTTGAATAAGTGTAGAAGTAATACCAGTTATTTATTTTATTAAATTTATATACCACACAACTACTAATGACTCTGGGCTGTTCACAAGTAAACATTAAAACTAATATAGATAGTCCTGTGTCAGTTGAGACCAAAATTGAGCTCTTTGGCATCAACTCAACTTGCAGTGTTTGGAGAAGGAGGAATGCTGCCTATGACCTATGAACACTATCCACATCGTCTGTCAGGATCCAGTTATATTTCCTTTCTATCTATCGCCTCTGATCTAAAACCAATTCTTACCCTTTCCTGGGTCCTGCCATACTCCCAAGGGGGAGGGGGGATATTCAGGGGTTTTCCACTACTTTCACTTCCTCTATTCACTACAAAGTAACTTTTTGTTTATTCCTCTCTGCTAACTATTACAATGTAACCATTTGTCTCTTATCCTATGCCCCTCTGAACTTCTCCTTACCCGGCAGCTCGAAAAGATACAGCCCCGGGATCTGATTTATTTATCCATCATCAAAATAAGGGGTGAGGAGTTGTTGAATGATCGTATACAATGGAGCTGGATTGATGTTATCTTTCCTGAATTTAACACCTAGAAATCTGCGGTCTGAATAGCCCGGAAGAACTGTGGGTGGGGTTGCTTAGGGACACTTTAAAACATCGATTTGTGAGGGAATCCCTCAGATCCTGTCTATCATGCCTGCTATCAATTTCTCTTACTAAAAGTTCCTGTTGGAAGAGATTGTTCCAAGAGTTCTGCTTTCTTAAGATGTGGATTGAAGTGGTTCCTTACACTGTCCAACATGGAGGTGAAAACATTATGCTTTGGGGGTGTTTTTCTGCTAAGGGAACAGGACAACTTCACCACATTAAAGGGACGATGGATAGGGCCACATACCATGAAATCTTGGGTGAAAACCTCCTCCCCTCAGCCAGAGTTTCAATGATCAAGAGAACAGTGAGGAATCAACCCAGAGCTACATGGGTAGATCTTGTCAATGATCTCAAGGCGGCTCGAAACCTTAATGACTTGGAGATGATCTGCAAAGAGCAGTGGGACAAAATCCCTCCTGAGATGTATGCAAACCTGGTGGCCAACTACAAGAAACGTCTGACCTCTGTGATTGCCAACAAGGGTTTTGTCACCAAGTACTAAGTCATGTTTTGCGAAGGGGTCAAATACTTATTTCACTCATTAAAATGCAAATCAATTTATAACTTTTTTGAAATGCGTTTTTCTGGCTTTTTTTGTTATTTTGTCTCTCAATATTAAAATAAACCTACCATTACAATTATAGATTGATCATTTCTTTGTCAGTGAGCAAATGTACAAAATCAGCAGTGGATCAAATAATTTTTTCCCTCACTGTATGATTTTATAAACTGGATACTAGAAGGATGAAAGATTCTAAGGCAAAAATATGCACCTCATGTCAATTAATACTGGGACTTATAAAATGACAAAATGTTTTTACATTCAACATAGAACAGGAGATTTCTGAAGAATGAAACCAGAAGTTAGCAACTACAATATCAACACAATCAAAAATCAGGTCTCCTTCTATGGGTTCATAGTACATCTAAAAAATGTTAATGAAGGAATGACAGATCTAGAACAAATTTTATTTCACAAGATAAAGAAACTATAGAATGTGGAACTACAAATGCCAGGCTAAGAGAATAATTTGGAAAAGGACACTTCTGGATATGCAAAAGAAAATGACTGATTTTAAAAATTAAAAGGAAAATACAAACCAAGAGAACCAAGAGAATGAGCTGGTAAATGTTTTCTTGCATTTACAAAGAGGCTTGCTAAAGCCTTGGTCAAATCTGAGTGTTGAGAAGAACTGAAATCAAATCCTATGACAATATTTGATTGAATTAAAGATTAATACTCTTAAAAGGGAAAGGAAGGATATAAAGTTGGTTGATCATGGTTAAAATAAAACATTTTTGCAACATTCTGGCAACCATTTAGGGACTTTTTACTGACACCAGGATTGAAAAGCTGATATGTTATGGATTTGCTCATAAATAAGGAATGGAATATGGGAGGAAGAGGTAACCTTGGAGGGTATGATAAGTTATTAAATTTCTTTGTATTTGTTGTGATGAAGATTGGAAGTCACTTGATATATTTATTTTCTTTTTCTTCTTTCTTTTTCTGCAGTTTTTTCCATTCTATTTTCTATTCTATTGTATTAGTTTTTACTAAGTAAAGTAAACTAAGTAAAAGTTATATTTTTAAAAAAATAGTCCTCACAGTGGCTCAGCAGAAGTTCCAATGGGCTCTCCTTATCCAATAGGAACCAGGTGAACCTGAACAAGGCTGTTAAATATCAGTGGATGTAATAAGGATGAAGAAATAATGCATTTTGTTGCCTTCATCATCACAAGATAATCTCTAATATAGGTTCTTATCCATGTCCAATCAGACTCACTTCAGCTCTTCCTTCAATGCTGCTTCAGACTTCTCTTCTTGTGCTTCATTTTCCAGAACTCCTTGGTAAGCCAAGGCGCACACTGATGTGGTACACAAAGTGGCTGTATAGGAGTTATATCAGGGGTGTCAAACTCAATTTCATTGAGGGCTGCATCAGCATTGTAGTGCCCTCAGGGGGGCCGGGTGGGCATGGCCCACCAGGTGGGAGTGGCTATGATGGTCACAGCTCACTGGGTGGGCGTGGGCAAGGTGGGCATGGCCACCTTGACATTGCTCATGGGGGGGACACCTGTGGAGGCCGGGCAGGGTTGGGGGAGAACCAGGGGGTCTCTGGTGGGTGGGGCAGTGGGCAGGTTTGTCCTGTGTGATGAGGTAAGGCAGGGTGGGGGTGCTGTTGCCGCGGGGCAAAGCAAGGTGAGGCAGATCTTGCCCTTGGTCCATGCATGAAGCCTGTTCCATTTGCGCACCCGACACACCTTGGCCCCGCCTCAGGCTGCTGCCGCCAGCAGCTCACACAGGTCCATTAGGCTGCTGCCGCCACTCAGAATAGCAGGCCTGTCCAGCACAAAGGAGGCAAAGCGGCCGGCTAAGAAGTCGAGTAAACGTGGTAGAGCACGCCAGGCAAACAAAACGCCACCCTGAGCAGGGAAAGCCAGATCCCCATCGACGCCATGGCCACCCAGTCCCAGCCATGATTGCATGCCATGGCGCCAATGGGGATCCGGCTTTCCCCACTCGGGGTGGCCTTTTGCCTGCTGGCCCTGAGTATGCTCTCCCTTGGGGCTTCCTAGTCAAGCACTTCGCCTTTGTGCTGGGCGGGCCTGTAGCTCTGGGCGGCAGCCTGATGGACTTGCATGAATGACTGGCAGCCACGGCAGGTATTGAGGTGAACGAGGGGAATGCGCTCCACCCACAGGCCAAGAGCAAGACCCATGAGGCAGCTGAGATGACCAGTGGTGACTTGTTCTCCAACCAAAAAGAGATGGGATGGAATAGGCATGTCCAGCGGTCCGCATCATGTGCCCCAACTCCTCGTGCTGCCACAGCGCTGGGGCTGGAGGGCCGGCCCAGTATTCACAGTGAGCTACACAGCCCCTGCTGCTCAACTCCTTTGGCCCCAACGCATTCATCGCCTCTTGTGTGTGCACCTTCGGGGCCACCAGGCTGGGCGGGGCAGCAGGGGCCAGTCCCTTGCTGTCTCCAGGGCATCCCTGAGGGCCAAATATTGGCCAATCGCGGGCTGCATCTGGCCTGCAGACCTTGTGTTTGACATGTCTGAGTTATATGGTCCAAAGTCAAAGTCATCTGCCCATTTCAACAAGCTACGAGATCCTTACAGAAATCCTCAAGTTCTCTCTGGAACCCCCACTGGGTCCATCAATGGCTGGAGTGGTTTTTGCTTCTCTTAAGAGAAAGGAAGAAAGAAAAAACTGCCAATGCTAAAGATCATTAGGAAGTCATCACCATTAGGATAGTCTCCCTCTCTAATCAGAATTAACTGTTGTGATAGTGAATAGAAGTGTCAAGAACTTGATCTTCCCTTTCTAACAGCAGATGTCAAGGGAATGGAATGAAAGAAGCCACCAGTAATAGCAATATTGAAATTTCTAGCCTAATATTCTAGATATCAATAGAATCTATGCAACTAATGAGTCAAATAAATGAGCTTCCTTTTATGAGGTTATCAGTATTTTTAAAATCAAGATTAAACAACAAATATAAATCAAGCATTGGCATCTTTATTCACTTTAGCAACATACTAATTGCGTTTTCAAAAGATTTACAGAAGTATGAGTTTTAACCATTTTCTAACCTACCAAATGGGATAAGGCCATCTTTTTTGGGGGGGATAAGCTGTTACCCAGTAGAACAGCTGCCACCATTAAGGTGTTTTGTTTCTGGGTCCCACATTGCTGACATTCACTAGGTGGAAGTACCTGTAAATGCCCTCTATTTGATTTTCTTATTGACTGGCAGAATTCTCTTTGATTTAACAGTCTTGCAGATACAAACATTTAACCATAAGGTAATAACCAACAACTTGGATTGCATCCAGAAGCCAAATAAAATCCATGAAGCTCCCACAATATATATGGCAAATGATAAAACAGATAGAAACTGTTGGTGGACTACTTCATTTTGGACCAAATTAGTTTCCTAATGTTTTTCAATGGCAATCTCATGTAATGAGCTTTGTAAGAATCTAGCCACCAGATAATGAACTTTAGTAAGAGATCACAGGGAATGAGTGACAATCAATAAAGCCTTCTGTTTGGACACATATTTATTCATTCACGTGGCTATGGAGGCAAGGATTCTATTTGCTCAAAAATGGAAATACCGAGTGAGGAAGATTTAATAAAGAAAATTATGTTTTGCGCAGAACTAGATAGGTTAAATAAAAGATTAAAAAATCAGGAAGACACAGAATTTTATTTGATATGGAACAAATTTTATAGATGGAGGGGAAAAAATAGAGGTCACAAATAAAGAGATAAAATAAAAAATAGAGATTAGAAATGTATAGTTTGTATATAGATAAGTTATATGTAAATAATGTATAATATGGACTGAGATGTCTGTCAAAGACGATTTACCATGTTCAATGTTTTTAATCCTTTTCTTTTTTGTATTCAATAAAAAACTTAATAAAAAAAATAAAGCATTCTGTTCCACAACTACCCAAAGACTCTCCTTTCATTCCACCTACTATCACAGATACATGGCTCCAAGACAATCCTCCAGACTGTACACCTGCTCTGTAATATGTAGGCCACCAATCAGTCAAAGATGGTATTCCAGCCATTCCTCCAGATGGCTTCTGGAGGAACAGTCATTCTACTGTGCCAGGACTGAGTCTTAACCCATTTTCCCCACACAGATCTGTCCACGATCAGACTATAGATATGGCACTGAACACTGACAATAGACCAATTGAACCAGGAAGATCCAACTCCTCTCCCCCACCATTCAGATCTCCCTTGTCATCATCAATAAGCATAACCAAGTCTTAGCCTTGTATTTTGAATATTGACTAAAAAGGGCCAATAATCAGTGTCACTCTGCATGCATACATAAGTTCACACAGCACATGCAGTATACATTTAGCATTCAAATATAGGTTTCTAAGGATTGAGAGTCAATGATGTGTATTCAAGTCACAGAAAAGCAATTATCAGAGTATGAGAAAAAGAATTGGTAATAGGAAGAAATTAACAAGAAATCCACTAATAGGTGACAAATGCTCATTTTTTGATATATAAGGAGAATTTGAATTGAAGCCCATCAGGACTACTGTATAGTAGATTACTATATATATATATGGAGCACGAAGCCGAAAGCACCAGCCTGAAGATGACGAATGGGACTTCGTCGAAACGTCGCCAAGACACTTCAAATTCTACGCGGGAGAAAACCCGAATAACCAAAGACCTACATATATATATATATACACCATCAGGACTACTGTAGACAAGATTCCTGTGAAAGGTTTATATGATGATCTAAATCAGAGGTGTCAAACTGCCGGCCTCCAGGCCGGATGCATCATGCCAAAACCGCGCCCACCCCATTGCCGGCAATGGAGAAAAAGTCATGATACATCACGACACGTGACGTGACGTTGCAAGTCTGACACACCTGATCTAAATGGTCCCTTCTAGAGTTTACTTCATCTGTCCTCTTCTGACAAGTGAAATTTTGTTTAAATACATGCATGTATTTGTTACCCACATGAGTAACAGCAAGTAGTTATGCGCTCCTAATAATATAATTCCTCTTTGTCTATTTTAGTAAGCTGCAATCACCAAAAATAAATTACCTTTACATATTTGGCATACATTTGTTCATCCAGAGGAAAACTCTGGACATTTCTTTCATCTCTGGCATGAAAAGTACCTAGCTTGACCCACTTATTTGTTGGATACCTAGGAGAACAATGCATAAAGAATCAGAAAGCACAATGATTTTCTGATTAAATAGCAAATAAGATACTTCTTAAAATAAATTATACAATGCTTTCTACTTTATAGCTGATATCATCATCATCATCATTTTAGCCATTGTCTATCCGCTGCAAGATTAAGGCCTCTTCCACATGTTTCCAACCAATACAGTCCTGAGCTTTTTTTTTGCCAATTGGGACTGAAATGCTTGCTGATGTTGTAGATCCACCTTATTTTAGGTCTCTTTCGTGGATGCTTTTTATCAAGTGGGATCCATTCTACGTCTGCCTTGGTCCACCTGCCATCAGTTCCATTTCCATTTCAATTATTTTACTCTCTTGATGATATATTTTTGTTTGTTCTCTAATTCATGTGCAGGTCTTTCTATTTTGTCTTGTAATGATGGGCATGTATCTTTCCATGGCTTTTTGCACCACTTGTAGCTTTTGTATCAATTGTGAAGTTAGTGTCCATATTCCATCAGCATAGAGCAGGTAGCACACACTGATCAAAAACTTTTCTCTTCAAGCATAGGGGGAGGTTGTTCTTAAAAATAATGCTTAGCTTGCTGAACGCCTGCCTACCACATTTAACATATCGTTCAGTTTCCTTTATTGTATCACTTTCCATTGAGATCTGTTGGCCAAAGTATACGTAGTGGGCTATTATGTCCAGTTCTTCTCCAGATATAAAAAAAATTTCTTTGGTGAATTTATTAAATATAACCTGGCTCTTTTTCAGGTTTATTTTTAACCTAAATGTTTCTCCTGCTTTGTGCAGCTTTTGTATGTGTCGTTGTAGCTCTTCTGGGCCTTGTGAGAAGAGAACAGCATCATCTACATAAGAACATAAGAAGAGCCATGCTGAATCAGGCCAAAGCCCATCGAGTCCAGCATTCTGTGTCACACAGTGGCCCACCAATTGTACATGGGGATCTTGAGCAGAAAGAGAAGGCAAAACCCTCCCTTTCCCTTCACCCCCAACAAATGGTACTCAAGGGAATCCTGCCTGCCTCAACCAACATAGAGGCAGCACATGGACATCCGTTTTAATAACCACCGATACACTTGGCATCCATGAATCTGTCTAACCCTGCCTTGAAAACCATGCACAGAAGCATAGTGTACTTGTTGTGCCTTTCAATGAGTTGCTGAACAACCTGGATGTGGCCACTTCTGAACCCTGCCTGCTCCTTTGGCTGAGCATTATTTAATGTTCTCGATATTCTTTTTGCTATTATCTTGGTGAAAACCTTGTAGATGACTGCAAGAAGGCTTATTGTGTGATAGTTCTTTAAATCATCTTGGGCCCTTTCTTGTGTATAAGAATCACTTCAGCATTTTTCCATGCATCAGGTATTTTTTCTTTCCTAAGGCATCTCAAGTATAGCTTTGTTAGTATCTTGTGTAAACTGTGACCGCCAGCTTTCAACATTTCAACCGTAATGCAGTCATTTCCTGAACCTTTGCCATTTTTCATTGATTTTGTGGCACTTGATAGCAATAGCACTTAGACTTACATACCACTTCACAGTGCTTTCCAGCCCTCTCTAAGCAGTTTAGTAAGCATATTGCCTCCAACAATCTGGGTCCTCATTTTATCAATCTTGGAAGGATGGAAGGCTGAGTCAAGGGCGAGAATTGAACTGCCAAACTGCTGGTAGTCAGCAGTCAGCAGAAGTAGCCTGCAGAACTGCATTCTAACCACTGTGCCACCACAGATTATATTTCCTCCACTAGGATATCTGGCATTTCTTTTTTCATGGGTGTTGTTACTTTTGAGTGCCCTTGATCTTTGTATAACTCTTTAATAGAATTTTCCAATTATTTGTAACATTCCTGGATTGTTCTACACACACAGAGCCATCTTCACATTTTAATGTAAAAACCTTTTTTGTATTTATAAGTTTGCATTTTGCTCTATTAATGCCATTGTTTTCTTCAATAGCCTCTTTCCCAAGCTTCACATTAAACTGATGTTTCTTCTTGGATACATTTTCTTATGGTCTTGCAAAGTTCAACATATTCCAGTTTATTAATGAAACTTCCAGTATTTTTCATTGTCCATCATTTTTTCATTAAATCAATAATTTCACCAGAGATTTTTGACTGTACAAAGTGTTTTTCTGGCGGTGCTATAGATCAGGGGTCTCCAACCTGTGGTCTGTGGCCTGGTACCAGGCCGCGGCCTGTTGGCCACGGGACGCGGAATGGCTGACGAGTGTGTGTGCACATGTGCAGCCCCCCACTCATGCTAGACCCACCGTGAAAGTACTAGTGGCCCCATTTGCACATGCGTGTGGGTGCTAGCGGCATGTTTGTACATGCACACAGGCACCTGAACAGGCACAGGTGCCGCTGCAGGTACACATGGCCCACATGCACATGGGTGCACACACACACACACATTTCCCTGCTCCTCTCTTTCCCTCTGGGCCTCCAACCTGGAAAGGTTGGGGACCTCTGCTATAGATGTAGCAGATTCAAAGGTGTTTTTGACTATTTGTTCATTCTGGTCCATAATCTCTTCCCAATCTTGCAATAGAGGAAAGGAATTTGATAGATTAATCTCAAAATTGCTGTTCTCTAACAAACTATTTTTGTTTTTTGTGACATATTTATCATTTTCACATGCTCTTTTTGACAGTCTTTCTTCGCTTTAGCTTGTACCATTCTAATGATCACTTACAAAGTTAAAACGATTGATGACAATACAATTGCAGAATATGGTTTTATCACTTGACATGATACAGTCAATTTTGCTTGTGTACCCAGATGGACTCTTCCATGTCCATTTATTGCTAGCTTTTTTCTTGTAAAATGAGTTCATGATATAAAGTTCCTGTCCTTCAGCAAAATCTACTAGTCTGTCACCTCTATTATCTCGTTCACCATTTCCATAGGGACCAGTCACTTTTTCTCCAGGTATTGTTCTTCCTATTGTTGCATTAAAGTTACCTGTTAGTATTTTGTATCGGCATTTTTCTTTGTCTTGAAGGCAGGCCACATCTGATATAATTATATGAAATTAAAATGGAAAGTACTAAAGGAAGCCTGTTACCTAAATTTATTATTTTAAAAACCAGTCAGTATAACCACAATACACACTAGTTGAAGCCTTATGTATTTGTAAAGTTAAACATTCATTTTTTTCCTGCAAAGAACTGTAAATGAGAATTTATTAAAAAAAACATTTGTCTGAATATTAAATTTTAAATAAGCATTCTAGATTTGTCTGCTAAAATCATAAACATAGTAAAAATTATGAAATTACAAAAACTGACTTTCAGTTTCACTAAACTTTGTGACAATAAATTCTACAATTATATTTTGATCATGAGACATACCTGTCACTGATAGACACCAGAAAATCCTTGGGAGTGGATGAGAATAATTCATGATTAGCAATATCCAGCTGTTTTACTTGAATGGGTTCACACAATTCAACAACAAACCTTCAGGGCAGATAAAAATTACATTATGTTCAAAGCATGATCAAAGCTATTTCTCAAAAAATAGGTAAAACTATTGACTGAGCCAACAACCATTTTATGGCAATTGATCCCAGAAATGTGGTTCAAAATGATATGAAAAGTTTCTCAAAGGTATTATTCATTGCTTTCCATACAAAGAAAGCATTAGCAATACAATAAAAATCACTGTGCCAAATAAGGCTTAATAACAATTATCAACATAAGCGTCAAGTTCAAAGAAACTTCATGATGCTTCAGCTATTTCTGTTTCTTGGCTTGCCTACAAACCCAGGAGGGAGTGAGGAAGAATGGAATGTGTATTGTAGGTGCGGAGCTGCTGAGCCTGAGAACCAAGGTCATTCAAGATTTTGTTTTCTGAGAACTGAAGATTCTTTCTCATAATAATTGTCTGAAGCTTAATTGGGTAATGTGGCCTGCACTGTCAGGGGGAAAGAAAGTTTCTCTACTTTTAATATATTGATTTGGCACCAATTTAGCCAGAGCTGGTTTTCTATTCATCAGTGCTGATATTGTGTGCTCAATAAAGTTTTGCATATTAGAGATTGGAATGTCTCAGCTGTGCTTACTTCGTTGGGATCATCAATCAGAACTTTGACAAAAAGATTATCTTGGAGACATTTTAACTGCCATATTACTTGTGTCAGATCCCCCAAAAAATGTATTACTATTTCTGCTAACCTCTACATGCTTCTATAACCATTTTTGGGGCCTGCCATTCTGTTGGGAGGGGGGATTCCGATGTGGGAATATACAATATGCTTTGCTCTACCTATGCCACACTGCCCTTCCCCTAGGGGAAGGAATGTGCCCAGATACCATCACCCTTATCTGGAAGATGGTTTGTGCTTGGAGCTGGAGGGAAACGAAACTAAGAGAGACTTTGAAGAGGGCGCCAAAGGAGCCAGTTACCAAAATAATATACCACCTGCGGACTGGCTGAGATTCAAACAGACAGTGGGACCCTGGGGAGAGGACTAACAAACACTGCTTTTAATATATTGCTTCCGCGGGCTATTTTCTCAGACCTTGCTTTGCTTCCTTGCTATTACTAACTCCCAATAAAAGTTCCTTTTGAGACAATGCCTGTTTCAAGAGTTCTGCTTTCTTGGGAGACCTAGTTACAACTTGCTTTATTCTCTTCACTGCCAAATATCAAGGAAATGTATGTGTTCTAGAAATAGTATGCATGCTTTCAAATACACCTTTTTTTCTCATGTAAGTGATTGTAGGACTGCAGTTCTAAGAATATTACAAGAAGTCAAAACTTGGTAATGAACAGATACTTTAATGAAGAATTCTGAATAAAGATAAAGCCAGTTACAGCTTTCACAAATCTTAACGATAAAGAATTTTAAATACTTGGATTGGAAAAGTGAAACCCGAACCTTTCCTCTTGGGACTGATGGATAAATATTTTTTAAAAAATCATGGAATATTATTTTCACATGACTACATAATTACAACAAGATTAGTGTACACTCAAAGATGGAAAGATATGGTAATATATATGATAGAGGAATAGTTGATGAGAACTCACAGAAAGGGCCAAACTGAACTGTTTGATTAGAAAAAAACCCAGTATGTTTATTGGTGAGTAGAAAATCTTATGGATGTCTTAATAAAAAAGAAAAAAATGAATATGATTTATGTTTTTGATGATTAGATAGGGTGAAGTACTGGTACTCCTTAACTTACAACTACTCAGTTATTATTCAGTTAAAACAGCACTGAAAAAAGTGACATGACCATTTTTCATACTTAAAACCATTGCAGCATCCCCATGATCACCTGATCAAAATTTGGGCATGTATTTTTGAATGTTACACTATCCCACCAGGGTGATATGATCACCATTTGTAACCTTCCCAGCTAGCTTCTAACAAGCAAAATCAATGGGGAAAACCAGATTTGCTTAACGATCATGATTCACTTAATAACTGCAGTGATTTGCTTACCAAAGTGGCAAAAATGGTAGTAAAATAGGACATAAATCCCTTAGTAATTGTCTTGCTTAGCAATGGAAATTTTGGGTTCAATTGTGGTCATAGGTCAAGGACTATCTGTATACAAAGAAGAGTCACAATGTATCTTTAGAGAGGTCAATTTATAACTGTAGATATAATTGCTGAAATGAAGATTGGGAGACATTTCTTTATATATTTTTTCTATTTTTCTGCTACTGTTTTTCTTTTTGTACCTTTATTTTTCCTTTTTCACTCTATTTTAGTTTATAATAGACTTATTCTTGTGTTATGCAAACCTTGAAAAGGTGATTTGAGAACCCCCTCGGCAATGAATGAGTAGAGATCCATGTCGGAGCCATTGAAAAGGGCAAACGGTTGGTTTCCATACAAAGAAAACATCAGCAATACAATAAAAATTACTGTGCCAAATAAGGCTTAATAACAATTTATCAATATAAGTGTCAAGCTCAAAGAAACTTCATGCTGCTTCATGCTGGTTCTGAGATAATATCTGCCAGTTCCTTCAGAACTCTGGGATGTAATCCATCAGGTTTCAGTGATTTATATTTATCAAGATCAGACAGGTATTCTCTAACCATTTTCTTGCTTATTATAATTTTTATATCTAGTCTGTCTTTTACAGTTACGTTTTTTGGTAGGTTGGGCCATAGTTTCTTTTTGTGTAAAGATTGATGCAAAAAAGAAGTTAAACAGTTCTGCTTTCTCTCTGTTGCCTGTTACTTTCTTGCCATCTTCTTTCTTAAGTGGGCCTACTGTTTCCTTGACTTTTTTCTTGTTATTTAGATGTTGAAAGAAACTTTTTTTATTATCTTTGACTTTTGTTGCAAATTTTGTTCATTATGAACCATTGCTTTCCTGACTTCATCTTTGCAGAGTCAGGCTATCTGCTGATACTCTGCCTTAGTTATGTGTCCCTCTTTCCATTTTTCATACTTGAACCTTTTTGTCTTTATCAGAGAGATCTTTGTGCAACCATGCTGGTTTCTTCTTGGATTTGTTTTTCTTTTTCAGTGGTATTGTGCTGGACTGGGCTCTTATGGTCATGTTTTTCAGTTTTGCATGCTTCTTGAGTTGTTTTCCCCTTTAGAATTTTCATCCATGGAATTTTCTTAGACTTTCTCTGAGCTTGTTAAAATCAGCTCTTTTAAAGTTTAAGACATTGGCTGGATTATGTTCTATTGCTTGTGTTTGTATTATATTGAATTCCAATAAGATGTGGTCATTCTCGCCCAAAGTTCCGGCAAATTTAACTCCCTTTTATCGCTTCTTCTCGATTAGTAAGAATTAGGTCTATATAGGTTTTCTTCTAGTCCCCTCTTGTACGTTTTGGATGATAAAGTTGTCAACTAGGTTGGTTAGGAAACTGTTTGATCTCCCACTTACTGCAGAGTTTCTCTCCCAGTTGATATTAAGGTAGTCAAAGTCTCCTATTCCTAAATACATGTTAGTTGTTAAGCAAAAAGTTCATTTATTTCTTCTGTTTGCTTGGGTGGACTGTAGTATACGCCTATAGCAATGTCACTCTTTTTTCCTTTTATATTGACCCATATGGATTCTAGGAGGTTTTCATCCTGTTTTGTGGATTTTTGTAGAGATGTAGTGAACTTTTTATATATAACGCAACTCTACCTCCTCTTTTGTTAGGTCTTCTGAATAGTTTGTATCCTTTTATCAGTACATTCCAGTCAGGAGTTTCATCCCACCATGTTTCAGTAATGGCAACTATATCATATTTACCGTCATGTACTAGTATTTCAGGTTCACCCTTTTTGTGCCCTAAACTTTGAGTGTTTGTCTACAGGCATTTGAATCCTTTAGGGGTCTTGGGTATGTTTCTTATATCTCCTACTTTGTATTTGGGTTTTCCATCCTTTTCATTACTCTCTACATCATCATCATCATCGCCTAGTCCTCCTCCTCCTCCTCCTCCTTTATATGATTATCTAGTGTTTTTTTGCTTGGAATTAGGTTCTAAACGTCTTGAAGATTGCCCCCCCCCTGAATTTTAGTTTAAAGCCCTTCTAATAAGATGAGCCAGTCGTTTTCCAAATTATTTTCTTTCCAGTTCTTCTGAGGTTCACTCCATTCATTTCCAGTAGCTCTTCATGTAGGTAATGCAGACCATGGTCTAGGAAACCAAAGTTCTCTTGATGACACCAGTTTTTAAGCCAGTGCTTCATTTCTAAAATCCTTTGCTCTCTCACTGGATGTTGGTCTTTTGTTGGAAGTATAGATGAAAACACCATTTGTGCTCCTAATTCTTTAACTTTCTTCCCTACCTGTTCATAATCTCATTATTGTTTTTAGATTCATTGTTGTGTAATTGGTCCCCACATGTAGGAGAAGAAAGGTGTAGTAATCTGTGGAGTTGATTATTTTAGTAAGATTCTCAGTTTCATCTTTGATTTTTGCTCCAGGGAGACAATATACCTTGCTAAATTGACTGTTCAGTTTGCAGACTATAATTTCTATTCCCCAAAGAATTGAATCTTCTATCATCAATATTTCATTTTTTTTTCCTAGAGAAGTCTAGGATACTATTCTTCCTGTCACAGGAAAGAAAGGGTAGACAGGAAAGGCTTTGCTCTTGGTTGCTGTTTTCTTCTAAAAGTAACATGTTTCCATTGGTCTCCCTCTTTAGGTTCATATATAGGGTCATTTTTTTCAGAAGCTGTTTGTTCCCTATTGTATTCAATTTGGGGGTACTGGACTAGACTTGTTTCTGGAGGAGCAGCATGTCATGGCTGCATCTCACCTATCCAAGCTTCATGGGCTGAAGCCTGACATTAGCATTGGGTGGGGGGGAGAAAGATTGGAATGTAAGGAAGAGGGGGGGATGAAAGACCAATTGAGCCATGTGAGAAGCTACAGCCAGCTAAGGTTTAGTAATGATATGCAGAGCTGAGAACTGAGCACCTGTTTCCTAAACAATATACAAGCACTTGATTTAGCTTACACTAGTTCTGTAACCATTTAAGCTTTAATGATGTATACTCTCAGCAAAACAAATGGCCAGGAGTCAAACTACGTGACCTCAATTTTGTTTATGATTTTACTTTAGCTGCATTTTCCCCCATTCCCCCGCCGAATGGAGTTTCCTCCCAGGGCAATAATCAGGAAAATGCAATAAATGTTTATACTTACATTTTTTGTGTGAAGATGGTATTTACTAAAGAATAGGAGGCAAACAATAGGGTATACACACTGAAAGGAATGTTTGCATAGCAAGCTTGCATCAATTTTGAGCATGCTAGGCAAACAGATGGCATTAGAGTATTCCTGTCATTGTGTGTCTGTTTACTCTCTTGTAATACCTTCCTCACCAAACTCTCTGCTCTGCAAGAACGGGAAAAAATGTGTCAGGTACAGGACAACAGATATTAACTGACTGTAATGGCATACAGATGACTGAGAGACAGTGTAAAGTACTTAAATGCGCACCTTGGTCACAGTTATTTTTCTTAACACCATTGTAACTTCAAATGGTTGCTACACAAGAAGAGGAGAGGAGAGGAGAGGAGAGGAGAGGAGAGGAGAGGAGAGGAGAGGAGAGGAGAGGAGAGGAGAGGAGAGGAGAGGAGAGGAGAGGAGAGGAGAGGAGAGGAGAGGAGAGGAGCTAAAAACCAAAGGAATTTTAAAAAATTTGGAGAACTGTTAGAAACAAGTAGTAGTATTAAAAAAGAATATCAGTAAAGATATCAAAAAAGAAAACAGACATTGAAAAACAAGGATAGTCTTCTAAAACATTTCTGAATTCAAAAATAGGTTCTAGTTTTGAACTGATAAGTTGAAGAGGGCAGATTCTGATTCAGATGGCAGGAATATATTGAACTTTTGTACAGTAGAATACAGATAACGAATATCCAACATACCTTGAATAGAACAGAGCTGGAAGGGACCTTGGAGGTCTTCTAGTCCAGCCCCCTGCTCAAGCAGGAGAACCTATACCAGGGGTGCCAAACTCAATTTCATTGAGGGCCGCATCAGCATTGCGGTTGCCCTCGGGAGGGCCGGGGGAGTGCAGCCTACTGGGTGGGCATGGCCAGCTCTACATCGTTCACATCAAGGGTGCCTGTGGGGGCCTGGGCAGGAGTGGGACAGATCTGAGGGTCTCTGGCAGAAGGGGGTGGGACTGGGGCAAGCGCCAAGGCACGGTCCATTTCTTCATTCCTCACAAAGGGTGACACCTCCCCAGCATGCACCCAGGGGGTGGGGCCAACAAGGCAGGGGCTGGTTCCTCGCTGTTTCTAGACGGCCTTGTGGCGCTAAGACTGAATGCGTTTCAGCATGGATGGCCACCACAAAATTGTACATTGGCTCCCGGCTGGCCTGGGCCAGGGCCAAGGCAGCGAGGGCCATTCCCTCACTGTTTCCAGGATGTTGTTGTTGTGAGCCGCCCCGAGTCTCAGGAGAGGGGCGGCATACAAATTTGATAAAATAAATAAATGGGTTCGCGGGCCACATGAAACCACTTCGCGGGCTGCATCCAGCCCCCGGGCCTTGTGTTTGACATGTCTGACCTATACCATTTCAGACAAATGACTGCCTAGTCTCTTCTTAAAAATCACTGGAGGTGATCACTATCCTTAAATCACTATCTTTAAGAGAAGGAATCTTCAATAATGTCCTATCAATGCTTCAGGTTCTTCAAAAATGTGTAATTGTTATAAAGAGATTTGAGACTAAAGTTGATTCATCAAAAATATATTTAGAATGTACAGGTTTTTTTTCTTGGAGGTACAAAAATTTGAGAATTGATTGATTCCCATGATAGTGATCTGGAGAATATTTGGTATTTTTTAAACAATATTTTAACATATATAAGTAGATTAATGGGAAAAATCTTATACTGAATTATATATCAAAGTTTTGGCACCTGATTATCAGAAAGAATGACCACTCATACATGGAGGATGTCTAAAAAAATATACTGAGAAATTGAAAAACAATATTATTCAAGATGTTAAGGAATACCATTTGGAAATGTATAACTTATCTATCATGGAAAAAGCAATATTCTCCACAAATCAAAGAATGAAGCACCATGTACTATTTTGGCAGAATTTTTGATATTTTACAATAATATCTTATTTTCAATTATAGCATTATGTAATATTTGTTAGTATACCAGTCACTATTGATGTTTAATATATAAAGTGGATTTTTATTTACCATGTTTCCCCAAAAATAAGACCTGGTCTTATATTTTTTTGGTCCTCAAAAGAGGCACTGGGTCTTATTTTCAAGGGATGTCTTATTATTTTCACATAAGGGAGGTGGAAAGCTCGGGCCGATGGGAATGGGAGAGTTGCTACCTCTGGCCCCACCCTCTCCATCCCATCTGCCAACCCCTTAGAGCACCCCAGTCTCCGGCCACCTTGTCTGTTGGCCCTGCTACTGCTGGAACACTTCTCGGCCACAGTGCACACCAAGTGGCGGCCCATGCTGCTTCTGGCCTTGCGGGGTCTCTTTGCCCTCCTGGACAGGCTGCTCTAGGCTGCCCTGCTGGGCTGCTTCTGCCTGGTGTGGGATGATTCAGCCCAGATCTTCCATACGACCTTTGGAGCACCCCCTCTGCCACCAGCCTGCCAGGGGGGGTCCCTTTGCCAGCGGCCGCAAGTGGAACCGCACTGCCCATACGTCTGCCTTCAGGCTGCTGAGCACCAGCCTACACGCTTACTCGGTGCTACAGGCACAGGGCTATGGGCTGAGCCTGGTGCTCTTCAGGCCCTGGCGGGCACTGCAACTCTCATCCTGGCTATGAGGCAGACACAGGGCTGCCCCTGGCCACTTTTGGCCTCTACCTCACCTGCGGCTGGTCTGCCGCCAACTGCTGCCGCCAGCTCACCTTCCACCCAGCCCAGCCCAGCTAGTGCTGCCATGAGGTGAGGTGAGGCAGGTGGAGCTTCCTCCGCCTGCCAGACACCTGCTGAAGCCGCGCAGGGTAAAGGCCGAATAAAGTTGAAAAATACCAAAAAGAAGTTCTTCACTGATTGTAGGAAGGCATTAGATTGTATTAACCAGACTAACCACATGGAATAACCTTAGAAAAATAGAAATCCCAAAACATGTACTCATGAAAACTATATGCCGAACAGGAAGACATAGTTCCAGCAAAATATGGCAAAAGAGCTGATTCCAAGTCAGCAAAGGAATGAGACAAAGCTATTTGTTATTTATTTATTTATTAAATCCATATGCTAAATTAAGAGAGGCTGAATATTTTTTTTAAAATTAAAGGAAGAAACATTAATAATCTGCACTAAGCTGATGACACTATTCTAATAGTTGAAAATGCTCTCCAAGCTGCAATAATGAAAGCGAGAAGCACAGTGGGGAAAAATAGAGCTATCATATTTTAGACATATTATCCATAGGTATAAGTGCCTTGAGAAATCTATAATGCTGAGGATGGTAGAAAGAAAGAAAAGGATTATCAGCAACAAGGTGGATGGACTCAATCAGTAATGAGCACACCATCAGGGGACCTGAAGGGTGAGCCTGGGGATAGATCATCCTCAAGCTGGTCTATTTTCTATTTATCTGGCTTTTTAAGAGTTGATACAAATTTGACAGCACATAATCAATAATAAATCATGTATACTATGTGTTTGTGATGCCTAGCAGTGTTTCTTGAAATCTTTTTTTTTACTTTTGCAAAAGAAATTATTCAATTAAAATAGTCATTTTACTGAAAATGTACTTACCAGATTTTAGTACTGCATGGATTTAGCATATAGAGGTCCATATTTTCTATTAATATTGCTGATGTACTCTATTACAAATGAGAACATAATTAATTAGCAGAAACCGTAACGTAATTATCTTTTGGCTTTTTGGTAGAATATTTGTATTATTACATATATGCATGTGTACAAACTCAGATACAATTAATGGCAGAATTACAAAAGGGTGCACAATTTTATTTTTTATTTCAAAATCAAATCATGTCTGCAAGTTGTTTAAAATGGTATATATAGGATATTTTTTTGGCTTGTATTATCACTGCTCAATGAAACTGATGCTGTTCTCCGGCATGAGAAGATGTAGAATCCACCGGTGGGTTATATCAGCCAACCAGCTTGACAGACTAGGTCAGAAACTTTAGCCACGCCTCTTCTAGCCCCAGTTTTTGACCTAGTCTCAAGCTTGGCAGCATCCTATTTTGGTAGCTCCGTAGTTTTAAGCTAGTTTTGGTGAATTTTTTGCTGAGAAATCTTTAAATTTGTAATTCTAATTGAATACTTTAAATCTACATTCCAAATTCTTAAAATTGATTGGTAGGAAAGTAGGCTGCAGGGAGTAGGCTTGGTGTTCAAGCCTCGTGGCTCGGGCCGCTGGAGCTTCAGGGGGTGACTTCCCTGGCTCCTTGTCGCTGCCCGGCTGATTCTCTTCTACGCTCCCCCTCCGGAGCGTTTTTCCTTCTGGCGTTCTCCCCACCGGCTTCCCAGGAACGGAGCGGCCTCCCTGGATAGCGATTTCACCGATCCGACTTAAACCGCAAGTTTTTGGGTTGGGAAGGCGAGCGCTGGGTAGTCGTCAGGGTGGGGGTGATCCGGTGCATGTGTGCCTTCAATCAAGCTTGCTGTTTTCAGGCATGCGAGTGATTGCGGCCGTTTTGGAAGCCGCGTGGCTGCAAGGGCACTCTTTTCGGCGCGGTCGCCATTTTGGGAGGCACCCGGATCACGTTTGTGTGTGGTGGCCATTTTGAGAAGGGTGGCCCGGTTCCTTCTTTGCAAGGTGCGGCCGCCATCTTGGGTGTGGCTTGGGCCTTCCTGGGGAGACTCGGACGCAATTTTGAATAGCGCGGCCTAGGCCTTCTTCACAAGGCGTGGTTGCCGTTGCTGAATCAGTGTGTGCAAAAGCTACAGGCCGGTGAAGGCCTTATTATTATTACAATTGGTTCCAGTTTATTTGCCGTCGTTGTGTCTGCTGAATTCAGGCCTCACTGGGGGAATAACGAGATCGTCCGGCTTGCATCCGGAGTGTTGAGATTTTTGTGAGTGTTGATTGTTACCTTTCTTAGAACTTTAGCCGGTGTTAGTTTAGGGCTTTGTCCTCAGGAGTTTTATTCCACCTGTTCCTGTCTAGTTGTGACCTTTAGTCACCTGGCCTTGCAGACGCAATCTAGTGATTGGTCTGACTGTGACTGCCGTTGCATCTGTGCAGGAATAGGGCTTATCCCTTCCCTGCATGTGATCTGCATTCTTGGAATTTCCCCCCCCCACCCGTTTGTTTGGATACCTCTATTGGACTTTTCCAGACAGCAATGGCAGACAGTGCTTTGTCTCAGGTGTACCAAGGCTCAGGGGGCCCCCTCCTCCTTCGCAAAAACGCAGCTCTATTGATTTAGAACCGGGGGGGCAAGAAGAAGGCTAAAACAAAGCATTTGGAAAAGGAGCAGATGAAGGCAGCCGAGCGACAGGCCATGAGGAGGCATCAGGCACTCGAAAGAGAATTTGCTAAGGCCCAGAGGCTCAGAGCCAGTGGGGCTGAAGTGGTTTCCCCCGCCCCATTGGACACTCCTATCCCATTTGAGCCTCCTTTGGAAACTGGGCAGCGACCTGGGCAATGGTCTCCTCCGGGGGAAACTGAACAGGTTGGTTCTCCTCAATCCAGTTCATCCTCTCCTGAACACCTGGCTTCTGCAGCCACCCAGGTCCAGGCAGGGCCTAGCACCAGGGCTCAGCGCAGTCAGTGGCCTGACCAGTTTCAGTCTTTCATGAGACAGGCGCTGGATCAATTTTTATCTTCCTCCAGGGATCCTTTTCCCCCTCAAGGTTCATTGCCTGGAGCTGCGTTCCCTCCCCGTTCGGAGCGGGCAGCTGCCCAGGCTTCGGGGGTCTCTGAGACTTCTTCACAGGTGGCAGAGGAAGGATCTGAGGACTTGGAGGCTACTGGATACCCGATGTCAGAGGATGAGGATGCTGCTCCGGAGCAGGCATCGACCTCAAGTTTATTTGACCCCGCTTCCTATCGCTCTCTCCTTCTCAAGGCTTGTGCTGCATTGAACCAATCTGCTAAAGCCAAAGTAGTCAAGTCTGCCTCCTCTGAGGAGGATGACTCTAACCCTCTTCTTCTTCCTCCAGTGTCGGAGGAGGTGCAAATGCCATGTCCCAAAGTTTTTCGCACCACGGTGCAGTCTCAGTGGGCGTCCCTGGCAACTGTCCCTTCTCCAAACAATTTGGAGAAGAAGCTGTTCAATGTCTCCTCTACCTTCGCCTCCCTCTTGGAGGTTCCGTCTGTGGATGAGCCTTTGATTTCTCTTTTCTCCACCTCTGCTATTCCAGGGGACATAGCTGAAGCCATGAAGGCGGAGAACAAGAGATTTCAGTTCTCGCTTCGGCAGGCTCATCAAGCCTCGGCCTGGTCCATCAGGGTGGCTTCCTCATCTTTTTTTGCCAGGGCCTCCATCATGTGGCTCCGGGAACTGCAGGCGAGTGTTCCTCCGGTCCAGGTACGCACTCACCAGACCTTAACCAAATTGCTTGCAGCAGCGGAGTTCATGGCAGATTCCTCCTTGTTTGCAACGCGTTATTCGGCCAGATCGATTGGGGCAACTGTAGCCTCTCGGAGGCTCCTATGGCTCAAGCAGTGGAGGACAGATTTGAAGGCTAAGTGGCGGCTGGCCACCTCTAGGTATGAAGGTAAAAAGTTGTTTGGTACAATTCTGGAACTGTACATTATAGAGAACAAGAATAAGAGGAAAATATTGGCCCATCCTTCTAAAAGGTCAGAAAATCGGCCTCAGAGAGATTTCCGGTGACAGGGGTTCCGACAGGGCGGTTCCTGGGAATGGAGGCAGCCCTTTCGGGGCGGCAGTCCTGGGATTGGCCCAGAAGCTCGCGATCCTTTTCCTCTAGGCAGGATCATTACCAGGACCGCCCTTCCTCCGGCAGGGGCCAGTTCTCATCAAGACATCCCTTTAGAGGGTCGGGGGGTCGGCCCTACAGGAGGTCCAAGTGACGCCAGGGACAGTCCCATCGGTGGTCGCCTGGCCCTGTTCAGCGACGTGTGGCAGGAAACCACAACCGACTCTTGGGTCAGAGAGACCGTAACTCACGGCCTGGCCATAGAATTTTATTCCCCTCCACCAAGTCAGTTCATAAAGTGCCCTGTCTCGCGCAATCCGTCAAAGGCGCGTCTGCTAAATCTGGCTATAGACCATCTCGTAGAAATAAGAGCCATAGAGCCAGTTCCCCCAGGACAGGAGAAACAAGGATTCTACTCCATCCTGTTTGTAGTGCCCAAAGCATCGGGGGGCTGGAGAGCAATCCTCGATCTCAAACGACTAAATTACTTTGTAGTATACAAAAGGTTCAAAATGCAGTCCCTCAAATCCATTCTGGCCAGCATCCGAAAGGGGGACCTGCTCTCATCCATAGATCTGACAGAGGCATATCTACACATTCCAATCAGCAAGAGCATTGAAAGTTTCTACGGTTTTGCCATGCAAACCGACACTTTCAGTACAGGGCCCTCCCGTTCGGCCTGTCCTCGGCCCCTCGGGTGTTCACAAAGGTGTTAGCGGTGCTAGGGGCGCATCTTCGCATGTTGCCAGTGCGCGTCCAGTTCTATCTGGACGACATATTGATACTATCAAACACTCTTCAATCTGCCCAAGCAGATCTACGGGTAACATTACACACCCTTCAGGCTCACTGGTTTTCTGTCAATCACAAAAAAAGTCACCTGGTTCCCTCATCACGTCTACTACACCTAGGGGCAGTCATAGATTCAAACACGTGCATGCTTTATCTTTCCCAGGAACGGCGGGCGAGCATTCAAAACCTCACGCGTCTCATTCGCAGACAAAGATTGGTCACTCTAGCGCAGCTGTCCCAGCTCCTGGGAAAGATGGTCTCGTGCATGGGGATCGTCCCCTAGGCCAGGCTTCATTCCAGAATCCTTCAATGGTTTCTCCTTCCCTTCCAAAGGCTCAACCAAAGTGCATCGTTAAGAAAAGTCAGGGTGCCACAGCAGGTACTTTCGTCCCTCCGGTGGTGGGTCTTGTCCGCCATGTCCAGGGGGACTCTCTTCAGGGAACCAGCATGGCTTACAGTGACTACCGATGCCAGCCAACTCGGCTGGGGGGCTCACTTTCAGACGCATCTAGCCCAGGGCAGGTGGTCTCCACGGGACTTGTCCCACAATATAAATTGGCTCGAACTCAGGGCCATTCACCTAGCTCTTCTTCACTTCTCCTCCCTACTGACAGGATGCCACGTGCTGGTCCTGACGGACGTCACAGCAAAGGCTCACGTGAACAAGCAGGGAGGGACCAGATCAGTGGCCCTCATGCAGGAGGCCAGAGCTCTGGGTCTGTGGGCGGAGTCGCATCTAGGATCTATTGTGTCGGAACACATCTCGGGGGAGGCGAATCGACAGGCGGATTCGCTAAGCAGAGTCATGGTGGACCATTCGGAGTGGCGTCTGGATCCGACTCTGTTCGAGGAGATTTCGGACAGGTTTGGCCGTCCTCTCCTGGATCTCTTCGCGTCCCCGGTGAACACTCAGCTCCCTCGGTTCTTCACCAGGTTTCCTGTGAGAGGAGCGGAGGGAACGGACGCTCTCAGGTGCAGCTGGCCACAGGGCCTACTGTATGCCTTCCCTCCACTTCCATTGCTACAAGCAACGATTCGCAAAATGATTCTGGAAGAGGCGGAGGTGATCTTAATTGCTCTGTACTGGCCGAGGCATCCGTGGTTTGCAGACCTTGTGGACCTGTCGCTCTCGCCAGTATGGAGACTCCCTCCGCATCGGGTGTCTCTCAGTCAGGGGCACCTTCAACATCCGGACCCTCAGTGGCTGCAACTAGCCACTTGGCACTTGAGAGGGAAGGGTTGATAAGGCAATCTTTTTCAGATGGCGTTATTGCGGTTATCCAGGCTTCTCGTCGCCCTTCCACCAATAGGATATACGATGCTACATGGAAAAGCTTCTCCACGTGGTGCAGCAAGCACAGGTTAGGCCCTCTTTCGGTCACTATTCCAAATATCCTAGAGTACCTTTTAGAAGGCATGAATAAGGGTCTGGCGCTTAATACTATTCGCAGGCAGGTGGCAGCCCTGCAGACCGTTCTCTCTTGCGATAACCAGGCTCCTTTGTCACAACATCCGGCTGTGTGTGCCTTCTTAAAAGGGGCGGTTTCAATACGGCCTCCTGTTGTTCACCGTTTCCCATCCTGGGACCTTCCCAAGGTTCTGCAGGCTCTGACTTCCCCGCCCTTTGAACCTCTGGGGTCCTGTTCGCTCCGCCACCTCTCGCTGAAGGTAGCCTTTCTGGTGGCTATTACTTCTGTGAGAAGAATTTCGGAGCTGGCAGCTCTTTCGGTTCGAAAGGACCTGATCATTTTTTCTGATGATAGGGTTACTCTACGTTTGGACCCCTCCTTTGTGCCAAAAGTTGATTCCCAGTTTCATATGTCTCAGGACCTAGTGCTCCCGAATTTTTGTCCGCGTCCTTCCCACCGTCTGGAGAGACGTTGGCATACCTTGGACGTTCGTAGGGCCCTGCTGCATTATGTCAAGCGGACTTTGGCTTTTCGTAAATCTGAGGCGTTGTTCATCTCATTCAGCCATCGTCCATGGGTCTGAAGGTTTCTTCTTCGACAATTGGCAGATGGATCAGGGCATGCATAGCCAAGGCTTATGTTTCCTTGTCTCTTCCGGTCCCGTCACATATCACTGCTCACTCCACGCGAAGTGCGGCTACCTCGGCGGCCTGGCTTACTCAGGCGTCTGTGGAGGAAATATGTAGGGTGGCAACCTGGTCTACTCCCTCTTCCTTTGTTAGGCACTATAAAATTGACAAATTTGCTGCATCGGATGCCTCCTTTGGTAGGAGGGTACTGCAGCAGGTTGTTTCTACTTCGGGGTCACCAGCCTAGACTCCCACCCGTAGGGACATGAAGGGCTTTGGTATGTCCCACCGGTGGATTCTACATCTTCTCATGCTGGAGAAGGGGCGTTGGTTTACCTGAACGCCTTTTCTCAGCATGAAGATGTAGAATCCACGCCCTCCTCTATGCAGTCTAGGCAGGTGTTTTTTGGGAAGTTTGTTTCTATTGTTTTGTTTGGAGTTTTGGGTCAGACTTTCGTCATGGAAGCTTCGCCTCTGTCAAAAACTGGAGCTAGAAGGTACTACCGGAAGAGGCGTGGCTAAAGTTTCTGACCTAGTCTGTCAAGCTGGTTGGCTGATATAACCCACCGGTGGATTCTACATCTTCATGCTGAGAAAAGGCGTTCAGGTAAGACAACGCCCCTTCTCTACTTCTAATAAATGACAGGCTGATTTATTCTACAAGAAGCAGTGAAAACCTCTTACAATACTGATGGGAATCATTGGGGATTTGCCAGAAACATAAATAATCGTTTTAGATCTTTTTAATAATCTTTTAAAATTGATTTTATTACGTGTTTTATCCAGTTTTAGACTATACTCATTGTATTTTAAGTGTCAGGTCATTATGATTCAGTTTTCTGAAGATAGCTTGTTTTTTATATACTGCCTGTAAAACTAGGCAGACCTTGGTCACCCATTGATTGCATCATTGATTGTGATGTATTGCTATGTCCTCTTGTGATGGCTCTGTCTAGTTTTGTTTTATTTGGATGTTTGATTTATGTGTGGCCTTTGGCTGTAATAATAATAAATTGAAAAATTGAGAAATACTGATGGGAAATGAAACTTATTTGTACCATAGAATATTTCAAATTTGATTGCAGCTAAATATATTTATTAGAAACAAATGAACCCACATTCAGCAGTTTTCTAAAAAGATAAACTATAGCATTGTTAGGTGTTGCTATTACCTTTGCTTCTGGGTTAGCTGCCAGTATTTTGGCACCACACTCAACTGAAGCATAATTATTTCTATTTTTTTGGACTTTTTTTGTAAGATGTTGACCTCCATTGGAAGAAGGATGCATTGATTGACCTGCATACCAAAATGTATCAGAGAATAAGAAACATTTTAAATCTTTATCACCAAGCTCTGAAGCTAAAGCAACTCATAAAAATAACTAACATTCTTTGGTACTAATAACTTATCAATAGTAATTTCCATATCATATTATCAGCTACCTGTAATTATTCTGAAGTCTCTTTTATTTTAACTACATGTTAATACCATATTAGTTTCAATAGGTATAACGTGAAATGATGGTACTATATAAAAGGATTTATAAAATCTCCATTTATTTAAATGAATATACAGCCTATGGCAGACATGTCAAACTCACAACGTCACATGACGTCATGCAACGTATCGG
The DNA here is from genome assembly GCA_034064705.1 of Bothrops alternatus. Classification (NCBI taxonomy): domain Eukaryota; kingdom Metazoa; phylum Chordata; class Lepidosauria; order Squamata; family Viperidae; genus Bothrops; species Bothrops alternatus. Next base: position 1,401,414 of record JARGCV010000091.1, on the reverse strand, counting down.
GACAGTTTTGCCATTGCCGGCAATGGGGTGGGCGTGGCTTCTGCATGACGTGTCTGGCCCACGGGCCGGCAGTTTGACACCCTGGCCTAAGGTATTGCAATAAAGGTCAGTCATGAAATATGAGTAATAGGGTATCCTACCAGAAGTTTACAAAACATTGAAAACAGGGGATAAAAGCTATTCCCAGATCATCTGTTTTCTACTAGTATAATATTCATGTTTTTGGTGGACACATTTTTTTCTTTAAAAGTATACCATAATTCATTACTTTGTAGAAGTCTATTTTTAAGAAACATATATGCTGCTCTTACATTTTATTGTACAAAATTTATCTATTCTTTTACTCAAAAATGATGATACGTAAATTTTTCTAAAATAAATTAATAATTTTCAAGCGGAAGAGGGTAACATCAGAATCTGAACAAGTTACTGATACCTATTATTTATTTGAATGTCTTCTCTTTATCCATGTCATTCCACAGAGTTATCAGGCCAGATTATGTCCTAATTATCACTTAGTTTTCCCAGCAGAACCTTACACTTCTTGCCATTTATTGGAAAATACTCAATCTTCAAGTGTCTCAAGAACCTTTTGAACTTTGACCCCAACTTCTGATTCTGCTAGCAAACCTTCCCACCTGTGTCATCTATAAATCTGCTGAGTATCTTTTCCATGTCCTCATTCAAGGATACAAAAACTCTGATCAATAGACATATTAAAGAAAAGTTAATTAAACTGTAATGAATCCTAATAACTGTTATGTAACAAATATAAGTCCTATTTATAATGAAATTATTCAAATTCTTGTACTTTTTTCTCCTACTCATGAATCTACTCTTTTCTGGGCAGAAGGGAAGATATCCATGTATCTCTTGTAGTAATGTGCTATTCTTGTTTCAGGTTTTTTGCCTCTGAATTTTTGAGAATTGCCTTTTATAATCAGCGTCCAAGTACCACTGATATTCAATGGGGTGATCAAGTACACTGCATGATAGAAACATGAACAGAGTGAAGGACAACAATAAAGGAAGAGACAGTCCTATTAGTAATGAAGAACTGTTGAAATTGCTTCAAGATCATCAGAGACACCTAAAGCACAATGGGAATCAAGCAGGAGAAAGTGATCAGTTGTAATTAAAGACAAGAGAGAACTTACAATGAATGAAAACAAAATTCTACAGGTAGCCTTCATTGACAGTAATTGGGACTGGAAACTCTTTTGCTAAGCAGCATGGTTATAAATTACATCACTTGACTATACCTATTTATGACAGTTCCAGTTGCTATTATTAGGCAAATCCCACATGGTCACAGCATTCCATGATCACATGTTCACCATTTGTGATCTCTTGCTGGCTTCCACACTTATTTTGCTTGTCAGAAGTTGGCAGGGAAGCTCGCATATAGTGATCATGTGTCTATGGGATCCTGCAATATAAGTGAGACAGCTGGAGAGTACCCAGATTGTGATCACCACCGAATGCGTCAATGGCCACAATTATAAGTATCCATTGTAAGCATCCCTGATTCTGCACTGTTGTAACTTTGAATGGTTGCTGAACAAGTGTGTGTTAAGTGAGGACTACCAGTATTAGTAAGGAGCTGTTTAATTTTGGTATTTTATGTGTGTGTGTGTTTCAAATACATATTTGAAATAGACACTTAAACATTAGAACTATCATTAAAAAAGCCCAACAAACAGGTATAGACTTCAACGGATAGTTAGAACTGAAGAAAGAACAACTGCAAACAGCCTGTCTTCCATAGAACACCTGTATATTGCATTGGTTAGGAGGAGGGTTGAGAAAATATCTACAGACATCTTACATCCTAGACATAAACTATTTCAACTCCTGCCCTCAGGACACCATTACAGGGTATTGTATGCCAAAACAACTAGATATAGAGACGGTTTTTTTCCTCATGTCATCACTCAGCTAAACACCTAATTTCCACACTACTGTCTTATGTCTAAGTATAAATGAATTTACAAATGAATTATATTCTGTTACTCATTGCCCAATCATAAAATAATTTTACAGTGTTTGAATATTTAGATGTTTTGGCATGCAGTTGTGACAGAGTCATGTGAAAAAGAAAGTACACCCTCTTTGAGTTCTATGGTTTTACGTATCAAGACATAGTAAAAATCATCTGGTCCTTAGCAGTTCTTAAAAGTATGTAACTACAACCTCAGATCAACAATAACACGTGACATATTGTACCATATCATCATTTATTTTACAAAAAGAAAGCCAAAATGGAGACGGTATATGTAAAAACTAAGTACTTCAATAGCTTGTAGAACCACTTTTAGCACAAATAACTTGAAGTAATTGTTTTCTGCATGACTTTATCAGTCTCTCACATCACTGTGGAGGAATTCTGGCATACTCTTCTCTACAACATTCCTCCAGTTCATTGAGGTTTGTGGGCATTTATTTGACGTCCTGCCACAGCATTTCAATTGGATTGAGGTCTGGACTATAAATGTCAGTCAAGCTTTAATTTTTGGATAATGGCCTCATACTTGTCTCTAGAATACTTTGTTATACAAGGCATTTGACAAAATAGACAACAACCTACATCTTGCTAAGCTAGAAAAATGTGGAATAGACAGCATCACCATCAGATGGATTTGTAACTGGCTGACAAGCTGTACTTAATGAGTCATCTTTAATGGTACTACATATACATGGACGGAAGTAAGCAGTAGGATACCACAAGGTTCCATCTTAGGCCCAATATTCCTCAATATTTTCATAAATGACTTAGATGAGGGAATAGAAGGAGAACTCATCAAATTTGCAATGGCACTAAAATGGCAGGAATAGCCATTACCCCAGAAGACAAGCTCAGGATCCAAAAAGATGTTGACAGACTTGAGCAATGGTCCCTATCCAACAAAATGAAATTTACACTTAGGCAGGAAAAACCAAAGGTACAAGTACAGATTAGGAGAAATCTGGCTCAAAAATAATAACTGCGAGAGGAACCTTGGAGTCCTACTGGACTTAAATATGAGCTAACAATATGTGGCAGTCACCAAAAAAGCTAATACAATCCTGGTGTCAAGCTTAAAGCACGCTTTGCTGGTGTGACAATTATTGCTTCTCAGCTTGCCAACAAACTTGCGGAAAGGGAGGGGGAATGGAATGCAGGCTACAAAGATAAAGGCAGTCCGAGAGAATGAAGGACGATTAACCAGGTGTCTGGCCAGACTCAGAGATACTTTCTCATAACAATATAATTGCACCTAATTAGGCAATGTGACCTATCCAGGATTGGGGAGGGCGAATTCTATACTTTTACTATAGGGGTTTGGGTTGGAGTTAGCCAGAGCTGGTTTTGCTTTCATATGTGCCAAAATGATGTACTCAATAAAGTTTTACATTAAGAGATTGGAACATCTCGAAGGTGTTTGCTTGGTTGGGTTTGTCAGTCGGAACCTTGATACCTTGGTTGTATAAACAGAGGGATAGAATCAAAATTACATGAAGTATTAGTACCATTTTATAAAATCTTAGTAAGACCACACCTGGAATACTGCATCCAGTTTTAATCACCACATTACAAAAAAACATGTTGAGACTTTGAAAAAAGTGCAGAGAAGAGCAAATAAGATAATTAAAGGCCTGGAGACTAAAACATATCAAGAATGGCTGCAGAGTTTGGGTATGGCTAGTTTAGAGAAAAGAAGGACTAGGGGTGACATGATAGCAGTGTTCCAGTTTGAGGGGCTGCCATTTATTTTCCAAAGCATCAGAGGGTAGGACAAGAAACAATGGATGGGAACTAATGAAGGAGAGAAGCAACCTGGAATTAAGGAGAAACTTCCCAACAGCGAGAACAATTAACCAGTGGAAAAGCTTCCCTTCAGAAGTTGTAGGTACTTCCTCATTAGAGGTTTTTAAGAAGAGACTGGACAGCTACTTGTCTGAAATAGTATAAGATCTCCTGCTTGAGCAGGAGTTGGACTAGAAGTACTCCAAGGTCTCTCCTAGCTCTATTCTGAATTTGAATATACAATGGAGTTCATGGTCGATTCAATGACTGCATGATATCCAGATCCTGTGGCTGCAAAACAAGGCCAAATCATCACACCTTCAGCACTGTGCTTGACAGTTGGTATGAAATGTTTGTGCTGATATGCTGTATTTGGCTTTTGCCAAACATGACACTGCATTATGGCCAAACATCTCTTTGGTCTCTTCTGTCCAAAGGACAGTGTTCCAGAAGGCTTGTGAATTGTTCAGATGCAACCTAAGCTGTGCTGCCATATTCTTTATATAGAGAAGAGGATTTCTCCTGGCAACCCTTCCAAACAAACCATACTTTTTTCTAATTGTACTGTTATGAACTTTAACAATTAACATACTAATTGAGGCCTGTAAAGTCTGAGAAATAACTCTTGGATTTTTTGCAATTTCTCATGGTCTGATCTTGGGATGAATTTGCTGGGACATCCACTCCTGGGAAAGACTAGCAGCTATCTTGAATGTTTTCCACTTGTGAATAATCTTCCTCACTGTAGAATGATGGATTCTCAATTCTTTGGAAATAGCCTTATAACCCTTCCCAGATTGAGGGGCAGCAACAATTGTTGATGTATTTATTCTTTGCTACGTAGCCTCTTCATACCTATGAAAGCAGTAAGAGTGTACTTAGTTTTTCACACACGGCTTCTCTATTTTGGCTTTCTTTTAGTAAAATAAATATGATATGGTGTAATATCATGCATTGTTGTTCATCTGAGGTTATATTTATCTACTTTTAAGAACTGCTAAGAGCCATATGATTTTTACTATGTCTTCACATATAACACCACAGAACTCAAAGAGGGTGTACTTTCTCTTTCACATGACTTTATAAGCAGACTTGCATCATTAAAGTTAAGGCCACTTTTTATGGAAATGTTGTGGACTGCTGTTAACAATGCTTTGGTTCCTTTGGAAAATCTGTATAATGCATCTCAGAATAAAAAAAGACTGGCCATTGATGATATTGAATAAAATTAGAGCATGTTTTTTTAAAGGAAACTAAAAAAATGCACTACAAAATGAACCTTAACCATTTTATTTTAAAAGGAGAATTCTGTTCAAAGTTTGTTTAAAAACAATTAAACTCACTCTTTTCTTTTTCCACTTGCATAACCTGCTTCTTCCATTCATCAAATGTGGGAATATCTCCTGGGTCCTTTGGAGTTATTACAGAAGTAGGCTCTATTTCTCCTGCTTTTCTCTGTACAAGGAAGCAAAATAGTAAAAAATAAGGTTTATTGATATTAACAGAATGTCAAGATTATGTAGACAGTGTGATGGGTATCCAAATGATCAGTTTATACTGAACTGATCATTTAAAATATAGACTATCATTAATAGACCTAACAATTAATTGGCAAGGCTCCTGCTCTGCAGATCTTCCCGTTGTATTTGGAGCAATTATTTGAAAATAACTCATTTTAACAAAATAGACTATTAAATAAATTTCTGTCCTATACAAACAAATATTTTATCAACTCATTATCATAAATGAATCCGGGCACAAAGCCACAATAAAAAAAACACAGCATACCCAGTTTGAAAAAACTTTTTATGTTATTCATGCAATACCACTGCTTCAAGTGTCAATTTCTGGCTGAGAAGCCCAATGAAGCAAAGCACCAGAGGCATTGCGTTCTCTAATATTAACTTTATTAGGCAATAGCAAACCGGTACGATAGAATTAAAGCTAGCTCTGAGAAAAGGGCAGGAAGCAGTTAATTAAAAGAATGAAACTTTCCCTCCCCCCTCTGACAGTTCAGATCACATTATCCAATCCATTATCTCTGCTCACACTGGCTGAGACAATTTCTATGTCTATTAGTTCTCAGCAGGGAGACTCACTTAGCACTTCAAACACAAAACAAGTAGTCCCAACAAATCTGGATCTTGGCGATGAAATCTTGGCAAGGAAATCCGACTGAAGTATCCTGTAACACGAATGGTTGTCTGCGACAACAGGCCACTCTCAAACTCTTCCTATTTATGTTCCAGCCAGGGAAGGGCTGGCTAACGTCTCCTTTTCCCTGAGAGCTGGCCCATTACCTTCCGTTGCTCTCCTCTCCTCTCTACGCATATACACAGGTTCCTCCTCCTCACTCAGTTCAGGCCCTGAAAACAGCTGCCTCTCCGCCTGAGCGTGGTTAGATGGTCCCAGCCCTGCATCTGGCTCTGAGTCTTCTTGCTCATTGGAGCCTTCCAAAGCCTCCGATGTAAACCCAGGCTCCCCCTCCCCCTCCTTCTCATCTGATTTGGCTGCTAGTTCTGCTGGCAACCAATGGACCACAATACTATCCCTCACTGCAAGACCCTTCCCCCGGGTCAGACAGTCCGGGTACAGCCGCAAAGGAAACTGATCGTGGAATGCCTGCACCAAAGCAGGAGCATGCACAGTGGCCACGTCCTCCCATGTGAACTCCTCTGGTCCATAGCCCTTCCACTTGACCAGGTGCTGGAACTGGCCTTTCAGCCAACGTGAACAAGCGACCTCGTACTCGAGAGAGCTGTCTCCATCACACGGTTCAGGTGGGGGACGTTCTGGTTGGAGGAGCAGACAGGCTGCTTGTTGTGGAATCAGGAGGGACCAGTGAAAGACCAGATGTACTGTTAGCAAGCATGGCAATGTCAGGCGATATGTGACCGGGTTAATGATAGCTTCAATGGGAAAGGGGCCTAGGTAGCGGTGATCCAATTTCTTGACAGGGTGGTCCGACGGAAGGTGCCTGGTTGAAAGCCATACTCGATCTCCCACAGCCAAAGCAGGCGTATCACACTTTTTTATAATCCACCTTGGCTTTATCCAGTTGCCGTTGAACCAACTGATGGACAGCCTGTAACTTGGCAAGATAGTCATTAGCTGCGGGAACTGGCAAGTCAAATTGCATGAGGGGAAAAAGCCAAGGATGATACCCAACATTGGCCAGGAAACATGTCATCTGCATGGAGGTGTGTTGCGAGTTGTTGAAAGTAAACTCGGCTACTGCAAGATAGTCAGCCCATTTGTCCTTAATGGCCACCTTAATGGCCAGTAACTCCTTCTCCCAGATGGTGTAATTGCGCTAGGTTGGATTAAGTTTCCGTGAGTAATATGAACAAGGAAAGAGGGTACCACCGGGTGCATGAGCCTGGAGTAGCACTGCTCTGATGGCAATATTGGACATATCCGCTTCCACAAATGGGTGGTGTGGGTCAGGGTGTTTAAGGATGGGTTCCTGCATAAAGGCTTGCTTCAAGGACTAGAAAGCTTGTTGCTCCGGGATGCTCCATTGAAATGGTGTCTTTTTCTGAAGGGAAGCAAAGCCGAGGATGAATGTCCTATAGTACTTTGCAAACACAAGAAGTTGCTGGACATCCTTGACTCGACGTGCGGGTTTCCAACTATGCATGGATTCGACCTTGTTCAGCTCCATAGCAATGCCCTCAGGAGAAATGCAATGTTTCGGGAAGTCAATGGTTGATTGATAAAATTGGCATTTCTCTAGCTTGGCATATAATCGATACTCCCAGAGCTGTTCCTAGACCAGGCATAAGTGCTGATGATGACTCTCCCACAAGGGGGAGTAGATCAGAATGTCATCCAGATAGATCATGACAAACTGATCCAACAGGTCCCGGAACATATCATTCATGAAATGCTGGAAGTCAGTGGGGGCATTGGTCAGCCCAAACGGCATGACTATATACTCAAAGTGGCTATACCGGGTACTCAACACTGTCGTCCATTCATCACCGGGCAGGACTGTAACTAGATTGTAGGCTCCCCTCAGGTCCAGTTTGGTGAAGACTTTGGCCTCTCAGAGCTATCCTAGAAGTTCAGAAATGAGGGGCAGAGGGTATCTGTTGCGCATGGTAATGGCATTCAATTTGTGATAGTCACAACAGAGCCTCAATTTCCCTGACTACTTTTTCATGAACAGCACTGGCGTGGCCACCAGCAAAGACAAGGGCTGGATAAAGCCCCAAGCCAGATTTTTGTCCAGGAAATCCCGTGACACAGCCAACTCAGGGTCAGACATGGAGTACAAATATCCCACTGGGAGAGACGCATCAGGGACCAAGTCTATGGGGCAGTCATATGGCCAGTGCAGGAGTAATTGATCCACCTCTTTCTCACTGAAGACATCCGCGAAGTCCGCCAGTTCAGATGACAGGGAAACTCCTGGGGGACTCAGAACCTGGCCTGCGCAGACTTGGCGGGTGTGGTCCACTCATTGTAAACACTGACCAAGTTCTAGGACTAGTAAATCTGAGAATCATGTGTCCAGAGCCACGCCAAGCCCAAGACCACAAGGAAATGGAGGTTGATGGTGTTATAAAATTAAATGGCCTCCTCATGAGAGCCAATGGCCATACACAATGGTTGCATGACAACATTAATTGGCACAGACAGAAGACACCGCCCATCAATGGTCTTCACTAATAGAGGTGGGCCACCAGGCATTGAGGAACAGCCTATATGGCCACAAACACAGTGTCCATAAAGACAGTGGTTGCCCCGGAATCAACCAAGGCGTGTACCAGGATTCCCTGTGATCTACCGGGTAGGATCAGATGTGCCGCCAAGATTAAGTACCGTGGGGGTCAGAATGAAGTGTCTGATGGGTGTTGATCTGCATTGGTGGAGGCTCGGGGCATTTCCCGACAGATTATTCTGTCTTAATGGGGCAGACCTGGTAGACGACGCCCTTGTCGCTTCTTGGGGCAAGAGGCGGCCATGTGCCCAGGTTCCCCACAGTATAAACACACACCCCCAAATGCCATCTATTCCTCTCCATCACCGATAGGTGGGGCCTGGTGGCACCTAATTCCATTGGTTCTTCCCACGTAGCTGGGTTCTCGCGCATGACTGGGGCCACCGGGTCTCCAGGGAGGCACAGCAATTCCGCTGCTACAGCCAAGATCAATCCATAAGCAGAGAAGAACCAACACATTGAGGGTTGGGGGAACATCGACATGGACCAGGTCGTCCAACAGCTCTTCCGACAAGCCATCCTGGAAAGTGTCCATAGGGCAGCTTCATTCCAGGCCGAATCTTGGCTAAGCAGCTGAAACTTGCTGATGTATTCCTGCAATGGGTGTTGCCCCTGCTTCAGGGCTTTCAGGCGGCTAGTAGCAATCTGCATCTTGATTGCATCCTCATACATGAGCCGAAGGTGGTCACAAAACCCATAAAAATCATTCAACAATGGACTAGGCCAGACAAACAGAAGGCTGATCATAAACCCCACTTTATCCCAGTCAGTGGAGATGTCCTCCGCTGTCAGGTTGATGAAAATCTAGCATTGTCCCCAAAATGCTGGAAACATGGTTTCATTACCATCAAATTTATCTGGTACCACTACTGGGCAATTCCGACAGGGTTATGGAGCAGCGTGAGCTTGAAGCTAAGCAACTTGTACTGACAGCAATACCACCTCTTGGTACAGCTGGGCATTCTCTACACATACCTGCTCCATGTTAGTAGGGGGAGTGTCACAGACAATCTGTTCTGACCCAGTGTTCACGAGTTAATGATCAACTCATGAATAAAAAAATCCCTTTTATTAAACAAGGCAGGAACAAACTTTGTTCACATGAGAACAGCAGATAACCAGTCTTTAAATGCTTAACCAAGCAGTAGCAGTCCCTGCTCACACCAGCTGAGACAATTTCAATGTCTATTAGTTCCCAGCAGGGAGACTCAATTAGCACTTCAAACACAAAACAAGTAATCCCAACAAACTTGGATCTTGGCAAAGAAATCCCACTAGTTGAAGTATTCTGTAACACGAATGGTTTTCTGAGACAACAGGCTATTCCCAAACTTGTCCTATTTATGTTCCAGCCAAGGAGGGGCTGGCTAACGTCTCCTTCTTCTGAGAGCTGGCCCATTGCCTTCCATTGCTCTCCTCTCCTCTCTATGCATATGCTCATCTGGGATGGGACCCATCTGTTCCTCCTCCTCACTCAGGCCCCCCAAATAGCTGCCTCTCTGCCTGACCGTGGGCAAATGGCCCCAGCTCTGCATCTGGCTCTGACTCTTCTTACTCATTGGAGCCTTCCAAAAGCTCCAATGTTAACTCAGATTCCCCCCTCCTCCTCATGTGAGCTAACAGCCAACAGACCACAACAACAATCTGCTTTTATGTTCTGGGCTTTTACCCATCTAAATTCTGACATCAAGTAACCCTCCCATTGGATTAAGAACTGCAATTTTCCTTTGTGGATTCTGGAATCGAGGATTCGCTTAACTTCATACAGTATTTCCCTTTCTACTACTATTGGGGTGGGGCTGCAGTCCCTACTGGTCTCAGTGTGGATTCCTTGTATGCCTTCAGTACGCTGCAATGGAATACTGGGTGCCCTTTACCCAACAACCTTGGTAGTTTTAGCTCTACTGTCACAAAGTTAATTACTTTCACTGTGGGGAAGGGACCTACCCGGTATGTACTTCAGCCCTAACGTCTTGCAACTTTGTCTCAGCTTAAGATACTTTGTAGACATGTTGTCACCACCCAATTAAGGGGGACTCTTTTCTCTTCCTTTTATTTCATTACTCCGGGTTTTGCCGTTCTCCTGAAGAGGAGGAGGGAAGACACTGTGGGCTGTCTCTCTATTTCTTTCTGTCACTACAATGTATCCCTTTCGCTGTTTCAGCATATCTACTCTTTGAACTGTCTCTCCCTTGATGTTATCTTGGGAGGAGAAAGGAATGAGCCTCCGGCCATCTGGCTTATTTCCCATTTCGGAAGGGAAGGTGTGAAGACCCAACAACATTGCTGCGAGCCTGGGAAAGACCTGTTGTTATCAGCTCTTTTCCCACAACGGATTTAACACCTGAAGATTGGCCCATTCAAACTGGCCAGATGAACTATTGGGGTGGGGTTTGCTTGGGACTCTTTTAACCTATTTATCTGAGCGTGAATGAGGCACCTCATGCTGTGCCTCAACCCGTGGTGGGCCGCTCACGATAGCCTAATACAGGACATATGCGGACATGCAGATTTCCTTGGGGTGAAGCGACCCAGACAAAAGTCTGCCTCCCCTTTTTATTACCTTTCACAGTGGGTGGCTACACAAAGCATCAAATACACAAGCAGCCAATAGTTTCAAACTGTGGCACAACCTTCTTCACCTATCACTTTTCTTCCTCTTATCTTGTCCCCTCCCTCATTTCCTGTTGCCTCCAAAACTCCATGGTCTTTTGTTTCAAGACTGATTCCTCACATTCCTCATGGCAGTTTCTTTTTCCCCGCCTACGCTCCGTTCAGCTCGTACACGATCCTAGGGCGTAGGCCATCATATCAACACGTGAAACCCTCAGATCCTGCCTATCATGCCTGCTGACAGCTTCTCCTAATAAAAGTTCCTTTTGAAAGAAACTGTTTCCTGCTTTCTTAGGATGAGGTTTTGAAGTGGGCCCTGACACATGTACTTTATCCCTTACATGGAACGTTTCTTATCTGCTTGTTTCTTATCTGCCTGTTTTTTCTGGCTTTCAGCTGCCTTAGCTAAAGCCTTCTTCACATTGCTTCAGACCCATTGGAATGAATCCACCCAATCACTTAGGGTGCTCAAGCAGGGAGGCCTGTGGGCACTCTGGTACTGGCATGAATTCCACCTGTTGCTAACTTAAAAGGAGTGAAAGGAGTACTGCTGTGCACTGCATTGTTATACGCCACCTCTGCAAATGTCAACAATTCTGCCCAGTTTGTTTGCTGGTACTTGACATAGCAGTGCAGGTACTGCTCCACTATGGCATTAGTTCGTCTTGCAGATCCAGTTGTAGTCGGATAAAAAGCAGAACCGTGCCCCCGGCTGGGAGAACCCAATCATCCTCACAAACTCCCTCCAGAACTTAGCAGTAAACTGGCCCCCATGATCTGAAATGATACGTTTAGGTGCCCCATGCAGTCAGTAGATGTGTTGCAAAAACATCTTCGCTAGTTTTTGGGCTGAGGGGAGGCCAGGACAGGCGATGAAATGGACCTGTTTGGAAAACAGGTCTATCACAGTCCAAATCACGGTGCTCCCCCCACTCTCAGGTAGCTCCACTATAAAGTCCATGGCTATCTCTTCCCAGGGTCTGGCTGGGTCAGCCACTTGCTGCAGCAGCCCCGGACTCTTCCCTGGCAGTCTTTTGCTGGCCGCACAAACAGCACAGCTCCCCACATAGTTCTCAATGTCTTTCTTCATCTTTGGCCACCAGAACTGATGATTTGCAAGATGCAGTGTCTTCAGGAACCCAAAGTGGCCTGCCTGCTTAGCATTGTGGATACATTGCAAGACTTGTAGCCGCAGGTGGTCTGGGACATACAATATATTAATTATGAAGTCTTTAGTTAGCTAAAGTATCCCACCTTTAAACTACAGCTATTTAAATGGATTGGATAATGCTCAGTAAATTCATGGAGTTCATATTCTTGATAACATTTTTTCAAACACAGAGCAGTACTTAGAAACAAATCCTTTTTTTTTTTAACAGCAAAGGTTTCTGCAGACTAATTTTGGTGTGGAAATAACCCAAGAAAGCAGGGTTCATTGGGGTAGTTTTAGTGGAGGAGGAAAAGTTTAGTTACCTCTGCTCTTATGTTATCCGAAGCATTCAAAGCAGACTTTGGAGCTGTTTTTTGCTCACTTGCAGAAATTTTGGGATCAAATTCCGATTTTGTCAACTTCCCTTTCCTTTGTGAAGAAATATTTTCTGTATGCTGACCTACAAGGCTATAAAATATGTAAACATTCAAAACAAAGATTTTCAGCTACGTTTGTCATTAAAACTTTAATACATTATAATAAATTATTATATGAACATATGAGTACATAAAATAGAACTGCCACTAAGGTATCATCATTACAAAAATCATTTCAATACTCACCCCTCTGGGGAAGTAACAAGCGAAGAAGGCTCACTCTGAGAATCAGCTTCAAGTGCTCCATTTATATCACAGTCAGATTCTGACTGTTCAACTTCAGTAGTGCTAACTATAAGGATATCAGCACTAGAATTTTCTATTGCACTGAAGGGAGATGGAAACAAACCAAAGATTTAGAATGCAATTCAGAGATAAAAAAAACAAGATTTCACTATAAATATATCAAATCCAATGTTTTGTGAAAAATAATAATACTTGTCTTGCTTTTAGATCTACATTTCAATTCAAATCCAAGATTTGAATGATGTCTAAATAACATTAGCAAAAAATATAAGCAACCTTGTACGTTTTCTAAATTCAGGTATTTGAAGAACTGGATGTGGTAGAAAAGAAGCAGCATGAAATGAGGAAGCTAAACAAACACTGGGAATTTTTCATTGAAATACATTTGCTTGAAGTAGTTTCCAAGTCAAACTTATCAATCAACATCTTAGATGACTTCACTCTCATACGAAGTGATTCCAACACTAACTGTTCAGTATAAAGCTAAGCCAGACTAATATCACACTCGGATGTGGATTCAGACATACTTTGATATGGGTATGACTTTTTATACTGAAGAAATGTGGGGAAGTCAAAAGTATTGGTATCAAATGGAATGGAGCAGGAAATGATTCAGGGTCTATCGAATGGTCTGTAGATTATTTTACTTTATTACCAAATTTTAATTTAAAAATTAAAATGAATCTGCTTCAGAACCATATGTTTTTTGTGGAGTTCCAGGGAAGGCGAAGTAGATGAAGGAACCAAAGGAACAGTTTACCACTGAGTAGTATATCGGCTCCAACTCTTTTTAATATATACACCAACAATCAGCCTCTCCCTGAAGGTACTAACAACTATATATATACCGACAATTGAGCAATGGCCATACAAGGAAAAACATTTGAAGAGATTGAACAACATTTAACTAAAGCCCTGGTAGAGCTGGATTGATTGTTGCTTCCCTGAAAATAAGACCCAGTCTTTTTTTTTCCCTCCAAAAGAGGTGCCAGGTCTTATTTTCAGGAGGTGTCTTTTCCACTCACCTCGCCGTGGCGGCATCAACAGCCCCACCCAGCCAACCCACTTCTTCTGTGGCCGAAGAAGCAGCTTCATTCTGCAGCTGAGAATGGAGCTCCAGCCTGCATTTTGCAGTTAGAGGTCTTTCTGAAAGGCTTCTGTAGCCAAGAACTGAGCTATGTATTGAATCTATAACTTGGTTCTTGGCTGCAGAGGCCTTCTGAAAAGGCCTCTGACTGTGAAATGCAGGCTGAGAGATGCTGCAAAAGAAGTGGGGCAGTGAGGAGAGGCAGGTGTTGATTCATGGGAGGTCTGGTAAGTGGATGTGGGGTGCGTGGGGCAGCTCCACCACCCTACCCCGCCCTAGTTTGATTTTTAGGCATGCACCTCACCCCAAAACTAGGCCTTATTTTTGGGGTAGGGCTTAGTTTCAGGAAAACATGGTATGTGCCTTCCATCTTCACAATAAGCAGGCTGCTAGAAAGCTGCATATTATATGAAAAGGGACATTATTGGAGCATTGCCTCAGGTGTAACTATTTAGGGGTCACTCTAGATAGGGCCCTAACATACCAATACTAAACTGAAGGTCAGTGGACAAAATAACATCCTCAGGAAATTAATAAGCTCTACTTGGGGTGCCAAACCATGGGTCCTTAGGACAACCACTACTCGAAAGGTGAATCCACCTCCCAGTCTGGTACAAATCAGCATATGCTGGCAAAGTAGATGTTGTTTTGAATGAAGCTAGCAGAACTATTACCTGATGCCTTAAATCTAGCCCTCTAGGTAAGATCTACCACTTAGCCACATTGCCCCACTTGCTGTTCACAGAGAAGCAGCAGCATCCAGAGAGGTTTAAATCATCTACCGTGTTTCCCTGAAAATAAGACCTACCCCAAAAATAAGCCCTAGCTTGATTTTTTGGGGTGGGCCTAATATAAACCCTGCCCCCAAAATAAGCCCTAGTTTTGGCGTGAGGCGCATGCCTAAATATCAAGTTAGGACGGGGGTGGGGGTGGAGCTACCTCAAGCGCCCCACATCCGCTTACCGTTGCAGCCTGGCCTCCCATGCCCTGACACCTGCCTCACCTCGCCAGCCCACTTCTGTGGCTGCTTGCAGCTGTTTGCACATGTGTGTTGTCCCAGGCCTCCATTTCGCTGTGAGAGGCCTTCAGGAAATGCCTCTGCAGCTAAGAATGGAGCTCCAGATTGATGCGCACAGTGCCCCCTGAGTGTTCAAAGGCACTGTTACACTTAATTTAGGCTCAACAGTGAGAAAGTGGTGAAGCGCAGCGCCTGCATTTTCTGCATCACATGAGAAAAGCACATCTTCCTTACCCTGTCCTGACCACTTTCTACAATGTAAATAACAAATAGTAAATAACAAAATGAGAAAACAGAAATATTTACCTGGACTGAGAGTCTGGTGAGATCTCAGAAGTAGGTAGGCTGAACATATTTTCAGGAATATTAGTTATGATGAAAGAAGCTTCATTTGAATTAATTGAAGATTGTTCCTGAATTTCAGATTTTTTTAAGTCCCCTTTTTCCATGTTCTATTCAAAAAAGCACAACAGATTTTAACATGAATTCTAGCAACTTCAGAACTAACATTTTATTACTCAGAACAAAGAAACATATGTTAAATGTTTTAGTAATACAGAGTAAACTAACTGCACAAAAGATTTTAAAGAGGGAGGGAACAGAAAAAGCTAATAGCTAAAAGCTAATCTTGAAGTTATTAATAAAGTTATTTATTTAATTTATTTATTTAGCATATGGCGTTCAATTTATGTCCCAACTTTCTACCAAAGGAAACTAACTAAATATTCCAGGTGCTAATTCAGGATGCTTTTCTGCTTCAAACTGGACTGTAATTAGCCCAGCAAATTTAAATACTTATTCTGTTCAGGTAGTCAGTTTTTTTCTAACGTGTATGCTTTTTAAATACAAGCACCCATTAAATCCTTTTCTTTTCTGATAGTATCTTTTGTGGGTTTTTTTACAATTGTTTCATTATGGCAATTGTATGTTGTTATTGATCCTGCAAATAAAGTTAGCATATATATAACAGTAACATACCCAATAGATTTACGTGCACATTAGGGTTTTTATAATAGATTCACATATATATATATGCAGGTCTTTGGTTCTTCGGGTTTTCTCCCACGTAGAATTTGAAGTGTCTTGGCAACGTTTCGATGAAATCTCATTCATCATCGTCAGGCTGGTGCTTTTGGCTTCTGCTACCAGGAGCAATGTGTGGTCTAAGCTGTTTTTTCCTTTTAACTGCCAGTGGGGGTTTGAACTGATTGGCTGGGAGCTTGGCTATGTTCTGATTGGTTAGGGGCTTGGCTGTGCTCTGATTGGCTGGGGGGTTGGCTGTGTTCTGATTGGCTGGGGGGGTGTTCTGTTTGGGTGGGGGCTTTGCGCCACTCCCCTCCCCGCCCCGCCCCACCCCGCCCCGCCGCCGCTCACCCTCCCACCGCTTCATCGCGGAGCAAAGCTCTGGATTCCGCTTCCCCCCCCCGCCACGACAGCCCCATCGCTGGCGCGATGAAGTGGTGGGTGGGTGAGCGGCGGCGGGGCGGGGAGGGGAGCGGAATCCAGAGCTTTGCTCCGCTCCCCTCCCCGCCCCGCCGTCGCTCACCCACCCACTGCTTCGCGTGCGCCAGCGATGGGGCTGGCGTGGCGGGGGGGAGCGGAATCCAGAGCTTTGCTCCGCGATGAAGCGGTGGGTGGGTGAGCGGCGGCGGGGCGGGGCGGGGAGGGGAGCGGAGCAAAGCTCTGGATTCCGCTCCCCTCCCCGCCCCGCCTCCGCTCACCCACCCACCGCTTCATCGCGCCAGCGATGGGGCTGGCGTGGCGGGGGGGGAGCGGAGCAAAGCTCTGGATTCCGCTCCCCCACCACCACGCCAGCCCCATCGCCTCACTCACACGCCGCTTCATCACTCGCGCTGCCTTTTCCGGCAACCAACCTCCCTTTCTTTTTTGAGGTTGGTCGCCGGAAAAGGCAGCGCGATGAAGCGGTGGGTGGGTGAGCGGCGGCGGGGCGGGGAGGGGAGCGGAGCAAAGCTCTGGATTCCGCTCCCCTCCCCGCCCCGCCGCCGCTCACCCACCCACTGCTTCGCTCGCGCCAGCGATGGGGCTGGCGTGGCGGGGGGGAGCGGAATCCAGAGCTTTGCTCCGCGATGAAGCGGTGGGTGGGTGAGCGGCGGCGGGGCGGGGCGGGGAGGGGAGTGGAGCAAAGCTCTGGATTCCGCTCCCCTCCCCGCCCCGCCTCCGCTCACCCACCCACCGCTTCATCGCCCCAGCGATGGGGCTGGCGTGGCGGCGGGGGGGAGCGGAGCAAAGCTCTGGATTCCGCTCCCCCCCCACCACGCCAGCCCCATCGCCTCACTCACACGCCGCTTCATCACTCGCGCTGCCTTTTCCGGCGACCAACCTCCCTTTCTTTTTTGAGGTTGGTCGCCGGAAAAGGCAGCGCAATGAAGCGGTGGGTGGGTGAGGCGATGGGGCTGGCGTGGTGGGGGGGAAGCGGAATCCAGAGCTTTGCTCCGCTCCCCTCCCCGCCCCGCCGCCGCTCACCCACCCACCGCTTCGCTCGCGCCAGCGATGGGGCTAGCGTGGCGGGGGGGAAGCGGAATCCAGAGCTTTGCTCCGCGATGAAGCGGTGGGTGGGTGAGCGGCGGCGGGGCGGGGAGTGGAGCGGAGCAAAGCTCTGGATTCCGCTGCCCCCCCACCACGCCAGCCCCATCGCCTCACTCACACGCCGCTTCATCACTCGCGCTGCCTTTTCCGGCGACCAACCTCCCTTTCTTTTTTGAGGTTGGTTGCCGGAAAAGGCAGCGCGATGAAGCGGTGGGTGGGTGAGCGGCGGCGGGGCGGGGAGGGGAGCGGAGCAAAGCTCTGGATTCCGCTCCCCCCCCACCACGCCAGCCCCATCGCCTCACTCACACGCCGCTTCATCACTCGCGCTGCCTTTTCCGGCGACCAACCTCCCTTTCTTTTTTGAGGTTGGTCGCCGGAAAAGGCAGCGCGATGAAGCGGTGGGTGGGTGAGGCGATGGGGCTGGCGTGGTGGGGGGGAGCGGAATCCAGAGCTTTGCTCCGCTCCCCTCCCCTCCCCGCCGCCGCTCATCCACCCACCGCTTCGCTCGCGCCAGCGATGGGGCTGGCGTGGCGGGGGGGGAAGCGGAATCCAGAGCTTTGCTCCGCGATGAAGCGGTGGGTGGGTGAGCGGCGGCGGGGCGGGGCGGGGAGCGGAGCAAAGCTCTGGATTCCGCTCCCCTCCCCGCCCCGCCCCGCTCACCCACCCACCGCTTCATCGCGCCAGCGATGGGGCTGGCGTGGTGGGGGGGAGCGGAATCCAGAGCTTTGCTCCGCTCCCCTCCCCGCCCCGCCGCCGCTCACCCACCCACCGCTTCATCGCGGAGCAAAGCTCTGGATTCCGCTCCCCCCCCGCCACGCCAGCCCCATCGCTGGCGCGAGCGAAGCGGTGGGTGGGTGAGCGGCGGCGGGGCGGGGAGGGGAGCGGAGCAAAGCTCTGGATTCCGCTCCCCTCCCCGCCCCGCTGCCGCTCACCCACCCACCGCTTCATCGCGCCAGCGATGGGGCTGGCGTGGTGGGGGGGAGCGGAATCCAGAGCTTTGCTCCGCTCCCCTCCCCGCCCCGCCCCGCCGCCGCTCACCCACCCACCGCTTCATCGCGCCAGCGATGGGGCTGGCGTGGTGGGGGGGGAGCGGAATCCAGAGCTTTGCTCCGCGATGAAGCGGTGGGCGGGTGAGCGGCGGCGGGGCGGGGCGGGGAGGGGAGCGGAGCAAAGCTCTGGATTCCGCTCCCCTCCCCGCCCCGCCGCCGCTCACCCACCCACCGCTTCATCGCGCCAGCGATGGGGCTGGCGTGGCGGGGGGGGAGCGAGGGGAGCATTCCGCCGGCACGGGCCGCATTTGTGGGCGCTGGCCGCGTCCTGCCGGCCTCTCAGCCCAATCCCTGCCGCTGTCGCCTCCCCATCCACCGGGCAGCAGAGCGCGCGGGACCGGGGCGGGTCTGGGGCGGTGCGCAGGCCTGCTCTGGGCTGGCGGCGGCGGCGGGGCGGGGAAGAGAAGGGAGGGGAGGGGAGCGCCAGCCGCCCCTGCCACACAGGCAAAGCTTCGTGGCGCCCGCTGGGAATGGAAAGATTTCACCCGCACCTTTTCTACCGGTACGTACGCTCCGAAGGCGGGGCCGGCTGAGTGAAAAGTGGGCAGAAATTGACGGGAGGGGCAAAGGTCTTGCACAGCAAAAGTCAACGACAAGCCCAAACCACCAAAATATTAATCAGTCCTGAAAAATTACTTTTTAAAAAGACAGGAAAGTGGCCAAAATAGACCCACGTTGTTCGCTGGATAAACGAATAATTAATCATAAGGCAGTGTATCTCCGGCTGGTTCGCCTTTACGTGGGCTTACAAATTCTCCCTCTTCCTCCCCACCACTCTCCTTACGATACGGTAAAACAAAAGTACATCTGATTTTGTTAACCCTAACTTGTCAAGTTCAGTTATTCCTTGGCACCCCACTTGAACTGGCCGTAAGCATTTTGTGTATTCAAAAAGCTTCCACCCTTTTGGCTGTGCTAATTGCCTGATTTACAAGCCTTCAAGGCAAGGCAATTGTTCAGATCAAAAGACTGCTCAACTGTTGGCTTACACAAAAACAAACAAATCCTCAGGCTATATGTTTGAGATAACTGAAGTTTACGATCTGAAAGAGACACCAAATTACCGGTAGCCTACCGGTAACATCACACCTCAAGGATTTACAGATCTTTGACAGTTAAAAGAGTTTATACCGGTAGGAAACATATTATCTTGTAATTACCGTATCTTGTAATCTCCTGACCTCCTGACTACCGTAAGCAGGAGATATATATACCGTACATATGACATGCCCCGAAGGTAACACGTAGTGGGGGTTTTGGGGATAAAAAGAAAGTGAGACGCTGTCTTGCTTTCGGGGAAACACGGGTATATATATATATGTTGTTTAAAATTGTTGACAAAGAAATAAGGGATTTCTGATATAGCCATTTCGAGTTTCTTAACTCTCTTCAGTCAGAACTCACCCTTCCGGGATTCGAACCTGGGCAGTCTGCATGCTAAGCAGATGCTTTAACCTATTGAGCCACAAGTTATATATATATATATATATATATATATATATATATATATATATATATATATATATATATATATATATATATATATATATATATATATATATATATATATATATATATATATATATATATATATATATATATATATATATATATATATATATATATATATATATATATATATATATATATATATATATATATATATATATATATATATATATATATATATATATATATATATATATATATATATATATATATATATATATATATATATATATATATATATATATATATATATATATATATATATATTTGCTTCCAAAAGTGGCACCACATCTTATTTTGGGGGGATGTCTTACCTTAGGACTACTGCAGCCAGGCCTCCCACATCCAGACACCTGTTGCGCCAGTGCCTGAGTTCTTCTGTGCCCACTTGCGGTACACACATAGCACATTGATCGTGCTGCTGCCATTGCTCACACCACGAGGCTCGTCAAATCAATTGCATCGCTGCCACCACGTGGCCTGATGCTACAAGTGGCAACAGCGGCACTATCGGTGCGACGAGCCTTGTAGTGCGAGTGATGGCATTGGCACGATCGGCACTAGCCTCACGCATGAGTGTTGTCAGTAGCGTGATGCACCATGTGGTGTGTAGCTGCAAGCTACCACAGAAGAACTGGGGCAGCAGCGTGACAGGTGTCGGGGCATGGGAGGCCTGGCTGCAGCGTTCCTAAGGTAAGCGGGTGCAGGGCGCATGGGATGGGTCCAGCCCCACAACCCCTAGCTTGATTTTTAGGCGTGCATCTCACCCCAAAACTAGGACTTATTCTTGGGGCAGGGTGCTACCCTTTGGACTGCAGGGGAGCCCTGCTGTTTTCATGTAATTGATCAACAAGGTTCTTCATGAGCACCTGTACAAGGGGGGTTTGGTTTATCTTGATGATATCTTAATCTATACTGAGACCAAAGCAGAGCACGTCAAACTGGTCAGAGCGGTATTAAACAAACTGCATTCTGCCAAGCTATATGCCAAACTTTCAAAGTGTGAATTCCATAAAGATCACATTTATTACCTGGGCTATCTCATCTCAAGCGAGGGGGTGGAGATGTACCCAGAGAAAGTGCGGGCCATACTGGAATACCCCCCCTTCCTTTGCACAGATTGCACTCCCCATTGCAAATCTGTTAAAGACCAAATGCGGGAATAAGCCAAAACCCAGACAACTACTGAAATGGACTGTAGAATGACAGGCCACTTTTGAAAAGCTAAAGAGACTTTTTTCAGCTGGTGCTGAAATACCCAGATCCAGGGGAGGGCTTTTGTCATTCAAGCTGATGCCAGTGACATGGCAGTAGGGGTGGTACTCCTCCAGAGAAACAAGGAGGGCTAGCTACAACTCTGTGCATACAGGTCCAAAAAATTATCTGAAACTGAACAAAGGTGGGCAGCCTAGGAGAAGGAGGCCTATGCGGTATGATGGGCTCTCCTGACTTGGAGACATTTCCTAGAAGGGAGTATAATACCCTTCCAGGGGTGGACTGATCATAAGAATCTCAAAGCACTGAAAACCCCTAGAAAACTGTCCCGAAAGCAAGCACGGTGGGATCAACACTTCCACCAATTCAACTTTACTATTCATTACCTCCCTGGGGGAAAAGAATTACTGGCAGACGCCCTGTCTAGAATGCTGCTATACAACAGTGTAAAATCTGAAATAGTTAAACCGATGCTGTCCCCCAAAGAGCTGGCAGCACCAGTCACAAAGGCGCAAACCAGAACTCTTGTGCCACTAGACAAGACAACAGCCCACAAATTTAAGAAAGCACTAGAAACAGATGAGTGGTTTTTGAACCATAAAAACTTGTGTTTAATAAAAGACAACCTGGCCTGGGTCAGAGAGAAACTATATGTTCCAGCAGCTCTGAGACTAAAAGTAATGCAAGCTGGCCACAACACGAAAATAGCTGGACACTTTGGGTTCGTCAAAACCCTACACCTTCTTAAGAAACAATTCTGGTGGCTCTCTTTAAAGGACATTGAGGGCTTTGTGGCCAGTTGCTCCACATGTGCAGCAGCAAAGCAGTAGCAAGGGAAAGCACCAGGGCTGCTTCAGTGGGTGGCGAGCCCTTCAGCACCCTGGAGAGATCTCTATGGATTTTATTGTGGAGCTTCTTGAAAGTGCGGGAAATGCAGTTATTTGGGTGGTTACGGACTCTAGGCAGGCCCATTTCATCCCATGTCCAAAAATCCCAACCGCCAAAACACTGGCTAAACTCTTTGTACAACACATTTATTGATTTCATGGGGCCCCACAACATATAATCTCAGACAGGGGGTGGTGGTCCAGTTTACATTCAAGTTCTGGAAAGCCTTTCTGGACCTTTGAGTTCTAGTCAGCAGCTGTCATCTAGTCATCATCCTCAAATGAATGGTGGGACAGAGAGACTAAACTCTATTTTAGAATAGTATCTTAGATGCTTTATCAACTATGAAAAAGATAATTGGAATGATTTGTTACCTTTTGTTGAAGTTGCTTATAACAACACAGTGCATTCAAGTATTGATTTCACCCCTTCCCAGATTGCAAATGCACAAACCTTTATCCCTATGCCTGAACTGTCTATCAAGGAACCTGACATTCCTTCTCTGCAGGAATGGATTAAACAGATGCAAAATACCTGGTCTGTAGTACAGAAGGGTCTGGATGATTCCAGGGCCCCTAGAAAGCTCTTGCCGACAAAAAGGGAGTGGAGCCTAAGCCTTTTAATGTAGGAGATAAAGTCTACCTCTCTACCAAATACCTACAATTTTTACAGCCCTCTAAAAAAATAGGTTCTAAGTTTGTCGGGCCTTTTCCTATTAAACATATCAGTGACTGTCGAACTAGAGCTCTCTCAGAGCCTATGACAAATCCATTCTGTTTTCCACTGTAGCCTGCTCAAAGCGGAGATTACGTCTAACCTTAGGCCACCTGCACCTCCGGTGCCTACATCCATATTAATTGAGGGCAAACTAACTTTCTTTTTTTTTTGCAATATTTTATTAGGTTTTAAACAGGTATGAGAGGGGTAGGGTCAATATGGGTATCGGGATTCAGGGTAGGGTTCAGGGATAGGATTGGGGTAAGGGTAAGTACAACAATGGTGTTGCCCCCAATAGCCATTCAATGCTTTAGTAAGCAGACTATTGTCCGGATACAAATATTCAATAACAATAATTAATATAGCGGTAAATAGCTATAATCAGTAAGAATAGCAATAATCATAAAAAGTATCAATTAGTCAGTAAATATCATTCGTCTTATCAAATTTCACAATCCTTTCTCGCTAGATCATTTTGCTAATCATTGATAAAATCTTTCCCATGTTTTAAAATAAACTGAGTCTTCTTTCTCTTTAATCTCTAGGGCTAGTCTGTCCATTTCTGCACATTCTAAAATTTTCATAATTATGATCTGATCAGGTGGTAGATTTTCATTTTTCCAAAATTGGGCAAATGCTATTCTCGTAGCTGTCAATATATGTAATATTAAATACTCATTCTTTTTCCCATAATTGGGTCCTAGTATTCCTAACAAAAACAGCTCTGGCTTGAATTCTATCTGTATTTTAGTCATCTTTTCCAGCCATATATGAATCTTAAACCAAAATTTTTTTGCACTAGGACATACCCACCAGATATGATAATAGGTACCTGACTTTTGTTTACATTTCCAACAATTATTTGATACATTTTTAAACATTTTCGCTGGTCTAACTGGTGTCATGTGCCATCTATAAAACATTTTATATAAATTTTACTTATATAAAGCTGCTTTAGTAAGTTTGATATTTCTGTCCCATAGCTTTTGCCAATCTTCTAAGTCTATAGAGTATCCAAAAAATTTTGCCCATACTATCATTGTTTCTTTACTTGTTCTTCTTCCATCTTCCAGTTTAGGAGAAATCTATAAAGTTTCTTAATCAGATTTTCATCTGTTTTCAAAAGTATTTGGTCAAGTTGTATCTGATCTTTATAGAATCCCATTGTCTTTGCATCTTTCTTGTATCTTGTTTGGATTTGCAAATAAGTCCACCATGCTAAGTCGATACCTTGTTGTTGTAAGTCTTGCCTGTCTTTAAGTGTTCCATCCTTATCCAAAATGTCTTTGTAAGTAATGAGTTTGTCATAATTAATTAAATTTGGGTAAGCAAAAGCTTTCATTGTTGAAAGCCACTCTGGTATTTTAATATAATTTTTTTGTTTAATTGTCTCCCATTCTAAAAAGAGTACATTCCTTATAGCATGTTTTTGGAAATAATTATGTACTTTATTTTTCCCATACCACTGAAAGGCATGCCAACCCAGTTGTAGGTCATGCCCCTCTAGGTAGAAAAGTCTTTTATTTCTCAACGTTATCCATTCTTTGAGCCATAGTAAGATAGATGCTTGATAATAGAGTCTCCAATCCAGGATTCCAAATCCTCCACTATCTTTAGCCTCGTAACATTTTAGTTTTAATTCGTGCTTTTTTCCCTTGCCATATGAATCTCAATATTGTTGCATTTAAATCATCAAAAAATGTCTTTCCCAGTTTTATGGGAACTGTTTTAAATAGGAAAAGTAGTTTCGGTAGGACACTCATCTTCACTGTTGTTATTCTTCCTAACAATGACAATTGAAGATTTTTCCACTTTTCCAAGTCTAATTTTATTTGTTTCAATAGTCTTTCATAATTATCTTCTTTTAGTGTTGCACATCTTGGTGTTAAGTAGATACCTAGGTATTTGACTTTTTTGACTATTTGCAAATTTGCCTTTTTTGTAAATTGGGTTTTCTGTTTGTTAAGTTTTTTGTTAACACCTTAGTCTTTTCTCTATTTATTTTCAAGCCGGCCACTTCTCCAAATTTTTCTATTTTCTGCAAGAGTTTAGTAGTTGTTTCTAGTGGCTCCTCTGAAATGAAGACCAAGTCATCTGCAAAGGCTTGTAATTTATATTTCTGCTCTTTTATCTCCAATCCTTTGATTTCCGTGTCCTGCCTAATATTTCTAGCCAAAACTTCCAATGTGAGGATGAATAGCAAGTGGGATAATGGACATCCCTGTCTTGTACCTTTTTTAATATCAAAACTTTCTGTATAATCTCCATTTAAGAGTATTCTGGCTGTTTGTTTATTGTAAATTGCTTGAATTGCGTTCATAAAGTTGTTGCCAAAGTCCATCAACTGTTGGAACATAAATTGCCAATTTAAGTTGTCAAAAGCTTTTTGTGCATCAAGAAATATCAATGCCACCTGTTTCCCTGGATGGTTTTCATAATATTCCAAAACATTTAAGATAATCCTTAAATTGTTTTTTATCTATCTTTTAGGTAAAAAGCCATTTTGGTCTGTATGAATAAATTCAATCAGGAATTTCTTCATTCTTTCTGCCATTATCAAGGCAAAGATTTTATAGTCCACATTTAGTAACAATATTGGTCTACAGTTTTTTATTTGTGTGGAATCAATGTCTTCTTTGGATATCAAAGTGATATTACCTTCAGTCCACGAGTTCGGTATTTTTGTCTCTGAAAAGATTTCATTACACAGTTCCTTCAAGATTGGGCTTAGTATACTTGTAATGCTACATAAAATTATGCAGGAAGTCCATCAGGGGCCGGGGTCTTATCTTTCTTTTGCCTTTTTATAGCTTCTATAAACTCCATCATCGATATTTTCCCATTTAATATTTTTCGGATGTTCTCCGGGACTTTTGGTAGATCATTTTCTTTCAAATAAGCCTGTGGAGAGTAAACAATACTTTCAAGTGTGAGATATTCTGGATTCCCGTAGACACCATGGTTCCATTCAGTATTTAGTTGCTTGGACGAACCTTCCATCTTCCCAGAAAGAATGGGTATATATAAGAAACATATTATGACTCCTTGGTTACTTAAACGTTTTCATTCTAGGTATCCTGATAAGCCTGATTGATATACCTTTCTCTATTTTGTTTTCTCCCTTTTCTTTCTTTGTTTTACAGGTGGATCTGTCATTTTCCTAGAGATCAGTATGTCAGGTTCCCAAAGAAATGTCTTACTATTCTTTTAACCTATATATACTTGTGTAACCATTTTTTGGAGCCTGCCATTCTGTTGGGAGGGGAGATTCTGATGTGGGGATATACAATATGTTTTGCTCAGTCTGTGCCATACTGCCCTTCCCCCAGGGGAAGGAATGTGCCCGAATACCATCACCTTTATCTGGAAGATGGTTTGCACTTGGAGCTGGAGGGAAACAAAACCAAGAGAGACCTTGAAGAGCACACCGAAAGAGTCAGTTACCAAAATAATATATCACCTGTGGATTGGCTGAGATTCAAATGGACGGTGACGACTAACGAATACTGCTTTTTATATACTGCTTGCGTGGGTTTTTTCCTCAGAACTCGCTTTGATTCCTTGCCATCACTAACTCCTAATAAAAGTTCCTTTTGAGACAATGTCTGTTTCAAGAGTTCTGCTTTCTTGGGAGACCTAGTTGAGGCAGATCCTTATACAGGAATACTTTATTGGCCAAGTGTAATTGGACATACAAGGAATTTGTCTCTGGTGCATAAGCTTTCAGTGTACATACAAACAACAAGGTAATATAATCATAAGATACCAATAGAAGGTAGTAGAAAAGATGAGAATAATAATAATATGGCCATACATGGGTAAATATCCTTGGACATAAGACAGTACTGTGGTAATTAGGTGTTCATCAGAGTCATGAAATGAGGGGAAAAACTGTCTTTGTATTGAGTTGCTTTGGCATGCAATGCTCTATAGCGGTGTCCTAAGGGGAGAAGTTGACACAGTTTATGGCTAGGATGTGAGGGGTCTGTAGATATTTTATCAGCCCTCTTTCTGACCTGTGTAGTAGACAGATCTTCAGTGGAAGGTAGGCTGGTTGCATTTTTTTTTCTGAAGTCCTAACTATCCATTGAAGTCTGTACTTGTCCTCATTGATTGCTGTACCAAACCAAAGAGTTATAAAAGTACAAATGACAGAGTCAATAATTTCTCTGTAGAACTGTATCAGCAGCTCCTTTAGCAGTCTGAGCTTTCTGAGTTAGCATAGGAAGAACATTCTTTGTTCTGCCCTTTTAACGATGGTTCTAATGTTAGGTATCCATTTCAGATCCTGGGAAATTATAGAACCCAGAAACGTGAAGGTCTCTACTGTTGATACTGTGTTGTCTAATATTGTAAAAGGTGGTAGAATAATTGGGCTCTTCCCAAAATCCACTTTCATTTCTACAGTTTTAAGTGTATTCAGCTTCAGATTGTTCTGGCTGCACCACAGGGCCAGTTGTTCAACCTCCCGTCTGTATACAGATTCATCACCATCTCAAATGAGCCCAATAACCATTGTATCATCTGCAAACCTCAGGGATCCTTTAAGATGCAGTCACTGGTATAGAGAGAAAAGAGTAATGGAGAGAACATACCACCCTGGGGGATCCCTGTGCTAATTGAACAGGTATTCAATGTGATTTTACCTAGTTTTACCTGCTGCTTTCTATCTATCAAAAAGCTTATAATCTACCTACAAGTGTGGACAGGCACAGCTACTCAATCAGTTTAGAGGGAAGAATTCCTGGGATAATGGTACTGAATGCCAAGCTGAAGTCTACAAAAAGGAACCTTGCATAGGTCATTGGGGATTTAAGATGTTGCAACATGTAGTGCAATGCCATATTGACAGCATCATCTGCCGATCATTTGCATGGTAGGCAAACTGCAAAGGTCTAGAGTGGATCTGTGATTATTTTCAGGTGGGCCACCACTAACCTTCCAAAGGTTTTCATAACTATAGAGCCAGAGCAACCAGTCTACAGTCATTCAGTTCCTTGATGGAGGGTTTCTTGGGAACCGGGATGATAGTAGAGTGTTTGAAGCAGGAAGGAACATAATACATCTTTAGTAAATCCGGGTAAAGATGGAGGCCAGTTGATCAGCACAGACTTTCAAGCAGGAAGGAGGTACTCCATCTTGGCCTGGTGCTTTTCCTGTCTTTTGTCTATGAAATAAACCTCGCACCTCTTTTTCTAGGATCACCAGGGATGGGGAATGCAGAGGGATGGAGCCAGATGTGAGAGATTTAGCTATTTTTGGTATATTTGATATATTTTTGGTGATCCTTTGAGAGCTGAATGCAACAAAATTTCATTTTAATGTATGCTGGTTAGTGTACATTCAAAGTAACAATAAAGTTATTATTCTATTCTATTCTATTCTATTCTAATCTATTCTAATCTAATCTAATCTAATCTGAGATGGGAAACGTAGAGATAGTGACAGTGATCTTCTCTTAAACCTACAGTAGAACGCATTCAGGTCATCTGCCAGTTGGTGAGTCCCTTCAGAAAGGGAGGGAGATCTGCTCTAGCCTTTGAGTTAAACCTTTGAGGTAGGTTAGTATAAAGAAGAAACTTAACCAAAGTTCAGAAAGCAAAGGTTTGAGCAACCAGCTTTCATTAATATAGTTTTCAATAAGACCAGCTAAAATAAATTTAAGTGACTATAAGATAAAGAACCTTAAAGACAAACTTAAGAATTGTACTACAGAATGGATATTTTTGATCTACATGTAAACCTTGTCTTATTACTAATCACTTAGCAATCATTCAAAGTTACAACGAACTCCCCAAAAGGTACTTATAACCCAGATTTCAAGTTCTGACGCCCATTCCCCATACAGTCATGTGATTGTATTTTGGGCACTTGGCAATCGGCCCACATTTGCTGCCATGTGCAGTGCCGTGAGTTCACAGGACTGCAATTCATGGAGTTTTTTGGCAGAAACCAGTGCTAACTTCCAGTTTCTGGCAAAAAATGCCTATTGTCGACAATGTGTTCACTTATTATAGTGTTCACATAACGAGCACAATGTTCATTTTACCACAGCCATGTTAGCTTAATGATCACTACAAAAAGTTCATTTAATTGGGCGCGTTCACATGATGACTCACTTAACAAATGAAATAACATATGACCTTAATTCCAGGCTTAATCAAGGTCGTAAATTGAGGACTACAGTACTGTATTCTCTATCAAGTGTTTCTTGTCTCATAATACACTGAAAAAGAAAAGAGCTATCCTATTCTCCTTCCACACCCCACTAACAAAGATTGAAATCCAATGTATACTGACTTGGAATTACTTTTAAATGAGAAAAGCCTGCTCAATGGCTTAGAGAAGAGACAATTGTATTTTGTCAACAAGCAAAAGCCTATTCACAAAGTAATTCCATCAATCTGGCAAATGGCCCAGAAGCTAAGTACAAGTAGTCCTTGTTTAACAATGGTAATTGGGTTTAGAATTCAGTTGTAAAATGCAACATCATGTGATCAGGGCACCTAGCAACAGACAGCTGTTCCAGCAATCTCTGGTTACCATTATTATGCGAGGACCACACGGGCCAAGCAAGGACCTCATATGAGCCAATTTCCTGACTGACTTTACTTGTGGGAAGCCAGCAGTAAACATCTCAAATCATGATCATGTGATTGGCATATGCTGCAGCAGTCAGAAATCTGGGCCAGCTGCTGAGTGCCCAGATCGTGATCGCATATCTGTGAGAATGCTGTAATGGCTGGAAGTTTGAGGACCAGTTATAAGTACCATTTCTTCAGTACCATTGCAAATTTAGTCACTGAAAGAGTGGTTGTTAAACTAGGATCACCTGTTGTAAGCTAATGCTAAACAATCTGGGTCAATCTTAAACCCTGGATTTAATACACGTTGGAATCATTTTGTTGTTTTTACAAAGGGTAGGTCATAAATAAATAGACAATGTATTGTCCATGTTCAGTCGCCATTTTGTAATAAATTGAGTTATATAAGTAATTAAAGCTAATTTATTCTATTCTGCATTATCAAAACTCATCAATTGCTTTAAAAATGATTTCTAAAAATACTGATTAAAAAACTTACCTCTTTTTGCTTTATAGAGTCAGCTGAATCATCGTCAGAATAAATATTTGTAGTGGAATCAATATTTTGCAAAGGCAATGTTCTAAGTGATCCATCAGTGTCTTCCTAGTTACAGGACATAAAAACATATTCAACTGAATGCAATTGCCATTTACATAAAAACATTACCTTGGAAATGGAATATATTTAAACTTTTTAAAAAAAGGTTTTTTTTCTTTTACATGGTTTAAGTTTGGTATTTACTACTTAATTGGATTTGGATATACATTTTTTTTCTAAAGCTCTCTCAAGCCCAACATGAGTATCAAAGCTATAATATTGTATCTTAGCTCTTCCTCACTGTTATTACTGATTTACCTGCCCATGGGTACAAAGCATCTATGATACCACATGACTGATCCCTCTAATCTGCGTATCATGTAAACATTTAAAATGGCCAAAATACCCTACAAATTGTATATTCACTGCTTATCTATCAACCTACCTACCTACCTACCTACCTACCTATCAATCTGTCTAATGCAGTGGTGGCGAACCTTTTAGAGACCGAGTGCCCAAATTGCAACCCAAAATCCACTTATGTATTGCCGGGTGCTGGGTGGGTGTGGCCTGCTGGGTGGGCATGGCCTCTGCCACCCGGATCTATGCCTCCAGAGCGATTTCGCGCCCCCCCCCCCCACGGCCAAGAGAGAGTAAGAGCGCAGGCGCATGTGGAGAGGCAGAGGGGAGCAGCCTGACCCGGCCTCCCTCTGGGGCAATGGCACGCGTGCCCACAGGGATGGCTCCGCGTACCGCCTGTGGCATCCGTGCCATAGGTTCGCCACCACAGATCTAATGTATTGTGCAATGATCTCTGCTGCCTACAAAGTTTGCTAAACCCTAAGGTCAGGATGTGCTAATCAATTGCATTGCATTTAATCAAAAGCCAACATCCTTTTTCTGATCCCAAAATATTTTACAGATCTTGATTTATAACCAAGCATACATCTTAAATAACCAACTCTCTGATCTTACATCATTAACAGCAAAAATTATTAAAGTTTGTTAGCTATTTTAATTCCATACTGCTACTTTAGAACTGAATGTGCTATAACTTCATGAGTACAAGATAAAAATAACTGAAACATAAACCCCTCTCATTGTTTTACTGTTACCATTTCTGCAGTTATATTCTTCTCTCCAATACCGTAAACTTTTCCAAAAAAATGCAAGAACTTGTATTTTATTCTTTTAAAGTTATTAGCTGGTTTAAATTAAGAATAATTTTTAGAATGATTTCACAGATTAAAATGAGCTATGTCAGAAGCAGCATTTGTCTCAGAATATTAGTCTTGCTGCTCTTATTTTAGTCACGTGAGTTTGTGCTTCCTCAAAAAAACATTAATTCATTAATAATTTGCACTAAAATAATTCCATATAGCCTATAAATGTTTACCTTTTCCTGGATGTTCTCATCCACATTTGACAAGGGAGAGTTCTCATTTGGTAAATGCAAAGATACAGATACAGGATTCTCTTTACAAAAGACATGCCAGCTGGGAAATCTGTTAAATTAAAAACAACAACAAAATACAAAAGGATTTACAAACTTTGAAGCACTACTGTGCTATGACATACTCAAAATCTATCATTTCTGAAAAATCCTTGTGAACGATGTAAGCAAAAAGCTACCATATCATCCAGTAATTATAATGATGTTTAAAAGAACAGAACAAAATGAACAGATTATAAAAGAATATGTACTGGTACAAAACGTGTCATGGTTGACTTGCTACGCAGCTCCACTCGCAACCAGACAACAATAACGGGAAGGGAAAGGGAAGGCAGTGGAATGTAAGGGAGGCTGGGGGGGGGACTTTGGATTGCAACTGTGCTGCCTGGAAGCCTGAAATGGATCCAACACCCCTAGGACACCAGCTGGGAAAGTCCGAGGCAGACAAACTCTTCCCAAAACAAAGCAAGTGCAAATGATTGATGGATGGATTCCATACCCATATGGAATCTTCAGTAAAGTTATACTCTTGGTAAAAAAAAATGTCCCAGAAGTTTCTTTTGCTGTAAAACACAGTGGGACAGTTGACATTAAGCCAGTTCTCAAAGAAATAGCCTACCCGGATCCCATCAGGAGTTCAACCCCAAGATGTTGACTACGGGCAAAGACTCAGAAGTGAAGAAAAAAAATGGGAGAGGCCCTGGATCGGGAAAAGCCAGCACTCCCTCAGGCTGGAGCACGAGCACAACCAGCCAGCGCATGCTTGAAACCAAAGACTGAGAAGGCCGAGCAACTGGCCACACCACTAAGAAGCGAGCAAGGGATGTCCCGTACATGGGGCTGAAGACTCTCTGGGCAACAAATGTAGGCAAGGCAGCAGAGGCCAAGACTCCCTTCTCCCTTCTGAGGTCAACATGGTCTGAGGCAGCAAGTGGAAAGTGAAGTGACTAGCTGAATGGGACGACCCCCAATGAGTGGAAGCTCCCGATTGCCGGCAGCAGCCCATCCATGGAACAGGTAAGGGAGAAGTTCAGAGGGATGAAAATTCGTGTTATGGCAATGCCAGGAGCTGCGATTACCATTGGTGGGCTGGGAGCCGTGAAAGCCCCAGTGGCCCTGGCTACTCCTTCTCCTCGTCAGCGGCACCGGCCGCTCTGACTGCAGCCGGTGCCCCAGCGCAGGCAGCAGTGACAGTCCTTGTTTAAAAATTTAAAACCCGAGGAGATCTAGGCCAGGCCGGCTTGATTGAAGAGATGAGTCTTCAACTCTCTTCTGAGTTGAGTAACAAAGCACATTCAAGATTTCCACCGCCTGGCCAGCCACTTAGGAGACTGACATGAACACTTGCTGCTCTACCATTTCCAAAAGGGACTGAACAAGGAACTGTACCAGAATTGTCTACCCCAAGGGGTGCCGCACAATCTGCAGCGTGGTACCATGTGGCCACTGATGAAGAGATCAACCTGATGGAGTTCCACGAACACACTGGACTGGAGAGTCGGTCCTGTTCCCAGTGGAGAAGCAAGCGGCTTCTAGAGGGGGAAAAGGGGGTGCACCTCCAGCCAGGCCAGGGAAATCCCACCAGAACCTTGGTGGCTGCTTTCACTGAGGAAAGGAGGAGGGGCATGTCTCATGCTACGGCTGATGACCGGTCCCCTACCTCCAAGCCAACTGAAGAAATCCACTGAAATCAAGGGAGAAAACGTATGTAGGGCAACAGGTTGTAGATTTCTCCCTTCCGTTCAGCAAGGGAGAGGGAACTCTGACCCCTGCCAAGATGGGGTTGGTCTTATACGAGAGCGACAGTGAAGGAGAAGACCCGATGGTAAGAGGCCCCATCATCCCTATGACTGCTTGGGTAGAGATTTCAATGTCCTCCTCAGGTGTAAAGGGAGTCCTAATGGCCCTGTTGGATTCAAGGTGCACCAATACCTGGTCAGCCCCCAAGTGGTAGAAAGGAATGAGTTTTACAGCATTTTCTCAGCTAGATGGTTTGATAATGGGAGGAGTGCCTTCCTAACCAAGCCTGTGGAACTGAAAGGTGGGACCCACACAGAGACTGGTAATCTTCAAGTTATGAATATAATAGAGCCTACCAATTACAACTGTAACCCGAGGATTTGTTAATTGGATCATGTTCCACAACATGATTTCCACAACACATTCATTAATCGTATGCTCAGGTTGGTAAGCACAAATGAGGTATTCTCAGGGTGGAGAAGATCATGGGGGGGGGCTAGTGCTGGAACAGGCCATCTACTTCAGACCATCCAAGGCCTCCCGCAACCCACTGAGATACCTCATGCTCCCCTGGGGTCCCCTTAATTGATTCCCCCCCATCCTGCCTCATCAGGTCACCATAGGCAGTGGGATTTGGGGATGAAAGACTTCAGGGGCATGATCTCGCGCTACTTCAGGCCTCCATCCCTTTTGCAAAAGCTTTTGTTGCAGAGAATGGAGGCCTGAAGTAGCACAAGATCACATCCCTGAAATCTTCCATTCCCCTTTGCAAAAGCTTTTGCAGCAGAGGAAGGAGAGCTGAAGAAGCCCCCTTTCATGCCCCTTCAGGCCTCCATTTTCCCCGGCAAAAACTTTTGGCACAGATATTGGAAGCATTAAAGGACACAATCTCACACTTCTTCAGACTCACTGAGGCTGCCCAGCGTTTCAAAAGTGGATCAGGTATCCTGTGCATGCAGCCTCGGTGAATCAGTCAAGCTGAGCAGGGCGCATTCATCCTGCTCTGCCTCTGGTCTCACTGCTCCGCTACTGGAGCTCTAGGGGCAGGCAAAGAAACCGTAGCAGAGAGGCTGGAAAGGAGATAGCTTGCTTGATCATGGAGATCTTCGCAAGGTGAGTTTTCACAGGCCCAGTGCCTGTTAAGTGTCTGTGAGTGGGCGGGAATAGACAGGGGGAATGTTGCAGTATTTCTGCGGTTGTAAGGGTGAATGACTGCCGTGATGCTGCAACATTCCTAGCTTCAGGACTGTGTTATAAGTACTTTTGGGACTGATGTTGTAACTTTGAACAGTCGCTAAATGAACTGTTGTAACTCAAGGATTACCTGTATTCAATTTATGGTGGCCCCCGGGATGACAGAGGCTATGGTGCTAGGCCTGGCGTGGTGAAAAAAATGGAGCCCATCTGTCAACTGAGACAAAAAGAAGTGACAGATGTGAAGGAAAATATCTAACCAGCAAGAGTTAGTGAAAGCCACCACGCACCTCAGGTTAAGAAAGCAAAAGCAGAAACCACCAATAAGGAAGGAGGAGATACAGTAGTAGCCAAAATTGTGGAAACCTTTTGGGAAAAGTGTACAGTAGAAATGCCACCTTTGGTTAAGTTTCCACCAATTTTCCTTCTAATTTCTTTATAACTGTAGCTTTGTTCTTCTAATAATACTATTTTACATCGCTTTCTGGGCGACCAGTCAACTCTTTGCACCATTACTTTAATTTTATTACTCTTTACAAGCTCACTAAATGAAAGAACACAAAAAACCCCAACCAACTTGATAGCGATCACATAACACACTGACAAATGTCCTCCTCTCAGCTTCAATACAGGACTTCAATAACTGAATCCCACCATGATCTGATTGGCTCATTGCCAAAACAAGGTGACATTTGATTGACTCTCTAAGCACGCATGCTCATTGGCTACAATCAGATGAAGGAAAGCTACCTGATATCAACCTAAGCAAGTTGTGCTTCCTTTTTCTGGTTATTTGGCTGTAACTTTTCATAGAATATAGTACAGGTAATTGAACAAACTTTGTTGCATTACATTCTTGACTAAATTATCTTTCCATTGATGTATCATTTTATGGTACCACTCCAAAAAAAAAGTGGTGTTATTTGCCATCAAACCTCAAAAATACACTTTTCCCAAAAGGTTTCCACAATTTTGACCACTACTATAGCCTAGAGCTGCCAATTCCTAAAGAGCATTACAATCTGGCCGAAGTCTTTAGCAAGAAGGAGTCTGACACACTTCCATCCCACAGTCCCATAGACTGTGCAATTGAGATCATGCCTGGGACCAAGTTACCAAAGCCAAAGCTACATTCAATGACATTCAGGGAGATGAAGGAGCACCATCTTTCATTGACAAAAATTTAGCCAGGGGTTTCATTCAGTTGGCCAAGTCAAGGATGGCAGCCCTTGCACTTTTCAAAGAAAAGAAAGATGGATCCCTTAGGCTATGCATTGACTATAGAGGGCTAAACTATATATGCATGGAAAATATGTACCTCCTCCCATTGATAAAGGACATGTTGGGACACCTCACAAAAGGGAGGATCTTCACAAAGCTGGATTTGAGGGAGGCATACTATCGAGTGAGAATTAAGGAAGGGGACGAATGGAAAACGGTGTTTAACTGTCCCCTGGGCTGCTACCAGTTCTGAGTGATGCCGTTTGGACTACAGGGGGCCCCAGCAGTGTTCATGCAGTTGATAAATGATGCCCTGCATGAGCACCTGAATAAACAGATCCTGGTGTATCTAGTTGATATATTAATCTATAGCAAAACCAAGGTCGAATATGTGAAACTGGTCAGAGCAATGCTTGAGAAACTGCAGAAGGCACAACTTTACATGAAGTTGTCCAAGTGTGATTTCCATAAGACCAGCCTAGACTACCCAGGGCACCAGATTTCAAAAGATGGCATAGAGATGGATTCCAGGAAGGTCCAGATGATATTAAAATGGGAGGCCCTCAAACGAGGAGACAATTGCAGAGTTTCCTCAATTTTGTGAACTTCTATTGCCAATTCATCCCGTTTGCTCAAATAGCCCTACCAATCACTAATTTGTTGAAGACGAAAGGG
Organism: Bothrops alternatus; assembly: GCA_034064705.1. Classification (NCBI taxonomy): domain Eukaryota; kingdom Metazoa; phylum Chordata; class Lepidosauria; order Squamata; family Viperidae; genus Bothrops; species Bothrops alternatus. Next base: position 1,365,020 of record JARGCV010000091.1, on the reverse strand, counting down.
GAAGCCAACCCCTTAACTTGTTAATCGAGTGCCAAACCACATTCAAGAAACTAAAGCATCTGTTCACCACCGAGCCAGTCCTAAAGCACCCTGACCAGACAAGCCCTTTGTGATACAAGCTGACCCCAGTGATGTGACTGTTGGGGTGGTGCTGCTGCTTCAGAATGCGAAAGGAGAGTTGCAACCATGTGTTTATACATCCCGCAAGCTTTCAGAGACTGAGAGACAATGTGCTATCTGGGAAAAGGAAGCCTATGCAGTCCACTGGGTTCTCCTAGCCTGGAGGCAGTTCTTGCAAGGGAATAAGATTCTTTCAAGGTATAGACAGACAAGAACTTAGAAGCACCAAAGGCTCCCCAAAAGCTGTCTTCCAAACAAGTCCAATGGGCCCAATACTTCCATCACTTCTATTTCACTCTCCACTATCTACCAGGAGGGCAACATTTCCCAGCAGATGCCCTCTCATGGATGCCACACAACAGTGCTCAATTCCATCATTTCCAAATAGCCGCACTGGCCCTCATGAGAAAGCAAGAAGCATCAGCATCACTGCTGACCAAAGACCTAACACAACCACTAAAAGAAGCCTTGGCAGGAGATGAGTGGTTCCATCAACACAAAGGTGAGCTGTCTTTAAGGGACAGATTGGCATGGATGGGGAGCAAACTATACATCCCGTTGAGCCAGAGGACCTTAGAATTGCAGCAGATCCAAGACGCGAAGGCAGTGGAGAATTTTGGATTTGTAAAAACCCTTCATCTCATAAAGAGACAGTTTTGGTGGCCATGGATGAAGAAAGACATAGAAGCCTATGTAGCCAGCTGCCCTGTGTGTGCTTCAGCGAAGAGGTTACCCGGCAAGCCTCTAGGACTGTTACACACTATGGCCAGCCCCACGGCTCCCTGCAGGGCGATATCTATGGACTTTATTGGGGAGCTGCTGGAGAGTGCTGGAAATACTTTGATCTGGGTCATTACAGACTTGTTCTCCAAGCAAGCTCACTTTGTGGCGTGGTCAAGGATCCCTTCTGTTTGATTCCTAACCAGACTCTTTGTATAGCACATGTACCGACTGCATGGCATTCCGAAATGCATAATCTCAGATCGGGATGTGCAATTCACATCAAAGTTCTGGCATGAGTTCCTGATCTTGTTAGGCTCTTTCCAGGGTCTTAGCATCATCCTCAAATGAATGGAGCCTGTGAATGCACAAATGCAGACTTGAAACAGTACTTTTGATGCTACGTGAACTACGAGCAAGAAAATTGGGCTGAACCTCTGCCCTTCGCTGAGGTGGCATACAATAACTCTGTACATAGCAGCACTGGGTGCTTTTGAGTGACCACTGTTGCGGAATTTGTGCCTATACCAGAGCTCCCTCAAGAGACCCCCTTCATTGACTTCATTGGTTAAGTGGATAAGTACTTTGAAGCCATCTGGTCCATAGTAGGCAGAGCATTAGAAGCAGCAAGAGAAGCGCAGAAGAGATAGGCTGACAAGAAGAGTTTAGAATAGGGGATGAGATGTACCTGTCCATGAAGTTCTTATAGTTGGGGCCATCCTGTAAGATGTTGGGGCCTAAATATATAGTCTTTCCCCTATCATGCAGGATTGTGAATCTGCTGATGGTGGAATTGAAATTGCCAAAAACCCTCAGGCACGTTCACCCAGTATTTCACTATAGTTTGTTAAAGCCCTTCCATAGCTCACGGCCGTTGAGCTTCCTCCCCCCCCCCCATATCGGTAGAAGGAGAAAAGCATTTCAAGGTCAAGGAGATTCTTGACTCTCAATGCTACAAGGAGAAGTTGCAATATTTAGTCTTAGGGAAGGGATTTCCCTTGGCAGAAGCAGAATGATGATGGCAACAAATGTCTATGCCCCTAGACTCATCCAGAGGTTCCATGCTAAGTACCTGGATTAATAGATTAAAGAGTGCAAAGAGATCATGATATAATAATACGTGTTTGTTTCCTTGTAGGATTAACCTTCTTTCTGGAGGGTCGGCATGTCCGCTTGCAACCAGACAACAATAAAGGAAGGGGGGAGGGAAGGCATTGTAATGTAAGGGAGGCTTGGGAGGCCAATTTGGAATGCAAGTGTGCCAACTGGAAGCCTGAGATGCATCCAACACCCCAAGGTCAGCAGCTGGGAATGTCCAAAGCAGACAAACCGTTTCCAAAACAAAGTGAGTGCAAATGATAGATGAACGATGGGAGGTCTGGGGAGGAGGGAAAGTTCTCCTATGCTGTTTGTGCATGAAATTGTTAGAACTGGCTTTTTTACTTTGGTACCCATATGGAATCTTCAGTAAATTATACTCTTGGTAAAAAATGAAGGCATGGAAAGAAGCCTTATAATATAGCCTCTCAAAAGTCAGAACTAAATGTTGAATTACCTGGTAAACTGGTAATTTAATTAAGTAAACTGGAAATATTCACCAAAAATTATTAAATACATCTAAGATACTTCATTAAAATATAGATACATATTACCATACTTACCACTAGTAGCCTTGAAAAAAAAACTTTGAAATTGATTTAATACAGCTAAATTGGTACATTACGCAAATTAGTAAAGGGTTACAAACAACATCACTCTGCAAAGTTCTTAAGTTACTATATTCTCCAGAAGAATTCAGCACAGTTATTTCAAAGAGTTTTCCAAGTCATCCCCACATGTACGTACATAGCTGCTTTGCTGGCAGTCCCAGCACAAGTATTGTCTTTGAATGCATGTTCAGAGAACACGAGGAAATACTCAAAACAATTGTGTTGAGCTTTCTGTAGATCAAACATGTCAAACTCACAATGTCACATGACGTCGCGCAACATATTGGGCCAGTTTTGCCATTGCCGGCAATGGGATGGGTGCGGCTTCTGGATGACGTGTCCCGCCCATGGGCCGGCAGTTTGACACCCCTGCTGTAGATTATGGCTGCCTCAATGCTTTGAGAAGAAGAAATTTATTTTTGCCAGTATGTTTTGCAACACAACTCCTTAAGTGCTTTGTACAACCCTAGTAGGCAGCTAATTAGATTTTGGGGTTCTATTAATAGTTGTAATAAGCATCCAGTTCTGCATGCTGCAGTTTAAAAATAGTCTTGACAAATTCTTAAATATTAAAAATGGTACAGAACTTGATCTTAGTTAAAAAAAACTGAGAAGACAAAATCCCAAAGAAGCCAGTTGTCTAACTGGAGAAAAGAAGACTGGGAGAAGCATAATAGCAGTTATTACATATTAGACTTAATGGACTTAGGTCATTCTATTAACTTCATCTGAAGTTTAGGAGAAATTGCACAGCTTCTTAATAAAAAGACCAGCTGCTGGATTTGAAAGTCCTCACTCAGTAGCTAGAAACAGGTAGTTCTTATTTACCAACCACAACTGAGTCTGGCAACTCCATCACTAAGTACTGTTGTTGCTAAGTGAAAAATCATGTGATGGTGCTAGATTTATATTACTTGGGCTTCCGTTGTTAAACAAATCACTGCAGTTGTTAAAGCATAAGATGACCATAAGTTAATTAATTCTGCTTTTTGGAAAATCAGTTGGGAAGTGTGTAAATGATGATCATGTGACTGGGATGCTGTAACTGTAAGGATTGCTAACAAATCTTTTTTTCCAGTTGGTGTAACTTTGAACAGTTGCTAAACAAGGCAGTTAGTAAGCAAGGACTACCTGTAATCTTCCTTATGAAGCAGAGTGTTGGATTAGATGGTGATATGCAGTTTGATAAAAACATTGAAATTTGTTTGTAACTAACAATATAAAATTGTTAGTTACAATTCTCTGAATAATTCCAAGCAGTCTTTCTTGATTCTTTGATTCCTGATGGCAATAACAGACATTTCTTTGAAAATATATATTTTGCACACTAACTGCTGTGGATATTCTTTTATCGGTTAGAATTAAAACATAGTTACAATAATCTAAGATAAATCTTTAAGGCATCTATTGGTTTTACTTGCACCAACAAACCTTTCTCTTTTGAATTTTTTTTTCTTTTATATATTTATATAAAGGATGTATTTCATGATGCCGAGGGAGATGAAGTTGCCAAAAAGCCTCAGGTGGATCCATTCGGTATTTCATTGCAGTCTTTTAAAACCTTTTCACAAATCTGGCTTGAGGCCAGTCAAGGAATCACCTCCTCCCATTCTAGTTAAGGGAGAAGGCCCTATGAGTTCAAAAAGTTTCTTGACTCCAAATATCACAAGGGAAAATTACAATACCTAGTACTGTGGAAAAGCTACCCATTAGCAGACGCTGAGTGGGTGACTGCTCCAGATGTTAGGGCAGCGAGGTTAGTTAAGTAGTTTCATAATATGTACCCTCAATGGCCCCAATGAAGGGTGTGAGCACAGCTGGGTTGTAATGTGTATGTGTGTGTGTGTGTGTGTTTGTTTGTTTGTTTGTTTGTTTGTTTGTTTGTTTCAGGTCTATCCTTCTTTCAGGGGGTCGGCATGTCAAGGCTGATTTGCCCTTTCAACTATATTCCGCTTCATTCACAGCTTGACAAAGAAAAGGGAAGAGGTGGGATAGAATGCAAGGGTGGGGGAAATTGCATCTAAGCATCATCGGTTCCCACGAGACAATGCTCCAACCCAAAGATACATCGAGCAGGTTTGGGTATTGCTCCAAGGGTTCCTTTTATTATTGGTACAACCATTGATTTCTTCCTCCATAATCACTCAACTTCCTCCATAATTGCTCAAGTTCAATTTGCAAATCATGATTTTTTTCTAGCTGCTTTTCTTCAATTTGTGCATCACTTGGTATTGCAACATCAATATTATCATTTAAGATTTAATCTTCACTTCAATTCACAGTCTGGGACTGGTAAAAACTTAACAGTTCAAGTCCGAACCAAGGTCCTAAGAACTGCTAAGGTAATATTTGAATATATAGCCAGTGCCAAGTATGGTGGTTTTTTACAAAGTCAGAATATTCAGATCTGATAAGTTCAAACTGTCCATGTATTTAGGCAATCCTTTGGGTATTGTTCCAAGGGTTCCTATTACTATTGGTACAACCATTGATTTTATTTTTATTATCATTATTTATATTTGATATTCAAATAGACTGCAATTCCACTTCTAAGTCAAAGGGAAATTGCACTCTATGCGAACTATCAAATACAATTTGAGATTAGGAACTGAGACACTGCCAAAGCTGCCGCCGCTGCCTCAGGAACGCGCAGTGGACGAGCCAAGGAAAGGAACTAAATGAGTAGAGGGGGCGTGCCCACCTGCGTGTTTGTGTGTGCGTTTGTGTAGAGTCGCTATTTTCAACTCCCAATATTACGAAGAAAAAAAAAGATTGACGTGAATAAAATGTGGTGAAAGACAAGCGCTGTGTGTGTGTGTGCACGCGTGGTGTTAATCATATTCTTTCCCTCATCATGCGCCTTGAGCCGCAATGCGAATAACCGTCTGCTCTCAGTTCGTGATGAGCGGGGCTCTTCTCTTTTTCCATCCCTGCTTCGAGCGAAACGTTGAAAACCGTATGACACCGAGAGGCTGACAAGGCTCAGGAGAAGCGCCAGGATCAGCGCTCCTTTCTGCCTGATCGGTGCTTCTCCGAGGCCGGGAGAGCTCAGGGGAAGCACCAGGATCAGCGCCCCTTTCTGCCTGATCGGTGCTTCTCCGAGGCCGGGAGAGCTCAGGGGAAGCACCAGGATAAGCGCTCCTTTCCGCCTGATCGGTGCTTCTCCGAGGCCGGGAGAGTTCAGGGGAAGCACCAGGATCAGCGCCCCTTTTCGCCTGATCGGCGCTTCTCTGAGGCCGGGAAGGCTCAGGGGAAGCGCCAGGATCAGCGCCACTTTCTGCCTGATCAGCGCTTCTCCGAGGCCAGGAGAGCTCGGCCCCTTTCCGCCTGATCGGCGCTTCTCCAAGGCCGGGAGAGCTCAGGGGAAGCTCCAGGATCAGCGCCCCTTTCCGCCTGATCGGCGCTTCTCCAAGGCCGGGAGAGCTCGGCCCCTTTCCGCCTGATCGGCGCTTGTCCGAGGCCGGGAGAGCTCAGGGGAAGCACCAGGATCAGCGCCCCTTTCTGCCTGATTGGCGCTTCTTCCGGAGCTGATGCTGGTGCTTCTCCTGAGCCCCGAAGCACCAATCTCCTGGAAAGCGGCATTGATCCCAGTGCATCTGCTGAGCCCTGAAGAAACGCCTATCACCTGGAAAGTAACATTGATCCAGGCCAGCGCACTCACACACAAACACATGCAAGTAGTTACAGCTGAAGGCATTTCAGCCTTCAACTATGGCTCCCAGTCCTCTGGTGCCTCATTGGCTCAGGCCAGCCATCCGTCAGAATCTACATCCCGTAATTGGCTGCTCCCTAAATGCGTCCCTCCCTTGCAGAAAGGGTTTGGCTCTTCATGCCGGCTTGCCCTCTCGCAGCGCTCCTGATACTGTAGGCCCCGCTAGCCGGGAAAGCGCACCGGAGTCCCGGCTGCCGGTAAGGTGATCGACCCACTCTTCTCCCATTGCCTACTCTGCCCAGCTCGAGCCTGGCTGGAGCAGCCTTGGTGCTTCCAAAGGTAGCCACTTCAAAGTCACATGGGCAGCCCTCGGCTGCTTCCCTCCCCTCCGCGCCTCCAAATTGATCCCCAATTGGAGAGAGGGGGGGAAGGAGGAAGGAAGGGAAGGAGGAAGAGAGGGAGAAAGAGGAAGAAAGAGAGAGGGAGGGAGAGAAAGACAAAGAGGGAAAAAGAGAGGAAGAGAGAAATACAGAGAGGGAAAGAGAAAGAGGGAAAGAAAGAGGGAGAGAGAGAAAGGGAGGGAGGGAGAGATAGGGAGAGAGAGAAATAGAGAGAGGGAGAGAGAAAGAGGGAGAGGGAGAGAGAGAGAAAGAGAGGGAGAGAAAAAGAAAGGGAATAGAGAAAGAAAGAGAGGGAGAGAGAAAGAGGGAGGGAAAGAGGGAGAAAGAAAGGGAGTGAGAGAGAGGGAGAGAGAGAGAGAAATAGAAGGAGAGAGAGGGGGGAGAGAGAGGGAGAAAGAGTAAGAGTAAGAGTAAGAGTAAGAGAGAGAGAGAGAGAGAGATTAAATTAGTAACATGGTTGTTAAGTGACTCTGGTTTCCCAACTAACTTTGCTTGTCAGAAGGTTGCAAAAGGTGATCACATGATCCTGGAACAATGTGACCATCATAAATATGAATCAGTTGCCAAGCATCGAAATGTAAATCACATGCCCCTGGGGATGTTGCAATGGTCATAAGTGTGAAAAATGGTCATAAGTCACTTTTTTCAGTGCCGTTGTAACTTTGAACAGTCACTAAGCAAACTGCTATAAGTCAAGGGCTACCTGTATTTTATCACTTTTTTCCATATTGTTTTTTTGGGTCAAGTTTTTGACACCTCGCTAGGTGGTACTCGAATGTTGTCATATTCTAAAAGTGGTACAATCGGTGATAAGGTTGAAAAGCCCTGGTCTAAATAATATTATCAGTAGGAGTGAATCCACTGTTTTTCCAACAAGATTGGAAATACTTTTATTTTTAATGTGATGGTGTAATAAATTCTAATCCAGGAACTCTCAGTTTCATTGCTTAATTTTCTTTCCATCTTACTGCTTATCTTCAAACCCAGTTTGTTTTTGTGATTAATCACTATGCTTTAATTATGTTCAATTTTTAACAATGAAAATATATCCTGCATATCAGATATTTACATTACGATTCATAACACTAGCAAAATCACAGTTATGAAGTAGCAACAAAAATAATTTTATGTTTGGGGGTCACCACAACATGAGGAACTGTATTAAAGGGTCACGGCATTAGGAAGGTTGAGAACCACTGATCTACCGTGTTTCCCCGATAGTAAGACACCCCCGATTGTAAGACGTATCGGGGTTTTCAGGGGGTCGGCTAATATAAGCCGTACCACGAAAGTAAGACATATTACTCCTGCCCACTTCCGCCTCCTGCTTAAAATACTTAAATACTTAAAATACTTAAAATACTTAATATACTTAAAATACTTAAAATAAAACTGACAATTGTTTTCCAATCAATATAAGCCGTACCCCAAAAGTAAGACATAGTGGGGCTTTTGGGGGTAAAAAGAAAGTGTGACCCTGTCTTGCTTTAGGGGAAACACGGTATGTAGTAATAGTATGTAGCTTGCCAGTTCATTTCCAGATTCAGTTTAAAGTACTGACCTTGCTTTTAATAACCCTTCCCATTCTCTCAAATGTAACAGTAAGTTCAACTGGTGTCCACCAATACTAAAAATCCAACCAATATCTGGTGAGTGCCTTGTTTATATACTGTCTTAATATTTTAATAGTTAATCCAGTTTTACTATTGATTTTTAAAATATTTTTTATTTTAATAATTTGGACTTTGTTATTTTGGGTTTATTAGAAAATCTAAATTATAAATCTTTTAAAAAGTAAATGTAAAATAAAACATGTTTGTTCTCAAGATACCTTTTGCACAGAATACTATTAGTCACCACAACTTCTAAAAATCTACACTTAGAATTTAGAGCAGTGATGGCAAACCTTTTAGATACCAAGTGCCCCAAAACTGGCCCTGCCCCGCTCCACCTCCACGCTCCACCTCCTGCCCCACTCCCGCTCTGCCCCCCATCCCCCGCCTCGCCTGCCCACTTACCACCTCCAGGGCCCGCCGCAGATCGCCCAGATAGCCCAACAGCACTATGGCGGCCACACCCTCTGCCCGCGCCCTGTGGCATCAACTGCATGATGGGGTGTGAGGGCAGAGTCTTGTCTACACTGCCTGGCTGCCATGTCCTTGGCTGCGCTGCTCCATGTGGGCCATGCTCGAGGGCAACTCTCTTTCAGGTGGGCTGCTGGAGAGGAGGGGATCGTGGGGGGAGGCAACGCTGGGGCAACAACACGTGTGCCCACAGGGAGGGCTCCGAGTGCCGCCTCTGGCACCCGTGCCATAGGTTTGCCACCATTGATTTAGAGTATGATGTTAAATGTCAAGAACAGAGAGTCCCTTCCAGATGTGTTGATATCTATTATTGCTATCAGTTTTAGACAGGGTAGAATGCAGGACTGCACCTGACAGGGAAAGGGTGTTACATATACAGCTCAACTCATTTGTTTTAAAAAGTGTATTCCAAATGAGAAATTATTCCCTAACATTTCATTTCTTATAAATCAGGCACACTTTTTAAAGCATATAGGTTTATCTCCAATAAGCATGGACAGATTTGGGAGGAAAAGTCTGGTTTCAGCATAACACCTGGCCAAGCAGAAGCAGGCATTTTCCTTACTTCTGGGGCACATACCGAAAATAGACTCTAAAGCCTAGTGAAAATAAAATTTCGCTCCATGAACTAGAAGTTGTAGGACTGGACAAGAAGTTTTAAAATAATCGCTGTTTGATATGTAAATAAAAATTTCGCTCCATGAACTAGAAGTTGTAGGACTGGACAAGAAGTTTTAAAATAATCGCTGTTTGATATGTATGGGAAACAAACGGCGCAGATGTGAAAGAAGTTTCCGGGACCCAAGATTTACCTCTGTCCCTTTCCTACCATCTTTAGATTCTCGGGCGGTTAAAGCACTCACCCAAGCAAGCAACCGAGGAGGGAGGAGGCCGCCAGTATCAGAAGCCGACGGGGCAGCACCTCCTTCATCGTCTCCTCCGTGCACTTCTTCGGACCAGGGGGTGGCGACGCATCCTCTCGGTGGCCGTTGCTGTTGGTTACGAGACAGGGCCAAGCCAAGGAGGGCCTTCTCACAGAACAGGCTTGAAGCAGGCGCGTCGGCGGCCCTCTTCAACCCCTGATTCTCTCGCCGCTTCTCCCAACTAAACCAGAAGCCTTCTTGGTCTTGTTCGTGTTCGGTCGCGTTGAGGTGGAATGTGACGCGTCAGCCACAGAAGCCCTAAAGAAAGGGAAGAGAACGCGACGAGCATTCTGCGCCTGCGTACTGAAAAATTACCTCAAACCCCACCCAATCTTCCTCGGAAGAGCGCAGCCCAACCGCCCGGGTCTAGCAGTGACGTTTCTCTAAAAAAACGATATCTAATTGGTTTCTGCTCTAGGAGTATGATCTCTTTCTGATAACGTCAGGAGAGTGGCTACAGGAACGCCGGGGACGCAGTTCCTTTGACGTTAGGGGTTGAAAGGTAGCTAGTAGGTTCGTGGATTTTTTAAAAAGGTCTTGTTGCACGGTGCGAGGCAAGTGGACCTTTTGATATATCGGGGGCTAATGAGGAATCATCCAATTTCTTGGTTTGTTTTAAGCATTTTCTCTGAGTGGAAATTAGAATTGCTTTTAGGCAGACAGAGATAGCTTTCTTTTTTGTGGGTTTTTTGAATCCTGTAGCATGCTTCAGAACAACCCTCATCTCCACATCGCAGGCTGTTGGAAGCAACAGGACAAGTCTGTTTACCATAGTCACTATTTATTTATTTATTAAATGTATATGCTGCGCAACTCCCAGAGATTCTGGATAGTTTACAAAGGAAAACATGAAAAACTGTCAAATTCCATCCTGATTTGCACAGGATAGATCTTAGCAGCCTTCTGAACCAGACTTGCCTGTAAAATTACAGAGTAACACCTCCTCAGTTTGTGGAACCAGTCTTTGCTGGCAATGATAGTGTTTTCTACAGAGTGGTTGGTACAAGAAGTTTGATGTTTAAATAAATTTGTTGTAAAGAAGAATCACCTTAGCAAAATCTTACCAATCTTCTCTGTACTTTTTCCTTGTCCTGGTCTTAAATACAAATAAACAGTTCATTCTCCATTTGTAACAACTAGCTACCTAAGCCACAAATTTAGCAGTAGAAATTTGCATTGCCTCTCTGATCTGTTTTTTGTTTCCTTGTATATCTATGGAACTTCGTTGATACTACAACACACAAAGGTCACATGGTATCCTATCCACTACCAATTGCATTGATTTTTAGTATGAGTTTTGTGAGTAGAAAAAGGAATCCATGAATATAGATCCTGCAAATATGGATACCTAACTGTACTGTTAATTAAACAATACATAATTAAAGTGCAAAAGTCTATGAGTTTAATTCCTGGTAAAGGATTTGAACCCTGTAAAATAGCATCCGGATGCTTATGTCTGATGAGTTTTAAAATGAAACTAGTTGCATAGTGCCTACCTTTGTTAATATAACTGAAAACCCCACACATGCCATATTATATCCACATATCAGAATCCAATTATATTTCATTTCTATCTACCTACTCTGATATAAAACCAATTCTTACTCTCTTTTGGATTCTGTCATACTATGAAAGGGGAAGAGGGTAAGCATGGGGGCTTTATGACTCTCACTTCCTGCATTAACTACAAAGTAACCTTTTGTTGATTCTCTTTGAGAGTACTAACCATAACAATGCGGCCATCCGCCTTTCATCCTACTCCCTCTAAATTTCTCCCCTTTGCAGGCAGTGAGGGAAAAGGAGGGGGAATGCAACACCTGGGATCTGTTGAATACTGAGACATGAATATTGTCATGTCTCAGCATTGCTGAGAGGCTAAATGACTTCTTTGCCTCCGTTTTCACCGAGGAGGATAGAGAACATTTGCCTGCCACTGAATTAGTTTTCCCAGGGAGGGAAATAGAAGAATTAAACCTGATAGAGATAAACAAGGAAGATGTTCTTGCATGCCTTTCTAAACTAAACGTCAACAAATCGCCGGGTCCAGATGGCATCCACCCTAGAATTCTCAAGGAACTCAAGTGTGAAATTGCTGAACTTCTAGCTAAAATATACAATCTTTCTCTAAGATCAGGCACTGTACCGGAGGATTGGAGGGAAGCAAATATAACCCCGATCTTCAAGAAAGGATCCAGAGGTGATCCAGGAAACTATAGACCAGTCAGTCTAACCTCAGTTCCAGGCAAACTGATGGAAACCATTATTAAAGATAAAATTACAGGGCACATAGAAAAACAGGTATTGCTGAAAGAAAATCAACATGGTTTCTGCAAAGGCAAATCATGTCTTACTAACTTGTTAGAATTCTTTGAGGGTGTAAATAAATACATAGATAAAGGGGCCCCAGTTGATATTGTATATCTTGACTTTCAAAAGGCTTTTGACAAAGTTCCTCACCAAGGGCTCCTAAAAAAGCTCTCCAGCCACGGAATTAGAGGACAGGTCTTGTCCTGGATTGGTAACTGGCTAAATTGTAGGAAGCAAAGGGTGGCAATAAATGAACAATTCTCCGGATGGAAAGAAGTGAGAAGTGGTGTACCCCAAGGTTCAGTTTTGGGACCTTTACTTTTTAATTTATTCATCAATGATCTGGATGTAGAAGTTAATAGCGAGGTAGCCAAGTTTGCTGATGACACTAAATTGTTCCGGGTTGTGAAAAGTGAAACTGATTGTCGGGAGCTCCAGAAGGATCTCTCGAAATTGTGTGAGTGGGCAACAAAGTGGCAAATGCATTTTAACCTAAACAAGTGCAAAGTTATGCACATCAGGGCAAAGAACCCCAATTATACTTACCAACTGATGGGGACCAAACTTTCTGAGACAACCCAAGAAAGGGATCTTGGGGTTTTGGTGGACAGCTCGATGAAGATGTCAACCCAATGCGCAGCAGCAGTAAAAAAAAGCAAATTCCATGCTTGGCATGATTAGGAAGGGAATCGAAAACAAGTCAGCAAGTGTTGTATTGCCTCTGTAAAAATCGATGGTGAGACCACACTTGGAGTACTGTGTACAGTTCTGGTCACCGCACCTCAAGAAGGATATAATGGAACTGGAAAAGGTGCAAAAAAGGGCAACAAGAATGATCAAGGAAATGGAGCGCCTCCCTTATGAAACCAGATTGCAACGCCTTGGTCTCTTCAGCCTTGAAAGACGGCGTTTAAGGGGTGACTTGATCGAAGTGTATAAAATCATGCATGGGATAGAAAAGGTGGATAGAGAAAAATTCTTTTCTCTATCACACAATACCAGGACAAGGGGGCACTCCCTAAAGCTCATAGCTAAGAAAGTGAGGGCAAATAAAGGGAAATATTTCTTCACCCAGAGGGTCGTTGATTTATGGAATTCACTTCCTGAAGGGGTCGTGACAGCTGTCAGCCTTGACAGCTTCAAGGCAGGGCTAGATAGATTCATGGATGCAAAGTGTATCAGTGGTTATTAAAAGGGATGTCCATGTGCCGCCTCTATGTTGGTTGAGGCAGGCAGGATTCCCTTGAGTACCATTTGTTGGGGGTCAAGGGAAAGGGAGGGTTTTGCCTTCTCTTTCTGCTCAAGATCCCCATGTACAATTGGTGGGCCACTGTGTGACACAGAATGCTGGACTCGATGGGCTTTGGCCTGATTCAGCATGGCTCTTCTTATGTTCTTATGTTCTTATCTGGGTAAAGACAGAATGAGTGATTGTGCTGACAGAGCGGACTGATGATATATTTCCTGGACTTAACACCTAGAAATCTGCCAAATTGAATCGCCTGGAAGAACTGTGGGGTGGGGCTGCTTGGGAACACTTTAAAACATTGAATGGTGGGGAGGGATCCCCCAGATCCTGCCTAGCATGCCTACAATCAATTTCTCTTAATAAAAATTCCTGTTGGAAGAGACATTCCAAGAGTTCTGTTTTCTTAAGATGTAAATTGAGGTGGGTCCTTACACCACATATGTTAATCAAAAGGAAGTATCTTGTTAGGCAGTTTAAATACAGTATCCTACTACAAGGATGTTTAAATATTTTTGGCAGGTAGGGACATTGGGAAATTAGATAGGGTATTATGTGAATGCTCACAAATAATAACCAAAAGGCTTATTCACACAGTATTTTTGCTAGGGGACATGGCTAGTCACAAAACATCCATGTAAGAGAGTAGAAGATTCCATTTTAGCTTCTCAGATTAGTTTCCACTTCTGTTTGCTTTCTTTTTCCTGGCAGGGAGAATGCATGCAAAAGAGAGTACTGGACTGCGGACCTCTATCGTTCTTTTTATTTTCTAAATAATGTTTTTAGGATATCTATATTGAGCAAACATCTGTGGAAATGATAATTACTCTATGCTTAAGGCTGACACTTTGCTTTTCAGTAAACTAGCTTCTGTTTTTCTTTAAAGTAAAAGATCAAGTGGAAAATAAAGTCTGTTGGGTATGAAAGGAATTGTCCACAGGAACACTAGAATCTATGAGGATCCAAACTTCACAGAATATCATCCACGCATAGGATATGACTGCACATCATAGAGCATTGCGTAGTTTAGATCAGGGCTTTTCAACCGGTGGTGTGTGTACCATTGGTGGTACTTCGGCACCTGGCAGGTGGTATGTGATCTAAACAAGTGTAGCGGGGGGGGGGTGAGTTGAAGCAGCGGCATTGCTGATCAGCTGAAGTGGCAGCGCTGCACAGTCAGTTGGAGCTGCAGTGTTGCTGGGACTCTGCTGAGGGCCCAGGATCGGTGTGTGTGACTCCAGCTGATTGGGGCTTCCAGCGGCCTCAGGTGGCCAGCAGCCACATGCAGTCTTTGGGCAGAGAGTCAACTGGAGTGCGGTGTTGCTGGAGTTGTGCTGAGGGCCTATAATTGGCATGCACAGCTCCAATTAATCAGGGCTTCTGTTGGCCTCTGTATCACCAGGAGCAGCAGAAAGGCCTTGGAACAAGAAAGCTGAAGCTGCAGGGCTGCCAGAGCTTGGCAGAGGCCCCAGGATCAGCGCGCACAGCTCCAGCTGATCAGTGCGGTGTGCAATGGCCAGCAGGGGAGTGGGTGACCGCATGGGGAGTGAGACTGGGTAGCGACCAACACTGGAGCTCTCCCTGAGCCCCAGAGAGTGGCGTCCCTGGAAGAAAAAAGGAGGGGCGAGAAAGGAGAGGCTATAAAAGGTTTTGGCAGGAGAGTGAGAGAGAAAAAACGATAGAAAGAGAAGGGGACAGAGAAAGAGAGGGAGGAGAGGCTTCTGTGAGACAAGCAGAGGGATCAACGAAGGAGGAGAGGCTGTGAAAGAGAGGGAGTGGAAAGGGAGAGAAGAAGAAGGGCCGGCCAGCCACCTGACCACCAAGGTAGTGGTGCATATTAATAAATATGGATAAATTTGTCATACATTTGTCAGTGCAAAGGGAAAGTGATTCAGCAAAGAAACTGCCACCAAAGAAATTAAAACTGGTACTTTTTTCCTTTTTTTTTGGTCAGCAAGTTTTTGACATCTTGCTAAGCACCGATGGTTCTCGAATATTGTCATGTCTTAAAAGTGGTACAATCTGTGAAAAGGTTGAAAAGCACTGGTTTAGATAAATGACCAAATTCAAATTCAGAATAGAGCTGGAAGGGACCTTGGAGGTCTTCTAGTCCAGTCCCTTGCTCAAACAGGAGACCCTATACCATTTCAGACAGGTGGTTATCCAGTCTCATAAAAACCTCCAGTGCTGAAGCATCCACAACTTCTGAAGGCAAACTGTTCCACTGATTAATTGTTCTCACTGTTAGGAAGTTTCTCCTTAATTCCAGGTTGCTTCTCTCCTTGATTTATTTCCATCCATTGTTTCTTGTCCTGTCCTCTGGTACTTTGGAAAATAAGTTGACCCCCTCTTCTTTGTGGCAGCCCCTCAAACACTGGAACACCACTATCATGTCACCCTAGTCCTTCGCATTTAATTAATTAAAAGAAAAAAATAAAGACAATTAAAAGAGAAAATCAATTAAGACAGAGCAAAAGATACTACTTACCCAACTCTGAGAATGATTGCTATTATAACGAGTAACCTAGTATGGTATATCTCTAAAAATTGGAGTAATAAAAACAGTTTAAAAACAAACTGTCTTAATTAAAATGTTTGAGTCAAGGATGGGTAACTGTTTAGTGACTAGGTTACCCAACCTTCATAGGTAAGTGAAGGTCAGATCATAGCTGGCCTTTTGTATTTTCTCCTCAATTCTGAAGGGTGAAACTGTAAAAAAACAAATTCACTGTATTAATTCTTTTTTAAAATATAGCTTTAAGGTAGTGGGAAATGGTGTCATTGTGGTCAGAAGGGGGTTCAGTAGCTAGAGAGATAACTCATACATTATATACAGACTTTAGGTTGTTGTCCTTGTGTTAGATGAAGAATTTAGGCTATTTGGATTTACTATGTTTGCCTTTCATTGTTACCAAAATTCTGGATTCTTTATAACCACGGAAAGCAAATGTATGCTGCTACTAGGACTGTATATTATCTTATGCATACACAAAGCTATTATTCATCCCACATTTTTAAATTGTATGGGGTCATAGTGCAGATCTAGTATGTTGTAGTAACTTGAATTGAATTGTGATTTTATCTGCTGGAACAAATGGACTTTGAAATCCCTGTCATCGGTTAGTCTATGTCCCTGTGAGTTGTCATCCAGCATGTCAGTTTTCTTCTTTAAAAGTACCACAGTTGGAACTTTACAAATACAGCCTCTGATAAGCTATCTGGCAGCTGATATTTTCCATTTAAGTTAAATTCAAACCAAGCGTTATCCTCAGTTCTCCAGAGCACTGAAAAACTTCTGCTCTAGTAGTTGCTGTCGAATGACATAGTTAAAGCCCTTTGTTTGAGATGGAAGAACAGAGAGGATCCTTGTTGCCTCTGTTCAGCAATAAACTGAAAAACATCAGCCTTATTTTTTCCCCAGGTCTTTCACAACTCGCATACTTAGATTCAAAGTTCCTAATCCACAATAAAAGGAATCCCATTAATAACAATAGATCTGACATTTCCCACAGCATATATTCTCTTTTGAAATTTCTGATATAAATTCATAATAAGTAATTTCAGAAGTAAATATACTTTCTATAAATTGTAGCCTCCGTAGCACACATATTTATGCAAAGATTATCTTCATTATTCTAAAGCTCACTCAGTAAATATTCTGATTGCTGCAGGATAGGATTTTAGACAAACCAGTTTGTCCACGTAAAAGTGTATTCCCTTCCAAAATATCCAACTGGAGCCTTCTTTTTTGAGAACTGTTACAGAGTTCTGAATGCTTTGAATACTTTGATACAGCCTGAAACCCGGTTCAAATATTTTGACAACCCCATCCTCAAATCTCATTTACTGGATCCTCACCGACTCCCTCCCTCCTTCCCTCACCCAAATAGCAGCTACACTCCATGTTTTGTATATATCTGCAATCCTCAGACAGAGATAGAATACTATAGTATCTTTTGAGGTATGATACTTTTTTATGCAAAGCCTTAAGAGAAAGTTGGTTCCAATTTGGAGTCATCACCGAATGCCCACCTTCCTAGATGCAGTTCTGTTGGGCGAGTTTGAGTTTGGCGTTTCTCTATAATATTCAATAAAATGTACATCCAAGGAAGTGTGTATCCAGGTCCATCAAGCCTCACAACATGCAATCCCTTTTGTATTCAAATATGTTTAGAACCCTCTCCAGGTGACACAACTTCTATATTGGATCGCGAAAAGGACTTGCGATCAGCAAATCCAGTAATAAAATTTTTGTCTATAAATTGGCCAGCAGAGGGCAACACAAATCCAATTTCTATTCCTCAGTCGGATATGTCGTCACAGCAGAATTTCCTTTTCCGACATACACAATTCTAGACGAGGTAAGAGAGGTTTTTTATTATTATTATTTATTGATTTATTTAAGAAGCTTTTTTTCTGTTCTGGTTCGTTACTGTAGCTGGAATCTCCAGTATTGACTACAGAAAAATGACAGCATAGTCATTTCAACTTGGAGGCAATGAAAGTGCATTTGTTCAGAAAGTAAAATCAATACAGGGGCAGCAGGGACGCGACTCCAGTCAGGAAGCTAGAATGAAAACTTCCACCAGAACAGCCCCCCTTTATACATGGTTTCCCATCTATCTTGACTGCAGTCTTAGGATTGCCTCTCAAACGCAAATTATGCCTTACGTTGGCACTAGAGTATTCATTGTGTATCCTCAGAGAATTTTGCTGCACAAATTAATTTTGTAGTGTTTACGGAATGGCGCCTAGTAAGAAACCCCCCACTCAAATATTCCTGTGTAGAAGGAACTGCTCTTATCACAGTTGCAGGTTTGCGGGAAAATGATGGCAAGAAGCTGTAGAATTTGACTACCAGGAAGAGCAACTTGCTAAAATTATTACATTTATCACCATTATTAGTTGCACAAAGGAGCATGGTAGCCTTCCTTAATCTAGTATTCTTAAGGTGAATTGGACCACAGATCCCTTAGATGCAATGAATAGGTTGGGAACAACTGTTCATAAAATGGAAACACATGAGTAAGAGATGCAGTCTCTGTGCACTAATTACCAATGTTACAAACATTGATAGTAGTTGTCAGGAATTTTTCATAGTCATAAAATATCACAATTACAAATAAGGCTGCTGTGTAGCAGTCTTTCTAGCCCTCTCAATGTAGCAGATGCTCACTTTCATAGAAAGATATAAGCCCTTTTGATTTCTCTAATTCCAAAGAGCCCTGCATTTTTTCTTTCTTTCTGACCTGCCTTATGAGTGCCAAGTGATATAATCAAACCATCAACCCTTAGTGAAAACATTTTTTATTGATTAAATTGTTGGAAATTGTTTATATAGGTGGAGAGTGATTATCTACCACTGGTAAATTATGTTATTTTGTTTTTAGATGATATGAACGTCATAGCATGATATTGTGAAGAAGTATGAGGCAATGGCAAGAAATATACTCTGTGTCCAACTGGAACATACTGTAAGGCAACGTTGGCAGAAAGTGTTGTACAAAAGGCAATCATTTCCTGATAACTATGTGGATCAAAGTTTCTTAGAGAAGTTGCGCAAGAATATCCATGCGCGCAAGTATCATTATTGGGCAGTGGTGTTTGAATCTGGAGTGGTGATACAACAATTATGTAACGTCTGTGTCTTTGTTATCATCTGGTGGTATATGGATATGGGCCTGTTGGCTCCCCAGTGGCTATTTGGAGCTGGCTTGATTGCCTCGCTGGTTGGTTATGTACTTTTTGATGCCATTGATTCAGGATTAGAAAGAAATCAAAGCGACCAGACACGATGGGGAGATCTGAAGAATTCTGTGGTATTTGTGGCATTCACCTATGGCTTCTCTCCTATCCTGAAGACCTTAACTGAGTCCATCAGCACTGATACAATTTATGCTATGTCTGCTCTAATGCTCCTAGGACATTTGATCTTTTATGATTATGGGGCAAATGCAGCTATTGTGTCTAGTACCTTGTCCCTCAACATGGCTTTCTTTGCTTCAGTCTGCTTAGCCTCACGGTTGCCACGGTCCTTACATGCCTTTGTCATGGTGACATTTGCTATCCAGATATTTGCCCTATGGCCTATGCTACAGAAGAAGCTCAAAGCTCAAACCCCCCATTGTTACATGATAGCTACCTTACTCTTTGCTTTATCTACCTTAATGGGACTACTAACCATTTCAAGTGTTGGCACTATTCTTTTTGTTCTCCTTTTGATTGCCATCTCATGTCTATGCCCTTACTGCCTCATTAGGCTGCAACTCTTCAAAGACAATATCCATGGGCCTTGGGATGAAGCTGAAATCAAGGAAGATCTGTCCAAGTTCCTTATGTAGACCAGGAGTCCATACTTTGGGGTTCAATTCTTCCAATTATCCTAGTCCCAGCTAATGCTTATTAAAGCAATTAAAGCAAGCAGAAATGAAATACCTTTGAAAATGCCTGAGAACAATTTATTTACAACCTGATTTTTTTATCAACCACATTGTGTATTTATTTCAGTTGAGCTAATAGATATAAAACTAATGCAGGCAGTTCTCATTTAGTGACTGCCTCATTTAGCAACTATTCAAAATATGATGGTGATGACAAACTAAATTTATAATCAATCCTCACATATACAATGCTTGCAGTTCTGTAAAGCAAAGAAAAGCTGAACTAAGAGCATAAGCACAGTTGTGGATTCACTTAATACTGTTTCACTTAACGGCTGCTTCACTTAATGACCAAGTTGCAAGTCCCAATTGTGGCTAAACAAGGACTACCTGTGAAACTCAGTAATTTATTTATCAAATTTCTACAATGGCTATTTCAATGGCCAGTTTACAAATAAAAATCATAAAAATATAGTACAATTTTTTGGAGGTGGGATGAGGTTTTATGGGTTTTTATGTTGTGGATTTTTGATGTTGTAAGTCACCTAAACTGAATTGGGTGGCCATATAAATGTGTTTAATAAATAAGTGATGTTAAAAACAGAATTAAAACTAAGGTTAAACATTAAAAGTTATAAGGCAGAGAGAGTGCTCTTAAGCCACCAACCAGCCCCTAGGTTGTATGACATTCTTCAACCCTCCATGCCAGTTGTCAGAGTCAGGTCTTGAAGCCCTTTTAGATTGTGTGGAGAATGGGGGAAGTCCATTCTATTCTATACGCTGGGAACAAAAACAGAGAAGTCTGTCTTCCTAGACCGCTCCCCCCCCACAAAATTCTTTAACTGATGGGGTCTGAAACTTATCTTCCCTGTGGGAAGAGTTGGGGTGCATTGATGAAATAAGGATGAGACAATTCCTCATCTTTAATGAGTACAATTATACCGGTATATTTAAGTAAATGTCAGGTTTGCCAGGTTCAGCTTGGTGCCTCCCAGGCATCCTGCTGTCAAAGGCTAGAAGGGGGGGAGGAAGGATAGATGGGCAATAAAGCTGTGTGTGTGTGTGTGTGTGTGTGTGTGTGTGTGCTGGGACATAAGGAGGGGGGAATGACAGGTGATAAAGACCAGAGCAGCTCAGAACCAGTTTGTACCAGCATCCAAGGCCAGGCACCCTGAGAAAGTATGTGGATTACCCCAAAACATCTCAGCTTTCTCAAAACTCTTTGGCAAGTTTCAAAGACAGACTGGTCACGAGGAGGGCTGGGATGATGGTAAACCTTTATGTATCTTTTGAGAACCGGGAAATCCAGAGCTAGCCTGACTTTACTGTACCCAACATCTTTTAGTAAAAGAACCTTTTACTTCAACCAAATGGAGTCAAGGGTTTTTCTTTCTTCGATTGGGACAGGTTTGACATTGAACATAAATTTGTCTCCTAGGGGCTTACACGAACAGTTATGGCATGATATGGAAGTGGTTTGCCCTTGTATTATTCCTGTTGTTTTTCTTTCAATTAAAGTTTATTTGTCAGATCATCATTTGCTCCAAATCTGGCATCAGTCACCAGCTATAACAATCAGGTATCTGAAAATATAAATCTAAGATAATATTCCTGTAAGGCAAGGGTGTCAAACTGGCAACCTGTGGGCCAGATGTGTCATGTGCAGGCCATGCCCACCCCAGCTTCACAAAGGCAAAAAATATCACGATATGTCATTGTGTTTGACACCCATGCTGTAAGGTATCCCTTATGCAGTTAAAAATGTAAGATGTCAGTTGTTGAGATACGTAACTATTAATTAATCACAATGATTCCTGCCCTGAGCAACCCTATAATTCTATAACCTATTTTAGTAATTTTATTCATTATAATTTGGCACTCCAGATGTTCTGGTTAAAATTTCAACCAAATATATTATTTTCAAAGCCAGAACCAAGTTCTGGTTTGGTCATAAGTGTGCCACAAGTAGATCTAAATCAGGCCTGTTCTCCTGCATGGGTGGATTCCGAATCCACCAATGGGTTAACACTGTCCTCTGCCCAATGGGAGACTAGGTCCGAACTTTAGCTCCGCCTCCGGCTTCCTTCTTCCCCAGTTTTTACCTAGTCTAAGCCCAAGGAACAGCTCTTTGCGTAGCTCCGCGAAAAGAGTACCTTTCTTTTCGGTTAGGACTGGTAGAGTAAGGTTTTTTGTTGGTTGTTTTTTTGAGTTAAGTTTAGTTTTCGAACTTTAGTTTGATTTGTTTTTAACTTTAGAGATTTTTTTCTGGTTTTTTTCTTCGGGGACCTTCGGTCGATCCTCCCCCCCCCACGCATTGGGAGCGCGGCAGCGAGTCCGCCCGGGCCTAGGGCCTGGGAATAGCGGAGAAAAAGGGGGAAATTTCCCTGGACTCCGCTATTCGACTCGCAGCGCCCCAGGAAGCTCCGAGGGACCAGGCGTCGAGGGAAGCTTCGAGGAGCTCGACGCAGATCGTCGCTAAAAAACGCAAGTGGGGCAAGGGGGCGCGGGGAGGAGTCCAGCCAGTCAGCCGGGAGGCGGACAGAGGCCGGGACCGTCGGTACCGGAGGGGTAGGCCGAGGCCAGCTTCCCTTAAGGCACCGCGTGGCCGGGAGCACAGAGCTCCGACCGAAAATTTGGCGCGGCGGCCATTTTTAAAAAGGGGCGGTCTCGCCTACTGGCGCGAAGCGCCATTTTGGAAAGGGGGCGTATCAGAGCGCCTCAGACCTCTGATTGGGACCTCGCTTTTCTGGCGCGAAAGCCTTTAATCTCTGGCGTGAAAGTCTTTGTTTCTGGCGCGAATCTCCCTTCTTCACCCGGTCGAGTTGCCTGCGGGCCCAGGGGGAAGGGAAGGGACTGCCGGTGAGGCGGAGGCCTAGCTCCGGCTGCCAGACCAGGGAAACTGAGGCCGAGCACCCAGGGGGGTCCAGTTGGAGGCGTGTGTGTGTGTGTTCTCGGTGTTTTGGCTCCTAGCAGATTCCCCAGCGGAGTCAAGGCGGTCTGGACGGGCATAGGGACAAAACTCCCTGGCTAGGTATCCTCGTGACCGCAGGAGCTCTTCGACCAGGCACGTTAGGGGCATTCCCTGTAGCGCTGCCGACATCGGTCTGTGCCTACTAGATACCCGGAAAGGGTGCTTCTTGGCACATGGCAATGGCAGAAGGAACGCCGGCCCAGGGCTCAGCGCCCCCTCCGTCGCCGACTAGACGCAGAACGGAGGAAGCGGGGGGGGGGCAAGAAGAAGGCCAAAACAAAGCATCTGTCTGAGCCATCAAGGGCGGACGAGCGCCAGGCCGCAAGGAGACACCAAGCCTTGGAGAGGGAGTTTGCCAAGGCGCAGAGACTGAGGGACAGCGGGATGGAAAGTCCGGCCTTGTCCCTCGGGGAGACACCAACCTCCTTCGAGCCTGCAGAGGCGGTTGAACAGGAGTGGTCCCCCAGGGGGGAGACAGAAAGGGAGGTGTCCCCCATTTCGGTGCCATCTTCACCAGAGCATTCAGAGCCTTCCACAAGCCAGGAGGATCCTGAGCACAGAGGTAGGAAAAGAAGGAGATCTGGTAAGTGGCCTTCACGACTTCATTCCCTCTTAGAGGAAACATTAGTGCACCTCAGGGCCTCTAGGAGGAGTTCCCCTCCCAAGAGAGCTCACAAAACACGCACACCATCTTCCCGTGGGGAAAAGATATTGTTTCAGGATTCTGATGAGTCTGAGAACTCTCCACAGGTGGCAGACGAGGAGCAGGAGGACTGGGACGATGAGGATGCCCCGTTGTCAGAAAATGAGGATGCAGAGCCACAGGCGGCCCTAGTGTCAGGTTTATTTGACCATAATCTGTTTTATTCCCTCATGATTAAGACATGCTCTGTTCTAGAACTGCCAGCTAAGACCAAGGAGGCCAGACCGCCGTCCTCAGAGGAGGAGGACGCAAAGGATCCCTTGCTTCACGCACCGGTGTCAGAGGTGATCCAGGTACCATGCACTAAGGTGTTCAGGTCAACGGTAAGGACCCAGTGGTCTAATCTAGGCACCATCCCAACGCCTAATGGCGTGGAAAAGAAAATGTATAATGTTTGCAGTCCATTAGCGACTTTAATAGAGGTGCCACAGGTGGACGCTCCACTAAGCTCTCTTCTTCCTTCCTCAGCCATCCCAGGAGACCTAGCAGAATCAATGAAGGCGGAGGATAGGAAGGTAGAACTTTCCCTCCGCAGGGCTCACCATTCATCTGCCTGGGCCATCAGAGCCGCATCTACGAACTCATTAGTCGCCAGAGCTGCGATCAGGTGGCTGCGGGAGATCCAGGCAAGTGTCCCACCTGAGCAGGTACGTGTAAGACAAACACTAACCAAACTGCGGAGGGCAACGGAATTCATGGCAGATTCCGCACTGGCCGCGTCCAGATACTCAGCTAGATCCATTGCAGGGACAGTGGCAGCTAGGAGGTTGGTATGGCTCAAGAACTGGAAGGCGGACCTTAAGTCAAAATGGCGACTCGCCACAGCTAAGTATGCAGGATCAAAGCTCTTCGGGGCAATCCTGGATCCTTACCTGATAGAAGACAAAAACAAAAGGAAAGTGCTAGCTCACCCTTCCAAAAGAACGGACAAGGGAACCCAGGAGTTCCGTAGGCAGGCTCCCCGTCAGAACGGGGCCGGAGAATGGAGGCAGCCCTTTCAAGGGGGACGGTCCTGGGAAGGGCCCAGAAATCCGCGCACCTTCTCATACAGGCAGGAGCGCGGTCAGGACCGTCCAGCCGCGGGCAGGGGCCAACCGTCCAAACGCCCTTTTAAAGGGGGGGGGAGGACGACCCTACAGACGTTCCAAGTGACTCCTGGAACAGCCCCATCGGGGGTCGCCTGGCACGGTTCAGCGAGGCATGGCAGGCGACCACGACGGATGCCTGGGTCAGGGAAACAGTGACCCAGGGCCTAGCAATAGAATTCTACTCCACACCACCAGATCACTTCATAAGTTGCCCACTATCACGCAACAGGACCAAGGCGGGCCTCATAGTTCAGGCCATTGGACACCTGGAGGAGATAAGGGCCATAGAGCCGGTTCCTCCAGGACAGGAGGGGCAAGGTTTCTACTCCATCCTCTTCCTGGTGCCAAAGACATCAGGGGACTGGAGAGCAATCCTGGACCTCAAGCGGTTAAATCGCTATGTAGTATACAGGAAGTTCAAGATGCAGTCCCTCAGATCCATACTGGCCAGCATCCGGAAAGGGGATCTGCTGTCCTCAATAGACCTCACAGAGGCCTATCTTCATATCCCAATAAGACCGGGGTACAGAAAGTACCTGAGGTTCTGCCACAAGGGGCGACACTACCAATACAGGGCACTCCCGTTCGGGCTGTCTTCAGCGCCCAGAGTGTTCACAAAGGTGCTGGCGGCATTGGGAGCGCACCTGCGCATGAGACCGGTGCGGGTCCAGTGCTACCTGGACGATATCCTGATACTCTCAGCGTCCCACCAGGCAGCCCTAAGGGACATCCAGACCACCATAGCCGTACTCCAGAGGCACGGCTTCTCGATCAATCACAAGGAAAGTCAGCTCACACCCTCAAGGAGGCTCCAGCATCTGGGAGCGATCATAGATTCGGACCAGGGCATGGTGTACCTCTCCCAGGAGCGCCGGGAGAGCTTACAGAAACTAGCGTTTCTGGTAATGCAGAGGAAAGTGGCCACAGTGGTGCAGCTCTCCCAGCTCCTGGGAAAGATGATATCATGCCTGGGAATTGTCCCGTGGGCCAGACTGCACTCCAGAGGTCTGCAGTGGCTACTGCTCCCCTTCCAGAGACAGAATCAGAGCGCTTCACCCAGGAAAATCAGAGTGCCTCCACAAGTCCTAGCCTCCCTGAGGTGGTGGAGGTCGGGGGCCCTGAACAGGGGCACCCCACTCAGGGAACCCAACAGGGTAACCGTCACAACCGATGCAAGCCTGTTCGGCTGGGGGGCTCACTCAGGGGATCAGATGGCCCAGGGAAGGTGGAGTCCAGGGGACCTAAAGCACAGAATCAATTGGCTCGAACTGAGAGCCATCCACCTGGCCCTACTTCAGTTTGTACCCCTGTTGGCAGGGAAGCACGTGCTAGTCCTGACGGACAACGTAACAGCAAAGGCGCACGTAAACAAGCAGGGCGGGACCAGGTCAGTGGCTCTCATGCAGGAGGCCAGGGCGCTGGGCCTGTGGGCAGAGCGACACCTGGCATCAATAAAGGCAGAACACATCTCGGGGGAGGCAAACCACCAGGCAGACTCCCTCAGCAGGGTCACCATAGACCATGCGGAGTGGAGGCTGGCACCGGAGCTGTTCGAGGCGATCTCGAACAGGTTCGGCCGGCCGTGCCTAGACCTCTTCGCAACACCAGAGAACACTCAAACCCACCGCTTCTTCTCCAGGTTCCAGACCAGGGAAGCGGAGGGGACGGACGCACTAAGATGCAGGTGGCCCCAGGGGCTACTGTACGCCTTCCCTCCTCCGCCCCTGATCCAAGCAACGGTTCGCAAGCTCATCCTGGAGCAGGCGGAGGTGGTACTGGTTGCGCCATACTGGCCGAGGCGTCCGTGGTTTGCGGACCTGGTAGACCTATCGCTTTCGCCTGTATGGAAACTGCTGCCGAACCAGGTGTCCCTGAGCCAGGGGAAACTCTTGCACCCAGACCCGCAGTGGCTACAACTAGCCGCCTGGCACTTGAGCGGGAGGGTCTGAGTAGGCAGGCCTTCTCCCAACATGTCATCTCGGTCATACAGGACGCCCGACGTCCTTCTACAAACAGGATCTATGATGCAACATGGAGGAACTTTTCTTCCTGGTGCAGCAGACAGGACATAAACCCCCTGACCGCCAACATCCCTACCATCCTAGAGTATCTTTGGGACGGCATGGTCAGGGGACTAGCGTTCAACACCATCCGCAAGCAGGTTGCGGCATTACAGACGGTCCTCGTCTGCGAGGACCGGGGACCTCTGTCACAACATCCGGCGGTGAGCGCATTCCTAAAGGGGGCAGCCACTAGGCGACCCCCTGTAGTTCACCGTTTTCCATCCTGGGACCTACACAGGGTCCTACAGGCATTAACCGAAGGTCCTTTTGAACCACTGGGGACTTGCCCACTCCGTTTCCTGACGCTGAAGGTGGCCTTTTTGGTGGCCATCACATCGGCAAGAAGGGTATCGGAGTTGGGGGCCCTCTCGGTCCGACCGGATCTGATCACCTTCGCAGAAGGCAGGGTAATCCTACGCCTGGACCCATCCTTTGTGCCGAAGGTCAACACATGGTTTCACAGGTCCCAGGACCTAGTACTACCGGATTTCTGTCCGAATCCCACTCATCGTCTGGAAAGACGATGGCACACACTGGACGTGCGCAGGGCTCTGCGCCATTATGTCACCAGAACAGAGGCCTACAGAAGGTCCGAGGCCCTCTTTGTGTCATATCACCCAACATCTAAGGGCCTGAAGGTATCAACCTCGACCATTAGTAGATGGATTAGGACATGCATAGCCAAGGCCTATGAGGCGCTGGATCAGCCAGTACCAGACAACATCACGGCGCATTCCACAAGGAGTGCGTCCACATCGGCTGCCTGGCGCACCCAGGCATCACTAGAGGAGATTTGTAGAGCAGCCACATGGGCTTCTCCGTCCTCGTTCATAAGAAATTACAAGATAGACCAATTTGCTGCAGCAGGGGCTTCATTTGGAAGGAGGTCTTTGCAGCAGATAGTTCAGGACTAGTAAGAGACATCCTAGACCCCCACCCGAAGGGACTTATGAGGGCTTGGGTACGTCCCATTGGTGGATTCGGAATCCACCCATGCAGGAGAAGAAGCGTTGTCTTACCTGAACGTTCTTTCTCTGCATGGGGGGATGGAGAATCCACACCCTCCTCTAACCGGTCTAGGCAGGAGTTCTCTTACAGGTCATTGAGAAGGAGCTACACGGTCCGACCTGATGGAGTGCTTCGCCTGGCAAAAACTGGGGAAGAAGGAAGCCGGAGGCGGAGCTAAAGTTCGGACCTAGTCTCCCATTGGGCAGAGGACAGTGTTAACCCATTGGTGGATTCTCCATCCCCCCATGCAGAGAAAGAACGTTCAGGTAAGACAACGCTTCATTTTCTTTTTAAAGAGTAAAGTTACAGCCTTCTTGAAAGCCATGCTGATGAGCACCTCCAAGTCTTGCCACCTATAGGAGATTTTCTGCTCTCATTCTGATTCTTTATGAGATTAATGCTATGCAGGTCTACTATGGCACACAAGAATTCCTAGGCTTGGTGGTGGTTTGTTCTCCAAGCTTCTGAATATTTCATCACCAGGCTAGGTGACATCCTCAGCAGGACTTCGGTTGAAGCATCTTGTTTCAGTACTTCATTGCTTTTATTAGTCTTGTGGTTGGTGGGTCATGTGACCTGTCAGCTAGTCATTGTGTGTAAAGGTTACCAAGTGAAGAGGTGGTCAGTGCTGTCATTGGTTGGTCGCTCAATTGATATGGCTCCTTAGGGGTTCATAGGCTGGCTCCAAATCAACATGTTTGTTGATAGATCCATTGGTTGAGTATTGGGCTTCGATGAATAGGCATGCATGGCATGTGGTGGCACCAGAGGGCAGGACAAGAAAAAATGGTTGGAAACTGACCAAAGAGGATCCGGTTTGCGTCGTGGCATCACAGGCAAGGGAAAAACAGGGCTCCGCTTCCCACAGCTGATTTCTCCCTGTCAGGGCCCCTAAAAGGGTCTAAAGTTACCCCGGAGAGGCAACGAAGAAGGAAAGAACCCCTGTCGATCACGGAAAGATGGCAGTTGATTTGTTTGATCCAAGGAAAGTCCTCTAAACCAGCAGGGGAAAGATAAGCTGCAATCATGTGATGAGTCAGAAGCTACTGACAACCAAAGAAAGAAAGCGTTATTTAGCAAATTGTGAGCATCATGTTTGGAACTGGGTGAGACTGTTTTCCCTTTTTCTACTACCGTATTTGGCAACTGAGTCCCTGGAAAAGAAATTCCCCAAATGCAAAAAACAAACAAACCCCCAAACGTGAGAGGGAAGGGGATGTTTGGTCCTTCCCTCCAGAGAAAGTTGTGATTTAATTCTTGTTTTGGGGGACAGAAACAGGGAAGAATAGAATATTAAATTGGAAATAATATAAAGACACAGCTTTCAAAAACTTGGCAATTTAGAGAATTTTTAAAACTTTTTTGAAAAAAGATTGGGTGAAATTTAAGAACTAAACTTCGTTTTAAGTGTTGGAAGATGGATATATAATGACATCTAGTGGTGGAAAATTATTATGTCTGGAGTGAACGTGGCATGAAGCCCAGACATAGATAATAAGTTAGTCTCTTTGATGTCTCTGGAGCTCTGCAGACAGCAGCTGGAAAAAGAGAAAAACACTTTGGGTTGTCTCTACACGCTAGGAGCTACAGATTGTTTTGAAACTTGCTGACCTTCTTGGATTACAAACATTGATTGACTTTTAACTACAAGAATTATTTAGAGACAGAAGAAAAGTTGCCTTTGGATTATCTCTGCCTGGGGAAAACCTACGGATTGGCTTTAGGACAGCTGGATGTTTTGGATTACAGATATTGTAATTACAGACTTTTTTTGGATTTTTGGATAGAAGATCTGTAGTAGACTTTGTAATTTCTTTTTTGGATTTGGTGTTGACTGACAAATGTAGACTACAAAATTTTTTGTTAGTGGTGGATCTATATTTTGAAATCAATTGGATAATAAAGGCTGCATACAAAGACTATAAGAA
This sequence comes from Bothrops alternatus, assembly GCA_034064705.1. NCBI lineage: Eukaryota > Metazoa > Chordata > Lepidosauria > Squamata > Viperidae > Bothrops > Bothrops alternatus. The sequence goes on along the minus strand of JARGCV010000091.1, from coordinate 1,335,717 downwards.
CTATATAAGACGTTTGTAAACCCAAATTTAGACTTATTGCTGTATTTATAAGATTGGTTGTTGTGGATAAGGCTGGCATCTGGGGAACATAATAGATTTGACAGAGCATTTGGAGGGTGGGAATAAAAATGAGTGTTTCAAACTTAGCTAAAATTGGCAAAAACCCAGCCTCAGCACCTTCTTCTGTAACCCCAAGCCCTGTATATCAGAGATCAATAGAATCAATACTACAACAAGTGCCCAGAAGGAAAAGCAGGCCATATTGTAACTAATTCAAGAGACAATTGCCTCACATAAAGAAGATACAAGAAAAAACATGATGAAACAAAAGGCAATTTGGATAAGATAAATGAGCAAATTTGTAATTTAAACTCTCAACTAGAAAATTTTCAGCAAATAGATAAGATAACCTTTATTGTCATTTTTTTACAAACTTCCAGTGTTGGAGCATTCTCCAGCATGGTGGATGTAGAATCCACTGGATTGGGTTATTTCAGCCTTCCTGCTCAGAGAGACTAAGAAAAAACTTTGGCCACACCTTCCCCTGGTTGTGTCTCCCAGTTTTTTTCTTAGTCTCAGCTCAGAGCAGACACCCTTTTCGTGGCTCCATTGGAATTTGATTCGAACTTTTAATTGGATTCAGTTTTTCTGTTTGGCTTTTTTCCAAATTACTTCCAAATGGACAAATTGATTGTCTTTTAGACCAGGCTCTCGGGGCAAGGACCTCGTCCTTACCAGAGCCGAGCCCCTTCAGCAGGGACTCTATTCCCCCCTCGGAGTTCCAGCTCCTTTACCAGGATTCTCGGGCAGGCTTGCCTGCGCTCCCAGACGCTCCGACAGGGCGAGCGGCAGCAAACGAAGCTCGGGGGCATTGAATCCAGGCGCAGGGCTCCGTCGTCGCTGGAACCGCTCCGGACAAACCGCAAGTGCCTGGTCGGAGGGGGTGGTAGTGGGGAGCGCGGCTCCGCTCCGTGCAGCCGTTTATAACCTCGTTTCTTGTCTGAGGGGTTTTTCCCTCACTTACTTTACTTTACTTTACTTTATTTTGACTTATATGCCGCCCTTCTCCTCAGACTCAGGGTGGCTCACAGCAAATAATACAAGTACAAAATATAAATTAGTTAAAATAATAATATACAATATAAAAAACAATAAAACTATACCCACTCATACGACATACAGTCCCAATCAAAGGCCCAGGGGCAGAGCGCAGCTCACAAGCCCCAAGCCTGTCTGCATAGATGTGTTTTAAAAAGTTTTCAGAAAGCTAGGAAGGAAGGAGCAGTACGAACCTCACAAACGGCTAAAGTCGCGGCCGCCATTTTGGCCGCATGGTTTCCAGAGGCCGCCTTCTTCATAAGCACTGAGGGCCGCCATCTTGGATCGGGGCCTACTAGGCCTCTTCTTTTACAAATACCTGTCTTGGTCTGGGGTGCCAGGCCCGAACAGGGACAGCCTTCTGACGCGCTCCCAGCGTCCGGAGGTTTATCGGCGGGCGTCCTCTTTCCGGACAGGCCGCGTCTCCTGGTCGGCTCCGCCGGACCTTAGGCCTCCCTTCGGGGCAGCATAGGCCATAAGGAGACCTCTGGACCTAGGGGCCCTATCCCCTGATTACTATTGCCTGGTCGTGACCCATTGTCCCCTTCTAGATCTGGTATAGGAGGCAGTACCCCGTGGGCCCTGGTTTGCCTAGGCCCCGGCTGGAGTGAAGGTTTTACTAGGCCGCCTGTTAGTCCTAGCCGTGGCCTTTAGCCACTGGGCCTATCGGACAGGATTACAGTCTGTCCGACTGATCTGCCTTGATTGTCTGTAGTCAACGTGAGGGGCTGTTGCGTTCTTCCCTGACTACTGTTCTGTGGCCTTCATTCCAAATCCCTATCACACTAGCCACCCTATTGCAGGCTTGGCTAGTGGCAATGGCAGACAGTTCCTCGCCAATGGCTTCACTGGTCTCAGGTGCCCCCCTG